>CM069133.1:37287900-37887900 GCA_035221665.1 Okamejei kenojei
TTCCCCACACCGTCCCTCCCCCCTATCTCCCCCCACCCCTTTCTCCCCTCTCCACCCCTCCCCCCACCTCCCCACTACACCTCATCTCCTCCCTCCCCACTCTTCCACTTCTCTCCCCCCATCCTCCACCCTCCCCATCTCCCTCCCCCACTCCTCTCTCTCCCCCTCCCTTCCCTCCCTCCCCCAATGTTACCCGCTCTCGCCCCTCCCTCCCCCCCCATACTCCACACTCTCTACCCTCTCCCCTACCTCATCCGACCCCTCTCCTCCTTCCCCCTCCTTCCCCCCTCCCTCTCTCCCCTTCTCCAGCCCCTCTCCCCTCCCCACCCCTCACCCCACTCCCAGAACCATCTCTCACCCCCTCCCGACCCCTCCTCCCCTTCCCACTCTCTCTCCCCCCACCATCTCCCTCTTCCCTCCCACCCCCTCTCTCCCCCTCCGCCCACCCCTCCCCCCTCACTTGCACCCACTCCACTACCCACCTCCTGCTACTCCCTACTCTTCCCCTCTCCCCCTTCCACTCACTACCTCCCCCTCACCTGTCCCTTTCCTCCCTCTTCTCCACCCACCCCTCTCCTGTCCCCCTTCACCATCTCCTTCCTCCCCTCTCTCCCACCACCTCTCACCTCTCACCTCCCCGCCCCAACTCCCTTTCCACCTCCACCACCCCTCTCCTCTCCCTTCCCTCCCCACTTCTCCACCAACCCACCCCTCTCCACCGCCATCTCACCCTTCCTCCCCACTTCTCCCACCACCCCTCTTCTCTCACCTCCCCGCCCCCACTCCCTTTTCTCCCCTCCAACACCACACCCCTCTCCTCTCAACCCCCCTCTTCCCCTCACCCCTCTCTACCCCCTCCTCCTCCCCCCCCACTTCCCCTCTCCCCCACCCCCATCCTCTCTCCCCCTGCCTCTTCCCACCCTCCCCCGCCCCTTCCCGTCCCCCTTCCACCACTCCCATCCCCACCCCCTTACTGCGCTCCCCCTTCCCACCCCACCCCCATTCTCTCCCCCCACCCTCCCCGACCACCTTATTTTTTTCCCTCACCCCCACCTCTCCACATCCACCACTCCGGCCACCCCCCACCCCTCCTCTCACCCCAACCCCACTCTCCCCAACCCCACACCCCCTCCCTCCCCCTGCTCCACTTCTCTCCCACCCCTCCACCCACTCTCCCACCCCCCCCCCTTCCCCCTCCCACCCTATCACCCCTCACACCTTTTCCCCCACACCTCTCACCTCTTCCAACACCCCCCTTCCTCTCTTCTCTCTCCCACTTCCACCACACCCCCCTACCAAACCTCACACCTCCCTCCCCACTTTCACTAACTCTCTCCCCAACCCCCACCCACGACCCCACACCCACCCCCTCACACCCCCCACCCCCCACTTCCCCCCTATCCCTCTTCCCCATCCCCGACCACTCTCCCCCACCTCCACACTCTTCCCTCTCTCCCCCCCTACCCCTCTCCTCCACCCCCACACATCCCCTCTCCCCCCCTACCGAACCCTCACACTCCCACCCCGCCCCCCCCTCTACCTCCTCCCTCACTCCCCTCTCCATCTCCCTCACACCTCATCCCACCCACCCGCAACCCCCATCACCCCCCACCCCACTACCCCCAGCACTAGCCCCATCCCATCTACCCCTCACCCCCACTCCTCCTCTCCTCCCCACCCTTTCTCCTCTCCCCCACCACTCCCAAACCCCTCTTCCACCCCCTCTCCACACCCCTCCCCTCCCTATCTTTCCCTTTTCCCACCCCCCCCATCTCACCCCCCCACGACCCACCCCAGGGCCATGCTGCCGCCCCCCTCCCCCCCCCACCGCAACTGCAAACGTTGGGGAACAAAAATAGTATACAACGCAGCCAACTATTACAAACAGTGTCTGTGTGTCCTGTGTTGTGTGTGTGTGTTGTTTGTGTGTGTGTGTGTGTGTCTGCCGACCGATCCGGGTGTGTCCAGATTTGCCCTTTTGATTTTCAGGCTCCCCATAACCACACTTTAAAACCCCCAATATTTTCCATTTTGCCACCATATTAACACTTTGAACATTCACCCATCACTCCTCATTACATTTAGACATTTTTATGTACACATTTTTTAATTAAAAATAACACCGCCCCCCCCCCACTCATTTTAAAATCAAAACGGCACCTCACGAGCTGTTTTACGTCACAATCCCATATGCCCAACCAATCCCAAGCCGCTTCTCGTTCTTCATTTGCCCGGCTACCCCCCCCCCCCCCCCCCCCAACTATGCTCGCGCCGGGCCTCCTGAAGCTAGACTCACCCACCCGCTCAAACCCCCCCCCCCCCCACCGTTCTCAAAATGCTCTGCCTTATCGGGAGGAAGACAAGGGTCAGTTCTGCGAAGGCTGGCGCAGCTCGCGAAGCCCCTCCCTGTGCGCCCCTCCCCCTGCACGCCCTGAGTCACAAGCAGGATCTTGGCCAGGAGCCCACATCTCCACTCTCACAACCGGCATGTTACTGCAGATCGGGAGATAAGATAAAACGACGGGCCTAGCGGGGGCGGGTAACGCCCGATCTTGCGTCACCTCTACCCCCCCCCGGGGGGATGAAGGGGGGGAGTCGGGGGATTGAGGGAGAGGAGGGAGTAGGGTGGGAGAGGGGGGAATGGGGGAGGTGAGGAGGGACGCAGTGTGGGAATAGAGCGGAGAGGAGTGGGGGAGATAAGGAAATGGGGAAAGAGATGAACTGCCCCCCACCCCTCCCCACTCACTCTCTCCCCTAATCCCTCTCACACACCCCTCTCTTCCCCCCTACCTCAACCTCATCCTCCTCTCCCACCTCACCCCTTCCCCCCCCCTCAGCCCGGCCCTCTCTCTCTCTCACCCCTCCTCCCCCACCCTCCACCCCATCAACCCACCCTCCCTCTCCTCCTCCCCTCCCCCCACCCCCTTGTTAGACTGTCACTTCCTGTCTCTGCCCCTTTCTCTTTGTCCCATCTCTCCCCACTCTCTCTCTGCTCATCGCTCTCTACCCCCCCCCCCCGGCGCAACTTACGTTGCAGCGGCCCCTGCAGCCTGTCTGCCTTTTAAAAAATGTTTTGTCTAGTTAAATGTAGTTGTTCGTGGTTTTTTTTGTACTGTTTCTAACTGTGTATATGTGGGGGGGTGGGGAAACTTTTAAAATCTCTTCCCTGCACGGGAGACCCGTCTTTTTCCCTGTCGGGTCTCCATTGTCGTTGGGGCCTAGCACCGTGGAGCGGCCTCCGACCAGGACGACCTGGGGGCTCCAGTCACGGAGCCTGCGGAGCTGTGGACTTACCATCGTAGGGCTGGCCGGCCTCAGAGCGTGGGGAGCGGTGGTGGCTCGCTGCTGCGGCCTGACTCCGAAGCTCCAGCTCCATCACAGTGAGGAGGAGATTCACTGTGATGCATGTTTGTGTGAATTGAATTGTTTATGTGTTTTTTATGAATTGTTCTGTTTGTATGGCTTGTAGAAACGGAGTTTCGTTTGAGCCTCTCTGAGGTTCGAATGACAAGTAATAAAATCTAATCTAATCTCTCCCCCACTCTCTCCCTCCCCCTCTCCCCCCCCGCTCTCTCCCCTCTCCTGCCCTAAACCCCCTTCCCCTCCACACCCTCTCCCTCCACCCCATCTCCCCCCTTCCCTTCCCCCTCACCCTCTCTACCACGCTCTCCCATCTCTATCCCTCCTCCCCCCCACCATCCCCCCTCCCCCACCCGCCCTCTCCTCCTCCTCTCCACCACCCCCCCCCTCTCCCTGTCTCTTTCCCTTCTGTCTGCCTCTCTCACGGTCTCTCTCCATTCTCTCTCTGTCCTCCCTCTCAACCCCCCCCTCTCCCTATCTAGGGAGTTGGGGCTATGCTTCAGTGGCTAGGGCGTTATGGGGTAAAAGGATCTAATTAATAATATTAATATAATATCAAAGGGCGTAGTTAGTGTGGGGGTAGTTATGTGTGGGGTAGTTAGTGCAGAGATGCCAACCCTAAATTTAGTTCACAGTAACATTTAACCCATTTTGTCCGTAACAAATGGGGTTAAATGATTCTCTCCGTAACACTCACCTGGGGTTTTGCCGCGGCTATGCGCCTGCGCACTGGTGCAGATCAGCGGGCTGCCGCGGCGGGTTGCGGCACATGCGCACTTGGCATGGTTGCCGGCGGGTCTGCGCCTGCGCACTGGGTGGGGGTGTGGGAGGCCCCGGTGATGGGCTGCCGCGAGCGGCCGCTGGCGGCAAGAAAGTGCAGCTGATCCGCGGTGCCGGCGCGCCCGGGCTCTGGGCCGGGCGTGGCGTGGCTCGAAATGGCCTGCCAGGCCCCGCAACCCTCCCCCACAGCGCACGCGCGCCACTGGGCCCCGCAACCCTCCCCCACTGCGCACGCGCAGCCACTGGGGCCCGGGCAACCCTCCCCCCACTGCGCACAACGCGCGGCCACTGATGCCCTCAACCCTTCCCCACTGCGCACGTCGGTCACTAGGGCCCGGCACCCACTCCCCCACTGCGCACGCCTCGGTCACTAGGGCCCAAAATGCCGCTGATCGCGCGGGCTGGCAAACCGGGGACACATGGTGCCGGCGTTCTCAGCGGGAGGAACACCGGCGCGGCGGTGTTCCGTAACAGCATGTTTGGCTGCCGGAACATCCGTAAAAAAGTTATTCGCCGGGACTAAATACGGCGAATCCGGGACACTTGGCATCTCTGTTATGTGGGGGTAGTTAGTGGGGTGTGACGCCCGCAAGTGCCCCCCTTGCAAATGCGCGTTGGGGGAACAGACCCAACGGGTCTGCACTTGGTCCAGTTTTTAACAGTCCTTCACAATACGTACTCTTTTCTTTAAATCAGCAGCTGCCGACGTCACAATGCCCTTGCGCTCGTAACACTGCCACCCGCTCTCCATTCAAGCGGACGCTGTGATCGCACTTTCAATCCCCCCCACCCAGTCATTTTTTCGCCTCCTGCTGGCCACCTTCTCATCGCGTGCCCCGCGCGACAATAACGGCTGCTGCAGCCCGGCGTTCCTCCACTCCTCACTCACTCACTCACTCACTCACTCACTCACTCACTCCCTCCCTCCCTCCCCCCGGCTCTGTCATGCTGGCGGAAGCCACGATCGGCTGGTCCCCAACCCCCCCCGAGCCTGGTCCCCGCTGGCGGCCCGCAGGCCCACGCAGGATCTCGGGATCACGCCCGCATAACCCGCTCCCCACCCCCCCCCCCCCCATACTCAGGGTCTGAAGCGCCGAGGATGCGGGGCCATGGAGCTGAGGCTCACTCCGAGGCCGACGGCTGCTGGGCGCCCTACCCGTCTCCTCCCTTCTACCCCCCCTCCTCTGCACCCCCTCCCTTCTCTCCCCCTTGATTGGCTGGCCCTCTGCTGTCTTTGATATCGTCCGCTCAGCTCGCACCAGCAGGGTCACCCCGTCGCAAAAAACGCCGCAAATTGGAAACCCCAGCTCCCAAAAGGCAGGAAGCTCCCCTACCTCTGTGCGCCCTTCTCTGTGCGTGCCTCTCTGCGTGCGCCTCCGAGTGCCCCTCTCTGTGTGCCTCGTTTGTCATGTCCCTCTCAATGTGCCTCCGTGTCCCTCCCTTTGGGACCCTCCGTGTCCCTCCCTGTGCGTGTGGTTGTGTGTGTGTGTTGTGGTTGTGTGTGTGTGTGTGTGGTGTGTGTGTGTGTGTGTGGTTGTGTGTGTGTGTGTGTTGTGGTTTGTGGTGTGTGTGTGTGTGTGTGTGTGGTGTGTGTGTGTGTTGGTTGTGTGTGTGGTTGTTGTGTGTTGTGTGTGTGGTGGGTGTGTGTATGTGTGTAGTTGTGTTGTGTGTGGTTGTGTGTGTGTGTGGTTTGTGTGTGTGTGTGGATGGTGTGTGTGGTTGGTGTGTGTGTGGTGTGTGTGTGTGTGTTGTGTGTGTGGTGTGTGTGTGTGTGTGTGTGTGTTGTGTGGTGTGTGTGTGTGTGTGTGTGTGTGTGTGTGTGTGTGTGTGTGTGTGTGTGTGGTTGTTTTAGCTAGTGTGTGTGTGACGCCTCAGGCCGCCCCCTTCCCCTCGCAAAACACCCGCACTCTGGAGGAACAAGACCCAACGGGTTCTCCTCCCCTAACCCCCCCTCTCCTCTGCACCCCCTCCCTTCTCTCCCCCTTGATTGCTGGTCCCTCTGCTGTCTTTGATCGTCCGCTCAGCTCTGTGCACCAGCAGGGTCACCCGCGCAAAAAACGCCGCAAATTGGAAACCCCAGCGCCAAAAGGCAGAAGCTCTCCCTACACTCTGTGCGCCCTTCTCTGTGCGTGCCCTCTCTGCGTGCCGCCTCCGAGTCCCTCTCGTGTGCCTCCATGTCCCTCTCAATGTGCCTCCGTGTCCCTCCCTTTGCCTCCGTGTCCCTCCCTGTGCGTGTGTGTGGTTGTGTGGTTGTGTGTGTGTGTGTGTGGGTGTGTGTGTGTGTGTGTGTGTGTGTGGTTGTGTGTGTGTGTGTGTGTGTGGTTGTGTGTGTGGTTGATGTGTGTGTGGTTGTGTGTGGTGTGTGGTGTGTGTGTGTGTGTTGTTGTGTGTGGTTGTGTGGTTGTGTTTGTGTGTGTGGTTGTATGTGTGGGTTTGAGTGTTGGATGTGTGTGTGGTGTGTGTGTGTGTGTGTGTGTGTGTGTGTGTGTGTGTGTGTGTGTGTGTGTGTGTGTGTGTGTGTGTGTGTGTGTGTGTGTGTGGTTGGTTAGCTAGTTGTGTGTGTGACGCCTCAGGCCGCCTCCTCCCCTCGCAACCGCACTCTGGAGGAACAGACCCAACGGGTCTGCACTTGGTCTAGTATATATTAAAGATTTAGACGAGGGAATTAAAGGTGACATCTCCAAGTTTGCGGATGACACAAAACTGGGTGGCAGCGTGAGCTGCGATAAGGATGCTATGAGGCTGCAGGGTGACTTGGATAGGATGGGTGAGTGGGCAGATGCATGGCAGATGCATGGCAGATGCAGTATAATGTGGATAAATGTGAGGTTATCCACTTTGGTGGCACGAACAGGAAGGCAGATTATTATCTGAATGGTGTCAGATTAGGAAAAGGGGAGGTGCAACGAGACCTGGGTGTGCTTGTGCATCAGTCACTGAAAGTAAGGATGCAGGTACAGCAGGCAGTGAAGAAAGCTAGTGGAATGTTGGTTTTCACTACAAGAGGATTTGAGTTTAGGAACAAGGAGGTCCCACTGCAGTTGTACAGGACCCTGGTGAAACCACACCAGGAGTACTATGTGCAGTGCAGGTTTGGTTAATTCTCGGGGACTGAATATCAAGAAAGGACATTCTTGCGGCGGCTAGTGAGAGAGTGCAGCATAGGTTTAATTCCCTGGTTGACGGGACTGACATATGATGAAAGAATGGTCGGACTTGCATATTCACTGGAATTTAGAAGGATGATCCGGGAGGAATTCACTTGGCTTATCGAAACATATAATATTCTCAATAGGATTGGACAGGCTTGATGCAGGAAAAATGTCCCCGATGTTGGGGGTGTGCAGAGCCAGCGGTCAGTTTACGAATAAGGGGTAGGCCATTTAAGATTGAGATGAGAAAATCTTCTTCACCCAGAGAGTTGTGAATCTATGGAATTCTCTGCCACAGGCAGTGGAGGCTAATTCACTGGATACTTTCAAGGAGTTTGCTCTTAGGGCTAACGGAATCAAGGGATTTGTCAATGCACTGGGTACTGATTTTAGCTGATCAGCCATGATCATATTGAATGGCGGTGCTACCTCGAAGGGGCGAATGGTCTACTCCTGCACCTATTTTTTCTATGTTTCTATGTCAAGAGTTAATCAGCAGGTCGGACAGCATCTCTGGAGAACATGGATAGCTGACGTTTTGGTTCGGGACCCTTCTTCAGACTCCAACCGACTCAGACACTGAAAGGTCCTGATCCAAGATGTCATCGATCCATCTAGAGATGTTGCCTGACCCACTGAGTTACTGTTACCCAATGTTTTTATTTAGTCTCTTTTTAAATGATGTGATTATTAGTCATTGAATTGAACAGCATAAAAACAGACCCTTTGGCCCAAATCAACCATACTGACCATTGGATCCCCTCTTAACCCCATTTCCCAGCGCTTGGTCCCCCGCCTTCTATCCAGTTTTATGCAGAGATTATTCAAGTGCTCATAAAGGCCTTTCATAAATGTTGCAATCACTCTGAGTAATGTCAAGTGCATTGACACTACTCACCACTTTCGGGTATAAAACTCCTCAAATCCCCTTCACATCTCCTCCTCTTTACCCCACATAAACAACCTTGCAATGTATCTATCGCATATGAGCAAACATCTCCAGCAATCTACCTATCTACACCCCTCACAATGTCTTACATCCTCTCTGCACGCTCTCTAGCACTATCACTAGCACACAGTACTCCAGCCCCAGTCACGTGTGCATTCCTCACCAAATTATCCAGATGTGTCCCATTTTCAAAAGATCTTTGAATATTTTGCAAGATCTCTCTGTTCCTCAAAATAGCAGACAGGTTCATTGGCACATCATCCTCCATCTCACCAGCTTCGAGCTATCATTTAATGGACTGTTTCTCAACCCCCCCCCCCCCCCCCCCCCCCCCCCACCCCCCCCCCCCCCCCCCCCCGACACCTGTTTATATTGACCATCTACTCTCTGCGCTCCTGACTTGAAGTGTTGACCATCCCTTTGTCTCCACAAGTGCTGCTTAAACCTCCAGGCGCCACCAAGAGTGTTTTTTGCAACATAATCACAGTACCGAATGGCAAGCCGCACCTCGAATAATGTCTTTAAAGTTTTTACATTTTAATTTACCTGCAAATCCAGTCAATTTTAAAGACACCGCCCAACATTTTGGCATTCATTCCTGCAGGCAGCACCCAATGTATCGGTGACCCTCCATGGTGAGATTCTGATGAAAGTCTAGCAAATCCTGCAAACAAATGATATTAAGTCACATACAATTAATGGATTAAAGACACATAATTCATGCTCATATTATACATACATTCAATTCACTTTATTTTCAGATATTGATTCTTGGTGTAATAAATGCGTTGTGTTTATAATGAGAATTGGAAGCACCAGAGCTGTTCCTTTCATTCATTCAGGTTGACCAAAACCTTCCAAATACTCCAAATATCAAACAGTTAAAATGTAATTATAAGTTTCGTAGCAAGGTTGTTTGCAGAAAGGGTTAGAAAGACTCTTCCTGGTTTAAATAAATGACACTAGTTTAAGTATTAACAAATTTTCTTGCATTGAAATAAGTACTATTGTATGTTTACAATACAACTTCAAGCATGTTAACTCCTTTCTCACAGAAGTTACAATATATTGACAGCCCCCACATCTTATCAACAACCCAAAATGTCACCTATTCCTTTTCTCCCGAGATGCCGTCTGACCCGCTGAGTTACTCCAGCTTTTTGTGCCTCTCTTAAGTCCTTAGAAACCTGTCCATATTGCAATTTTCCGCATAGCAAAACAGCAAACATCTGTGTATCATGGAAAATAATTCTTCCACCTTCCCCCCCCCCCCCCCCACTAATTTTTAATTCCATGTGCCAGATTAATCAGTAGAGATTTGTGAATTCCATAAGGGAGTACTTATTTTGGCCAATCTGCTGTAAAGCAGGAGTTGCCTGCCTATCACAAAAGCAACACAGCACAATTTCCTTCATAGATGGAACAATATTGTTTTCTCACCCTGAAATTTTCCACTTTCTCGAACAGAGAATATCAATATAACGCTGCGAGCATCTCGGAAAGCAGTGTTGAGCTTCTTCTCATTTACTGGCAGTGTTGACCACACACCCTGAAATTAAAGAAAAAGGAAAAGGTTATGTATTTGAAAGTTAGCAAAAGGTTAGAACAAAGCAATCACACTAAATGGCATATTTAAACGATTAGCAGTAATAGCAAGCTTTTACACAAATTCAATATTGAATGACTAAGCTCAAAAATCGATGTATATCAGCAATACTGTCTGCAATTTCCTTTGACCTGTTGCAACTTGTAAGCTGTAGTTTAAAAACTTAACAGGTTATAAAAGTGTCTGTTGTAAATTCAGCTTGTGAAACTGGAAACTCACTGAAAAATATCTTAAAAATGTCACTGCAAAATATGTTTTATGTCAACAGGAAGACAACAACTGCTATCAATTTGTATCATTCCCAATGGCAGCATTAAAATATTTTCTATACCTTCGCTTTTGCCAGAGATACGTTCTCATGGTTATTGCTCTTTATGAGGAAAAATCGTGCATCTCGAAGGACATGCTTCAGTTTACTAGTTTGATCTGAAAGATGTAAATGTAAAATTACTTTAAATAACTGCAAAGAATACAGATCCATTTTGCTTGATTATTTTTATTTTGTGGCCAACACCTTTGTACCAAGCACATAAAACATTCACCCATTAGAGCCATGGGTAATATTATAAGCGTACCATTTTAATGACAGCTTATAACTCTAAAGACAAAATTGGACAATCCCACAGGAATTTTGCAACTGTTAATAAATACAATCAACCTGAAAGCGTGTCTGTGGGTTCAACGTAGCTACTCTTTCAAATGGACCGAAAAGACACAATGGAACAAACTGCTCCAATCTGCGCATTCCATTATATGATTTTAACTTTGTTACATTTACTCAAGGTATGATTGATAGGAAAATGAAATTTTACACTGGTGCAGTAGGACACAGAAACAATGGAATAGTTGAGTACAGCTTACACCATCTGACCATCAGTGTGTTCAACGTTGATAAATAGAAATCAGACTTGATTAATTATTATAATGACCAACTAATAGCCAAATTGTGTAATTCAGTAATGCTTACTTTATGGAATTAAGGAATGTGGGTCAGGTTAAATTTGTTCACAATTAACATTTAATGCAATGCAATTTTAGTTGTATCCCAGAGAAAAGTAGAATTTTAAAAAGGGAAAAATAATCTAAACCTTCAATTGCGGTTGCCAAAATTGACACAGTGCAACAAAGCTTCTCATTTTGTCATTATATGCACGGTTGGTTTTGACAAAATGCAAGATAATCATCTCAATAATCACCCCTGAAAATGGACTGATAACCTAACCTCAAACTTGGTTTCACAACAATAATATCCAATATACAAACCACTGGTTCTCATAAGCAGCTGTTGTGATTTCCAGTTACATATTACATAAAATACACATTAAATGGAGATTTTAATTACACTCTTAATATATGCCTCGGTCCCTCAAGTAGAATTTTTCATCTGCTTCATCTACATGCATAATTATCCCATGTAAACACGATGTTAAACCTAACCTCATATTAAATTGTTCATGGTAGTTGACAGCTAAGAAGCTTTAGTGCCGTGGGAAAAACAAAGTCACAACATTTAGTTTTAATTGTTTTCAAAGTTTCCTGTACATGTTTTTTCTACATGATGCAGCCCAAAACAAAAACATTCAAAAGTTTCTCAGTGTAGCAGCTGATTTTCACTGTTAAAAAATTAACTTTTTTATGTTGTAGTGCTTTAAGCAAAGCTGGACAATTCATCAAAAATCAGTCTCATTTGATGTTTATTGAAAATCTTCCATATGCTCACTCGCGATGTTGCTTGATTGAACACTGAAGAAGAAGGGTCTCGACCCAAAACGTCACCCATTACTTCCTCTCCAGAGATGCTGCCTGTCCCGCTGAGTTACTCCAGCCTTTGGTGTCTAACTTTATATAGCATGCGGTTCAGTGACGGAAAAAAAACACACACAAATAATCTGGTCTTCTATTTCTGTACACAATTGTTAATAGCAAATATAAATGTATAAAATCCTGTATACAAGCCACCTATGAAAATTGAGTTAATATATGGCATAATTTCACCCAAGACAAGGAAGAACATTTACACTTCTTGAATAAAGTAACATGTTAAATGTATTTTCTTTCCACAAAAATAAACACGTACAAATTGCTGCTTATTAATAACATCAGTCTGAGCTGAAAATAACCATCAGTTCAATAGCAAACACTTAGATTATATCAAATCTGTACTTTGAAGGTTGACTCATCTTGGGATTGGTAAAAAAAAATAAATCAAGAGTTGTGGATACTGGATGGCCAGTAATCAATCGAGAAAACAATTCTGACACCAAAAGGTTGTAGAAAACAATGGCAATAAATAGGTCATTCACTGCCACCTGCACACAATGGACCCCAAAAAATGCTGCTTGACACTCATCTTGATAACAGACGTATCCCACAATATAAATGAACGGTGATCGTGTGGAGAATCTTTGATCTGTTTTCCAGTGCATTAGGAAAAATGAATCCATATTAGTAATAGACTTTGTAAGAGGTTGAAACTCTCTAGTCCAGCTCTCCTGGGACATGATTTGTGCGGATCACATAAACTGCTCCCAATCATCCCACTCGAAACATGACTGTTCTTTTAAAGTGTAGATTAAGTGTAGACAATCCCTGTGTTACAAAAGGTTCTGAGAACTATCTGTAACCTGACATTTCTACAAGTTAGAAATATTGTCACTGAGATTAATCACATAATAGTACAAATCTTCGTAGATTTTAGATCTCAGGTAGAATCAATTGATTGGTACGGATAATTACTGCACAGATTGAAAAAATGCTGGACCACGACAGTTGCCAGACCATAGAATGCCAGATTAGAGTGTTTTAACCTTTACAATGAACAGGAAGAAACATGTCATATTTCAGTAATCCTTCCCAGCTGTGTATCCCATGAGAAAATTACAATACATCAGTTAATTAATAAGTGGAAAACAAAATAAATTAAGTGCATTCTGCATCCAGCAGCTTCTTCCACAAATTGCTGCAAATAGCATTAGTAATTAGAAAAAGCATATATAGCATATGTCTCTCAAGAAAGATCCACAGTTAGAAAAAGAAACAAGCAGGATTTTAATCTTGACTCGCTTAAATGCTTAAACATTTTTCTATAGTTCAGACTTTGGAACATACCCCAGAAGTTAAAGTCCAAAATTCTATAAAGTTACAATGCTACATAATTTTAACATCCCCTCCTAAAAAGTCCAAACTATTGGGTCCACGGATTTGCTTGAGATCACAAGTTCATTCCACATTAATATTGCGCCATCATTTCTAAAGCAGTTTTTCACAATTACGCCAAAAAAAATCCTTAGGGCTTCCCAGGAATAGAATTAATGGAAAAATCAGTAAAAATAATCTCACACAGCTACTGCTTCAATAATCAACAATGCAGTACGTGCATCAGCAATGTCATGCGAGATGGGCGTGATGAGATCAAAACCAACAATGTGCAACCAGAAGAACTGTGCATCAGCATACAAGGAAATTCTAAATAATAAATGGACAGCAAATGGACAGAAAATCTGCCAGTTTCAAAGTAACATTGTTTTCTGGGGAAAGTTAAAACAGACTTGTTGCACTAACAATTGATGGCTTCCTCAGAAATGTTATAGAATTACAAATATCACAAATTAAGTCTCTACAATTTTAACAGTGCTTCTTTTCACCATTTGTGTATCACTTAGCTTTCAGATGAGATTTTATAAATTATGGAGCACTGCAGCTTTAGTAAATTATAAAAGGCAGACGATATTTACTTTAGAGCTTGAAGTATTAAGTGCAAACATTGTCAAGCATGGCACTTGGTGTTCTTCCAAGCTGCTCGGCAGCACAGAGGGTATGCTGCCTTATGCTAACCTCCCAAGCTAGTTGTTTCCATACCTTTACGTACTGCACGCACAGATGATGACAGCTTCTCATGTTTCTTCTCTGATCCTGCATTACAGTACACAAAACCCATTAGGCCCTTGCTATTTAAGCTCCAAGCACAACAAGTTCCAAATGAAACACAAAACATACCTGCATACGAATCGGATGCTGAACTTTCACTCCTATCAAACACAATTGGAGAAATGTCTCTAGATCGCTTTTTCTTCTCCTTTTTATCTGTCTCATCGTCTGAAGAAAATTTAATTTATAACAATTCTATTTAATTATACTATGAATCACTGATACTGCAGTAAGATTGATGGGGGTTGAAAATTTCACTATATTTAGTCTGAACGATGAAAGTTATTAAAGTGCAGTAAAAGTGTGTAGACTGAACCATTTTGTTCCAAGGTCCAGTTTTTGCTACAAATAAAGCTGCGTCATAGTTTTTAAAAGTACAGTTGAATCCAGATAAGTGATCTAAAGCAAAATTATAAACTCAGAAATAATGTAATCAACCTTTGGATGACCTATTGAACCATCTCAAGTATCATGATGAATGTTGCTATTAGAACACTGTATCAATATTTTAACAGTGGTGAGAGAAACAGTCTTGATGATGAGTGAATGAAAGCATCTCACTTTAAATCCTTTGCATGCTAACATTTCCAAAATGTATTAAAAAATGGCACCAGCTCAATTTAATAATCAATATCTGGGCTTTGTTCTGTAATATCTCCCAACACCTTTGCTCTCAGTATTCCCATTGGCTATAGGGAATAGCTGCAACTCTGTCCCTGTGGGTATTCACCTACAACACAAAGTTGTTATTTAATTTGACTATATTTAGCGGCATAAACAAATGGCAGATCTCGAAGTCTTGAATTTTCACAGTGATAAAGTGTTCTTCCAAGTGGTCACCTGAAGCACCTTGCGTGCCTGAGCAGTTTACTTTACAACTACCAATGCTTTGGAATAACCCGTGCCCATAATTTGTGAGCACAATAAAACTCATTCTTTTCCCCAATCACCCATAAAGTACAACATTTAGGAAGTCAAAAGTTGGTTTTACAGCAAAAGTGTGCAGCAGTAGTAAACAAGTTTAACAATTAATTTACACTAATCTTTTAGCACTGAGACAAGTGCTCAAGAGAGGTTTAGCTCTACAATAACTAGATAATTTGATTATTTTACACTCAAGTGATAACTTTCGCCAGGAATTTTATTTGGACATTCCCAGTCTTTGTGTGGGTACTCACTAATCTGAAGTCAACTGTACTGTAGATCGAAGATCTAAAAATTTGGCACTATTAAGTCCTGGCTAAGCAGTGCTCTACATTAAGTCACCAAGCAGTCAGCATGGTCACAGTTAAAAAAACCTCAATGATTGTGTTAACACACGAAGCATCACTATAAATTATGCTTTTAAGTTACAAATCACTTCACTGAAATTCTTGTTTGATTCTCGTATTTCTATAGCCAGGTCTTTTCTTCCACATACTGCTTTGTGGTGTATTTTTTGGAGAATGGCAGAAATTTCACTTCAACTAGACATTTCACCTTTCAACCCGTGCATATGTCTAAAAACAAGTTCCTATTCTCTTCTATTCATTATTTTATTACCACTGAAGAGTTTAAATGCTTTTCAAAGTGGCCAACAAAAAAAGCATGTTGCTGCAGAGGACATTAAATTTTAAACCAAGTGAGAAATTTGAAGATTTAATGTAATTGTACCAAAATACAACATTCCTGAATATCAGTTTTCTATATTTTTAAAGAGACAACGTAAAAGAGAAACAATAATCTGGAATGGAAATGTGGGAACAATAACACCAACATTTTAAGCAGTGGAGTCTAATTTGTGTATGGCTTAAGAAATATAATTTGATAGCTGGCTGGTGAAATTTAATGAATTTGTTAGGAAGAGCTGAGCAAATAAAGGTTACTGGAACCTGGGTAAGATTTTATTTTTGTCTGTTTTCAATTTTTAGAAATTCCCATTTTATCACATTGTAAGGCCAGCCCAAGTTGGTGCCATTATGTGGTTTCATCTATATATCTTAAACTTAGTGACCAATTTTATATATAGTCTTGACCACTACAATGGTGCCAATGTAGAGCTATGATCTGCATAGCCAGAAAAATAAAATTTTCAACCCCCTAAAATCATTACACATTTGATAAATCCCCATCTTTTGCTTTTAGCTTTTATTGACTGCCCCATAGTACCAATTTTGAATGCTTTGTTGTTTTTTTAGTCAAGAGGGAGAAATTAAACTAAATGTGCTGGGATCACGATTGAATTGCGCATGGAAAGACTGACTAAATTAATCTGACAGATTAGGAAGTGGAAATATTAAAACAGACAGCTGTACTGGACAGTTTACAAAGATTTTCATCTTTGTAAACTGGGTTTATCACAATCTCCTCACATTGCCCTTTCTAATAGTCTCTATTTCCATATTACCATGGATTTAGACAAACAAGATGAGCGAAATACAAGTGTTGTTATTATAATCTAACTGGAATTATTATACAGTTAGATGATCTCAATTCCTGTACTGTGAGTTTTCTAATTTATTTTAAGATATATCACCCTAAAAGTATTTTTACAAATAAAAATATCTTGAAAATTGAAAATATATGTTTACAGCTCTCTAGCTTTCCAACAGAAAGATAATTACATTATTAACTGTATACTTAAGCCAAGTGCTGTTTGTCAAAATTACATCTTACAGTCTTTCTTGCAAACACATATTGAAACACTTACCACTATTCCATAGGACCTCAGCCAAAATGTATAGCCATGTGTTTTCTCAGTCATAATCAAGATATGAACAGCAGAGTTTTTGCTGGTTTGTATTAGTGATGGGACTGTCCAGTACTCTAAATCAGGAAGCTGGCCAACATTTTACCTGTTTACTGATCCAGCGTACTGGCCAATTAAAAACAGACTAATTGTTCAGTACTCCTGATCAGTAAGTTGGTGACGTGTTAAAAACCCCAAACACAATGGACTATTAGTAGCACTATAGCCATACACCACTCCATATTAACACTTATTGACAACTTCTACCAGATATCACTTTTAGCTTATTGGATGTCAACAGTAGTTTATCAAAACTATAAAGTGATAAATAGGATTTCTCACAATGTTTTTGCCACATTATTCAAAATGAAAAACGTGCATACATCTTAAGTGCATACCCAGTGTACAATAAAGTTGCATTAATTTAACACGTATTTTCAAAATTGAGTTACCTGATGCATCAGTTCCAGATCTGGTGGCAGACTCTCCATCGGAAAATGAGACAGACTCAGAGTCAGAATCACTGGCTTCACTCCTTGTATCATAATCCTGTTCATGGCCCTCCTCCTTGTTTTCTCTGGGATCTCTCTCTCTGAAATCATCTTGCTCAGACATATCCCGTTCATATTCTTCCTCCTCTACTTCCTCCTCCTCTCCCTCCTTTTCTTCCTCGGGATCATCTTCATCGGGCCTAATCTCGTCTACAGCCTCATCCTGATTGTCATGGTCTTCAGAAGAGGTATTTCCCTCAGAATCAATCTCAACCTCCGATTGATAATCGGAATGAGTTTCCTCTTTGGATGAATGGCCTGATCGATGCATTTTAACACCGTCTTCGATATTCCTCAACGTCTTCTGCATTAAAAAGTACAACTTTGGTAAAACAGGCATGCTCAAATTAAAGACAAACACAGACAATGTAAATATTTTTTTTTTTATTAAATCAAGTTGATTAAAACGGTAATTTATTACAAATGTTGTAGAATTGGGAAAACTGTTTGAGGTTTTAAGATTTTAAGATACAATGAAAAATAATAATAACGGTAAGAAAAAACAATCACTAATCATTCTTCCACTTTTCACCTAAATCAAACATTATTTGGGCCCTTTAAATACGTCCAAATCGCAGATTATTTTACAAAAACAAATCATGGAGCAATATTGTGTTGTGCAAAACTAAGCAGGGAAAATAAACCAAGGAAAGAAAGCAGGTTCAAGAAAAGCACATAACCATAATATAGTTAATGTAGCCATCCATCACTGTGGCTTTTTAAGGTCCTAAACTGGAACAAGGCTGATTTTGGATCACAACTACACCTTTAGCAAAAATTAGGCCGCTGGGTGGTCCAAACAACCATTCAGCTAGACAGAAACAGAAAGCATACAGTCTAATAGAATTTGGGTGGAAGGAGACAATGGAATTGACCATTAGACAAAAGCCTCCCAAATAGATCTACTTGAAACAAATTATTTCACAATCGAACACAGTGCATGAAAGTGCAGTAACACTATTAAACTATTCAAATTTTACATATAACAAAAGCTCCTTTCATAAAACCATTCTGGCAAATAAAGGGCAATTAACTAGCCATATTTAAAAACACAAATTAGTGAATCACTACGAAAAATTGCCACATTCATCCTCGGACCAGCCTGTTTAAAAATTGGTAATTCAATTTAAACATTACAAGTAAATAATTTAAATTTCCATACTATTGTTTATATATAAGAAAGTGCGGCCTCCGAACTGCAAGAAAATGCAAATAATGGAAAGAAAGGAGATGACAGATGAATGCAAGAGCTAATGACCCTCAATATAGAGCACTATTGAGTAGGGAAGAATTTAGGCAATTACCATCGTAGGATGCTAAAAAATGGCTAGAGACATATGTGATACGAGTGTTAATCCTGGAGAGAATCCCAAAAAAACTGCCCATCTCCTTTGAAAAAAATGCCTTCTGCTACCCTTGGAAAACAACCTTATCTATCCCTCCCATAATCTAGCAACATCCTGGTGAACCTCTTCTGCACCCTCTCCTCCAAAGTCCCCACATCCTTCTTGTAATGGGGCAACAGGATCTGCACAATACTCCAAATGCGTCTCCAAATACACAGATGACGTTTTAGGTTTGTTCAAGAATCCAGAATCTGCAGTCTCGTGTCCACGTAGTCTAATAGCCCTAATATAAGTTTTATACAGCCCCAATATGACCACCTGACTATTGTTGGCCTGACCAATGATGGCAGACATGCCACCCTCTCCATTTCTGTTGACACTTTCAGCTGCGGACTTGATCAATGGTCCAGAGGGTCATGCTACTTTCTGCACAATTTCTCCGAGTCAAAGTGCAAAACCCAAACTTGCCCAGATTAAACTCCTGTCATTTCTCAACCACATCCACAAAATATTTTGCTATTTCCTTTGACAATCTTTTTAATTACCCACATCTCCAACTTTTGTTTCATCTGCACACTTACTAATCAGCCTGTCCTGCACAAACGCATGCACACAGAACCTGGCAGAATACCACTGGTCACAGACCAGGGAAAGATTCCTCCATCAATCTTCTCTGTCTTCTCTGGCCAAACCAATTTTTAATGCATTTTAATCTTCTAGTTCAGCCTACCATAAGGGGTTTTGCTAAATGCCTTACTAAAAAAAAATCCATGTTAACAATATCCACTGCCCTACGTGCAATAATTTTAGTCAAAAAATATAACAAATGAAATGTTGACAAGGTCTTGATAGAGTAGATGCAGAAAGAATGCTATCTCTTGTGGGAGAAGCTACTTCTTTGGAACACTCGCTCAAAAAGGCAATGAAAGCAGACTTTTAAGGTAGAAGTGGAATGATAGATTCTTGACCTGACAAACGTTACCAAATGTGTTAGAAAATACAAAGCTAACCAAATGACCAGGACAGACTTGATTTTATTGTGTAGAGGTTCAGACACGAGGGACCAAGTGACAGACACATAAATGATAGGTTGGAATGTAGAATCCAAGAACTGCAAATGCTGATTTATACCAAAGATAGACACAAAGTGTTGGAGTAACTCAGCAGGTAAGACAGCATCTCTGGAGGGGAGGATATGTGATGTTTCAGCTCAGGACCCTTCTTTAGGTTACATATGGGTACAAATAAAATTTCAGAAAACGTCCACTGCAAACATTATCTAGTTTATATTTGTTTTGTCTTACCATGCCGTACGTTTCAGACTGATCAGGAGTGGCTGATTTCAATTTTCTGAGAGATTCTCTTCTTCTACTCCCAACTTTATCAGATCGATCTTTCTGCGATTCCCGAGAACCTGGCGCATGGTTCTTTCTCTCACTGCTGGCAGTTTTGCTTCGTTCATATCGCTGGTATTCATCCTTCTTAAAGGCTGGCAGATGTCTACCTTTTGAAAGGGAGGCCTTTATGTTATCTCCTGCAGAAGGGCAGGAAGATCGTTTGCCAACTTGCCGTGCCGAATGGCTGGAAGATTTCTGCCTTTTCCCATCACCACTGTCAGCCCTCTCCTTTTCATTTTTTCTTTTTGTTGCTGTTCAATAAAGGTTGATATTCTTTATGGCTCAAAGTCAAATATGCAAATAAAATGAAATTACAACAATTCCTATAAGTAATTAGCTGATTCATAACTATATAAAGCAATATTGATTAAATACACATGCTTTCATGGTTTTAAATATCATAAGAATACCCTCTCGAAAGAGGTTATCGCTGGTGCTATTGAGTACCTATTAAAATTTACTTTTATCACTGGAATTGGGGCAAGGTAAATCAGATTAAACAATTCTTTAAAACATCCCTTAATGTTACTGTGTAATCAATGTAATCAAGTACTGACCATTCAAATAGACATTGTAACTGGACTCCAGTTTGCCTTCAGCAAAGGAGCACCCTAGACTGCTGGTGCAACATGTGCTGAGTAATCCAAAGCACAAAACCCAGTAATCCTAAAACAGGTAATTCATTGAAAATCTAAAAAACTCGACCAATTTCCATTTTAATGTTAGATAAATCACAATTAGTGAAAGAAGCCCAACGTTCCTACAATTCTTAAAAACAAATGAACACTTTCCAAAGCAAGATATGAGGTTGCTTTGGCAAGAAAGGTGAAAGTAAACCCAAAGGGTTTCTACAGCTATATTAATAGCAAAAGGATAACGAGGGATAAAATTGGACCATTAGAGAACCAGAATGGACAGCTATCTGCAGAGCCAAAAGAGATGGGGGAGATATTGGACAATTTCTTTTCTTCGGTATTCACCAAGGAGAAGGATATTGAACTCGGTGAGTTAAGGGGAAAAAGTAGAGTAGCTATGGAAACTATGAGATTCAAAGAGGAGGAAGTACTGACACTTTTGAAAAATATAAAAGTGGACAAGTCTCAAGGTCCTGACAGGATATTCCCTAGGACATTGAGGGAAGTTAGTCTAGAAATAGCAGGAGCTATGACAGAAATATTTCAAATGTCATTAGAAACGGGAATAGTGCCGGAGGATTGGCGTACTGCGCATGTTGTTCCATTGTTTAAAAAGGGTTCAAAGAATAAACCTAGCAATTATAGACCTATTAGTTTGACGCCAGTGGTGGGCAAATTAATGGAAAGGATACTTATAATATATATAAGCATCTGGATAAACAGGGTCTGATCAGGAACAGTCAACATGGATTTGTGCCTGGAAGGTCATGTTTGACAAACCTTCTTGAATTTTTTGAAGTGGTAACTAGGGAAATTGATGAGGGTGAAGCAGTGGATGTTGTCTATATGGATTTCAGTAAGGCCTTTGACAAGGTTCCCCATGGAAGGTTGGTTAAGAAGGTTCAATCTTTGGGTGTTAATGGCGGAGTAGCAAGATGCATTCAACAGTGGCTAAATGGGAGATGTCAGAGAGTAATGGTGGATGGCTGTTTGTAAGGTTGGAAGCCGGTGACCAGTGGGGTGCCTCAGGGATCTGTGTTGGGTCCACTGTTGTTTGTCATGTACATCAATGATCTGGATGATGGGGTGGAAAATTGGATAAGTAAGTATGCAGATGATACTAAGATAGGTGGTGTTGTGGATAATGAAGTAGATTTTCAAAGTCTACAGAGAGATTTGGGCCATTTGGAAAAGTGGGCTGAAAGATGGCAGATGGAGTTTAATGCTGATAAGTGTGAAGTGCTACATCTTGGCAGGACAAATCAAAATAGGACGTACATGGTAAATGGTAGGGAATTGAGGAATGCTGTGGAACAGAGGGATCTAGGAATAACTGTGCATAGTTCCCTGAAGGTGGAATCGCATGTAGATAGGGTGGTAAAGAAAGCCTTTGGTGTGCTGGCCTTTATAAATCAGAGCATTGAATATAGGAGTAGGGAAGTAATGTTAAAATTGTACAAGGCATTGGTAAGACCAATTCTGGAGTATGGTGTACAATTTTGGTCGCCTAGTTATAGGAAGGATGTCAACAAAATAGAGAGAGTACAGAGGAGATTTACTAAAATGTTGCCAGGGTTCCAGCAACTATGTTACAGAGAAAGGTTGAACAAGTTAGGTCTTTATTCTTTGGAGCGCAGAAGGTTAAGGAGGGACTTGATTGAGGTCTTTAAAATGATGAAAGGGATAGAGAGTTAACGTGGACATGTTTTTCCCATTGAGGGTAGGGAAGATTCAAACAAGAGGGCATGACATGAGAATTAAGGGACAGAAGTTTTGGGGTAACGTGAGGGGGAACTTCTTTACTCAGAGAGTGGTGGCTGTGTGGAATCAGCTTCCAGCAGAAGTGGTGGAGGCAGGATCGATTTTAACATTTAAGAGTAAAGTGGATAGGTATATGGACGTGAAGGGAATGGAGGGGTATGGTCTGAGTGCAGGTAGATGGGACTAGGGGAAAACAAATGGTCGGCACGGACTGGAAGGGCCGAGAGGGCCTGTTTCCGTGCTGTAATTGTTATATGGTTATAAGTAAAGGTAAATAAAGTTACGTCACAGACAAAAATAGTACTTTGGGTTAATCTTCTGGTACAAAACCATATAACACCTACAAACCAATTGCACCCCAGCCACCATAACTCCAAAGGCTCTTTGAGTGGCATTGCTGAATATACTGTCAATCCAAACACTAAACACACTATCACTATTACATCATACCTTTCTTCTCACTAATGTCTTGTTCACTTTCAGGATTATAAAGCTCATCATCTTGATCAGGCGCTTCTGTCAAGATATCATCCAAAACATTGACTTCACCATCTAAAAAACAAGAAATTAATCTGTTACCTTAAATGGCTCATTTGTTACATGTCTACTTGTACAGCCAATCTAATGTAGTGAAACAAATGGATGTTACATTTTTATAAAAGCTTAGAAAATGTTAAATTTTCACTGGATTTATTGTGAAGAGATGACTGTTGATTTGATCTGTGTCTGGTTGACCTGATCCATGATCCATATCAGGTTTTCTACATCACCACCTGGTGGCATGCGGGCAGCCATGCTGGTTAGTTCAACTTATGATTCGGAGCCTGCAGTACGCATTTCGATGGTTTCTGAATGAATCCAAATTAAAGTACTTGTTATGATATATAATGACTCTGTATCATTAGTAATTTGCACATGGTGTCGGAAGTGGGATTTCGGTTTGACTTCGTGGCTGGTATTTACAAGGCTTTTCATAGTCTCAGATATGGCTGAAGTTTTCAGAACACCTGACCCACTCGTTTTTGATAGCAGAATCGGACAGCGGTGGCGTACCTTTGAGCGACAGTATGATGTGTTCACTGCTGCAACTTCTCATGATAAGCCGGCAATGGTCAGTGCAAGCATGCTCCTTCTCCTCGCAGGAGATGAAACTTACGAATGAGCACAACAGTTTGTGTATGCTGAGGCAATAACTCATCAACCTGCTGATGTTGGAGCGCCGATCGTAACCCTGGCAGGTCGCCGGACGACCCAGTGCGTCTCAAGAGTAAGTTTCAACAATTGTGCGACCCTCAAGCTAACCCACTCATCGAACGTATGAAATTTTTCTCAAGATACCAGAATGAGTGCAGAACGATTGAAGTGTTTGTTTGTGCCATAAAAAAGTCTGCAGGAACTTGCATATTTGGCAATATCAAAGACAAATTTATTAGAGACCGGTTGGTGGTCGGTCTCTACGGTAACAGCCCTGCCAAAAATGTAATCGTTGAATTTAACACATGCAAAGACCGCTGCCAGTAATTCCTTCTCGATCTGAGCATACCTCATCTCTGTGTCTGTCATCTTGTCCTGGAGGCACAAGCTACAGGCCATTCATCCTGCAGACATGTTTCACCGAGGCCGTACTGGGATGCCTCACAGGTCAAAGTAACAGGTTTATTGACATCGACCAACCACCAACCTTTGGTTACATTTCAAACAAGCCTATACATGCTGCTCTGGCGCAGCTGCAAAGAATGATGCTGCAGCTCCAGAAGTATGAAATCTCTCTCACTTACAAGCAGGGTAAGCTGACACCTTATCCCGTGCTCCCAGGAGGTCGAGCGCCAAGCATACATCAGAGACACGTTTGACGTCAAGGCAATTGATTTCACTCATCCTTCACATCTGGATATTTTGGTGGTTCGCACGACAGAAGATGTCATCCTGCAGATACTCGTCTCGGTCATCAATCACGGATGGCCTGGCAATCAGAATTCGCTTCTGCTTGCTGTTCGACCTTACTTTTCTGTCTGAGACGAACTGGCCATTGAAGGTGGGGTTATATAAAAAGGGCCACAAGGCAGTGATCCGGCTTCCCTCTAACAGAAGTACCTTGCGCTGTACACGGAAGTCATCTTGGTTTTGAAGCTACAGTGCAACGTGCAAAGAGCATGTTTTTCTGGCCTGCCATGTCAGATTATATACGCAAGTGGGCTTGGTCCTGCGCTGTGTGCAACAGCATGGCTCCACATCAACAGAGAGAGCCCCTTTTGCAGCACCCAGTTCCGACTTGCCGTGGTCTATGGTGACTACTGACATTTTCGACTGGCGTGGCAACCATTACTTGGTCCTGGTTGACTCTTACTCCGGGTGGTTTGAGATCGATTTGCTCCCCACACCTTCTGCTGCGGCAGTCGTCAAGAAACTTGCGAGGCATTTTTCGGTCCATGGGGTACCTCAAATTGACAATAGTGGCCAATTCACAAGGCATCGTTTCCAGGACTTTGCAAAGGAATGGGATTTTAAGCACATCACCAGCAGTCCGGAGTACCCCCAGTCGAACGGGCTGGCTGAACATGCTGTCCGCAGTGCAAAGGAGCTCACGGAGAAGTCCAGCAGGGCCGGGTCTGACGTGTTTTTGGATCTTCTCAACCTTTGCAACATTCCATGTGATCCCACACTCGGTTCACCGACTCAGCAACTCATGTCCAGACAGACCAGAACTGCTCAACGAGTCTCAAAAAAGCTGCTCCAGCCACAAGTCTGAAAGCCCGAGGTGGTCTGCAGCGTAAAAATCTGAAGCAGAAGGCGTTCTAGTTGGCCTCTCCAACCAATATCGGAGGGCCAGGTGGTCCGCCTGGATACAGTCAAGGAGGTATGTCCGGAACCACGTTCTTATTTGATTCAATCTGGCGGAGGTCTATACAGATGAAACAGACAACATATTCTGCCAGTAAATGAGCCGGTGCCATTGAGGAAGGTTCAGTATGGTTTTGCAGATCACCCGGATGATGTGTTATGGACAGAGGATGGAAATGATTATCTGAATAAGAGACATGTGACAGCAGACGGTGAGCAGTTCTGGGATCAAAACTTTGTTTCTGCACCTGCAAAAGGACTGCCAATGGGACTGGTGTCGATGATGAAGACCCCTGTGAAGCCTGTCGACAAATCCCCTCAAAACCTGCGCTGGTTGAGTCGTCGCCTGCTAAGAAACTCCCGATGGAGGCCATGCCTGTGGCGACATCTCCTGCGAGGGACACTGCTGAAGGCCTGTACCGTACTTGTGCAGGATGGGTCAGCAAGCCTGTGGCTAGATTCGGGGATTATGTTTAGATGCAGATCTTGGACTCTAATTAACTATAACCGACATTACTTATACTACTTGCAGTATATCCTCCATTGCTTTCCTGTAGATGATAGTTAATTTTGATAGCTTTATATACTTATTACTTCTGCATGCTTTATGTTTTCCCTTTGGGCAAAAGCCTAAGAAGGGGGATGTAGATGAAACAATATTGCTGATTTGATCCGTCTGGTTTTGCTGTTGATGACTTGATCCATAATCCATGTCAGGTTTTCTACACCACCAGCTGGTGGCATGCAGGAAGCCATGCTGGTTAATTCAATTTATGATTCGGAGACTGCAGTACGCATTTCGATGGTTTCTGTATGTATCCAAATTAAAATCATTGTTATGATATATAATGACTGTGCATCATAAGTACTTTGCACAATGACCATTGTTGAAACAGTATCTCAACTGATCTCAACAATAACATCCCAATGTTTCTTACATCTTCTGGTTCTCTTTACCCTTTCCCCGTTCCATTCTTCATGCTAAATTTCCTATCCCAGTTCTGTGCGTACAGATTTTCTACTCACCATTCACTATTTTGTCATCTCGAATTATTAAATGTTAAAGCATAAAATTGCCATCAAATCTTAGGCAATCTTTCTCCTTGAATGTGATGCCATATGTAATAATCCAACTCGCTCATTCCTTACATTCTTTGTTACCCTTTCAATCAACTACTTATTTCCCCAAATAAGAATACTCATACACATCAATTTAACAAGTAGACAGAAGGCAGAACTTGGGAGTACAATTTATGAAAATGTAAGCTTATGCACTTTGGTACACAGAGGAGAAACATCATTAAGGAGCGAGTAGACGCAGATGGAAAAATAAAGCCAGGCTTTGGCATTCCAGATCATGAGGCGCTAAATAAACGTGCAAACTGGAGTAGTAAAATCCTAGAAAAGTGTTTTTGTTTGAACAAGCACTTGAAGGTTGACACATTCTAGGATAGTCTGCAATACACTGAGAATGTCAAGAAAATATCACCAAAGAGATTGATGATGACTTAATTGAGCAAGTGAATCCCCATGATTGAAGGTCTGGAGGATAGTCTTATGATTAAGGGGTGACAGCCATGTGTTGCTGATATGGGCCGAGAAAGAGAATGTGACCAAAAAGGTTGATGAAGGCAGGGCTGTAGACGTTGCTCACATGGATTTGTAAGGCATTTGACAAGGTTCCATATGGTAGGCTGCTCTGGAAGGTTAGATCCCATGGGATCCAAGGGGAGATACAGTGCCCTCAATAATGTTTGGGACAAAGACCCGTCATTTATTTATTTGCCTCTGTACTCCACAATTTGAGATTTGTAATAGAAAAAATCACAATGGTTAAAGTGCACATTGTCAGGTTTTATTAAAGGCCATTTTTATACATTTTGGTTTCACCATGTAGAAATTACAGCTGTGTTTATACATAGTCCCTCCCAATTTCAGGACACCATAATGCTTGGGACGCATGGCTGCACAAATGATTGTAATTGCTCAGGTGTTTTTAATTGTCTCCTTAATGCAGGTATAAGAGAACTGTCAGCAGCATCTAATCTTTCCTCGTCTTTCCATCACCTTTAGAGACTTTTATTGCTGTTTATCAACACGAGGACCAAAGTTGTGCCAATGAAAGTCAAATAAGCCATTATGAGACCAAGAAACAAGAATAAAACTGTTAGAGACATCAGCCTAACCTTAGGCTTACCAAAATCAACTGTTTGGAACATCATTAAGAATAAAGAGAGCACTGGTGAGCTTACTAATCGCAGGGACTGGCAGGCTAATGAAGACCTCCAGAGCTGATAGCAGAAGTATTATTTCTATAATAAAGAAAAATCCCCAAACACCTGTCCGACAGATCAGAAACATTCGGAAGTCAGGTGCAGATTTGTCAACGTCCACTGTCCGCAGAAGACATCATGAACAGAAATACAGAAGCTACACCGCAATTCAATTCAATTTTAATGTCATTGCACAGATACAAGTATGGGTACAACGAAATGCACTTTAGTGACAGTACGAAGTGATAGCAATATATAGGTAAATACAGATAAATAAATACAGGTGTGGAAATCTATCGGCGGGAGTTCAGCAGTGCGATGGTGTTATTATAGAAGCTACTCCTCATCCTGCTGGTGCGGGACCTGAGGCTCCTGTACCGCCTCCCCGATGGTAGGAGGGCAAACAATCCATGGTTAGGGTGGGAGGGGTCCTTGATGATCTTCCCAGCCCGTCTCAGACACCGTTTTCGGTGGAGGGCATCCATGGCAGGGAGCGGGGCACCGATGATGTGCTGGGCGGTTTTCACCAGGGACCAGGACAGATCCTCCGAGATGTGTACCCCGAGGAATTTGTAGTTGGAGACCGCAAGATGCAAACCACAGGTTAGCCACAAAGATAGGATGGCCAGGTTAGTTTGCCAAGAGGTACTTAAAAGAACAACCACAGTTCTGGAAAAAAGTATTGTGGACAGATGAGAGGAAGATTAACTTATATCAGAGTGACGGCAAGAGCAAAGTATGAAGGAGAGAAGGAACTGCCCAAGATCCAAAGCATACCACCTCATCTGTGAAACATGGTGGTGGGGGTGTTATGGCCTGGGCATGTATGGCTGCTGAAGATACTGCCTCACTTAACTTAATTTATGATACATCTGCTGATGGTAGTTGAATAATGAATTCTGAAGTGTATGGACACATCCTATCTGCTCAAGTTCAAACAAATGCCTCAAAACTCATTGGCCGGCAGTTCATTTTACAGCAAGACATTGATCCCAAACATACCGCTAAAGCAACAAAGGAGTTTTTCAAAGCTAAAAAATGGCCAATTCTTGAGTGGCCAAGTCAATCACCCGATCTGAATCCAATTGAGCATGCCTTTTATATGCTGAAGAGAAAACTGAAGGGGACTAGCCCCCAAAACAAGCATACAGGCTGCAATACAGGCCTGGCAGAGCATCACCAAAGATACCCAGCAACTGGTGATGTCCATGAATCGCAGACTTCAAGCAGTCATTGCATGCAAAGGATGTGCAACAAAATACTCAACATGACTACTTTTATTTACATGACAAACGTTACAGAGCCCTGAAATGGGGGGACTATGTATAAACACTGCTGTAATTTCTGAAACCAAAATGTATAAAAATGGCCTTTATTAAAATCTGATAATGTGTACTTTAAGCACACGATTTTTTTATATTACAAATGTCAAATTATGGAGTACAGAGGCAAATAAAGAATAACTTTCTGTCCCAAACATTATGGAGGGCACTGTAGCTGAATGGATAGAAAATTGGCTTCATGGAAGAAAGCAGAGGGTGATGCTAGAAGGTTGCTTCTTGGACTGGAGGCCTGTAACTGGGAGTACATGGCATGTTTGTAGATGACACAAAAGTTGATGGTATTGTAGATAGTGAAGATGGTTGTCAAAAGTTGCAGCAGGATCTTGAATAGTTGGGCAGGTGGGCCGAGGAATGGTTGATGGAATTTATTACAGAAAAATGTGAGATGTTGCATTTTGGGAGCATTAACGTGGGCAGAACCTACACAGTAAACATTGGGACTATGGGGTGTGTTGTAGAGGAGCGCGATCTAGGTGTACAGGTACATAATCCGTTGAAAGAGTACAAAAACCATGAGAGAGATTGATTGGTTAGATGCTCTGTCTCTTGCCCAGAATAGGAGAATCAAAAATAGGTTTAAGGTGAGTGGGGAATAGATTTAATAGGAACCTGAGGCATAACTTTTTCATGGAAAGGATGGCAGGTGTATGGAACGAGCTGTCGGAAATGGTAGTTGAGGCAGGTACTATCGCAGTTTAAGAAACATTTGGACAGGTACATGGATAGGACAGTTTTAGAGGGATAAACATAGAAACATAGAAATCTGTACGCAATACTGCAGGAGTAGGCCATTCAGCCCTTCGAGCCTGCACCGCCATTCAATATGATCATGGCTGATCATCCAACTCAGTATCCGTACCTGCCTTCTCTCCATACCTTCTGATCCCCTTAGCCACAAGGGCCACATCCAACTCACTCTTAAATATAGCCAATGAACTGGCCTCAACTACCCTCTGTGGCAGAGAGTTCCAGAGACTCACCACTCTCTGTGTGAAAAAAAGTCTTTCTCATCTCGGTCTTAAAGGATTTCCCCCTTATCCTTAAGCTGTGACCCCTTGTCCTGGACTTCCCCAACATCGGGAACAATCTTCCTGCATCTAGCCTGTCCAACCCCTTAAGAATTGTGTAAGTTTCTATAAGATCCCCTCTCAATCTCCTAAATTCCAGAGAGTATAAACCGAGTCTATCCAGTCTTTCTTCATAAGACAGTCCTGACATCCCAGGAATCAGTCTGGTGAACCTTCTCTGCACTCCCTCTATGGCAATAATGTCCTTCCTCAGATTTGGAGACCAAAACTGTACGCAATACTCCAGGTGTGGTCTCACCAAGACCCTGTACAACTGAAGTAGAACCTCCCTGCTCCTGTACTCAAATCCTTTTGCTATGAAAGCTAACATACCATTCGCTTTTTTCACTGCCTGCTGCACCTGCATGCCTACTTTAAATTAACAATAAGCACCAAATGCAGGTAGGACAGTATAGATGGGAAATGTTGGCCAGTGTTGTCAAGTTGGGCCAATTTAATTCAGACAAAGTGATGTGTTTTAGGAGTATAGATGAGGCTAAGATAAATACTATGCAAGGTAGAGTATAAGGGAGTACTGAGGAACAGAGGAACTTTAAATCTAATGATCCTCCAACACGGCAGTGCAGCTTGACAAAATGGTTACAACGGCATGGGAATACTGGCCTTCAATAATCAAGGTATTGATGCAAAGGTAGGTAGGTAATGAGCAATTTTATGAAATATTGGTTAAATTCTCAGGCAGAGTACAGTGTGCAGTTTCGTTGACCATACTATAGGAAAGGTACCATAGAGCTAGAGAGGATGCAGAGGAGAGGCACCATGGTATTTCCTGTGATGGAGGGTTTCAATTATAAGGAGAAAAGATATGAACGAGCTATATAAAATGATGAGAAGCATAGACAGGGTAGATTAGAGGAATCTAATTCCCAGATCTGACGTAGATAAAACTAGAGGGCACAGATTCAGGGTAAAGGGTATTGGACAATATACTATTGTCCCGTGAAAAAGTTCCAAGAGATTTAGAGATGTTTTTACCCAGAAAATGGCGAGTATGTGAAATACACTGCCTGAGAGAATGGTGGAAGCAAAATCACAGAAGGAATGTCTCCAAACTATGGCCAGCGGGTAACATCCGGCCCGCTACAAGATTTTATCTGGCCGTGAGCAAGCTCTAAACATGTTCCGTGCAGAGGGCTATTTAACGGGTTCTGTGGTTGCGCAGTTTTAGAGATACAACGCGGAAGCAGGACCTTCGGCCCATCGAAGCAATGCCCGTACGCACGTGCACGATTCTACACACACCCGGAACAAATTCAATTCACCTACTAACGTGAAGTGTGGGACGAAACCAGAGCACCCAGAGAAAACCCACGCAGGTACAAACTCCGTACAGTCAGTACTACAGTCAGGATGGAATCCGGGTTTCTGGCGCTGTTGGGGGGGGGGGGGGGGGGGGGGGGTAGCTAGTTGGCAGCTGGGTCGGCCAGGGTGGGTGTGTAGCGGTCTCCCCCTGTGAGGGTGACCCGTAAACAGCTCGCGCTCCAGGGCGACACACTGACCTGGACCCTTTGACCAGGCCTCCGCCGACGCTTGCCAGGGTAATCCTCCCCTGCCCTTTATTTTCTCTTTCTCTCCCCACCTCTCACGCCCCTCTCCACCCCCCCTTCTCTCTCCATCTTCCCCCCCCCCCCCCCCCCCCTAGCCCCCACCCCTCTCTCTCGGCATGCGGATCGGTAGCCGGCTGTGTGTGTGTGTGCCCGATGGGTGAGCATTGTGCGTGCGTGCATGTGTGTGTGAGAGTGAGAGAGAGATGGCGAGTGTGAGAGTGCCTGTATGTTTGAGTCAGTATATGTGGCTGTATCTGTGTGCGCCTGTGAGTGTGAGTGTGAGTGTATGTGTGTGTGTGAGAGAGAGTGTGTGTGAGTGTGTGTGTGTGTGAGAGTGAGACTGAGTGTGAGCGTGTGTGCGTGGATCTATGCGTCTGTGTTGCGGTATGTGAGAGTCCACGTGTGCGTTTCTATGTGTGTGTCAGTGTGTATATATGTCACTGTGTGTGTCTGTGTGTATATGTCAGTGCGTGTGTGTGTGACATCTCTTTATTTTTTTCCTACAGCCCACAAAAATGTACCAAATATATTATGTGGCCTTCACGCTGAAAAGTTTGGAGGCCCCTGGTCTAGATGAACACTTGGATAATTTGCTGCATATTTTCAGCAGTATCGACAGAGATAGAAAGAGTGAATAATTTGGGTCAATTACTATTAATTAGTACAAAATTATTGAGGTTATTAACATATAATGTGATTTCAGACTATCTTCTGATGTTGCCTAACCCGAATACATTCAGCATTTTATGCTTTTATTCCATGTTTCATTTGTCGACGACTACACTAAAACCAATAGCATCAAGGGGGCACAGCTTACACTGCAGCAAAGAGCAAAGGATGGATGATTGTTAAAATGGCAGTCAAAGGCACTTTTCACTGCATCTACCTTTGAGGTGAAATTATATTCAGCCTATCTATACACATTACACAAAAAATATCCGGTCATAGAAACATAGAAATTAGGTGCAGGAGTAGGCCATTCAGCCCTTCGAGCCTGCACCGCCATTCAATATGATCATGGCTGATCATCCAACTCAGTATCCCGTACCCGCCCTCTCTCCATACCCTCTGATCCCCTTAGCCACAAGGGCCACATCCAACTCACTCTTAAATATAGCCAATGAACTGGCCTCAACTACCCTCTGTGGCAGAGAGTTCCAGAGACTCACCACTCTCTGTGTGAAGAAAGTCTTTCTCATCTCGGTCTTAAAGGATTTCCCCCTTATCCTTAAGCTGTGACCCCTTGTCCTGGACTTCCCCAACATCGGGAACAATCTTCCTGCATCTAGCCTGTCCAACCCCTTAAGAATTTTGTAAGTTTCTATAAGATCCCCTCTTAATCTCCTAAATTCCAGAGAGTATAAACCGAGTCTATCCAGTCTTTCTTCATAAGACAGTCCTGACATCCCAGGAATCAGTCTGGTGAACCTTCTCTGCACTCCCTCTATGGCAATAATGTCCTTCCTCAGATTTGGAGACCAAAAACTGCACGCAATACTCCAGGTGTGGTCTCACCAAGACCCTGTACAACTGAAGTAGAACCTCCCTGCTCCTGTACTCAAATCCTTTTGCTATGAAAGCTAACATACCATTCGCTTTTTTTCACTGCCTGCTGCACCTGCATGCCTACTTTCAATGACTGGTGTACCATGACACCCAGGTCTCGCTGCATCTCCCCTTTTCCCAATCGGCCACCATTTAAATAATAGTCCGCTTTCCTGTTTTTTGCCACCAAAGTGGATAACCTCACATTTATCCACATTATACTGCATCTGCCAAACATTTGCCCACTCACCCAGCCTATCCAAGTCACCCTGCAGTCTCCTAGCATCCTCCTCACAGCGAACACTGCCCCCCAGCTTAGTGTCATCCGCAAACTTGGAGATATTGCCTTCAATTCCCTCATCCAGATCATTAATATATATTGTAAATAGCTGGGGTCCCAGCACTGAGCCCTGCGGTACCCCACTAGTTACTGCCTGCCATTGTGAAAAGGACCCGTTTACTCCTACTCTTTGCTTCCTGTTTGCCAGCCAGTTCTCTATCCACATCAATACTGAACCCCTAATACCGTATGCTTTAAGTCATTATCACAAAACTATTTATGGGAGTAGATAGTGATGCCATGGAAACCATTTGGATCTACAATGTTTTGGAATATCATTAAAGAATTTTTTAAATGGTAGAAATTATGTTTTCATATTGCTCTGAGGCGGCATTCCATAACAAAATGCCTTCCACCACCATCTGATTAACCAGTCTTTTTGCATTATGGAGTTGTTTTAATTTTTCATGGTTGGTCTGTGAATGAAACCTAACACCATAGGTAAAAAAACACAAGAGATGGCAGATAGTGGAATCTGAAGCAAAATACAAACTCAAGCAGCATCGTGGAGTCCAGAACCAGGGGCCACAGTCTTAGAATAAAGGGGAAGCCATTTAAGACTGAGGTGAGAAAAAACATTTTCACTCAGAGAGTTGTGAATTTGTGGAATTCCCCACCAGAGAGGGCAGTGGAGGCCAAATCACTGGATGGATTTAAGAGAGTTAGATAGAGTTCTAAGGGCTAGCAGAATCAAGAGATATGGGGAGAATGCAGGCACGGGTTATTGATTGGGGACGATCAGCCACGATCGCAATGAATGGCGGTGCTGGCTCGAAGGGCCGAATGGCCTCCCCATGCACCTATTTTCTATGTTCTATGAGACACTTCTTCAGACGGTTCAGAAGTCTGCAACGTTGATCTGTTTAGATGACGGTCAGGAGGGGAACGCCGCATGCGGACCAGAGGAAGGAGATCAGCCGCTCCTGACAGGAAGTGGGGCAAAGGTCTGGTTTGCCTGTGGGGAGCTGCTGGAGCAGTGCCTCCACACCTCAACATTTTTTTTTTTCTGAAATAGGATTCCAAATGACCTGGAATCTGATAGTATTTCCTGGCCTTGTAAGCCTTTCCATTCTGCACATGTGCGGCTGCCGCCCTACCGCGTCACCGGCGCCATTTTCAATTTTGACACGGCTGACGGGCCTCCAACTGCGCAGGCGCAGATGGTCGTAAATATACAGGTGCATATTTTCTTTTCCACAAATCATCCCGCGGGCCTGATTGGGCCCCTTCGTGTCTCCCCGCGCATGCGCAATGGGCCCGGTATCCGCACATGGGCAGTTGGGGGGCTGAAGTCACACATACGCAGTTGGGGGAGGCTTACTGGGCCGGGAAATTTCCCAACATTATTTAATTTCCCTAATATTACCCGATGACAACTAGAATTTCCCGAATTTCGGGTAATTTCCTTCAAAGTGGAAACACTGTGCTGGAGGAAAGGCCTGGGACTTCTCCCTCTCAGGACCACAGGATGACTGAGGTCCCTTGTACCCACCCGCTGGGAGACAACACGGAGGCCGAGTTGTCACCTTCAACACCCCCACACCCTGTGGAATTCTTTGGCTGTGGAGGCCAAGTCACTGGATATTTTTAATACAGAGATAGATTGATTCTTGATTAGTACTGCGTCAGAGGTATGGGGAGAAGGCTGCAGAATGGGGTTGGGAGGGAGAGATAGATCAGCCATGATTTGGGTCTTGGGATGGGGGAATGATTCCAAAGGTCTTTTATTCTCACATGTACCAATTAAGGTACAGTGATATGCAAATCACCATACAGCCCTACTTAAAAAAAAAGCAACAAGACGCACAGCTACATAAAAGTTAACATAAACATTCACCACAGCGGATTCCCCACATTCCTCACTGTGATGGAAAACAACAAAGTCCAATTTTCTTCCTCTTTAAGTGGACAGCAACATGAAATGTTTGCCTACCATGGTAATATATCTTTGTTTTTTTTTGTTGTATTCTTGATGTGTCCACTAGTGGGAGAGTCCAGGACTAGAGGTCACAGCCTCAGAATTAAAGGATGTTCTTTTAGGAAGGAGATGAAGAGAAATGTATCCAGAATTCAATGACATTCTTTTCGGAAGGAGATGAGGAGGAATTTATTGAGTCAGAGAGTGGTGAATCTGTGGATTTCGTGGCTGTGGAGGCCAAGTCAGTAGATTTGTTTAACACAGAGATAGAAAGATGCTTGATTAGTACGGGTGTCAGAGGTTATGGGGAGAAGGCAGGAGAATGGGGTTAGGAGGGAGAGATGGATCGGCCATGATAGAATTCTGATTCTGCTCCTTGAACTTATGAAGTGTTTTTTTTTGTCATGTGTCCCAGACAGAACAATGAAAGTCATACTTGCACAGCAGCACAACAAGAATATGTGAACTTGGCTACACTGTAAACAATATATAGCGGCCTAATTCTACTGCTGTGCGTTTATGAAGAAACGCAGGCCCAGGGATGAGTGGAACAAAAGCCGCCGCTGTGGCTCCTGCCAGCGAGCCGTCCTTTACCTTTATCATCCCGGCTCTCCGCCGCCATGGGTCACGAGGGGGTTGTGGAGGGAGATGATGGTGGATCGGAGCGCGGTCAATCTATCCGATGCGATCCGCCCCGGGACCGGGGAGCTGCGTCAATACCAACACCAACACCAACAACACCCGCCCCCCGCCGCCGCTGCCGCTGCCGCTGCCGCCCGAGCGTCCGCTCCTCGCAAAATGGCGCCGTCAAGACTAGGCCGCCGCCGCCGCCGCCAGGCCTCTGCGTCACTGCGTCACAATGCGCGTCGCTGCGTCACAATGCACGCCGCCCGTCCGCCCGTCCGCCCCCTCGCGTCACAATGCACGTCGCCCCCCCCCACTCACTCACTCACTCACTCACCTCCAATCCCTCCAACCCACCCGAACCCCCACCCACTCGCACCACGCCTCCCACATACACCCCCAACCCCCCCATACACCCGAACCCCCCACCCACTCGCACCACGCCTCCCCCATACACCCCCAACCCCCCCATACACCCGAACCCCCACCCACTCGCAACCACGCCTCCCCCATACACTCCCAACCCCCCATACACCCCCAACCCCCCCATACACCCGAACCCCCACCCACTCGCACCACACCTCCCCCATACACCACCCACACACCCCCATACACCCCCAACCCCCCCCATACACCCAACCCCAACCCCACCCACTCGCACCACGCCTCCCCCATCACCACCCACACCCCCATACACCCCCAACCCCCCCCATCCCCAACCCCACCCACTCGCACCACGCTCCCCAATACACCCCACCCACTCGCACCACGCCTCCCCCATAACACCCCCAACCCCACCCACTCGCACCACGCCTCCCCCATACACCCCCCAACCCCCCCCATACACCCGAACCCCACCCACTCGCACCACGCCTCCCCCATACACCCCCAACCCCCCATACACCCAACCCCACCCCACTCGCACCACGCCTCCCCCATTAACCCCAACCCCCCATACACCCCCAACCCCCCCATCACCCCAACCCCACTCGCACCACCCCACACGCCCCCCACCCCACCCACCCCTCGCACCACGCCTCCCCCATACACCCCCAACCCCACCCACTCGCACCACGCCTCCCCATACACCCCCAACCCCCCCATACACCCGAACCCCCACCCACTCGCACCACGCCTCCCCCATACACCCCAACCCCCCCCATACACCCCAACCCCACCCACTCGCACCACGCCTCCCCCATACACCACCCACACACCCCCATACACCCCCAACCCCCCCAACACCCCCAACCCCCCCATACACCCCAACCCCCACCCCTCGCACCACGCCTCCCCCATACACCCCCAACCCCACCCACTCGCACCACGCCTCCCCCATACACCCCCAACCCCACCCACTCGCACCACGCCTCCCCCATACACCCCCAACCCCCCCATACACCCGAACCCCCACCCACTCGCACCACGCCTCCCCCATACACCCCCAAACCCCCCCATACACCCCCAACCCCACCCACTCGCACCACGCCCCTCCCCCATACACCACCCACACACCCCCATACACCCCCAACCCCCCCATACACCCCCCAACCCCCCCCATACACCCCAACCCCACCCACTCGCACCACGCCTCCCCCATACACCACCCACACACCCCCATACACCCCAAACCCCCCCATACACCCCAACCCCACCCACTCGCACCACGCCTCCCCCCTACACCTCCACACCCCCCATCCACGCCACCCGCACCCCCCATGCACCTTCACACACCCCCATACACCCCCCACCACCCACCCCCCCATGCACCTCCACACCCCCCATACAGCCCCAACCCACTCGCACCACGCCTCCCCCATACACCACCACACACCCCCATACACCCCCCATACAGCCCCAACCCACTCACACCACGCCTCCCCATACACCCCCCACACACCCACCCCCCCCATACACCCCCCACACCCACCCCCCCATACACCCCCCACCCCCAGCCATTACACCGCACACCCACCCCCCATACCCACAATATACACTCCCCACACACCTCCATACACCCCCACCCACTCACCCCCAACCCACCCCATTACCCCAATGACCCACCCCGTACACCCCCACCCACTCACCCCCAATCCCTCCAACCCAGCACCCCAATGACCCCAGATACACCACCCCATACACCCCCCACCCAGCCCACTCTCCCCCAATCCCCCCAACCCCCGCTCCCCAACTACCCCCCCCAGACACCCTCCCCCACTCAACCCCTTTGCACCCCCCAACCCACCCGCACCACGCCACCCTCCCCATACACCCCAATCCACTCACCCCCATACACCCCACACCCTCCCAATGACCCACCCCCCAATCCCCCATACAACCCCACACACCCACAACGACCCCCCCCCCAAACACCCCCACCCACTCACCCCCCCCATTCCCCCAACCCCGCACCTCAACGACCCCACATACAACCCCCACCCCCTCCTCATACACCCCCACCCACTCACCCCCATACACCCCCAACCCCCACCCACTCACCCGATCCCCCAACCCACCCGCACCATGCCTCCCCCCCATACACCACCACCCCCTCCCACACACCCCCCTCCCATACACCCCCCACCCCCCCAAAACACCCCCCACCCACTCACCCCCAATCCCCCCCCCCACGATCCCACAACACTCCCCCCCCAACGACCCTCCACAACCCCCCCCCGTGCATTAGGGTTCCCCCCATTACCCTAACCCCACACCACTCCCCCATACCCCCCCCAACGACCCCCCCCCCCCCCCCCCCCCCCCACACGGGTCTAGATGTTGCATGTAGAGTGGGTAGAGAGAGGAGGCGAGAGGGAGAGAGATAGAAAGAGGAGATGGCGAGAGGGGGAGAGAGGAGGGGCAGAGGGGAGAGAGAGGAGGGGTAGAGGGCAGAGAGAGGGAGGGGGGGGAGCGAGAGAGGGAATGGAGGTAGGGAGAGGGGATGGGGAGAGGAATGGAGAGAGGAGGGAGGATGGGGAGAGGGAGGGAGAGGGGATGAGAAGGAGGGATGGAGGGATAGAGTGAGGGAGGGAGGGGATGGAGATTGGGAATAGGGAGAGAGAGAGAGGGGTGAAGAGCAAGAGGGTGAAGAGAGAGAGGGGGTGCAGAAGGGATGGAGAGAGAGGGAGAGAGGATGGAGAGAGAGGGAGAGGGAGAGAAAGGGGGGGGGGAGAGAGAGGGCGGAGAGATGGGACGGAGAGGTAGGTGAGAGGGGAGAGACATTTGGAGAGTGTTGAATGGATGGGGACTTTACTGAGTGGGCTCTTGCATTGGGTCATAAGAAACATGAAACTGATCCTGTGCAAAATCCTGAGAGGAATAGATTTGGTAACTGCTCAACGCATCTGGTACATAGGGGATTCAAAAACCAGGGGACATCGTTTTAAGGTGAGGGGGGTGTAAGGATTTAATGGGAACCTGAGCGGTAACTTCATCACACAAAGTGTGGTGTGTGTATGGAACAAGATACCGGAGGTAGTTGAGGCTTGTAGCGCACGTTTAACAAACATTTAGACAGGTACATGGATAGGACAGGTTTAGAGGAGTTTGAGCCACATGCAGGCAGGTGGGACTAGTGTATACAGTGATGGAAATGGGTTTTAGGAACTAGGGGTACTCTAAGGTCCGTGAGGCTGAGGTTCAGAAGGAAGGGGGGGGGGGATTTTTTTTATGTGCGGTCATACCATGTAAGAGTACAAGAATGCATAACTTGTTTATTGTGTATTTATAATATAATTTATTGTGTATTATGTCATAGCTGCCTTCTTACATCTCTCTCTCTGTGTTTACATTACAAAATGTTCCATAATGGTATATAATCTCCATTCTTTCTGTCACCTCTTTCTTTCTGCATGCCGTTTCTTCAGCACACCTTCTGCCACTATGAAGCCATGTCCTCACATATTCTTTGGAGTTGAATTCTGACAGAGAAGGTCCCACCAACTTAATAAATAGAATAGTTGAGAGATGATCAGTTTGAAGTCTTGCACGTTGTGGTGACATGCAGAAATTCATGCCCCTGAAGCTTATTTCACATTCTGCTGTTGACACCGGAATTGTATTTACAACCGTTAGCAGCTGCTGAAAATCTGCAGAAACTACTTTCCCTTTAGATTCCTTGAATTCTCTGAAGCCTCTGATTCAAAGCCGACCATTTAAGCCAAATTGTTCTGCTATTTCTTCTACATCATTATCCCCAAAGGTAAGAAGTGAATCTTCTGGAATATTGTTAATATCTAAATATTTCAACTTGTTAATTAACTTTTTACATTTATCATTGGAAGCTGTTGTAGATTCAAGCAGTCTGGATTTCATATTATTGACCAAACTCCTCAAAAGCTGTTGGCTATGTATAGTAAGTACTTTACCAGCTCTCAAATTTATTCCATTAAATATCATCTGGCTTGTTGCTTTCTCCATTTGAGTATAACATTTTCCTGGCTTCTCTATCTGACATTCAAGAACCTTGATAGTTCATTTAATTTGCTCATGTGCTTTACTAAGTGTACAATTTCGGTTCTGCAGTTCAAGTGACAGTTTAGACAACTCTAGCAAACTGTCCATCAACAAGTCCAAATTATTTACAAAAGCTGATGATTCTAATACTTTTTTTCAGCCCCTTGTACTTTACTCTCTCTGCACTAGATCTTGAAGCATCACATCTTGCTTTTCCAAAATGCTCCCAAATAGCTTTATAAGACTGCCGCATTGCCTTTACAGTTCGGTAAGATGAAGCAACTCATCTCACACTGAAAACACCATCAATTTTCAACGGTTGACAGTGAAGAGCCTCAGCGCATGCAGTTAACTCATCCTGATTCTCAGGAGACCTATGATAAAAGGAATACAATTTATCACAAAATAATCTGAAAATGATTCAAACCTGCAACTTCACTGATAGCATCACCTACACTGAATTCAAGTCTGTGACTGGCACAGTGCCAAACAGTTGCATAAGGGAAAATCATCAAGAAATAGTTTTGCAACCCCTGCATTTCATCCTAACATTACTGATGCACCATCAATTACAAGTGATAGCATCACCTACACTGAATTCACTACACTGATAGCATCACCTACACTGAATTCAAGTCTGTGACTGGCACAGTGCCAAACAGTTGCATTAGGGAAAATCATCAAGAAATAGTTTTGCAACCCCTGCATTTCATCCTAACATTACTGATGCACCATCAATTACAAGTGATATCACAATTTCTTTTAGGTACTGTATTGAAAAAACACCTCTTTGTTAGCACCTTTAAAGCCCATCATATATAGATTTTGCATTTGCACCAAGTTTCATATGCTCTAAGTCAAAATAGAATTACATAGGTTGGGAAGATTCACCAACTGCTGCTCTCAAGCAGACTACTAAAACAGTTTTCCCATTAATAGTAGTAGATTCATCAATCATAATAGACATTTTAGATTGTTTTGAAATTATATTTTCCACCACTATATATCGCATCTGGTTCCCTCTGTGGTGAGAAACATCTTCACATGACTTACGAGAGTGTAGACTGTCAATGCCGTTTCTTTCTTGCAGTTCAGTATCAGAATACATATCTGTGTGTGGCCAACCTTTGTGTGCAATATTCTATACAGATCTAAAAAGTCGACCTGTTTTTGCTTCGTCCTTCTTCAGTGGCATATACACTACATTTTCGATTGCTTTTTTTTCAGCTGTTTCGTTTATTTTTTGACATCTGATATGAGCTTCACTATTTTTGTGCTTAAAAATCTTTTTTCTTAAACTCATCAACTGTTTTGCTTTGTCATCACTCAATCCTACTACATTAACACTGCACCACTCACGAGACAAATGAATTGCTTGTGTTCGTTCAAGTCCAAGATGACCACACTTGCTGCATACACTACATCCTAGTTTTCTGTTTTTAACAATTAGCCATTGATATTCTTTATTTTTGTTTAAGTATATTTCTTGTGTCCAACAGTCTGGAAGATCACATTTTTCAATATCTTTTGAAATGTCTTCACATGCAGCATCAGGCGAAACAGCTGCATCAGTTACATTATCATTTTCAAGTAATTTTGCCTTATTTTCTGGGTGAGTGTTTTCATTATCATTTATTTCTTCATCGATCTGAAGACGCTGTCTTTTAAAGTATCTCAGTATGCTCATTTTCACAGGGGTACACAAATCTGAAATGTATAGATATTTGATAGTGATTTGATAGTGATATATAATAAAATTTGATAGTGATATATAATAAAATATTTCCGCTTGCACTATAGTTTTGCTAAATAAAACCACCCACAATAAAATATTCACCACTCACGATGCACCATTTAGGCTGGAAAAAACTATTGGTACTACTTATTTAATTTTCTCCCATCCATTCTAATTTAACTGTACAGTTAATCTGAAAATGCAGTTTCTTATTGGGGGCAGGTAATAGAAAAAGTAATGCCCTTGGAGACAGCGGCAAGTGGGAGGAGACCGATTTGTTGATTGGACGGGAAATTTAAGGGAAGCTCGTTGGTGATTGGACGCAACCCCCTTAGAGACAGCTGTTGGGCTTTGCTTCCGGTGGCGCTATGGAGGGCTAGAGAGCAACGCCAGCCAGCTCCTTGGATAAAACGTAGAAAAATCGGGGAGAAGGCGACCTACCTGCTGTCTGCTGCTTCTGTACCGATTGCCGTGAGTGACGTCATCAGGCGTGCGACTTACTATGTACACACAGCGCAGCCCCCCCACGGATAAACTGAAAAGTCGTGTTACTAGGCAGAAACCGGTGGAACAAGAAAAAGGCCCGATTGAAGCCTCGGGCTCAGGTAGGACACTATCCCTAGAAGATGTGTCAAAAAAAAGATGAAAAAATCGGAAGGTGAAGATCTTAAAACTTTTATTGCAAGTGAAATTGTTGGCTTAAAGGAGGAACTAAAGAGTGAACTTGCAAAAACGAACGAAGAATTGAAGAAGATGAATTTTGGGGAAGAAATTAAAAAAATCAAGGAGGAAATGATGGACTTAAAGCTTGAAATTAATATCACGGCTATGAATACATCGGATAAACTGAAGAAAGAAATTGCAGAAATACTGACTGAACAAGTTGCAAGTATGACAAACGAGACAAATGTTAAAATCAGAAAAGTGACAACTGATCTTGAAGAAAGGCTGAATCCTGTGGAGGAAGCACTGAATCAACAGACGTTAGCCATAAAGGACCTTGCAGAACTAGCCGAAACAAGTGCTCAGACTACGGCAAAACTTATCAGAGAAAACCAACGCCTAACTGAACTACTGGGCAAAATAACTGAGAAATGTACTGAGTTGGAAGGTCGCCAGAGAAGACAGAACCTAAGAATTGCGGGTATTCCAGAAGGGAAAGAGGTGGATCAAGATCCCCGAGAATTTACTGCAAATTTACTGCAAAAAGTTTTATGTCTGGATCAAAAGCCTTTACTTGCTCGAGCACACAGAGTGATGAGACGCCAGACATGACAAGGTACTCCCCCAAGACAAATGATAATAAAAATTCAGTACGACTATGTCCTGGAGGAGATAATGCAAAAAATTAAAAGAAACAGAAATCTTACATTTGAAGGATACGGGATCAGTATCTATCGAGACTACCCAGCAGAGGTGTCCAGGAAACGAAAAACGTTTAATGAGACCAAAAGAATCTTGAGGGAAGTGAAGAACTTGAAATATGGTCTGAGGTATCCAGCTACCCTAAGAGTCACCTACAATCAGAATGAACACTTTTTCACCAACCCTGTGGAGGCACTGGACTTTGCCCAGAAGATTAAGGCTTGAGAGGAAGCTTGAATAATACTTTTAAAACTGAACTTCATCATTGAATAAACTGACTTTGCAGGACTGGATGGAACTAAAGTCGTGTGTAAGGAAGCTGGAAAAAGATGTGGATCAGAAACTCTCCCGTGGATATTAATAATTAGTATAACTGCACTACTATTACAAATAACTAATAAATACTAAAACTATAGCGTGGTATTTTTACTAATCAGAGCTAATAATGATCATTAATGACTAATACTTACCTATAATTGAATGTTTAGAGTCAAATATAGAGTTTGATTTCATTTGCCCTCCTTGGAAACCCTTTTTTTCTTTTTTTATTAATTTTTATTTTTTATTTTTCTTTCTTCCTTTTTTTTCATTTTTTTATTATATTCTTAAATAAGTTTTAAATATATGTATCCTCACATTCCTGGTTATTGGAACCCGAATATTTTAAAATCCAATATCCCCGGTAAAATACTGCTATGGAATAAAAATGTCAAGAAACCAGGGAGCTGGTTAAGTTGGTAACATCAACTACGGAAGTCGGTAGATGGTTAGCCATGCTAGTATGGCTAGCACTAACTACATTAATACTAGATGTAGTTTTTTCCTTCTTTGTGCATGTTATTAATTTCTTAATCTATCCTCTTTTTTCTTCTATTATAATCTATCGTTATTATTTTCAGTTTGAATGGACTTACAAATTGGATCAAAGGATATATACATGTGAGAGACATTCAAGGGTCTTAAAATTCGTCTATTCGGAGTTCGGGTGTAAGGTCGGGTCTGTCGAACTGAAGCATTGGCTCTATTATAGACCTCCATAGACAAAAGATGCAAGATTTAAAAATGAATACGGGGAATGAAGGAATAACGTTTTGTAGCTGGAATGTTAAAAGTATTAATGAACCAATTAAGCGAGGTAAAGTACTAGCACATTTAAAAGCAATTAAAGCTGATGTAATTTTTATTCAAGAAACACACTTAAAAAAAGATGACGAGCATAGGCTGAAAGCTAAATGGATAGGTAAAACATATCATTCTTTTACACACAACTCCAGAGGCGTAGCAATATTATTTCGTAAAGGCACTTTATTTAAACATACATCAACTATAACTGACAGTGATGGTAGATACATTATTGTAATAGGAGAATTAAATGGACAAAAAATGATTTTTGTTAATGTTTATAGACCACTTTGATAGTCCACTGTTCTTTAAGAAAATATTTAATAATATTATTAATATTATTAAATAGCACAACATGGAAATAGCACAACATAATTTAACAATTGGAGGAGATTTAAATTGTACACTAGACTCTTATTTAGATAGATCCACAAGACAAAGGAAAACCAAATCCCATTCCAGTGACTTATTAAATGCATACATGGATACTAGTAATATTAAAGATGTTTGTAGAGTAGAAAATCCAACTGGACGAGAATATTAATTTTACTCACCTGTACATAAAACCTATTCGAGAATAGATTATTTTTTGGTAGACTCTAAACTCATATCACTTACTTACAATTCAAAATACCATAATATTACAATCTCAGACACGCACCTTTAAAATTTATGATTAAAATAAATGGTAAAACGGAAAAACAGGTACAATGGAGATTTAACCCACAATTTTTAAAAGACAAAGTAACTCAGGAATATATTATAGAACAGATCAAGATTTTCTTTGAAATAAATGATAAACTGGAAATATCTTCTTCCTTATTATGGGAAACTTTTAAAGCATATGCCCGTGGAATTATGATTTCTTCTCAAGCATTTCATAATAAAGAGAATCGGAGGGAACAACAGGAATTGGAAAAGGAGATTAAACAATTAGACACAGAGAATGCTGCTAATCCATCCATAACAAAACATAACAAAATCGCTGCACTGAAATATAAATTAAATAAAATATACTCAGATCAAGTTGTAAAACTCTATCAATACACTAAACAATTACAATTTGAATTTGGAGATAAACCTCAAAAATTATTGGCTCGTCAATTATGGAAAATGGAGGGGAGAAAAAATAATCCATAGGATTAAATCATACAATAGCGAACCATTAGTACAACCCAAAGATACTAATGAGAGATTTTTGCAATATTATAAAAATTTATATTCAGCTAAAACGACAGAAAACAGGATAGGAATAGAAGCATTTTTAAAAAAATGTAATCTAAATGGGATGGATTCACAAAATAGAGAATCACTAAATGCTGAAAATCAGTAAAAGAAATCGAAGAATCTATCAGATCATTAAAAAATGGTAAAACACTGGGACCAGATGGTATTGGTTCAGAATTTTATAAAACATTTTATGATCTGATTGCACCACGTTTGAAGATACTCTATGAATACATTTACAGTGAAACCTTTATCCAATATGGAAGGTTTAAATAAGGGATTGTTTACAATGGGAAAACAGAGTAATACATTATCCAATTTTAAAGCCTTTTTTAATTGTTTCCAGATTCGTATACCACTATGTATTATAGGGTTTTCTTTATAGGTTTTTTTGTGCAATTTTGTGGGCGCAAACATAATCGAACCAATTTCAAAAGGCAAACAGTCTTCCTTTTCCATCCTTAACCAGTCTGGTTGCTGATCCATTTCTTCCAGCCAGAAATTCATGTTTTTTAATATGGACTGCCCAAAAAGAAAACTAAAAAATTGGTAAAGCTAAACCTCCATTAGTCTTTGATTTACATAAATGTTTTTTGCTTATTCTATGATTCTTATATTTCCATTTCTTTGGGAGTTTTTTTAATTTGTAATATCACCTTTCTACATTTTTTTGTCATTCTACAAGTGCTTTAAATTTAATTAGTCATCCCCCATAAATCCAAGTTGACATCAGTTATATATGAATGTATGTATACACACAGTGCATTCAGATAGTATTCAACCCCTTTCACTTTTTTCCACAGTTTGTTACGTTTACAGCCTTACTCAAAAATGGATTACATTTATTTTTTTAATCATCTATCTACACACAATAGCCCATAATAAAAAAGCGAAATCAGGTATTTAGAAATTTTTACAAAGTAATCAAAAATAAATAACTGAAATATCACATTTTACATGAGTATTCAGACCCTTCACTCAGTACTTTGTTGACACACCTTTAGCAGCAATTACAGCCTCAAGTCTTTTTTGGGCGTGATGCTACAAGCTTGGCACACCTGTATTTGGGGTAATTTCTCCCATTCTTCTCTGCAGGTCTTCTTAAGCTCTCCCAGGTTGGATGGGGGGCATCAATGCACAGCTATTTTCAGGTCCATCCAGAGACGTTCGATCGGGTTCAGGTCCGGGCTCTGGCTGGGCCACTCAAGGACATTCACAGACTTATCACAAAGCCACTCCTCATTGTCTTGGCTGTGTGCTTAAGGTTGTTGTCCTGTTGGAAGGTGAACCTCCGTGTTTTATTAGACAAAGATATTGAATGACATTGAACAAAAGCACATTGATTGAGCAGAGGTACAGGGCAGTGAGTGATCTAATTTAATAAACAAAACTGACAAGGAGTTAAATGACCCATCACTGTTCTTAGGTTTTTGGACTGGTAGCTGGCATGAAACACATTTACCAGATTTTGTTTAGACCCCATAGAATAAATATTGGTATTTATTTTGTGTATGAGATGTATGAAATACATACTGTGCTTGGTGATGACTCCTGAACATGGTCATATCTCACCCTAGTCTGCTACTCACTAAGTTCACACTCAAGATTAATTAAAATCTGGAAATACAGCCAATGCAAATACTTTGGATCCCATCAGGTGAATGCAAAACTATGTGAAGCACATGGTAGAGCCTGCGCAACTTTTCAAAAAAAAAAAGTCTCCCATCTGGGAAATTCTCCAAATTTGACGACATCTTTGGTAATTTCATGACAACTGCTGGTGTTTCCTTGTCTTCTCTCTGTTCTTGCTGACTCTCAAAGCTAAAAGGAACCCTGTGGGCCATCCTCGGTCAGTAGCTGGTGTGCTGCTTTAAACTGACTGCCCTCACGCCAACACACAGACATCCCGAACATCTGGAAAGTAGCAGAGGAGCAGAGTGAGCAGCAATAACAATGACAGCAGATGGACATGGGGATTACTGGGATGAATGAGCAGGAGGACTGGGGAGCAATTTTAATTAGATTATCTTGAAATAGTTTACCCGTCGCAGAGTCTCATCAGCTAACTGATCTGTTATTCTAAACACGCAGCAAACACTTTATCCCTGATAATAGATTAAAGTAACTTCACCACAGCAGATTTCTATGTTCCTAACTTACACCCTTCTAAAGTAAAGGAATGTTATTGTGAATTTTCCACTTCCAATTTCTGGATTGAGAGAGCTTGAATATGTCTAGACTAAAGCACCACATGTCTCCTCATTTGCTCCATTTAATTCTTGGAGTAGAAACTTAGAAGCACCAGGATTTTGTCTCGTACTGATTTTTCTCCAGTATATTTTTAAATGTTGCATTAGATTCAATAAGTCCTTGGTATTGGATTTTCTCATGTAACTGATATGTTTACTTTCTTGTGCTGATGCAAAGCAATTTAGTTAAATTTGGATCTTCTATCTTTTTGTTTGTAATAACACAGGTATCCATTGCCCTACCCCATTTTTTATTTCTTAAGTGATCATTAAAAACATTTGAGAGGGAGAACAATGATTTATCTTCACAAGCCCGCACATTCCCCTACAACACTGATCTCGGTCTCTGAGGCTGAAAACCCAAGATCCTTTTTGAAAGTGAGCCGTCAAATTGTCTGGTCCTGATGTCGTAACTGGCTGCGTCCTTAATTCCTGTGTGTATTATCTGGCTGGAGTTTCTGTGGACATCTTCAACTTCTTGCTATTATGTCCCAAGGGTGCCAGTGCCCAAGAAGAGAAAGAGAACATGCCTCAATGGCTTCTGACCGGTGGCACTCTCATCCGTTGCAATAAAGTGCTTTCGGAGATTGGTTGTGATGCACATTGATTCCTTCTTCAGCAAGGATCGAGTCCCACTTCATCCGCCAACCACCACAACATTTTGACTATGGATACGATCTTGCTGGCTCTCCATTCTGTGTTAGACAACTTGGACAACAAAAACACGCACACCAGGCTGTTGGTCATCGGCTGCAACTTGACATTTAAAAATGCAGCAACCATTCCAAATTCATTATAAGCATAGGGAACTGTGTCTGTCCATTTTCAATTGGATCCTTGACTTCCTTATTGGCATACCTCAAGCAGTATGGATTCGCAATGACACCACCTTCTCCTTGCTAACCATCAGCACATGCACCTCAAAGACGCATGCTCATTCCTTTACTCAAAACTCATGACTAAATAGCCAAATACTGTTCTAACGCCGCCTTTAAATTTGCTGTCAATACCTCCATCTTTAGAGCCAGGTCCAGGTCCCAGCACATTGATGCAATTGCACATCAATGCATCTATTTTCTTGGAAGTTTGAGGAGATTCCACATGTCTTGGTTTAGTTTTGAGGTGTGGAAAATGGGTCCTTTGGCTGACTGAGTCCACAGTGGCAGCAATCGCCCATACACTAGTTCTATCCTACCCACCAGAGACTATTCACTGAAGCCAATTAACCTACAAATCTGCACGTCTTCGGAATGTGGGAGGAAACTGGAGCGCCTGGAGAAAAACCGATGCGGTCATCTGGAGAACATGTCTGAGGAAGAGTCTCGACCCAAAACGTCACCCATCACAAGTTCTTTCATGGCTTGGGCTTTTGTTATTTTTAGAATCTTTTGTTCCAGAAAACACTCACCAATGCATTGAAGATATTTGTGAACATTGGCAGCTATTCTGCTTGGAAGAACCTCAATGGACGAATTGAACAAACATTTATGTTCCACAATTTAATATGTTCTTGGTTGATTTACATGATAAGGCATGTACTTTGGCCCTTATCCCTAATAACTATGTGTGAGGAAGGGTCTCGACCAAAAACATCACCCATTCCTTCTCTTTAGAGATGCTGCCTGTCCCACTGAGTTACCCCAGAATTATGTCTCTATTTGGTGTAAACCAGCATCTGCAGTTTCTTCCTACACAACTGTATGTATGTTTTTTTTTGCCGACAAACGTTTTGACTTCCAGAAGGCTTTCGACAAGGTCCCACATAAGAGATTAGTATACAAACTTAAAGCATACGGTATTAGGGGTCAGTATTGATGTGGATAGAGAACTGGCTGGCAAACAGGAAGCAAAGAGTAGGAGTAAAAGGGTCCTTTTCACAATGGCAGGCAGTAACTAGTGGGTACCGCAGGCTCAGTGCTGGGACCCCAGCTGTTTACAATATATATTAATGATCTGGATGAGGGAATTGAAGGCAATATCTCCAAGTTTGCGGATGACACTAAGCTGGGGGACAGTGTTCGCTGTGAGGAGGATGCTAGGAGACTGCAAGGTGACTTGGATAGGCTGGGTGAGTGGGCAAATGTTTGGCAGATGCAGTATAATGTGGATAAATGTGAGGTTATCCACTTTGGTGGCAAAAACAGGAAAGCAGACTATTATTTAAATGGTGGCCGATTAGGAAAAGGGGAGATGCAGCGAGACCTGGGTGTCATGGTACACCAGTCATTGAAAGTAGGCATGCAGGTGCAGCAGGCAGTGAAAAAAGCGAATGGTATGTTAGCTTTCATAGCAAAAGGATTTGAGTACAGGAGCAGGGAGGTTCTACTTCAGTTGTACAGGGTCTTGGTGAGACCACACCTGGAGTATTGCGTACAGTTTTGGTCTCCAAATCTGAGGAAGGACATTATTGCCATAGAGGGAGTGCAGAGAAGGTTCACCAGACTGATTCCTGGGATGTCAGGACTGTCTTATGAAGAAAGACTGGATAGACTCGGTTTATACTCTCTGGAATTTAGGAGATTGAGAGGGGATCTTATAGAAACTTACAACATTCTTAAGGGGTTGGACAGGCTAGATGCAGGAAGATTGTTCCCGATGTTGGGGAAGTCCAGGACAAGGGGTCACCGATTAAGGATAAGGGGGAAATCCTTTAAGACCGAGATGAGAAATACTTTTTTCACACAGAGAGTGGTGAGTCTCTGGAACTCTCTGCCACAGAGGGTAGTTGAGGCCAGTTCATTGGCTATATTTAAGAGTGAGTTGGATGTGGCCCTTGTGGCTAAGGGGATCAGAGGGTATGGAGAGAAGGCAGGTACGGGATACTGAGTTGGATGATCAGCCATGATCATATTGAATGGCGGTGCAGGCTCGAAGGGCTGAATGGCCTACTCCTGCACCTAATTTCTATGTTTCTATGTTACAGTGGCTTGCAAAAGTTTTCATACCCCTTGAACTTTTCCACATTTTGTCATGTTACAACCACAAACGTAAATGTATTTTATTGGGATTTTATGTGATCGACCAACACAAAGTGGTGCATAATTGTGAAGTGGAAGGGAAATGATACATGGTTTCCAAATTTTATTACAAATAAAAAACTGAAAAGTGTGGCATGCAAATGTATTCAACCCCCCTGAGTCAATACTTTGTAGAACCACCTTTCGCTGCAATTAAAGCTGCAAGTCTTTTGGGGTATGTCTCTACCAGCTTTGCACATCTAGAGATTGAAATTTTTGCCCATTCTTCTTTGCAAAATAGCTCAAGCTCAGTCAGATTGGATGGAGAGCGCCTGTGAACAGCAATTTTCAAGTCTTGCCAGAGATTCTCAATTGGATTTAGGTCTGGACTTTGACTGGGCCATTCTAACACATGAATATGCTTTGATCTAAACCATGCCATTGTAGCTCTGGCTGTATATTTAGGGTCGTTGTCCTGCTGGAAGGTGAATCTCCGCCCCAGTCTCAAGTCTTTTGCAGACCCTAACAGGTTTTCTTCCAAGATTGCCCTGTATTTGGCTCCATCCAACTTCCTATCAACTGCCCAGCTTCCCTGTCCCTGCTGAAGAAAAGCATCCCCACAGCATGATGCTGCCACCACCATGTTTCACAGTGGGGATGGTGTGTTCAGGGTGATGTGCAGTGTTAGTTTTCCGCCACACATAGCGTTTTGCATTTAGGCCAAAAACTTCAATTTTGGTCTCATCAGACCAGAGCACCTTCCTCCACATGTTTGCTGTGTTCCCCACATGGCTTGTGACAAACTGCAATCGGGACTTCTTATGGCTTTGTTTCTACAATGGCTTTCTTCTTGTCACTCTTCCATAAAGGCCCGATTTGTGGAGTGCACGACTAATAGTTGTCCTGTGGACAGATTCTCCCACCTGAGCTGTGGATCTCAGCAGCTCCTACAGAGTTACCATGGGCCTCTTGGCTGCTTCTCTGATCAATGTTCTCCTTGCCTGACCTGTCAGTTTAGGTGGACTGCAATGTCTTGGTAGGTTTGCAGTTGTGCCATACTCTTTCCATTTCTGATAAAGCTTGGGATATTTTTTTATAACCTAACCCTGCTTTAAACTTCTCCACAACTTAATCCCTGGCCTGTCTGATGTGTTCCTTGGGCTTCATGATGCTGTTTTTTTCACTAATGTTCTCTAACAAACCTCTGAGGCCTTCACAGAACAGCTGTATTGATACTGAGATTAGATTACACACAATTGGACTCTATTTACTAATTTGGTGACTGCTGAAGGCAATTGGCTCTACTGGATTTTATTTAGGGGTATCAGAGTAAAGGGGGCTGAATACTTTTGCACGCCACACTTTTCAGTTTTTTATTTGTAAAAAAATTTGAAAACCATGTATCATTTTCCTTCCACTTCACAATTATGCGCCACTTTATGTTGGTCTATCACATAAAATCCCAATAAAATACAATTACGTCTGTGGTTGTAATGTGACAAAATGTGGAAAAGTTCAAGGGGTATGAAAACTTTTGCAAGCCACTGTATACCCACCAGAAACTACCAGAAACGTTAAATTAATCTATTATAACACTTATACCTAAAATAGACAAAGATCTGGATGACCCAGGATCATATAGAGCTATAGCTCTTTTAAATACTGATCAAAAGATACTAACCAAAATATTAGCACAAAGACTAAGCACAGTTATTAATAAATTAATTCACATGGATCAAACAGGATTTATACTAAAACGATAGTCCTCATATAACCTGAGACGATTATTCAATATTATATATTCGAAAAGAGGTATTAATAAAGAGCTAGTAATTATATCGTTAGATGCGGAGAAAGCCTTTGATCAGGTGGATTGGTCTTACTTTTTTTCGGTTATGGAAACTTTTAAGTTGGGAGAGAAGTTTATTACTTGGGTTAAATTATTATACACTAATCCAACAGCCAGAATACTAACAAATCAAATTCTATCAACTAAATTTAATTTATTCCGAGGCTGCAGACAAGGTTGTCCTTTATCCCCGCTATTGTTTGCACTTGCAATAGAACCATTAGCTCAACGTGTGAAATATATGGGTATGACACCAGAGATACTGAAAATAAAATCTCCTTATAGGCAGATGATGTATTACTTTATATTACAAAGCCGGAAATTAGTATTCCACATTTACTAAAATTAATAACTGAATTTGGATTATTTTCAGGATATAGTATTAATTGGAATAAAAGTGAACATGTCAATAATGCTAAATAACTTACATTACAACAATTTCCTTTTAAGATAGCAAACCAAAAAATCAAATATCTTGGAATTTATGTAACAAAAAGATTTGATTCTTTATTTAAATCCAATTTTCCACTTTTATTGAATAAATTAAATAAGAATATTTTATATTAGAAAACATTACCTATTTCAAAGCTAGGTAGAATTAATGCAATAAAAATGATTTTTCTCCTGCAATTACTATATCTCTTCCAATTGATTCCGATATATCTTCCTAAAAATTTATTTAAGAAGGTTGATTCTATAGTCACCAACTTAATCTGGGATTATAAGAGCCATAGAATAAATAAAAAACATTTATGTAAATCAAAAATAAATGGAGGTCTTGCACTGCCAAACTTTATGTTTTATTACTGGGCAGTTAATATTAAAAATATGAATTTTCGGTTAGTAGAGACAGATAAACATCAAATCTGGGTAAAAATGGAAAAAGAAGATTGTTCGCCTTTTGAAATTAGCTCGATTTTATTCGCTAATATTAAACTAGGTATGAAAATCTATAGTGAAAATCCTATAATGGAAAGTGGGATATGTATCTGGAAACAAATAAAGAAAACATTAAAATTGAAATGTATACCACTAGCCTTTACCATTGTAAATAACGTTACATTTAAATCTTCAATGATGGACAAAGGTTTTTTACAATGGAAAAACTATGGAATTAATAAGATGGGCGATCTCTATAGGGAAATCTCCTTCATGTCATTTCAAGAATTACAACAAATTTATGGATTACATTCAAAAGATTACTTTAAATATTTACAAATTAGAGACTATGTAAAAGCAAACACACAAGAAATCAGAAATAGAAAGACAGAAATTTTAGATGAATGTCTAAATAAACACCCGAACACAGAAAAATTGATAATTACATAGTATTTTTTCAAATGTATCTGCCATACGTGATAAATGTCAGCACTTAGAAGCTAACTTAACGCACTCATTTACAAATTGTATAAAAATTACTAAACTTTGGACAAAAATATTTAAGATAATTTCAAATGTTGTTAATATGAATCTGATTCCTGACTCAAAATTAATAATATTGGGAATATTAGAAACAGATCAATTAATAACAACGAATCAAATAATTTTTATTGATTACTTTTTAATAATTGGGAAAAAATTAATATTGAAATTCTGGAAAGGTCCTACATCCCCCACAACCAAAATGTGGATTACAGGAATGTCGGAGACACTTCATCTGGAAAGAGTAAGGCTTGTCCTACTGGACAAGTTGGATCTTTTCAGAGGGACATGGTCTCCATTTATTGAATATTTAAAGGGTCAAAATGGCTCGGTGAGAGAGCCTGACTGAAGCCTGAATAAAGGAATGGATGAACAATCATACATAACAAATCATGGATATATCTCCAATGATGGATAACCTGTTTAACACTCCACTCATTTTTTTTGATTTTCTATTTTTACTTTATTTTACTCTATTTTTTACTATCTGCAATAAAAACAAAAAAAATGTATAGAAATACAAATAAGACATAACTTAATATTAATAATATTAAGAATGTATGTGACAAGTATATTCTTTTAATATGTACTTACGTCTAATAAAAATATTTAACAAAAAAGAGACAGCTGTTGATTGGCCGCCAAATAATCGGGCACAAAAAATTGACAAATAGGAAAACAAAAAAACTCGGAATTCTGATTTAAATCTGATATAAGGTGCATAGGGTGGGTATCGATTAATTTTATATTGAAGTCACATGAGTGACTACGTGAAGAGCCCACCAGTCCACATGCGTGTCAATATGCAAGACACAATGGAGCGAGTCGGAGCAGTTAAGTAATTATGACTTACAGCAGGCCGCTGCGGCAGTGGGCCCGGAGTAACTGATGGAGGCGGCCGCTCTTGGGAGGCTCCATTAGGAGCTAGATTCAATTTGCGGCTGCCGCTGTTGGATGATCCGAACGGGAGCAGGCGGCCGAATTTGGAGGCCGCCGTTGAAGCTCCATAGGAGCTCGGTTTCGTTATTGCCTGCCGGTTTTGGGCTCCATACGGGAGCAGGCGGCCGGTATTTAGGCCACCGTGGTAACTCCATTAGGAGTTGGGTTGCCGGTGCGGCTAGGGAGCTTGCTGCTAAAATTAGCAGCAGACATTGTTTAAAAATAGCCGCGGCTAGGTTCGATCACTGTTAAAGATAATGGCAGCACGGCCAGGGCAGCGAAGGCTAGGTAAGCTCAGCTGCCATAGCACCTATAACAAAAATTTAAACAAAGACGCTACTGAGGCAGCATACGCTGGAGACCAGCATATAGTGTGTGCTCTATTTGTAGGGGTATACTGCACATAGTTCTTTGATTAAAATCAAAATCTGAAGAACTGATTAAGGTAGTTATAAATAGAGCTAACAGTTTTAATAGCGGTTGATGTTCAGTCACGTTTGTGACTATCACAGCAGATAGGACATTTATTATCATACACCATATGGTGTAGTAAAATTTGACTTGCCATTACAGCACAGAATGGGACTCCACTGGAGCGGGCGGCTGTTCGGAGGAACTCCATTGAGACTCCAGAAAAGAGCTCCTGGCTTGGGAAGCCTTTTTTCAGCTGTGTCTATTAGACACCTGTGGAGCAATACCTAGTGCAGGGTTGCGTCATGATAATTTCCGCTCAGTAGAGGGGACTGTTGGAGATCTTTCATAAGAGACCCCAACCATGTGGATATCGACAAAGCAGTCGAATCTTTGATCCAATGGGGCTAGGCTTCTGTTTAAATCATATCAACTGTGACAACACCTGGCAGGGTTGCAGTATTTCTCCCACTCTGTCTAGCGGACTATCAGGAATAGGTGACTCCAATTATAATGCCGGTTCATCCAAGTCATATGGGGGCCAGAGGCCTCAGGAAACAACACCTGGTGCAGGGTTGTGCTCTATTTCCTCCCTGAAATACTCCGTTGAGGCTCCAGGAGCAAGGATCCGGAGTCACTAGCAGGTGCAACCTGTCTGGTAAGTATAATGATGAAACCAACAGAGCATCGACCTGCACAGCTAGTCCCGGCTCGGTTCCTAGAGGGAGCAGCATAACAACCCTGTGTCGGGGCAAAGTCAAAGCCAAGTCTGTGGGACAAGTCCTGTTGGACGATTTGGGTCAAGGAGATTCTGTCCCCACAACTATGGCAGATGTGATTGGAACATCTGATGAATCAGATGGTGGCATGAGAAACACTCCATGTTAACAGAGGCATGTACAGGCAGTTTGAATCATATGCCTGAGGCAGCTCCTGGTTCAGGGTTGCATTATTCCTCCTACTCGGATGAAAGGAGTGTTGGAGATGGTGCCAAATAATATGCCCCGTGTTACGGAGGCATGCACAGGCAGTTCAGGTTTTATGCCTGAGGCACCTCCTGGTTCAGGATTGCAATATTCCTCCCACTCAGATGTAAGGAGTGTTGGAGATGGTGCCAAATAATATGCTCCGTGTTACGGAAGCATGCACGAGCAGTTTGTCATATGCCTGTAGCAACTCCTGGTTCATGGTTGGAATTTTCCTCCCACTCGAAAGACTATCGGAGATGGTGTCACAAAATATGTTCCATGTTACGGTAGCATGCACAAGCAGTTCGAGTCATACGCATGTGGCAACGCCTGGTTCGGGGTGCACTATTTCTCCCACTAAGGGAGTGTCAGAGATCAGTATGGAGCTGACTCCGAACATGACTCCGAACATGACTATGTGCCTGAATCCAATGCTTTAATGCATGATGTACGAGAGACCACCACAAGAGGAGTTGGCCAGCGGCATCAGCTATCTAACATCACACCAGCTGAAGAAATGACATGACAGACAGGGTCTGCAAATGGAACTTAGCTGAAGCTCCAACCACCAAATCGACACGGGGTTCAGAGACGATGGCATGGAGTGGTCTCTTTATTAATCTCCATAAAACTCCGAAAAGGGACCCGTCTGTCGGACCAGGTTTGGGTTTACTGGCAGCATAGGCTGTCTAGTATTTCTTCACTGTCTCTGGGATAGATCAGGTTGATGCAGAGACATTGGCTGGGTGCCTTGCATAGTAGCCTCTGTAAGTTCCAAGTAAGAACAGCTTGGTTACCCTGGTTCAAGGTAGACCATCATGGAACTGGCTGGCCATATGGGTCATATTGACCAGGGGAGCACTGCCTCATCATCTGTGATTGAGGTTGTCTAACATCACGTCAGCTGAAGAAATTACATGCTCAGTAGAATGAAGTAGTTGAAGTCTTCCTCAACACATGGTTTATTTTTTCCTCAGTTAGTAGAGTTGCCAGTTCATTGGAATCATCATTGCCATCCTCTCTGGGATAGGTAGCTACCAGCAGGAAGCTGGTCTGGCATATAATATTTTGTATCTGACCGACCGGTTCATGTTGTGAATCAACAATGTATTTATAATAATCCATTGGCTCTCAATATCAGTATTCCTGATTGGTGGGTCAAAGAGATTGTGTTGTGCACTCTAGCGACTCGGACAAGTGGTTTCAGTTAGAGGACTGCGAGGCAATTCCTGATTCAGGCTTGCATTATGCTAAAATTCCACTCTGAGGATGAACGCTGAGAAATCGTGGTGACTCTTATAGTCAAGAGTTTACAGGGAACTCGTATTCCCGCATCAAATGGAGACTGTCTTTTTCAGCACTCAGTCATAAGGTTCTGATTATATGTTATCAGCGAAATATGTGAATAACTAGATAATACATCTTCTGCGGCAAGAGAAGCCAAAAAATTTCCATCCATATGGTCAACAGAGGAACGGTGGTTCCGAGTGGAATCAGTGACATCTCATCGGAAGATTAGTGGTCTGGCCAAGAACAAGAGGGGTATATTTCTGATACTTCTCAAGATTACAGAAACATGAAGCATGCCAAATCAGGTTCGCATTTGGCTAATCTGATCATGTGTTTAGTTACCCAGTTTAAGATGGATGATTGCTTTTCAACAGTTGAACTGATTCAGAGAATCAATCTTGGAGATGCATGCTTTGCCATATCTATACACATGAGGCACAGATTGTCTGGTGTTGTGATAACAAAGCCAGTGGTGGAAGCCAATGCTGCCCTACTCAGATCAAAGGGCATTTTGTCATTGAGTTTAAATAACATGCAAAATTTGCAGCTGAAAAAATGTAGGGGTTATCAGTAGATATCTCTTGTGATATTAACAATGAGGCAACATGAAATTTAATAGTGTTAATGTTGCCGATTAATTCAGGCCACGGTAAGGCGGCTGATGCAACTCCTATTTACTCAGTCACAAGTGATGGCTGGGGCAGCCTGTCTTCTCGGGCAGCGAGCTCTGCACGATTGTATGGGAAGATTGTGAACAAAATATGTGAGTTACTTTTAAACGGAAGTAACAGAGGTTTGTGTGGCTTTCTGTTTGAGCCTAGATAAACGTTCATGTGATAGCACAATTGACACTGCTTCTGCTGCTTTGTCATTCTCTATAGTACCATAAGTGGGACAATAAATGATCGGCTATTCACCCGCTGTTCACTAACGTTATGCAGGGTGTCTTAGCCTATACTCATTGTAGTGTGTGATGTATATCAGTAAATTATTATGCAAATATTCTTCTACTGTTTTCCTAATGAGAGCAGTATTTTTAAGATGATTCTGCTTTCAGCAACTGATCTCAGCACAAAGAACACAGTCTTTACTCAATCTCTGGCTCAGTTGCTAGGTTATAACTGACATTAGGGTAGCTTGTTATGGGAAGGATCTCATAACAAAAATGGGCATGATTGCATACATTTAAAGTTGACAGCATACCCACCAGAGCAGAGATTAGGGGTGTCATTAGGTATACAAGTGCACTGAGCTTGCTAGTACCTATGAGATGAAAGATACTTTCTTTATTGTTATTCAATAGTCTCAAGATATTGCTGATGGCTCATTAACAGCCAATAGAATGGATATTTCCCTTTCATCATACAGCAAGAGGCTTACACAGTGTGTGTTAATAAATTAAGATATTTGGTTGAATATGTCTGGATATTTGCAGATAGAATTCTGCATAGTGTTCCATGAGTTATTGTCTAACTCAAAGTCAATTTGGACTATGGTCCGGTTAAGAAGAATGACCATGTGTGCAAGTTAGCATCATGGTATTAATAACCCATGTTTTTTCTACCATTGATAGTTTATCTGTTTAAATGTTTCACACACAGATTGGGTTACTGCATGAAAGCACAGAACTTTGAAGTCTTCACGTAGTCACTCATGTGACTTTGATATAAAATAGAGAGATTAAACGAGAACTTACCATTTGAAGTTTGATCTTTATTTTATGAGAAGTTGAAGTGAGGGATTACGTGCCCTCCACTCCCAACCCTACTTCTCATAAAGATCATTCAGCAGTTCTAAGGTCATTAATCTCCCTATAGCTTAGGTCAGCAACTATTCTGTGGTTTCATACAGCTGGTCTAAAGATTGACGCACATGCGGACTAGCGGGCTCTTCACGTAATCCCTCACTTCAACTTCTCATAAAATAAAGATCAAACTTCAAACGGTAAATTTTTGTTTAATCTCTCTATTCTAGACAACAGATTAAAAAAATCTAACCCCATTTTACTTCGGAGTCACGTGAGTGATTCCGTGAAGAAGCCCCGCCAGTCCGCATGCGCGTCATTATGTCAGATGCATGGCGCAACGACGGGCTGGCAGGGCGCACCTCCACCAGCGGTAAGATAAAAACTCGCAGGTGAGTTTTTAAAAAACTTACTGTGGTCGTTTTCTTGAGGTCTGTAAGGCTGGTTTACAGGAGCCAGCAGGATCATGGATAAGACGCTGAAGGGAAGATCGAGGCGCGCCGCCGGGAAGTCAGCTGAAAAGGACCGTGGGAGTGCGGTCAGTGGGCGGACACCCATTTTGCCTTCAGAGCGGCCAGCAGTTCAGCCAGCGGCAGCTATTCCGGTGCCAATTCAAAGCACCATGGCTACTCCTTTAGGGAGGAAAGCCATGAAAAAAATAAGGCCCGTGGACTCTGATGAGTCGGGCCAGGAGGGTTCTCCTCCCACTATGAGGGACGTCTGGGGATGTCTAGATAAGATGGAGCACCTAATGGAAAGGCGATATACCCCATGGGCCCGTGGCAGCAGCCTCTTCTAGAGGACTGTATAGGGAAGATATGCTCCGTGAAGAGGAGCCTTATATCCGCGGGTCTTCTTGTGGGCCCATGGCAGCAGCACTTTGAGAAGGGCTGCATGATGTCTCCCTCATGGAGGAGGTGAGTGTACCAGGGCAGTTTTGTTCTGACCCTGAGGTTGGAGGTATTGCGGAGGAGCATACCCCAAGGCACGAGAGTCAAGCTCCAGACGTGCCAGATATGACATGTAAATTTGCCATACCAACAGGAACTGGTCAGCCAATGGAAGATATCCTGGCTAGAACCATTAATTATATGGCTTCCCATCAGTTACAGGAGTTAACGATGGAAGAGACTGCGAAAAGGTATGAGACACATGTCAACTGTGCCTCAATCAAAGTGCCCACTGTTAACCAGGTCATCTGGGGGCAAATGGGTGTAAGCATGAGAGCACAAGAGTTAAGGCTGCAAAAGGCTTTAAAACAGGCATTACGGCCATTGGAAGATCAGTCGAAGGGGCACCCCTGTCTAATACACAGCAGGATGCTTTGGCCCTTGTGTGCAATGTGCACTTCGAAATAAATTGCCCGAAAAAATGCAATAAGACCAACTCTAAATCCAAAGTTTGCAGGGTTGTGCAGAACAACTAAGGTGCAGCCGCCGAACCTGTTGTTTGGTGCGGATCTGTCAAAACAGGTCAAAGAACTGGATGATGAGGCGAAGACAGTCGGCCTCATTAAAGCACAACCAACCGATAGAATTCCGTTTCATCATTACACCCATATAGACGGTTCACTGAGGCAGGTTCAGGTCAAGGACCAAGACAGGATCTGCCATCTTTACGCAATTAGCGTATCCCAGCATTTACTTCCTCCAGAACTCGGAGGCTAAAGTAACCTGCAATTATGAAGGTAAGTGCATCTGGTTCTGTTCACGACATGTCATAGACTCACCACCCTCTGTGTGAAAAAAGTCTTTCTCATCTCGATCTTAAAGGATTTCCCCCTTATCCTTAAGCTGTGACCCCTCGTCCTGGAATTCCCCAACATCGGAAACAATCTTCCTGCATCTAGCCTGTCCAACCCCTTAAGAATTTTGTAAGTTTCTATAAGATCCCCTCTCAATCTCCTAAATTCTTGAGAGTATAAACCGAGTCTATCCAGTCTTTCTTCATAAGACAGTCCTGACATCCCAGGAATCAGTCTGGTGAACCTTCTCTGCACTCCCTCTATGGCAATAATGTCCTTCCTCAGATTAGGAGACCAAAACTGTATGCAATACTCCAGATGTGGTCTCACCAAGATCCTGTACAACTGAAGTAGAACCTCCCTGCTCCTATACTCAAATCCTTTTGCTATGAAAGCTAACATACCATTCACTTTTTTCACTGCCTGCTGCACCTGCATGCCTACTTTCAATGACTGGTGTACCATGACACCCAGGTCTCGCTGCATCTCCCCTTTTCCTAATCGGCCACCATTTAAATAATAGTCTGCTTTCCTGTTTTTGCCACCAAAGTGGATAACCTCACATTTATCCACATTATACTGCATCTGCCAACATTGCCCACTCACCCAGCCTATCCAAGTCACCTTGCAGCCTCCTAGCATCCTCTTCACAGCTAAACACTGCCCCCAGCTTAGTGTCATCCGCAAACTTGGAGATATTGCCTTCAATTCCCTCATCCAGATCATTAATATATATTGTAAATAGCTGGGGTCCCAGCACTGAGCCCTGCGGTACCCCACTAGTCACTGCCTGCCATTGTGAAAAGGACCCGTTTACTCCTACTCTTTGCTTCCTGTTTGCCAGCCAGTTCTCTATCCACATCAATACTGAACCCCTAATGCCGTATGCTTTAAGTTTGTATACTAATCTCTTATGTGTGACCTTGTCGAAAGCTTTCTGGAAGTCCAGATATACCACATCCATTGGTTCTCCCTTATCCACGCTACTAGTTACATTCTCGAAAAATTCCACAAGATTCGTCATATATGGATCAGTCACGAGTTGGGAGTAGATTGCAGTTGTTCTTTAATGAATGGTGCTCCTTAACATAACACCCGTTTATACTGGACAGCATTCTGGGATTTCAAATTGAGTTCATTTTTAAATTGTGTCCACCCACACAACATACACCGAGTCAGACATTGGTGTTTTCAGAACCAGAAATTTTACAGGTAAATGCTGAAATTGAAACGTTATTTACGAAAGGTGTAATTGAAAAGTCGGTTCATCAACCTCACCAGTTTGTGTCCAATATATTTCCTAGACAATAGAAGGATGGTGGGTGTCGAGTCATTCTTGATCTAACTCGACAGAATTCCTATGTCCAGTATAAACATTTCAAAATGGAAACTTTTGTTACTGCTAAACAATAGGTTTCCAAAGGATGTTATTTGGCAAGTATAGATCTGAAAGATGCATATTATTCAGTACAAATTCATTACAATTATCAGAGATATTTGAAATTTAGTTGGATGAGACAACTGTAGCTGTTTAAAGCATTACCTGATGGGTTAACCTCAGCTCCTAGATTATTTACAAAGTTGTTGAAACCAGTGTTGGGTTTACTCTGGGCTCAGAATCATATTGTGATGGTCTATTTGGATGATGTTCTAATCATAGGCAAGCGTCATGAAGCAGCTGAATTAGCTGTATCAGTTACTAAACATATGTTTGAAAGGTTGGGGTTTCTCATCCATCCAGCTAAATCCAAATTGATACCATCGAGGATCATTGATTATTTGTGGTTCACCATTGATTCAACTAACATGTTAGTAACTCTGCCTAGAGGCAAGAGACTATAATTAATGGAAGCTTGTAGCAATCTGGTAGATGAGCAGCAATCCTCCATCCGACGAGTGGCTAGTGTAATTGGCAAATTAGTGGCTGCTTTCCCTGGAGTGCAATTTGGGCCTTTACATTATCAGAATTTGCAACTAACTAAGTAACAGGCACTTAAAACACATGTAGGTCATTTCGATAGACTTATTGCCAGTTGAAGCTATCACTGAGTTACAGTGGTGGATAACTAATGTTTCACGTTGCTCTAGTAAAATTCTGGTTAATCAACCTTCAGTTGTTTTGCAAACTGATGTGAGTGCTTTGGGATGGGGAACCACTGATACCATTTCTAGTTGCGGTGGCAGATGGAATGTTTCTATACATTTTTTTAATAAGTAAGAAAAGATAGAGAAAAATAATATAGAGATAAGAAATCGAAAATAAGGAAGTGAATGGAGTATTAAAAAGTTATCCATCGTTGGAGATATATCCATGATTTGCTATACGTATTTCCTCATCTATTCCATTATTCAGGTCTCAGTCAGGCTCTCGCACCGAGCCATTTTGACCCTTTACATATTCAATGTATGGAGACCATATTCATCTGAAAAGATCCAACCTGTCCATTAGGACGAGCCTCAATCTTTCCAGATGGAGTGTCTCCGACATTCCTGTATTCCACATTTTGATTGTGGGGGATGTAGGACCTTTCCAGAATTTTAATATTAATTTTTTCCCAATTATTAAACTATAATCAATAAAAATTCTTTGATTCGTTGTTATTAATTGATCTGTTTCCAGTATTCCCAGTATTATTAACTTTGAGTCAGGAGTCAGATTCATATTAACAACATTCAAAATAATCCTAAATATTTCTACCCAAAATTTTGTAATTTTTGCACAATTTGTAAATGAGTGTGTCAAGTTAGCTTCTAAGTGCTGACATTTATCACATATGGCAGATACATTTGAAAAAATGTTATGTAGTTTGGATTTTGAGTAATGTAGTCTATGTGATATTTTAAATTGTATAAGAGAGTGTCTAGCATTTAACGGACAGTGGTGTATGTGTTGTAAACTTTCATCCCATACTTCTGGTCTAATAATTTGACCTAATTCGTTTTCCCATGATTATCTATATATTTCTGTTAATGGGACATCATTTTCCAATAGGATATTATAAATGTATGATATCAATTTTTCTGTGTTCGGATGTTTATTTAGACATTCATCTAAAATTTCTGAATTTCTATTTCTAATTTCCTGTGTGTTTGCTTTTACATAGTCTCTAATTTGTAAGTATCTAAAATAATCTTTTGAATGTAATCCATAAATTTGTTGTAATTCTTGAAATGAAAGGAAATAATTTTTCCTGTAGAGATCGCCCGTCTTATTAATTCCCTTGTTTTTCAATTGTAAAAAGCCTTTATCCATCATTGAAGGTTTAAATGTAACATTATTTACAATGGTAAGGGCTAGTGGTATAGATTCCAATTTTAATGTTTTCTTTATTTGTTTCCAGATACGTATTCCACTTTCTATTATAGGTTTTTCACTATAGGTTTTCTTACCTAAATTAATATCGGTAAATATTATCGAACTAATTTCAAAAGGAGAACAATCTTCTTTTTTCCATTTTTAACCAAATTGGTTGTTTATCTGTCTCTACTAACCAAAAATTCATATTTTTAATATTAACTGCCCAGTAATAAAACATAAAGTTTGGTAGTGCTAAACCTCCATTTATTTTTGATTTACATAAATGTTTTTTTATTTATTCTGTGGCTCTTATAATCCCAGATAAAGTTGGTAACTAAAGAGTCCACCTTCCTAAAGACATTTTTAGGAAGATATATCGGAATTAAATGGAAAAGATATAGTAATTGCAGAAGAAAAATCATTTTTATTACATTAATTTTACCTAGCATTGAGATGGGTAGAGTTTTCCCAATATAAAATGTTCTTATTTAATTTATTCAATAAGAGTGGGAAGTTGGATTTAAATAAAGAATCAAATCTTTTTGTTACATAAATTCCAAGATATTTGATTTTTTCGTTTGTTATCTTAAAAGGAAATTGTTGTAATATATGTAAGTTATTTACCATTATTGGCATGAGTTCACTTTTATTCCAATTAATACTATATCCTGAAAAAGATCCAAATTCAGTTATTAATTTTAATACATTTTGGATACTAATTTCCGGTTTTGTAATATAAAGTAATACATCATCCGCATATAAGGAGATTTTATTTTCAGTATCTCTGGTATCATACCCATATTTTTCAGGATGTGATCTCACACGTTGAGCTAATGGTTCTATTGCAAGTGCAAATAGTAGTGGGGGATAAAGGGCAACCTTGTCTACAGCCTCGAGATAGACTGAATTTAGTTGATAGCATTTGATTTGTTATTATTCTGGCTGTTGGGTTAGTGTATAATAATTTGACCCAAGTAATAAACTTCTCTCCCAATTTAAAAGTTTCCATAACCGAAAATAAGTAAGACCATTCCACCGCATTTCTCCGCATCTAAGGCTTTCTCCGCATCTAACGAAATAACTACTAGATCTTTATTAATACCTCTTTTCGAGTATATAATATTGACTAAACCTCTCAGGTTAAATGAGGAATATCGTTTTGGTATAAATCCTGTTTGATCGGGATGAATTAATTCATTAATAACTGTTCTTAGCCTTTGTGCTAATATTTTAGTTAATATCTTTTGATCAGTATTTAAAAGAGCTATAGCTCTAAATGATCCTGGGTCATCCAGATCTTTGTCTATTTTAGGTATAAGTGTTATAATAGATCCATTTAACATTTCTGGTAGTTTCTGCTGTGTATAAATATATTCATAGAGTGTCTTCAAGTGTGGTGCACTCAGATCATAAAATGTTTTATAAAATTCCGAGCCAATACCATCTGGTCCCGGTGTTTTACCATTTTTTAATGATCTGATAGATTCTTGGATTTCTTTTACTGAAATGTCAGCATTTAATGATTCTCTATTTTGTGAATCCAACCCATTCAGGTTACATTTTTTTTTTAAATGCTTCTATTCCTATCCTGTTTTCTGTCGTTTTAGCAGAGTATAAGTTTTTATAATATTGCAAAAATCTCTCATTAATATCTTTAGGTTGTACTAAAAGTTCGCCATTATGTGATTTAATCCTATGGATTATTTTTTCTCCCTCCATCTTCCTTAATTGGCGAGCCAATAATTTTTGAGGTTTATCTCCAAATTCAAACTGTAATTGTTTAGTGTATTGATAAAGTTTTACGACTTGATCTGAATATATTTTATTTAATTTATATTTCAGTGCTGCGATTTTATTATGTATTGTTATGGATGGATTAGCTGCATTCTCTGTATCTAGTTGTTTAATCTCCTTTTCCAGTTCCTGTTGATCCCTCGGATTCTTTTTATTATAAAATGCTTGAGAGGAAATCATAAATCCACGGAGATATGCTTTAAAAGTTTCCCATAATAAGGAAGAGGATATTTCCGGTTTATCATTTATTTCAAAGAAAATCTTGATCTATTCTGTAATATATTCCTGAGTTATTTTGTTTTTAAAAATTTGTTTATCTCCATTGTCCCCGTTTTTCCATTTTACCATTTATTTTAATCGTAAATGTTAAAGGTGCGTGATCTGAGATTATAATATTATGGTATTTTGAATTATAAGTGAGTGAGATAAGTGTGGCATCGACCAAAAAGTAGTCTATTCTTGAGTAAGTTTTATGTACCGGTGAATAAAAGGAATATTCTCATCCAGTTGGATTTTCTACTCTCCAAACATCTTTAATATAGTAGTTTCCATATATGCATTTAATAAGTCACTGGAATGGGATTTAATTTTCCTTTGTCTTGTAGATCTGTCTAAGTAAGGATCTAATGTACAATTTAAATCTCCTAAATTATTAAGTTATGTTGTGTTATTTCCGGGATGTTGTTAAATATTTTCTTGAAAAACAATGGACTATCAAAGTTTGGTCCATATACATTAACAAAAATCATTTTTTGTGCATTTAATTCTCCTATTACAATAATATATCTGCCATCATTGTCAGCTATAGTTGATGTATGTTTGAATAAAATGCCTTTACGAAATAATATTGCTACACCTCTTGATTGTACGTTTTACTATCCATTTGCTAATATATTAAAAGAAGAATGATACGTTTTATCTATCAAGCATTAAGAATAGCTTTCAGCCTATGCTCAGCATCTTTTTTTAAATGAGTTTCTTGAATGAAAATTACATCAGCTTTAATTGCTTTTAAATGTGCTAATACTTTACTTCTCTTAATTGGTTCATTAATACCTTTAACATTCCAGCTGCAAAACATTATTCCTTCATTCCCCGTATTCATTTTTAAGTCTTGCATCTTTTGTCTATGGGGGTCTGTAATAGAGCCAATGGTTCAGCTCGACAGACCTGACCTTACACCCGAACACCGAATAGAGAATTTTTGCATTATCTCCTCCAAGACCTAGTCGTATTGTACTTTTATTATCATTTGTCTTGGGGGAGCATTTGGTCTTGTCTGACGTCTCATCACTCTGTGTGCTCGGGCTAGCAAAGGCTTTTGTTCCAGAGATAAAACATTTTGCAGTAAATTCGCAGTAAATTCTCGGGGATCTTTATCTTTCTCTCCCCCTTCAGGAATACCCGCAATTCTTAGGTTTTGTCTTCTCTGGCAACCTTCTAGTTCAGTACATTTCTCGGTTATTTTGGTCAATAAATCCGTTAGACGTCCATTTCCTGTGATAAGCTTTGCTGTAGTCTGAGCACTTGTATCGGCTAGTTCTTCAAGGCTTTTTATGCCAGCCGTCTGTTGGTCCAGTGCCTTCTCCACAGGATTCAGCCTTTCTTCAAAATCAGTTTTCACATTTTTAATCTTATCATTCATCTCCTTTGACATTTCAATCATCATTTCTGCGATTTCTTTCTTCAAATCTTCCGATATTTTCTTAGTCTTAGTATTAATATTGGTATTAATTTCAAGTTTCAATTCTTTCATTTCAGTATTCATCTGGTTTATTTCCTCCCTTAAACCAGCAATTTCACGTGAAATAAAAGTTTTAAGTTCTTCACTTTCCGATTTTTTTGTTGTTTTTTTCATCACATCTTCTTGGGATAACGTCCTACCTGAGTCCGAGGCTTCAGTCAGGCCTTCCCCCGGTCTTAGCCTGGTAGTTCGACTTTTTGATTTTTCGGGTGGGCTGCGCTGTGTAGCCATAACGAGTCGCGCGCCTGATGACGTCACTCACAGCAATCGGGGCAGAGACGACAGGCAGCAGACAGCAGGCAGCAGGTAGGTCCGTTAATCCCCATTTTTCCCCCGTTTTTTACGAGGAGCTGGCTGGCGTTAACCTCTAGCCCTCCATAGCGCCATCGGAAGTGGTTGGTTTGCATATTCTGACTAGACTGTTCCTGGGCTCGGACTATCAGATCGTACGGTGGATGTGATTACTGCGGCCTGGAGGAATAATACTAAGAAACAATACATATCTCATATCAAAAAATGGGAGGTGTTCTGCTTGCAGTCAAATATATCTTATCAGACTGCAAGCATACCTGATGTATTGGAGTTCCTTGCCACATTATATTTTGATGAGCGACTGAGTTATAGTGCCATAAATAGTGCCAGAAGTGCATTGTCCTCTTATTTATGGCAGGGGTCAGGACAACATTCTGTTGGGTCTCATCCATTGGTGTCCCGATTCATGAAAGGTATTCTTAACTGTAATCCTCCTAGGCCTAGGTATACAGAAATCTGGGATGTGAGCATAGTTCTCACACTACTCCGTCAATGGGCTCCAATTACATCTCTGTCTTTGCAAAGTCTCACCCTTAAAGTGGTCCATGCTCATGGCGCTCGTTTCAGTGCAACCTGTCCAGACATTGCAAAAACTACGACTGGACAGCATGGTTTCTTCTGTAAATAATATTACATTTTATGTTTATGATTTAATCAAACAAAGCAGGCCAGGGACGTCTAGGATGAAAGTGAGATTTAGGGCATATCCTATTGATCTGCGGGTATGTGTAGTTACGCACTTACGACAGTTTGTCGACGTAACCAAGAGCCTTAGAGGCAAGGAAATTATGATGCTCATCAGTCACAAAAAAACTCATAAGAAGGTGTCAGTACAGACCATTTCTAGGTGGCCTAAACAAGTTTTGGATTGTGCTGGAGTGGACACTGATGTGTTTAAATCTCACCTCACCAGGGCGGCATCAACATCCGCAGCGAGGGCACTGGACGTCCCTTTAGACCAAAGCCTCGGGGCTGCAGGATGGTCCAGTGAAGGGACATTTCAACGGTTTTATAATAAACCTGTCCTCACGCCGGAAGTATTTGGGCATGCTATTTTGAGTTCTGTTTTGTAACTATTCCCTGGGAGAGAGGGGTCGTTATTGTTTATTTTGTTTATTAAAACATTAACATGTATAATTTGAACTATGTTGAATACATTATTTGTTCATTCTGTGTCAACTGAGGCAGTGTGTCATATGGACCTGTATCTATGGCATGAAATCACAGAGCTTTGATATCTTCACGGAATCACTCACGTGACTCCGAAGTAAAATAGTAAGATTAAATGAGAACTTACCAGTTTGAAGTTTGATCTTTATTTTATGGGGAGTTACAATGAGTGCTGGAGTGCTGGAGAACTCACCAAGTCAGGCTGGATCTATGGAGGGCCCAAAGAAGGGTCTCAACCCAAAACATCACCTATTCCTTCTCTCCAGAGATGCTGCCTGACCCGCTGAGTTACTCCAGCGAAAGACAGAGGCACAGCGAGACAGGGAGAGAGGGAGGGAAGGAGAGAGCGAAAGACAGAGAGGCACAGCGAGAGAGGGAGGGAAGTAGAGAGAGAAAGACAGAAACACAGTGAGGGAGGGAAGGAGAGAGCGAAAGACAGAGAGACACAACGAGAGAGGGATAGAGGATGAGGGAGTGAGGGAGGGAGGGCGAGGATGAGGGAGAGAGGGAGAGAGAGCGAGAGAATAATAAAATAACGTGGAATAATAAAATAACGTGACTACCTGCACACCAGAAGAAGCCCATGTTCACGGTCTGGAGCAATGACAGTGAGTTTCTTAAATTCCTCCATGAATTTTATTCAAAGGAACGTGGTGTCATTAATACATGGTCAAAACACAATTACATTTACTGAAGAATGTGGATCGATGTATTGATGACACATTGTATAACTACGTGTTAACTACTGGCTGTTAACAAGTGCGAACAGTGGTAGTTAACAAATCGTTTTCATCTCATGGCCGATGCAGCATGACTCGTTGTAACGATTATCCATGGTCATTTAAAAAAAAAGGTATTTAACAACTCTGACTCCCTTGTACAGAAATTGGACATAAACTGGAAACTGAAAAGTAGGGGAACGCCGTCCCCCTGCACCCCCCCCCCCCCATCCCCATTTCCATCCCTGAGTGTAGATGGGACATGTTGGTCACAGCAAGTTGGGCCATAGGGCCTCTTTCCACACAATGACCCTATGTTGCCTAATATATAGTCCTGTATAATTGTAGCAAGCTGCCCTTGCTGCTGTAGTCTTTAAAATCTTTAATGTCAGGGTCGAGATGTGCATCATAGATCTTGATGTGACATCACTGTGTGCATATAAGTGACACCAGAAACTTTCACGGTAGTGATTTATTTCAGGAGATGCGCGAACCCATAATGCAGAGGGCAGGATATAGGATATAGGCACGAAATGCTGGAGTAACTCAGTGGGATAGGCAACATCTTTGGAGAGAAGGAATGGGTGACGGTTTGGGGCAAGACCCTTCTTCAGACTGAAGCCTTCGACCTGAAACGTCACACATTCCTTCTCTCTGGTGATGCTGCCTGTCCTGCTGAGTCACTCCAGCTTTTTGTGTCTATCTTCAATTTAAACCAGCATCTGCAGTTCTTTCCTGCACATTTTGCCTGCTAAAAAAATATGGTTGCCATCACGTCAAACTGCCTTACTGCGCAATTTGTAATGTTATACAACAGTTGCAAAATATTAATGGTGAGGAGAGGCATTCCTTCCTCAGTGTCCCATTCTTCAACTGATATCGCCCAACATGCAAACGACAATATGTATGAAAAGGGAAAAAAACAATTTACTTCAACTTGGAAGGATCATCCATTTTATTAGTTGTTTATACAAGAAAAATTAGCAGTGCTAAATATATATATATATATAATATAGGGAGAGTGAACTCTGGCGCGATTAGCTGCCGCTGCTCTCTCTTTGATTTGTGTGTTGTTGATGTCCTTACTATTTTATTTGTTTTCTTTCATTCTGCTTATAAGTTTTGTAATCTGCCTACTAAATTTTGTAAGGCGTCCTTGAGAGTCCTTTGAAAGGCGCCCATAAGTATAATGTATAATAATAATAATAATAATAATAATAATATATTGTTGGATCTCATATAAATTCACTTCAGAAGTGAGGTGTTGATCATATGATTAGTCGTTCGATTTTTTTGGCAGAAACCAGTTTCCTAACCTGCCCAACTTACTATCGTGGAATTCAAAAACGGATTTCAAGTCAGAGATATGTCACATAGCTAGAAACAGATTTATTTGCAGTGAATATTTTCTGCCCGTTTCTTGAAATAAATCTGGGAACTTTATGCAAAAATAGAATGACACTGCACGTCTCTGTCTGTACATGTGATAATTTAAAAAACATTGGACAATAAGTCCAGCCTGTAAAGAATATTTTTGGATTCAGACTCCAGTCCTCGTGCGAATATGTAAAACATTTCAGTTGGTCATAACTATTTCTCAGATGGCTGCCCCTGTTTTCCTGTGTGGAACTCTTGACAATAAGATCCTGCCCGGGTTAAGAACGCCAGACATTCACATGGCCTGTACATTTAAACGAGCATTTAAACAAAGAGATGCTGCCTGACCCACTGAGCTACTCCAGCACTTTGTGTCTCTTCGGTGACAATATTCATATTTGTAGTTAAGGTGATTCTTTTGCTTTACAGCAGGATTCCCAAACTCCAAAGTATCGGCGGTAGATTCTGAACACAATCTGATCACCTTCCCAAAGGTGATGGGATGACATCAGCAATGATGTAGCACCCGGAGAGAAGCGTGAGAGAGAGAGAACGTGAGAGTGATGAGTAAAAGTGACAGAAAGAGTGAAAGTGAGAGAGAGAGAGAGAGAGAGTGAAAGTGAGAGAGAGAAAGAGAGAAGGGGGGTAAAGGCGGATAAAGAGGGAGTGAGAGAGAGGGAAATGGAGTGTGGGAGAGGTGGTGAGCGAGAGAGGGAGATAGGTCGGTTTCAGTTTTAGTTTATTGTCACGTGTACCGAGGTACAGTAGAAAGCTGTAAAGGGAGGAGGGAAAGAAGAGGAGAGAGAGAGAAAAAGGAGAGAAGGGAGAGAGAGAGGAAAGAGTGTTGAAAGTAGTCAACAATTTATTTAATCCGACCTGTCCTTCTGTACCTCTTTGCACATTTCTGTACAGCAAAAACTGCCAAGGTATTTTGCCTAACTTTGGAGCTTGGGTAAATATACTTCTGCCTGAACCAATGAAACTGGGCCCTTCCTGCACGATTCACCTCACCACTGCCGCCATTTGCCTTGGGGTGTTTGCAGACGGCCATGCCATCAGTACTTGCAGTTCAATTTGATTATTCAACAAGAGAAATTGAATCAAAAGGTCGCGCCTTACAAACCTCATCAACAATTTACGACAAAACCAGGAGATGAAGTGGTGAGACACGCACAAATTAAAGTGCCGCGAAGGTGTCCTCTGGGTGCTCCGATTTTTTTTGACATCCCATAGATGTGCAAGTTTGTCGGTTCATTGGCCTCTGTTGAAATTGCCCCGGGTGTGCAGGGAGTGGATGAGAAAGCGGGATAACATCGAATTAGTGTGATCGATGGTCGGCATGGACTCAGTGGGCTGAAGGGCCTGTTTCTATGCTCTATCTCTAAACAAACTTTATGTGCCAACTCAGAGTAGTGTAAAGCCCCTGTTCCACTTAGGAGACCTAAACAGCAACCTCTGGTGACCTTGCCCGCCACCCAAAGTTTCCATGAGGTCACCGGAGGTTTTGGTCACTCTCCCTAATGGTCGAAAGTGGTTTCCGCGTGGTCGAGGCTTCTTCTAGGTTGCTGCTATTTTTTCATCATGATTAAAACCGGCCTCGACTAAAAATAGGTTGCCGTTTTAAAAATCGCTAATATTTTAGTCGCAGGTCTAGTCAAAGCCTGTTTTCTTCATAGTCGAGGAAGGTTTTTAACATATGCGTGGGCGGTGGTAGGAGGTTGCAGGTCACCTCGATTTTTCTTGGGTGGCGGGCAAGGTCACCAGAGGTTGCTGTTTAGGTCTCCTAAGTGGGACAGGGGCTTAAGAGACCCTATGACATTATTCATGGAGTAATAAATGTTGGTAAAATGGTATTTATATGTAAAAATGATATCCTGGGATATCATTTTTACATATAAATAAAAGCGTCTCCTGTAACTTTTATATAAATCAGTGCCGGCAGTTCACTGTACATTGTGGACCCAAAACTGCCTGAAGGATGGGTGAAGTCATCCTTTCATAGGGGAAAGCAGTTTACTGTACATGGTCTGTACATGGATGTCAATAAAGGAAGTACTGTCAGGTTGAGGACTCTATGCTTCCTGTGTTGCAACCACTCTTTAATCTGTGGTAAAACACTGACTCCCATGCCTCTTGTCCTGTTTAGTTTTGTTTAGAGATAGAATATGGAAACAGGCCCTTCGGCCCACCTAGTCCGCACTGACCATCGATCACCCGTTCCTTATTCAATGTTACCCCACTTTTGCCAAACATGATTTACCTTTCATAAAACCACGTTGACTTGGTTTGAAGATGCTCTAAATTATGAGGCGTTACTTGATTAACATCACCCCAACAGCAGATAATAGGAAGCCAGAAGAGACGGCACATGCTGCAATCCTGGGCAAAAAACAAAGTGCCGGAGAACTCAATGGGACAGGCAGCATCTGTGGAGAAAAATGGACTGCGATGTTTTGGGTTGGAGTTTTCTTCAGGCGATCCAGACATCAGAACATCCAAGCATAGAGTAAGGCCTGCTGGATCTCCTGGTTGCTAACAATTTTAACTCGCCTTCCCATTCCCATACTGACCTTATAGACACAAAAATGCGGGACAGGCAGCGTCTCTGGCGAGACGGAATGGGTGACGTTTCGGGTCGCGACCCTTCTTCAGACCCATTCCTTTTCTCCAGAGATGCTGCCTGTCCCGCTGAGTTACTCCAGCATTTTGTGTCTATCTTCTAGTTAAACCAGCATCTGCAGCTCTTTCCCACCCACACTGACCTTTCTGCCCTGGTTCTCCTCCATTGACAGTGTAAGGTTGCGTGCAAACTGGAAGAAGAGGGCTTCATATTCATCTTGGGTAGCTTACAACCCAAGAGCATGATCATTGATTTCTCCAATTTCAGGCAAACCAACACCTCTCTTTCACCCTATCTGGTCTTCCTCCCACTGCCCCCTCTCACCCTTGTGTGTACTATATTTATTATCCAATTCATTTCCCCTCCTTCCGCCCTTCTCCCTTCCTCTCTATTCTGAGTCACCTATTTTCCTTTCCTTTCATTCCACCCCCATTCCCCCACCCCTCCTGCTGTCCTCTGCAACCCATATTTCTCCCTCCAGCTTTAACTTCACTCCTCCCTTCCCATCCAATGTCTTTTGTCTCCAGCCTCTATCACTATCTCCACCCATCTATTAAATGCCCATCCACACATATCACAAGCTGTAGGAGTAGAATGAGGCCATTCGGCCCATTGAGTCCACTCCGCCATTCAATCATGGCTGATCTCTGCCTCCGATTCCCATTTTCCTGCCTTCTCCCCATAACCCTTGACTCCCCCCGTTCCAATCCATGATTTGTCTATCTCTGCCTTAAAAGTATCCACTGACTTGGCCCTCCACCTGTCAACTCTTGCCCCACTTTCGCCTCGTCTCTCTTTATCAGCTTTCTCGCCACCAAATACACACAGTCTGACAAAAAAACCACCTGTCCATTTCCCTCCACAGATGCTGCTAAGTTCCTCCAGCACTTTGTTAGTTGAGCTTAGTGACATCCCAGATAGCAAGAATGATTATCAATGCGAATCATCGTGAGTCACCCTGAGGTATCACTCTTTAAGCACAGTTTGAAGTAGCAAATTATAAAATTAGGTCAAACTATTCGCAACAAACATGACCAGGAGATGCAATTAACTTTCTCCATAGCCTTTCATGGCAGCGGCATAAAGCACAGTGCAATTTACAGGCATGATCATAGAAATCCCAATGCAATTACAATGTTATAAACTCGAAGTGGTCCAGTGTATTTTAAGCCATCATTGAGTTTTTTCCTTCTCTACCTTCGCGCCCCTGCATATTCTGCAGCAGGACAAGCAACATTTTGTGAGGAGATAGAGGAAAACTGCCACACATGCACCAAGGAACGCCACCACATCCAGGCAATGATATTGGTACCAAGACAGAGAGTGTGATGCAGGCCGCAAATGTTTGGCTCCTCCATGTCGCATAACAAACTCAATCCAGTACACAGATCTTTCCAAAGGACTCATTGGTTGGTCTCGCTGAATTATAGATAACTTCATTGCATTTTCTTTATACCTGAGGGAATAAAAATAGTCATAGGTTTGCTTGATTTCACTTTATTCTGTCCCATGTATCCATGTATCAACTTCCATCTGAATGCTAAGTTTTATTTAGTCAAACTGGTCATTACGGATCGTAAGAGGTTGGCATGGTGGTGCAGCAGGAGAGTTGCTGCCAGAGACCCGGGTTCAATCCTGACTTACGGGTACTTTCTGTACCGAGTTTTATGTTCTCCCTGGGACCATGTGGGTTTTCTCCAGGTGCTCAGGTTTCCTCCCACAATCCCAAGATATACAGGTTTGCGGGTTAATTGGCTTCAGTAAAATTGTAAATTGTCCCTAGTGTATGGGTTAGTTTTAGTGTGTGGGTCGGTGCGGACCTGGTAGGTCTGAAGTCTTAAAGGGCCTGTCCCACTTACGTGTCCTTGGCACGCAAATTATGCAACCTCGTGGTCGCGTTGAGGCGCACGGGCATCATATGGCCATGCGGGGCTGGTCCCACTGAGAAGCATGGAGGGGTATAGAGTTGTGCGCGACATCGTGCGGGGCTCCGAAATTTTTGTAGCGAACGAAATCTTCGCGCGCCAACGGCTTGTCACTTAACTGACGGCCAAAGTGGGACAGGCATAAGACCCTGGCACGACGCAATGTCTCACCTCCAACAGCAGCAGAAGCAGGCAAACGATCGCCGAGCTCGGCCTGTACCTGTCTAAATGTTTCTTAAACGTTGCGATAGTACCTGCCTCAACTACCTCCTCCAGCAGCTTGTTCCGTCTCCCCACCGCCCTTTGTGTGAAAAGGTTACCCCTCAAGTTCCCATTTAATCTTTCCCCCCTCAACGCACAACTAAGTGCTCTGGTTCTCGATTCCTCTAGTCTGGGCAAAAGACTGCATATACCCGATCGATTCCTCTCATGATTTTGCTCACCTCCATAAGATCACCCCTCATCCTCCTGCGCTCCAAGGAATAAAGCGCTAGCCTGCTCAACCTCTCCCTACAGCTCAGCTCCTTGAGTCCTGGCAACATCCTGGTAAATCTTCTCTGAACCCTTTCAAGCTTGACAACATGTTTCCTATTACAACGTAATACAAAACTCCAAATGTGGCCTCACCAGTGTCTTATATAACTAACTGCAACAAGACCTCGCAACTTCTAGACTCAATACTCTGACTGATGAAGGCCAATGTGATCATCCTACCTAGCTGTGACACCAATGATGACAAAACTGAGTTATAAAGAGACCCTTGTATTTCCAGTGGATTGGAGATTCATTTTAGGATTCATTGCATGAAGTTATTGTCTGTGGTTGGCAAATCAATTGCAGTGGCGGCACGGTGGCGCAGCGGTAGAGTTGCTGCCTTACAGCACCAGAGACCCGGGTTCAATCCTGACTATGGGTGCTGTCTGTACGGAGTTTGTACGTTCTTCCCGTGACCTGTGTGCGTTTTCTCTGGGACCACCGGTTTCATCCCACACTACAAAGACGTACAGGTTTGCAGGTTAATTGGTTTGGTAAAAAATTGTAAATTGTCCCTAGTTTGTGTAGGATAGTGTTAGTGTTATGGGGATCGCTGGCCGGCACAATGTCAGTGGGCGTGAGGGCCTGTTTCTGCGCTGTATCTCTAAAGTAACCTAAAGACATTCACCAGGATGTTATCTGGCCTTGCAGGCTTGAGTTGTAGGAGAGGTTGGATAACCTGTTAACTTATTTTTAAAGTGTAGGAGGGGTGACGTTATTGAAGGGCAGAAGATTATGGGAGGCCTGGATAAAGATTTGTTATAATTTACATAGTTGCCCAAGATAATGAGGTGTGTTCCAAGGATGAATTTGGCCAGATATAGAATTGTTAGAGCACAATCGATGCTGACTTACATCTTATCAGACACGCACGGCGCACAGCAGCACGGTGGCGCAACGGTAGAGTTGGAGACCCGTGTTCGATCCCGACTACGGGTGCCTTTTGTACGGAGTTTGTACGTTCTCCCTCTGACCTGTGTGGGCTTTCTCCGAGATCTATGGTTTCCTCCCACACTCAAAAGACGTACATGTTTGTAGGCTAATTGGCTTGGTGTATGTGTAAAATTGTCCCTTGTGGGTGTAGATAAGGTAAAGCCCCTGTCCCACTTTCCCGAGTTACTCACAAATTCACCCGAGTTTCCCCTTGATTCAAACTCAGAGAATGTCCGTAGCGAGTCCATAGGTGGCCGTAGGAATCAGTAGATATTTCATAGCGGCTCGTAATGCCAGCCATAGGTACTCGGGGTATCAGGTAAGTCGGGACGTTTTTTCAGATTGTTGAAAAATGTTCACGAGTAAAAGAAAATAGCCCCGAGTACATACGGCTGACATCTCCGAGATTGAATCCAGGGGAAAACTCGGGAGAATTTGTGAGTAACTCGGGAAAGTGGGACAGTCCCTTAAATATGCGGGGATCGCTGGTCGGCGCGGATTCGGTGTGCCGAAGGGCCTGTTTCCACGTTGTATCTCTAAACTACACTACATGCTAAATACATGATGTTGAGAAGAGAATGGATCAGTGGAACTAGTTTTGGATTGCTGATGTGAAGAGCACAATAGACTCAATGGAATGAGTGGCCTTTTCACAAACTTTAAGTGGGACTTAAATATTATTTTCCATCTTCATGACAATAAATAAAAGGAGATTTTTCTGCTAATTGGTGCAGATTGATCTTGTTCTTTCCACATTTACAACATTCAATTATTTCTGTTTTCAAAAGGATAAAAGTCCTCTGGGTGGTTTAATTGATGCTATGTATAAAAGTCGGCAAAACACATCTGAACTCACTCATCAAGTAACAATGCAAAGGCATCTCAGATAAAACCAGGTCCAATATTTTAACTCGTATTTCAGAAGATCTCCTGACGTCGATGTCAAGTAATTTCTGTCTTTCTACGTTTTTCGATTACATTGTCACAGTGCCAAGTTGTGCTGCATTCTAACCAAACTTATACGCATCAGAAATTGAGAATTGGCTTCTATTTTTGAGGTTATCTCATGTGTTAGGGGCAGGATTAGGCCATTCAGCCAATCTAGACTACTCCACCATTCAATCACGGCAGATCTATCTCTCTCTCCCAACCCCATTCCCTAGCCTTCTCCCCATAACCCTTGACACCCATACTAATCAAGAATCTATTTATCTATCTATGCCTTAAAAATATCCACTGACTTGGCCTCCACAGCCTTCTGTGGCCTTTTCTAACCACATCTGCACCTGCGCAAAATCAGATTCTCATGAAGATGCAGTGCCTTTGCACTGATCGACAACATAATCAAAGACTTGTCCCACCCTTCTTCTCGTTGTTCCCTTTCAGCCGAAGATACGGAACCTTGATCTGGCTCTCCCTGCTTCAACCTTGAGCAGGGAGAGCCAGGGCTGTATGATACTACCCCTGATGTTGGTGGTATACAGTAGCAGAGAAGCATACCCCAAAGCCAAGAGCTTAGCTCCCAGTTGCTGGACATGGCATGTAAATTCGTCATGCCGGCAGGAACTGGTAAGGGAAAACATTTGGCCAGAAACATTAATTACATGACCTCTCACTAGTTTCAAGAATTAACAATGGATGAAATATCCAAACGATATGAGACACCTGTAAAGTGTGCATCACTCAGAGTGTCCACTGTAAACCAGTGCATCTGGGGGCAAATGGGTGCAACCATGCGATTGCATGAACCATGGCCACAGAAAGCCTTAAAACTAATCGGATCAGGTATAGCGGCTTTGGGCGGTCAGTCGAAGGGGCACCACTTTCAAACTCACAGCGGACATGTTGGCCTGCTGTGTAACGCCCACTTTGAGATCAAACTGCCTGACGGAAAACGCCATCAAGCCAACTTGAATCTGAAATTTGCAGCACTGTGCAGATCATCCATACCCCTTTCTATGCCCCCAAAAAGCGTACTGTTCAACAAATGCATGACTTACATGTTCAGCTCCAGATTGACAATACCACAACAATTGTATATATTAATTACATGGGCTGAATTAAGTCATTATCATGTGACTAAACACCATCTGGCACTGCTGTATTACTAAGGACATCTGGGTCTTAGCAATCTCCCTACTAGGTAGAATGGATGTTGTGATTACTTAGAGGCCACTACGTAGTTAAATTACTATTTGGTAATTAGAAGAATATCTATGATTTGAGGTAAATAATAACGAAATGTATAATGGATCATAAATGTACTAATTAATAATCAATACGATGTATAATCTCAATGTGAATACTGTTTCCAATAAAAAAAAATAAAAAAATAAAAAAGATTGTGACCCACTATGGATTGCCAGACATAGATCTGTTGCATCCAGATTAAATCAGCGGTTGCCTAAATACGCCTCATAGTAACCGGATCCAGGGGCAATAGCAGTGAATGTATTCCCGCTACATTGGGGAGGTACGCTCTTTTAAGCTTTCCCCATTCTGCCTTATCGGTCAATGTCTCACCAAATTGAGCAGGGCTCCGCTTCAGGCGTTTGGTAGTCCCAGACTGGGCCACACAACCATGATTACCATTGGTTCTGAGACTAATGACACAGCCATTCATGGTTGTCCCCAAATGCAGCAACTTGTTGCTTCACCCTGTGACAGGAAAGAGTCACCCTTTCCATGATCGTGTTAATCTGTTGATTTGCAGATTCTGATGAGACCTTCCAGGGGCTCGGACTATCAAGACGAACCATGGATGTGTTAACTACGGTCTGGAGGGATAGTACTAAAAAACAATACGTATCTCATATATAAAAATGGGAGATGCTCTGCTTACAGTCAACTATATCTTATCACACTGATGTATTGGAGTTCCTTGTTACATTACACTTTGACAAGCAATGGAGTTATAACGCCATTAATAGTGCTAGGAGTGCATTGTCCTCCTATTTATGGCAGGGGTCGGGACAACATTCTGTCGGATCCCATCCATTGGTGTCCTGATTCATGCGAGCTATTTAACAAGAACCCTCCTAGACCTAGATATACGTGAATCTATGATGTGAGCATTTTCACACTGCTTCATCAATAGGCTCCTATTACATCTAAACTAACACTTAAACTGGTCATGCTCATGGCGTTCGTTTCAGCGCAACGGGGTCCAAACATTGCAAAGGTTACGACTGGACAGCATGCCTTTTCCGTAAATACTATTACGATATATGTATATGATCTAATTACACAAAGCAGGCCAAGGTCCAGCACAAAAATGAGCTTTAGAGCATACCCCACCCCCCCCCCCCCCCATGTTTTGAGAGGTGGGGGACGATCCCCCCCCCATGTTTTGTAATCCGGATTTTAAAACTTGATGTAAAAAAAGCTATTAAAAATCTCCGCTTTCCGAGAGATAATGGGGGTGGGACTGATGATCGAGGGTGCCGATTGGACGAGAGAGACTCGGTCAGCAGACAGTGGGGGAGGGGGGGACCATGATGATTCAGCGCAATGATTGGAGGAGGGAGGTGTCGGTCAGAGGCGGAAGTAGGGGTTGGGTCTCAGGATAGAGCGCGGTGATTGGAGGGGGGAGACGTCCTGCTGGAGCAAGGATTATAGAGCGGAGCTTGAATTGGCCCATTCGCGGGGCCTTTCATCGCCCGGCCCGGTGCAGCTTAAAATCTGCCGCGGCTCTTCCATTGCCCCGCGGTTAATTTGCTGCGTCGAGGTGATCGAGGCTCCCGATGTTGAAGCCCCCGCTGGGTGATGAAAGGCCCCGCGAACGGGCCGATTGACGCCCCACGATTCGGGGCTGACACAGCTGCTGTTGCTGGAGTTCAGAGTCAGTCAGTAACCAGGTGAGCTTCCAATGTTACCGTCCACAGGGCCGAAGCCTCACATGTGTGTGTGTGTGCGCGCATGCGGGGCTGCCAAGAAATTGTGCCCCCCCCCCATGTTTTGATAGCGATATCCGTGCCTGACACCAATGAGTGTAGCTAGACTTCTCCTGACGTAGGTGCTGTCGTAGGTTGTCACTCGGTGATGTAGGTTGTCGCCGGTGCTGACTTCGGTAAATTCCATTGGCGACTACCTACATCAACCGGTGACAGTGTAATTCCTGGCTAAAAAGGAACCGGAATACAGTTAAAATTTAGCGGAGGATTCATGCATTGCAAGTCCATTTTGGTCAAGACTGTGTTTCTGTATATAAGGCAAACTGCTGGCTAGTGCCAGATCAATGTTGCAGATAAGAATGTATGAGTATCTCTTCCATTGTCAGTACGAATTAGATTCTTGCAGAGGACCTCCAAAGTATTGTAAATGCATGAAGTTGATTGGATTGCTGCAACAGCATTGTAAATATTGTAAATAATGTTGAGAGACAGTTACCCTGCTGTTTGTTGATTGGTCAAAGTGTTAAGCCCTTGCAGGTTTGTTTGAGTTCCAGAGAAAATGTTGCATTTTTCAGATAAGTTAGCTACCTTCCAGAAGCTTCTGTAGAAACAATGTACGGGAGACTCTGTTATTGGTTTGGGGAACTGTCAATAATGCATTGTTGTAATTAATATGTTTGATTGGATTGTAAAGAGACCACCCCTATGTAGTTCGGCTCCTCAGGGTTCGTGGACCTATAAAAGGTGTCTCCATCTTAGATCGGTGTCGGTCTTCTGGAAGTGCGCTTGGGACTGCGTGACCTTTTGGAGTGTTTCTGCTTGCACGAGGCTTAAGTGCTTGACTTTGTGTTTTTTGACTGAACTAGACTGGGGGGTAAGCTTGAGAAGAGCATATTTACAACAGGTACCGGCGACTGAATTGTCTTCAGTTTGTAGTAGCTTGTTGCAGGTGGACAGAGGTTGACTGCGGTTGTCGTAGGTTGTAGCCTGTGCGGTCGTAGTGGTCATAGGTGGACGTCCTAATGGGTCGTCGGTTGTCAGTAGCTTGCCGCAGCTTGACTAGGTGGTAGGTTGTCGTAGACATTGTCGTGGGGGGGTCCAGTCGCCGTTTTTTTGGCGACCTGCTGCGACTATGACAGTCGCCGGCAGCCGCCTAAAGAATCGCCTATGTGGGATGGGCCCTTAAACTTTTTATGTGAGGAAGATCCAAACACTACGCTCTGCAATAAATTGAACATTAATTGCACCTCCCCTTAAAGCTATACTCTTACCTCGTGTCATTAATCACAGTGTTGAGGGCAACAACCAACTCCTCTATACTCAATGTAGCAAAATTAACGACCACAGCAACTCCCTTTGCTTTCATGTGAGCCATGTTATCAGGCTGATCAGCGAATAGAGGAATGCCAATCATAGGCACCCCATGATAAATGGCTTCATATATCCCATTGGTACCACCGTGAGTGATGAATGCTCTTGTTTTGGGATGTCCTGAAATTAAAGTAACAGAAAATTACTCGAGTATACAAGTTGGGAGGTCATGTTGCAGTTATATAAGATAATGGTGAGGTCGCATTTAGAGTATTCTGTTCGGTTCTGGGCACCATGTTATAGCAAAGATGTTCTCAACCTGGAAAGGGTGCAGAGAAGATCTACGAGGATGTTGCTAGGATTCGAGGGTCTGAGTTATAGGGAGAGGTTGAGTAGGTTGGGACTCTATTCCCTGGATGTTATAGAGTTGTATAAAACCATGAGAGGACTAGATGCACAGGTAGATGCACAGAGTCTCTTGCCCAGAGTGAGGGAATTGAGAACCAGAGGGCATAGGTTTAAGATGAAGGGGAAAAGATTTTATAGGAATCTGAGAGGTAACTTTTTCACACAAAGGGTGGTTGGTGTATGGAATGAGCTGCCGGAGGAGGCAGTTGAGGCTGGGACTATTAAACATTTAGACAGGTACATGGTTAAGACAGGTTTGGAGGGATATGGGCCTAATGCAGGCAAGTGGGATGTGTAGATGGGACATGCTGGTTGGATGTGGGCATGTTGGGCCAAAGGGCCTGTTTCCACACTGTCTAAAATAAATTATGACTTAAGCCTGACGTCAACTAAACTGATAGACTGTTACCTGGATAAATGTTCAAATTATAAAACACATGGTTTATTAATTTGTTCGTGGGTGTGGACACTGCCGGCAAAGCCAGCATATATTGGCCTTCCCCACTTGATCTTGAGCTGTGAAGGTGGTTCAACAGCAACCATGTTTGTTGTAGAAACAAGAAATTGTAGATGCTGGATTACACAAAAGGACACAAACTGTTGGGGAAACTCAACGGGTCAGGTAGCATCTCTGGAGAACATGGATAGGTGACATTTTGGGCTGAATAATTCTGTCTTAAGAAGGGTCCCAACCTTAAACCAATATTCAGTGTCTATGGAACGAGCTGCTAGTGGGGGTAAATGAGACAGGTAATATAACAGCATTTCAAAGACATTTGGATAGTTACATGATTAGGAAAAGTTTAGAGGGATATGGGCCAAACGTGTGTAAAGGGGTCTAGCTTAGATGGGGCATCTTAGTTGGCATGGCAGAAGGGTCTGTTTCCGTACTATAGGACTCTAGAGGGCATAGGCTTAGGTGAAAGGGGCGATATTTAAAAGAGACCTCAGGGCTACTTTTCCCACTCAGTGGGTCATCCTTATCTGGAATGAACTGCCAGAGCAGAAGAAGCTTCAAGAAACCCCAACCCACAAGGAATCAACAATTTATGTTCAAACCTTCAACAAAGGAGGAAAGATAAAGATAAACACAAATACTCAGTCTCTTACCAAGCAAGTCATTCTGAGGTAGCCATTTGTACAGTTTTGTGTTTGATGCCAATGTTTTTGGTGTCTCACCAGCGTATCTCCAAAGAACCTGAGAAGGTAGAAATCATGACAATGAATAGAAAATGTGATTGAGGCAGTGCAGCGTAGGTTCACGAGGTTGATCCATGGGATGGCGGGACTGTCATATGAGGAAAGATTGAAAAGACTAGGCTTGTATTCACTGGAGTTGAGCAGGATGAGGGGGAATCTTATAGAAACATAAAACATTATCAAAGGACTAGACAGGTTAGATGCAGGAAAATGTTCCCAATGTTGGGTGAGTCCAGAACCAGGGGCCAGTCTTAGAATAAAGGGGAGGCCATTTAGGACTGAGATGAGAAAAACGTTTTCACCCAGAGAGTTGTAAAATTGTGGAATTCCCTGCCACAGAGGGCAATGGAGGCCAAATCACTGAATGGATTTTAGAGAGAGTTAGATAGAGCTCTAGGGGCTGGTGGAGTCAAGGGATATGGGGAGAAGGCAGGCTCGGGTTATTGATTGGAGACGATCAGCCATGATCACAATGAATGGCGGTGCTGGCTCGAAGGGCCGAATGGCCAACCGCTGCAGCTATTTTCTATGTTTCCATCTATGTTTCTAAAAACTGAATATAAAGTGTGACTTAAGTCTTTGGAAATTGGGTCTGAAAATGTACTTATAATCCTGCAGCATATGCAGACGGGGGGCACACAGAGGTCCAGTAATGGTTTCCAGAGACCTGGGCTCGATCCTGACTATGGGTGCTCTCTGTACAGAGTTTGTACATTCTCCCTGTGACCGGCGTGGTTAAAAGGCAGTAAAGACAGGATCTACCCACAACATATATCAGGCACCCCCTGTCCTGTCCGTGGCCCCACTTTGACCTCAAGTCACTTTGGAACCCACAAAAATTAGAGTGGAAGCGAGTCATCTTCAACAACAAGAAACACAATGTTTTTGTCAGGCAGTATCTGTGGAGGGGAAGGACAGGTGATGTTGCAGGTCAGAATCCTTCTTCAGGGCTGCACTGTGGCACAGCGGTATAGTTGTTGCCTTACAGCACCAGAGACCTGGGTACGATCCTGACTACGGGTGCTTGTCTGCACGGAGTTTGTACGTTCTCCCTGTGACTTGCGTGGGTTTTCCCTGGGTTCTCCAGTTTCTTCCCACACTCCAAAGACGTACAGCTTTGTAGGTTAATTTATTATGATAAAAATTGTAAATTGTCCCTGGTGTGTGCTAGTGTAATGGGATCACTGGTCAGTATGGACCTAGAGGACCGAAGGGCCAGTTTCCACACTGTATCTCTAATCTCTAAACTAAACTTGTCTCCACATGAAAGTATATGCAGCATTTTCAAGCACTTTCTGGCTTTATGTCAGATTTCCGGCATCCATAATATTTTGCTTTTGTATTTTTATTGATTGAGGAAGTTGTGAAACGGTGAAAAAAAAAATCAACTCCTTCTCCGCGCAAGTTTAGGTTGGGACTGCGAATGGAGAAATCATGGTAGCAAACTTGGGTTACCTTCCCCAACGGCAAAAGACTGTGGTTTTTGCCCTCGTTTACTCAGTCTTGGACGATCCCAGGTCTAAAACCACAGACAAGTGTAATTGTGAACTGTCCCTGGTGTGTGTGGGGTTGTGTTGGTCTGCGGGGATGGCTGGTCGGCACGGACTCGGTGCGTCGAGGGGCCTGTTTCCGCGCTGTATCTTTAAACTAAACTAAACTATAGATCGGGTAGAAGCACAGAGTCTCTTGCCCAAAGTAGGGGAATCGACAACCAGAAGACATAGGTTTAAGATGAGGGGAAAACATTTAATAGGAATCTGAGTGGGTAACTTTGTCACACAAAGGGTATGGACTGAGTTGCCAGAGGAGGTAGTTGAGGCAGGTACTATTGCAATGAAACATTCAGACAGGTTTAGAGGGATATGGGGCAAATGCAGGCAGGTGGGACTCGTGTAGCTGGGACATGTTGGTCATTGTGGGGAACTTGGGCCAAAGGACCTGTTTCCACGCTGTAAGACTCTATCACTCTAATCAGAACTTATGATAAAGAAACAAACCTTTTGCGGAATCTTCCCCAGTGCTTCAGCGACCAAATTGGCCTTCTCAGTGGTGAGGTTCTTTATCATTGAGCCCAGGGAAAACACCACGATGCCATGCTCTCCAGAGCTCTGAACAAATTCCTCCATCTCCTGCAGAGCAAACGTGTATCCGGTCACACAGAGGTGTCGCAGATTGAGAGCGATGTTTGGACAGACTTTCGAATTAAGCACAAGGCTGTTTCTTAAATGAGCTTGTGCTCCCTTAAGGGCCTGTCCCATTTGGGCGTCATTTGCCTGTCACTGCCTATGTCACCACGTACCATGCGCGTGTAATGCACACCATGTGAGCATCACGTGCACGGCACAACGCGCGTGTGTGCGGCGTGACGCATAAATGATGACGCGTAAATTACGCGCAAATAAGGCCCAAGTGAGACAGGCCCTTTAACTTTCAGAGAGTACATCAGTTGCCAAGTCGGAAGGTCAAAGAGGGGAAACACATTCTGCTGGTTCTCTGGGCTTTAGAGTACATCAACATCCCATTACTGACATCGGTCTATCAATTAGTCATACGGCACGTAAACAGACCACTCGGCCCTACTTGCCCATGCTGACCAAGATGCCCCATCTACACTAGTCCCAGAGACACCATGTGCTGGTGTACCTCAGTGGGTCAGGCAGCATCTCCGGGGAAAGAGGTCCTTTTTGTCCAATGATGCTGCTTGACCAGCTGAGTTACACCAGTACTTTGTATCCATCTTGGGTATAAACTAGCATCTGTAATTCCTTTTTATTAGTATTCTCCACATTGATCACATCCTTTCCCTTGGTGAATACAGTTGTATACTCATTTAGTACCTTGCCTAGGAGATTGGCCCATATCCCCATAAAGATTTAATAGGAATATGAGGGGCAACTTTTTCTACACAAAGTGTGGTAGGCATATGGAACGAGCTTCCAGCTGAAGTTGTTGTGGCAGGTAATATCACAACATTTAAAAAACATTTGGACAGGCACGTGGATAGGACAGTATTGGAAGGATACGGGCCAAACGCAGGCTGGAGGGACTTGTGTACATGGCTCATGTTGCTCGGCAAGATGGGCCGAGGGGTCTGTCTCCACGTTGTATGACTGTATAACCTTGCCTATCCATGTCTGTCCAAATGTCTTTCTATTACTAAATCAATCCATTCGCTTTTTAGTAAACTTCATTGTTTAAGGTTTAGCCAATATTCTTTCATGCTGCTGTTTTGATATGTATCAAAAGGAGTTGAAACCAAGTGCATTCAGTGAACTTTCCTTTGATGCTTGACCAAAACTTCAATAGTTAGATAATTAATATATTGTTCCATGTACCTAGCTACTGTGAAATGCTTTGTTTTGCAGACAGTCTAGTGAAATCATACTGCACACAAACACAAGTGAAAGAACACAATGGTTATTGCGTAAAAAATAGTAAAACAGACACAAAGTGCTGGAGTAACTCAGCGTCTTTATGTCTTTTTTAGTTGAGCAGCATCTGCACTTCCTTGCATCTCCATTTCTCCCTGAAAACAAGAGTAGACTTCTTTTGAAATAGTATACAAAGAACCGCCCATGTTTCCGGTATCATGTTACAGCTGGTTGTCACATCAGCAATATGCGTTCCACAGCATATCCTCCGTGTCATAAATTTTGAAACAAAAAATGAGACAGTTGAATAGAGTGGATGTGGAGTGGAAGTTTCCACTAGTGGGAGAGTCGAGGACCAGAGGTCACAGCCTCAGAATTAAAGGACATTCCTTTAGGTAGGAGATGAGTAGGAATTTCTTTAGTCAGAGGGTGGTGAAACTGTTGAATTCTTTGCCACAGAAGGCTGTGGAGGCCAAGTCAGTGGATATTTTTTGGCAGAGATAGATAGATCCTTGATTAGTACGGGTGTCAGGGGTTATAGGGAGAAGGCAGGCGAATGGGGTTAAGAGGGACAGATAGATCAGCCAGCATTGAATGGCAGAGTAGACAATGGGCTGAATGGCCTAATTCTGCTCCTATTACTTATGACCTTATGAAAATTCAGGTCACTTGGGTCTGTCAGGAGAACAGCTCAATGCCTGGATGGTCTTAGCTATCAAAAGAAACCTGAACTAAAATCCAAATAAGTCTTGAAATGTAATAATTAGAGTGAAGATACAGTAGCCAGACAACATAATGGTAGTGTGGTGGTTCAGTTACTAGTGGGCCAGAAACCAAGAACTCGTGAATTTATATTCGGTGAATAATCTGGAAATATAAACAAATCAGTTTTGTAATGACGACGCTGAAACTAGCAGATATTTGTAACTTTCAGGCTGACTCGATGGTGATGCCAGGACTGCAGCAATTAATCTGACTTTTAACAGCCTAAAAATGGCCTAACGAACCACACTGTTTCACTGCAGCCTCGCTAAAACATAAAAAGCATAATGGTGCATGGAGTGACAGAAAGTGCTGGAGTAACTCAGTGGGTCAGGCAGCATCTCTTTCGAAAATGGATAGGTGATGTTTAGGGTTGTCAGAATAAGACCGAAGAAGGGTCTCGACCCGAACCAGTGAAGAAAGCATGTCGGCCTTCATAACAAGAAGAGGTCCTTCTGCAATTGTACAGGGCCCTGCTGAGACCAGACCTGGAGTATTGTGTGCAGTTTTGGTCTCCAAATTTGAGGAGGACATACTTGCTATTAAGGGAGTGCAGCGTAGGTTCACTTTGTTAATTCCAGGGATGGCAGGCCTGCCATATATTGAAAGAATGATGTGGCTGGGCTTGTATACACTGGAATTTAGGATGAGAGGCAATCTTATTGAAACATATAAGATTATAAAGGGATTGGAAACGTTCGAGGCAGGAAACATGTTCCCGATGTTGGGGGAGTCCAGAGCCAATCAATCAATCAAATCAAACAAACTTTATTGTCATTTAGAAATACATCGATATATGCAATTCCAAATGAAATTCCGTTGCATTGCAAACCAGGGGCCAAAGTTTAAGAATAATGGGTAGGCCATTTGGAACGGAGATGAGGAAAAGCTTTTTCACCCAGAGAGTTGTGAGTCTGTGGAATTCTCTGCCTCAGAGGGCAGTGGAAGCCAATGCTCTGGATGCTTTCAAGAGAGAGCTAGATAGGGCTCTTAAAGATAGCGGAGTCAAGGGATATGAGGAGAAGGCAGGAACGGGGTACTGATTGTGGATGATCAGCCATGATCACAGTGAATGGCAGTGCCGGCTCGAAGGGCCGAAGGGCCTACTCCTGCACCTATTGTCTATTATCCATGTTCTGCAGAGATGTTGCCTGACCCACTGAGTTACTGCAGCACTTTGTGCCCTTCTGTGTAAGCACTCTGCAGTCCTGCAAAGTAACTCATCTGCTGCTCCTTGCTTTTACAAGGGTACCTGTCACTGGAGCCATGAATGGAGATATGATGGGTAAGTTTGCAGATGACACAGAAATCGTTGGCATTGCCGATGGTGAGGAGGTGGGGGGGGGGGGGGGGGGGGGGGGGGGGATGAGGTTGACAGGATGAGGTTGACAGGATGAGGTTGAGCCGTCAGTAAGATACGATACAATAGAATTATAGAATAGAACTATATTTAGTATTGCAGGAGGGAAATTAGTCTGCCAACAGTCACAAAACACAAGCTACACGAAACATGAAATTAAAGTGATGAGTGGAAAGGATTGGGGATGAGCAAAGATTGGGCGTGGAGGTGGGGGCAGAAGGAGAATCAGTCTATCCCATGACAGAAGGGTGAGGAGTTGTACAGTTTGATAGCCACAGGAAAAAGGATCTCCTGTGGTGTTCTGTGCTGCATCTTGGTGGAACCAGTCTGTTGCTGAAGGTGCTCCTCAGGTTGACCAGCTCATGGAGGGAGTGATCTGTATTGTCCAAGATGCTCCGCAGTTTGAGGAGCATCCTCCCCTCCAAGACCACCTCCCATGAAACCAACTCCGCACCCAAGACGAAGCCGGTCTGATGGACAGAGCAGTTGGATTAATACAATCCTAGTAGGTGTAAGTGCATCTGGGATGTACTCTGGGAGGACGAGTGAGAATGACAAATACAAAGAGATGAGAATACAAAGAGATACAACCTGAGCAGGTTCTTTGAGATATAAAGAAAGGACACATACACGGTCGCACTGAGAAACATACAGACCGCAGTGTAAAATCGCAAGGCTCACTGAAAGTGGTAGCAGAGATAGATTAAGTGGCAAAGGGGGCACTTTTTCCTTCATGAACTTCGGCCTTGAATAAAAGAGGAAGAAGATTATGGTACAACAATAGACAATAGATAAAAGGTGCAGGAGTAGGCCACTCGGCCCTTCAAGCCAGCCGTCATTCAATGTGCTCATGGCAGATCATCCACAATCAGTACCCCTTTCATGCCTTCTTCCTATATCCCTTGACTCCGCTATCTTTAATAGCCCTATCTAGCTCTCTCTTGAAAGTACTCAGAGAACCGGCCTCCACCACCCTCTGAGGCTGAGAATTCCACAGACTCACAACTCTCTGGGGTGAAGAAGTGTTTCCTCATCTCCGTTCTAAATTCCTTCCCCATTATTCTTAAACTGTGGCCCCTGGTTCTGGAATCCCCCAACATCGGGAACATGTTTCCTGCCACTAGCATGTCCAAACCCTTAATAATCTTATAATGTTTCAATAAGATCCCCTCTCATCCTTCTAAACTCCAGAGTATACAAGCCCCGCCGCTCCATTCTCTCAACAGTCCAGCCATCCCGGGAATTAACCTTGTGAACCTATGCTGCACTCCCTCTATAGCAAGAACGTCCTTCCTCAAAGTTTGAGATTTTATAAACGGTATCAAACATTGGCGAGGCCACGTCCAGAATACTGTGTCCAGTTTTAGTTATCACATTGTAGGATGCAATTGGAGAGGGTGCAGAGGAAATTGACCGGGATTTTACCTTGGATGGATTATTTCAGTTCTGGGAGAGACTGGATAGGCTAGATTTGCTTTCATAGAACAGGGGAGGATGAGGGTTGATCTTATAGAGATGTATAAAATCATGAGAGGAATAGATCGGGTGGGTGCACAGAGTCTTTTGCCCAGAGTAGGTGAATCGAGGATCAGAGGACAGATTTAAGATGAAGGGGAAAAGATTTAATAGGAATCTGAGGGGTAACTTTTTCACACAAAGAGTTGTGGGTGTATGGAACGAGCTGCCAGAGGACATAGTTGAGGCTGGGACTATCTCAACATTTAAGAAAGAGTTAGACAGCTACATGGATAGGACAGGTTTGGAGGGAAATGGACCAAACGCACGCAGGTGGGACTAGTGTAGTTGGGACATGTTGGCCAGTGTGGGCCTGTTTCCACGCTATGTCACTCTATCACTCTATCATGTCTATTGACTCAAAACTACAATTGTACCAAATGGGTAGACTTGGAGCAGACCTGGCATCTTATAACTGGGCATCAATGAGATGTCGTGGACCATCAATAGCAGTGTAAATGTAAACCACCATGTGTGACTTACCCCTCACACATCCCTCACTCCATCATGATCATCAAACAAAGGGGCCATTCCTGCTTCAATAGACAACAGACAACAGACAACAGACAACAGGCAACAGGCAATAGGCAATAGGCAATAGACAGTAGACAGCAGACAGTAGACAGTAGACAGCAGACAATAGACAATAGACAATTGAGCATGAGTAGGCCATTCGGCCCTTCAAGCCAGCACCGCCTTTCACCGGCTGATCATCCACAATCAGTACCCCGTTCCTGCCTTCTCCCCATATCCCTTGATTACGCTATCTTTAACTCTATCTAACTCTCTCTTGAAAGCGTCCAGAGAATTGTCCTCCACTGCCTTCTGAGGCAGAGAATTCCACAGATTCACAACTCTGTGTGAAAAAGTTTTTCCTCGTCTCCGTTCTAAATGGCCTACCCCTTATTCTTAAACTGTGGCCCCTGGTTCCGGACTCCCCCAGAAAGTCCGTAGTTCAATAAAGAATTATTGGCTGCACAGTGGTGTAGCTGGTAGTGGTGCTGCTTCGTAACGCCAGAGATGAACCATCCTGTCAGTGTGGACTTTGCACATTCTCCCTGTGACCGCGTGGTTTTCCTCTGGGTGCTCCGGTTTCCTCCCACATCCCAAAGACATGCAGGTAGGTAGGTTAATTGGCCTCTAGATTGCCCCTAGTGTGCAGGGTGTGGCTCGGTTTATTTAGCATGGTGAAGATTTGACTTTTTCTCTAGCTTACCTGAGGCAGCGGGTTTGCTGGTTGACAGTGTAGTCCTCCTACAAATACGAAATTGGGCAGAAATGGGCGAGGAAATTCAAAGTCCCAATATGTTCGAATCAGCCAAATGTCCGCCTTGCCCATTGTCTCACAGAGTGTTGTTGGTTCACCTAATGTAAACAGTAATAGAACAAGCAGGATTAATTTGAACTCATTACTATAGATTACTTCCAAGATTCCAAATATGAGTAGCATTGTCTGCAGAAAAACGTAATAATTGTTACAATTTTTTCCACAGCTCAGGGTCTAAATGTTCCCGTTGAACACCTTACTCTGAAGACTCAACCAAGGAAGCCAAACGACACATTGGCTCCATGCCTGCTCCAAAGATGAATCCTGCCAACTTGTTTCCTCCTGCTGTGCGTCATATCTCTATTTCCAATTCTCCTTTTAACTGTGACTATCACATCTGTCACGATCACTGTTTTTTGCAAAGCACTTGTTTATCAATCCTCCCAAGTTATTCTTAGTGTTTAAGAAGGAACTGCAGATATTGGAAAATTGAAGGTAGACATAAATGCTGGAGAAACTCAGCGGGTGAGGCAGCATCTGTGGAGAGAAGGAATAGGCGCTGTTTTGGGTCGACACCCTTCCTCTTAGTGATGATTTTACATTAATAATTCCTAGAGCTTCCCCTTTTCACTTAATCATAGTCATAGTGATAGAGCGTGGCAACGCCCCTCAGCCCAACTTGCCCACACCGACCAACATAGAGTTATTAAGTCATAGAGTGATACAGCGTGGAAACAGACCCTTCAGCACAACTTGCCCCCACCGCCCAACATGTCCCAACTATACTAGTCCCACCTGCTCGCATTTGACCCATATCCCAATGTTTCCGATGATGGGGGAGTCCAGAATCAGGGGGCACAATTTAAGAATAAGGAGTAGGCCATTTAGAACGGAGATGAGGAAAAACCTTTTCAACCAGAGAGTTGTAAATCTGTGGAATTCTCTGCCTCAGAAGGCAGTGGAGGGCAATTCTCTGGATGCTTTCAAGAGAGTTAGATAGAGCTCTTAAATATAGTGGAGTCAATGGATATGGGGAGAAGGCACTGATTGTGGATGATCAGCCATGATCACAGTGAATGGCAGTGCTAGCTCAAAGGGCCAGATGGCCTACTCCTGCACCTATTGTCTATGTATCTATCTTTCTATGTATCCCTCCAAACCTGTCCTATCCATGTACCTTTCTAACTGTTTCTTAAATGTTGGGATAGTCCCTGCCTCATCTACCTCCTCTGGCAGCTTGTTCCATACACCCACCACGCTTTGGGTGAAAAAGTTACCCCTCAGAATGTGATTAAATATTTTCCCCTTCACCTTAAACCTGTGATTTAAATTTATTTCATTTGACTATTTCATTTGACAAACCCACTGTAATTTTCCTGCTTGTCTATTTGCCTCAGTTTCCAAAATCCTTCCTCTTTAACATATTGTGTAGCCCCTGGCAAACTCTCAATGAAATTGTTCTCTGTGTTCTATATGTAGTGACACTCCAAAACGTGCTACATGGTTCAACGACAGACTAACCGGTATTGTGTATACATTTATCATTATTTTTCAATTTTATGGTGGTGTAGCAGTAGAGTTGCTGCTTTACAGCACTTGCAGTGCTGAAGACCCGGGTTCAACCCTGACTACGGGTTCTGGTGCTGGTTATACGGAGTTTGTACGTTCTCACCGTGACCGCATAGGTTCTCTCCAAGATCTTTCGTTTCCTCCCACACTCCAAAGACGTACAGGTATGAAGGTTAATTGGCTTGGTGCATGTGTAAATTGTCCCCAGTATGTGCAGGATAGTGTTAGTGTGCGGAGATCGCTGGTTGGCGCAGACCCGGTGGGCCGAAGGGCCTGCTTCCGCGTTGTATCTCTAAATTAAACTAAACTTTCTACTCTTTGATTAAACAATTATATTGAGTATCTTTTGACTTTATCAACTTGTTCTTGCAATTCATAGAACTATACATTTAAATGAGAGATTTCCCTTTATTTTCCAGTGCATTTATATTGTCCACATACTCCCATTTTGTGTTTTATTGTTGTGTATGTTCTATTTTTCAGAACATGATTCCAAGACAAATTAAATGAAAACACATTTTTAACCAGTCCCTGCAAACATGTACTGTCCTTGCCGGCATCAATGTCTCCACTATCGTCCCTGTGCCCAAAAGGTCAAGGATTAATGGTCTTAATGACTATAGGCCTGTCGCGCTGACCTCTGTAGACAAAAAGATCCTTAAAAGGCTTGTGCTGCGCCAGCTGAAAAATATCACAAACCCCTTGCTGGACCCTCTGCAGTTTGCATAAAGGGCCAATAGATCAGTGGATGACGCAGTCAACCTAGGCCTGCACTTCATCCTCCAGCACCTAGACCGCCAGGGAACCTAAGCAAGGATTTTTTTTGTGGAGTTTAGCTCTGCATTCAACACCATTGTGCCAGAGCTACTACACTCCAAACTATCCCAGTTGACTGTGCCTGAACCCCTCTGCCAATGGATCACCACTTTTTGACAGACAGGAAGCAGCATTTGAGGCAGGGAAAGCACACCCGCAGACCCTCAGCAGAGGAGCACCGCAAGGCTGCATACTCTCCCCTTCTCCTTTACTCTCTCTGCACAAACGACTGCACCTCCACAGAATCCAATGTCAAGCTTCTCAAGTTTGCGGATGACATAACCCTTATTGGACTGATCCAGGATGGGGAGGAATCTGCCTACTGATAGGAAGTTACACAGTTGGCGTCCTGGTGCCTTTGTAACAACCTGGAGCACAATGCTCTTAAGACAGTGGAATTGATTGCAGACTTTAGGAGAGCTCACCTTCCCCTCCCCCCACTCAGCATCAACAACACCACAACAACATCACATCTGTGGAGCTTTTTAAGTTCCTTGGAACCATCATCTCCAAGGACCATAAGTGGGAGGCACAGTCGAAAAGGCACAACAGAGGATGTACTCCCTGCTGCAGCTGAGGAAACACAATCTGCCACAGGCAATGATGGCCCAATTCTACACGGCCATCGTAGAGTCTGTTCTCACCTTCTCGATCATGGTCTGGTTTGGCTCAGCCACCAAGCACGACACCTGGAGGCTGCAGCGAATCGTCCAATCAGCCGAGAAATTTGTTGGCTGCAACCTTCCCTCCATTTATGAACCATACACTGCAAGGGCCAGGAAGCGAGCGGGTAAGATCATCTGACCCCTCTCACCCTGGCCACAAACTCTTTGAATCACTGCCCTCTGGAAGGTGACTCCGGACTGTCAATGCTGCCACAGCCAGATATAAAAACAGTTTTTTTTCCACGAGCTCTACTCAATAACCAGAAGTCTGTAGCACCAGAATGCCAGCTGTGACACTTCCTGTCTGTAGGCAGATTCCTCCCCATCCTAGATCAGTCCAATCAGGGTTGTGTCGTCCGCACACTTGAGAAGCTTGACAGAGGTGCAGTGGAGGTGCAGTCGTTGGTGTGGAGAGAGGAGAGGAGAGAGTATGCAGCCTTGCGGTACTCCTATGCTGAGCGTTTGTGCGTCCGAGATGTGCTTTCCCAGCCTCACATGCTACTTCCTGTCTGTCAGGAAGCTGGTGATCTACCGACAGAGGGGTTCAGGCACAGTCAACTCGGAACATTTTGAGTGTAGTAGCTTTGGCTCAATGGTGTTGAATGCAGAGCTAATATCAACAAACAGGATTAACGCATAGGTCCCCTGGCAGTCCAGGTACTGTAGGATGAAGTGCAGGCCCAGGTTGACTACATCTATTGGCCCGATATGCACACTGCAGAGGGTCCTGAAGGGAGTTTGTGATATTTTTCAGCTTGGCCAGCACAAGCCTTTCGAGTGTCTTCATGACTACAGAGGTCAGTGCGACAGACCTGTAGTCATTAAGACAAGTAATCCTTACCTTTTTGGGTACAGGGACAATAGTGGAGACTTTGAAGCAGGCAGGGACAATACATGTTTGCAGGGACTGGTTAAAAATGTCTGGAAAAACCGGTGCTAGCTGTTTGGCACAGAGCTTAAGAGTAGAGGGGGAAACATCGTCAGGTCCTGGAGATTTCCGGCTCTTTTGTCCTCTGAAAAGTCTCTCCACCTCCTTTATTTTTATTGTTGATGGAGAAGTTATGTTGTGCAGCTCGGAGGGTGTGGGTGATTGGGTGTGAAGTGGTGATTGGAGAAGGGTGGATGTAGAAGGGCCCAGTCTTTGCAGAATGAGGTCAGGCTGTGAGTGGATGTGAAGTGTTGGTTGAGGTGGGAAATGGTCCAGTCTTTTCATACTGGAGTATGTGTACCTACTTGGCCAATATTCATTCATTCATTCATTCATTCATTGATTTTAACCCTGTCTTGCTCCACTTTGACAATAATCCACCATTTGATCTCTCGTACCATGTGCATGAACTCACATTTGCCCACATTAAACTCCATTTGGCAGGTATTCCTCCCGTCACTCAATCTATCTATATCTCATCGCAATGTCTCACGATATCAGGGTGTCAGAGTGCTGGAGTAACTCAGCGGGTCAGGCAGCACCTCTGGAGAACATGGATAGGTGATGTTTCAGAGTGCTGGAGTAACTCAGCGGGTCAGGCAGCACTCTGGAAAACATGGATAGGTGATGTTTTGGGTTGGGACCCAGTATTTGTATGGGATGATGGGACACTTGTTGACCCTTGGGTTTAGTTTTCTTTCCTGATTGCAGCAGGAAACTCTCCAGAACAGGCAATAGATCTTATTTCAGAGCAGAAGACCTATGGCAGCTCCCTGCAAGGGTCTCACTTCTGTCCTCTTCTTGATTAGTGCGGGTGTCAGGGGTTATGGGGAGAATGGTGTTCGGAGGAAAAGATAGGTCAGCCAGGATTGAATGGCGGAGTAAACTTGATGGGCCGAATGGCCCAATTCTGCTCCTATCACTTGTAAGCTTATGAAAAACGTCCTTTACTCAACACAACCTCCCATCTATTTTGGTTTCATTGGAAACCTTACTCGATCCCACCTCCTGCAAAATAGTGAACAATTGAGAGCCAAGAACCGTACCATGGGACACTTGCCACACCTGAAAATGTCCAAATTATTCCAACTCTATGTGGCAGTAAGAGGTCAAACCCTGCAAGATGTGGAGATGAAGCATTAGAAGATTGAGACCCAAGCCCCGAGAGACCACATCCTCGAGAACACTTTGCTGCCTCTGTTGGATTGTAACACGTGATCCCGGGAGTCTCATAAAGCACACAATAACAAGGCAAACTCTCTGAAACGGTGAATTAAAATCTACCAGTGCCTCGTGGACACGCGGAACTGCAGATCATTGTTTACAAAAAAAGGGCACAAGTACTAGAGTAACTCAGCGGGTCAGGGAGCATCAATGGAGGACATGAATAGGTGACACAAAATGCTGGAGTAACTCAGCGAGACTGGCAGCATCTCTGGAGAGAAGAAACGGGTGACGTGTCGGGTCGAGACCCTTCTTCGGACTGACATCGGGGGGCAGGGAGATAGATAAGGAAGTGAGAGGGTGTGAAAACAGGGCAAAGGGAATGGAGATCAAGGAAAATGTAGAAACGTAACTCATTCCTTCTCTCCAGAGATGCTGCCTGTCTCGCTGAGTTACTCAAGCATTTTGTGTCTATCATCGGCGTAAACCAGCATCTGCATTTCTTTCTTACACTAGAATAGGTGACATTTTTCATTGGGACCCTTCTTCAGTTTGATTGTAGTGTGGGGGGGCGGGGAAGGGGCGGGGGGAGACAGCTGCGAGAGAGGTGGCAGCAGGACAAAGCCAGGCAAGTGATAGGTGGATCTCTGGTCTTTGTCCAACCTGGCTTACAGAATCAAGGAACATGGGGAGAAAGCAGGAACGGGGTACTGATTTTGGATGAACAGCCATGATCATATTGAATGGCGGTGCTGGCTCGAAGGGCCGAATGGCCTACTCCTGCACGTATTGTCTATGTTTCTGCCAATCAAACCCTCAACTGTATCCGCTATCACTTGCCTGTCTTGTCCTGCCCCCACTTCTCTTCCAGCATTCTCCTCCCCCCCCCATCCATGCACTAGAAGACGTAGCTCCCTGCAAAGTTCACTCATTTGCTGTGTTGCTCCATTTTGATCATCCACCTATCGAATCTCACTTACCCATGTGCATGAATTCACACTTAAACTCATTAACCCACATTAATGCATTCAGTCTGAAGGATGTTCCTGACCCGAAATCTCGCCTACCCATGTCCTCCAGAGTTGCTGCCTGACCCGCTGAATTACTCCAGCATTTTGTCTATCTGTGCCTCTTAATTTAGTTCCCTTCCCATGCAGGCTGGGACACTGTGTGAGTGCATCCAGATGTCGTGCCCCCCCCCCCCCCTCCCCCAACCCTGGTTCCTGGTTGCTGGAAGTATTTATTTCCTTGGCTTTGAGACAAATGCCCCTCAGGACTTCCTGAACATGCCTAGTTTTGAGATGAGGTTTTGATTCACTGTTTCAGTGTTTTTTCTGCAATCAGCTGTTTTGTTCATTAATACTTTGTGTTGTTCCATTTGCACAACGTCTCTTGCTTTGCCGTTTAACTTAATAAAGCGTAGGTTCTGCTCATGATTTACACCTTCTATTTCTTAAACCCCTGTCTCACTGTGCGAGTTGGCCCACGAGTGACCCCGAGTTTTCACTCGTGGTGATCACGTAGCGGGAATGTCGGAACTCGCACGAGCAACTTATCGACTCGTGGCGCTAACGGCAGGTACTCGGGAAACTTGTTAACTCGTGAAAAAAATCAAACATGTTTGATTTTTTCCACGAGTCAAATTAACTGTTCAAGTGTAAAATGGAAACATTTTAACTCGTTGTAATAACGTAGTGGCCCCGTGCGTTTATCTTAGTGTCTCGTGAGTGTACCGTGGGAAACTTTAATAATCTGTTCTTTTGCTCGTAAGACTGAACCAAAGATAGACACAAAATGCTGGAGTTTATAACTCAGCGGACCAGGCAGCATCTCTGGAGAGAAGGAATAGAGTCGAGACCCTTCTTCAGACTTTCCTTCGCTCCAGAGATGCAGCCTGTCCCGCAGAGTTACTCCAGCATTTCGTGTCTATCTTCGGCCTTTCTGCCACTTGTCCCCGTGGCTTCACTCTGTCTCAATGAACGGCTTAAAGACCTGCCGTAGGGGCAAGTCTGGGGTGGTGGGTGGGATGTGTCCACGTGTGATGCTCCATCCACCCCCCCGGGGCCGAGAGTGTGGGATTGGGAAGGAACTGCAGATGCTGGTTCACACCGGAGATAGACACACACAATGCTGGAGTAACTCGGCGGGACAGGCAGCATCTCTGGAGTGAAGGAATGGGTGGCATTTCGGGTAAGTCTGAAGAAGGGTCTCGACTCTATTCCTTCTCTCCAGAGATGCTGCCTGGTCCGCTGAGTTGTGTGTGTGTGTCTCTCTCCCTCTCTGTCTATCTGTGTGTATCTGTGTGTGTGTCTGCTGTCGGGTCCCGGTGGCCGCTCAAAGTCACCCGAGCTGCTTGATTCCTCTGAAGTGGTGGCCAGCTGCTGTCTGTGTGTGTGTGTGTGTGTGTGTGTGTGTGTGTCTCTCTCCCTCTCTGTCTATCTGTGTGTGTGTGTGTGGTGTGTGTGTGTGTGTGTGTGTGTGTGTGTACTGTCGGGTCCCGGTGGCCGCTCAAAGTCACCCGAGCTGCTTAATTCCTCTGAAGTGGTGGCCAGCTGCTGTCTGTGTGTATCTCTGTGTGTGTGTGTGTGTGTGTGTGTGTGTGTGTGTGTGTGTGTGTGTGTGTGTGTGTCTCTCTCTCTCTCCCTCTCTGTCTATCTGTGTGTATCTGTGTGTGTGTCTGATGTCGGGTCCCGGTGGCCGCTCAAAGTCATCCGAGCTGCCTCATTCCTCTGAAGTGGTGACCAGCTGCTGTCTGTGTGTATCTCTCTGTGTGTGTGTGTGTGTGTGTGTGTGTGTGTGTGTGTCTCTCTCTCCCTCTCTGTCTATCTCTGTGTGTGTGTGTGTGTGTGTGTGTGTGTGTGTGTGTGTGTGTGTGTGTGTGTGTGTGTGTGTACTGTCGGGTCCCGGTGGCCGCTCAGTCACCCGAGCTGCTTAATTCCTCTGAAGTGGTGGCCAGCTGCTGTCTGTGTGTATCTGTGTGTGTGTGTGTGTGTGTGTGTGTGTGTGTGTGTGTGTGTGTGTGTGTGTGTGTCTCTCTCTCTCCCTCTCTGTCTATCTGTGTGTATCTGTGTGTGTGTCTGATGTCGGGTCCCGGTGGCCGCTCAGTCATCCGAGCTGCCTCATTCCTCTGAAGTGGTGGCCAGCTGCTGTCTGTGTGTATCTGTGTGTGTGTGTGTGTGTGTGTGTGTGTGTGTGTCTCTCTCTCTCCCTCTCTGTCTATCTGTGTGTGTGTGTGTGTGTGTGTGTGTGTGTGTGTGTGTGTGTGTGTCTCTCTCTCTCTCCCTCTCTGTCTATCTCTGTGTGTGTGTGTGTGTGTGTGTGTGTGTGTGTGTGTGTGTGTGTGTGTGTGTGTGTGTGTGTGTACTGTCGGGTCCCGGCGGCCGCTCAGTCACCCGAGCTGCTTAATTCCTCTGAAGTGGTGGCCAGCTGCTGTCTGTGTGTATCTCTCTCTCTCTCTGTGTGTGTGTGTGTGTGTGTGTGTGTGTGTGTCTGCTGTCGGGTCCCAACGGCCGCTCAATGTCAGTCACCCGGGCTGCTTCCTTTTTTAAAATTATTTAAAATAGAGATCCATTGCAAAAAAGTATTTAAAAACATAAAAAAACAAGAAATGCTTGGTAGAATGCGCATTTTCCCATTGTAGGTCATATCAATAGATGCGGCCGCGCTGAAATAACTCAAAACCACAGGATGGAGATGTATTTTAACATTGTTGCTTTATTAAACCATACCTTCATTCACGGTTGGCTCAAGAGTAACGGGAGAGGAACTTGCTAACTCGGGAGAGGAACTTGCTAACTCGGGAGAGGAACTTGCAACATCGCAGCAATTACATACCCGTGGGAACTCGGCCACACACTTGATCATACACTTGCAGTCTCGTGCGCAGCCACGAGTCTATCACTCGGGGTACCTCGTGGGTCAACTCGCACAGTGAGACAGGGGCATTACTCTTTGATAATGAAAATAAATCAACTAAATGCAATGCAGTGTTTGGGCTGCCGTCACTTTGAGTCCTTCAGGTTTGTAGGTTAATTGGCATCTGCAAATTGCTTCTAATGTGTCAGGAGTGGATGAGAAAGTGGGATAACATAGATCTCTAGTGTGAATGGGTGATCGCTAGTCAACGCTCTCGGTGGGACAAAGGGCCTGTTTTTTTAGGTCCCCTTCAGTCATGACTGACCATGGGTGTCTCCGGGCTGTTACTCCCCATATGGAGGATGCTTGTGTGTGTCTTTGATTAACGTGGGGAGACTGGTGGACACACAGCCACCCCACGGTCCTTGACAGATCTGGGTCAGGATCCAGTGGCATGGAGTCCAAGATGACTGGAGACCCTTTTCTGCTGCAGCCTTCATCTGCCTTCCCATCCGTTGTGACGCTCCAACAAGGTCAGCCATCGTCATCCACCTGTTGCACCGTTGAGTTTGTGGTTGGATTTCTCTTTGTCAGAGACCACCCTCTCGACCTTACCGCCATGTGTGGCCCAACCAGGAGCATAGCTCCAGACGACATCACTCTCAGGATCCCAGGTCCACACAAGCTTCTCCCCCACGACAAGGTGACAATCCACAGAGACTGTATCTCCAAACTAAACTCCACACTGTATCCCTAAACTAAGCTAAACTTGAAGATTATTCAAAGTTACTGCTAAAAGTTATCTTCAATTGTGAAAAATAATTCTCCTTCTCTGTTACAAACCTCATTGCCATTCTACCTCTGTGTGATTCCGCTTGTCAATGCATTTTGTTTTTGCTTTAGGCAAATTGGGTTTCCTTTGAAATTGAAGCCTGCTTTTTGACATTGTTTACTGAAGCCACCACCTTGTGGCGTTTCTTTCAAGTGACCAAAACTAAAAAGTAAAGGAGAGATGTAAAGAGCAGGGGGAAAAAAGGAGAAATGGGTGGAGATGGAGGTCGAATGTGTGGGAAGGAACTGCGGATGCTGGTTCAAACCGAAGATAGACACAAAAAGCTGGAGTAACGCAGCGGGACAGGCAGCATCTCTGGAGAAAAGGAAAGGGTGACGTTTTGGGTCAAGACCCTTCTTCAGACTGATAAGTCTGAAGAAGTCTTTCAGTCCGACCCAAAACGTCACCCATTCCTTCTATCGAGAGATGCTGCCTGTCCCACTGAGTTCCTCCAGCATTTTGTGCCTCTCTTCCATGAGAATAATTAACGATTAATATTTTGTGATTTTGCTATAACTCATTGGGGGAACTTGGTATGAAGGAGCAATTCACCTAAAGCTTTGCTGTAGTACGTCCCAATCACACCAGAACTGTTTACGCATCCAACTATATGGGAAGGTGTAAAGAACGTTTTGCATTCTCTCAGTGAAAGACATCTTATCAGAAAACTGCGGTGGGGAGATAGGAGAGAGGGGCTGGGGTCTGTCCGCAGAGTCTTTCCACTGCAAATCCCAGGGAGAATCTCAGAGAGAAGACAAAGGGAATTCCCAGCTTCAGAGCCAGGAGATCCCCACAGTGAAGCACGGGGTCAGAGAGCACGACTTTGCGCTCTGATTCCCACAACTTCTGCACCAGTTTGTCGTTCTTTACAATCCCGTCACAGACCCCTCGGGTCAATTTAGTTCCATTTGTCACGATCGCTGAGAACCTCCTGTAAGCATCCCAATAAGACAGGTGAGGCTTCCCGTACATCCAGAATGAGAAACCTCCCTGTACTCACTGCATGCTACGCTGGCAAAAGGCACTTGAAACACCTGGAAGTTTAACGATGAGAGCTCAAGGGCCTGTCCCACTTCGGCGTCAATTGCGCGTCATTTACATAGAAAACATAGACATAGAAATTAGGTGCAGGAGTAGGCCATTCAGCCCTTCGAGCCTGCACCGCCATTCAATATGATCATGGCTGATCATCCAACTCAGTATCCCGTACCTGCCTTCTCTCCATACCCTCTGATCCCCTTAGCCACAAGGGCCACATCCAACTCACTCTTAAATATAGCCAACATCACGACAAATTTACACGACATCCTAAATATTGGTTTGCACGTCGTGACGCGCGCATGGCGCGTGCTGAGGCGTGGTGAGGCGTGGTGGCGTATGCAGTGACACGCAGGGCCCTCAAGAGCACTTGGTGCCAGTCACTAACGGCCTGTCGCGTAAATGACGCACAAAAGACGCACAAGTGGGACAGGCCCTTCAGTGTGGTTGATGTCAAGTGCAGCTGAATGAACCACAGCAGTGATACTGGAGAGAAGGAATGGGTGATGTTCCGGGTCGAAACCGGGGAAGGCTTCAAGAAGACCCAGTCTGAAGAAGGGTCTCGACCCGAACCGTCACCCATGCCTTCTCTCCAGAGATGCTGCCTGTCCCACTGAGTTACTCCAGCATTTTATGTCCATCTTCGGTTTAAGCCATCATCTGCAGTTCCTTCTTACAGTAACTCTGTGGCCCCTCGCCAGTGGAGTGTCAATGATGGGTTTCAAGTTAATCCAGTGGCTGCCCTCCTTTGGCAAGATCAGCACGTTGTCCCCGCTGACCTTGTCCACGCTGAGATACACACCACCGGCAGCAGAGGTCTAATATGCATCTAGCTCACCAGCAATAGCCTGGGATGGATCACAACCCCCTCCGAATCAACGGAATTTAACAGCCACTCACCCAAATGGCTGTGTTCAGGCACAACTGAAACAATTCATTCCAAACGCTCACGGTGGCGCAGCGGTAGAGTTGCTGCCTTACAGCGCCAGACCCGGGTTTGATCCTGACCACAGGTGCTGTTTGTATGTTCTTCCTGTGACCGCGTGGGTTTTTAGACAATAGACAAGACAATAGACAATAGACAATAGACAGTAGGTGCAGGAGTGGGCCATTCGGCCCTTCGATCCAGCACCACCATTCAATGTGATCATGGCTAATCATCCCCAATCAGTACCTGTTCCTGCCTTCTCCCCATATCCCCTGACTCCGCTATCTTTAAGAGCTCTATCTAACTCTCTCTTGAAAGTATCCAGAGAACCGGCCTCCACCGCCCTCTGAGGCAGAGAATTCCACAGACTCACAACTCTCTGTGTGAAAAAGTGTTTCCTCGTCTCCGTTCAAAATGGCTTACCCCTTATTCTTAAACTGTGGCCCCTGGTTCTGGACTCTCCCAACATCGGGAACATGTTTCCTGCCTCTAGTGTGTCCAAACATTTAATGATCTTATATGTTTCAATAAGATCCCCTCCCATCCTTCTAAACTCCAGAGTATACAAGCCTAGCAGCTCCATTCTCTCAGCATATGACAGTCCCGCCATCCTGGGAATTAACCTCGTAAACCTACGCTGTACTCCCTCAACAGCAAGAATGTCCTTCCTCAAATTAGGGGACCAAAACTGGCACAATACTCCAGGTGTGGTCTCACTAGGGCCCTGTACAACAGCAGAAGGAGTTTCCGAGCGATCCAGTTTCCTCCCACACGCCTAACATGTAAAGATTTGTAGGTTAATTGGCTTCTGTGTAGGATACTGTACTGTGCTAGTGTATGGGTTGATCCCTGGTCAGCGTGCAGTCGGCGGGACAAAGGGCCTGTTCCCACACTGTATCTCTATGAAGTCTGAAGCTCACAAACTTCAATGATTAGCATGAAAAAGTGAAAGCAAATGAAAAGTCCTGGACCCGATTAAGAAATATAAGGACTAGGGGAGAAAAAAATGAAAATGCCGGAGTGGAAAAGCACCGTCTAGAACAGGTTTAGGGTTATAGTTGTCACATGCACCGGGGTACAGTGAAAAGCTACGTTTTGCATGCTCTCCACTTAAATCAGATCAGACTGCACATAAATGCAATCACGCCAAACTCAAGTACAGTACGTCAAGGACACAAAATGCAGGAGTAACTCAACAGGTCGGGCAGCATCTCTGGAGAACGATACAATACAATACAATAGAACTTTATTTATTTATCCCAGGAGGCAAATTGATCTGTTAACAGTCATAAAAATACAGAATTCCTGAAACATTACATTAAAGTGAATAGTGGAAAGTCCAGGATTGGGGATGTGCAAAGATTGGGGAGTGGGGGGGGGGGGGGGGTGGGAGGGGATTCAGTCTACCCAGCGACAGAAGGGTGAGGGGTTGTACAGTTTGACAGCCACCGGGAGGAAGGATCTCCTGTGGCGTTCTGTGCTACATCTTGGTGGAACCAGTCTGTTGCTGAAAGTGCTCCTCAGATTGACCAGTGTGTCATGAATGGAACAAGGATGGGTGACATTCATGGTCGGGATCCTCTTCAGTCTGAAGATTTTTATTCAGCATAAAACATCCACAATTTTGACACCAATTCAATCACTTGCTTTTTCCTGTTAATCCACACACTGGTTCCACACTCAAAAAGGCAACGTTTGATTTCTATAATGGCATGACACTGCTGAAGGATGTCACAGCTAATCAGTAAAGCAGCATCTGCAGTTCCATCCTACACATTCCGTCTGCTCCACTGTGAAATCTCCTCAAGGTGTGTCTACTTTGAAGAGTTCTCCTCCTCTCTCCGACGAGAGTTCTGCACCATCCTCTCTCGCTGCTCCCCCTCTGTGATTCCTCCTGCTCTCCGAATCTACCACCCTTTTATCATCATTACTTTTTTGCATATCTTTCATTCAGTGTTCTTTGTCTCTCAACATCGCCTACATCTCTTGTTTCCCTTATCCCTAACCAGTCTGAGGAAGGGTCTTGACCCGAAACATCATCCATTCCTTCTCACCAGAGATGCTGATTGTCCCGCTGAGTTACTCCAGCTTTTTGTGTCTACCTTCAGATAAACTTAAATCAGGTAGTAGTTTTGCGAATTCCCATTCAGAATGTGCCCATTAAAGAACATGTTGGGAAGAGTTAATAGCTGTTGTGTATCATGGCTTTGGATGTATTTTCAATCTGATATATGGTTTTTAAAAACTTTATTTCATTTGCTCTCTTATTTCCAGGATTCACTTCATATATTGTAATATTTTCTGTTGAAGATACAGCACGGAAACAGGCCCTTCGGCCCACCGAGACCACTCCGACCATTGATTACCTGCACATTAGTCCCATGCTATCCCACTTTTGCATCCTACACACAAGGGACAATTTACAAAAACCAATTAACCGACTCCCTGGAACATTGGAAGAAACCGGAGCACCCGGAGAAAGCCCATGTCCTCACAGGGAGAACGTACATACTCCACATAGACAGCACCCGTGGTCAGGATTGAACTCAGGTCACTGGTGATGTGAGGCAGCCACTCTACCGCTACGCCACTGTGCCACCTGACCTCTTGTCAATATGACAAGCAAATAAAGATATAGATCAAAGATGTTGCATGGTGGCGCAGCGGTAGAGTTGCTGACTTCCCGCACTTTCAGAGCCAGAGACCTGGGTTCGATCCTGACTACGGATGCTGTCTGTACAGAGTTTGTACGTTCTCCCCATGATCTGCGTAGGTTTACTCCGAGACTCCAAAGATGTACTGCTTTGTAGGTTAATTGGCTTTCTATCAATGTAAATTGTTCCTAGTGTGTGTAGGATAGAGTTAATATGCAGGGATCGCTGGTCGACGTGGGCTCAGTGGGCCGAAGGCCTCTTTCCGCTAAGCTCTAAACTAAACTAAACTCAATTTTGCACTGATAAACAACAAAAACAAGTATTTGCATTTCTGCAGTGCCATTCATAAGTTGTTGAGTTCTAGGAGCAGAATTAGGCCATTCGGCCCATTCATTTATGGCTGATCCAGCTATTAATGACAGAAAATATCTCAATGTCTTCAAGTAAATGGTAATTATTTGGCATTGATGTTGAAAGCACACGTTTTTTCCCCCACAGGTTTAAAGCGAGAGGGAAACCATTTAATAGGCGTCTTACAAAACTATCGAACTTTATGGCTTTACCTCGCACTAAATGTTATTCCCTTAACATGTAAACTGCAAATGGATCGACTGGAATCATGTATTGGGGGTAGACACAAAATGCTGGAGTAATTCCGCAGCTCAGGCAGCATTTATGGTGAGAAGGAATTGGCGACGTTTCGGGTTGAGACCATTCGTCAGACGTTCTGCTGTTTGGTTAACACACGACCAAAAAGCTTTTCAAGGTACACGTGACATTAAACTAAAATGAAATGTCACCTAATGTTAGCATTCATAGCAAAAGGATTTGAGTATAGGAGCAGGGAGGTTCTACTGCAGTTGTACAGGGTTTTGGTGAGACCACACCTGGAATATTGCGTACAGTTTTGGTCTCCAAAATCTGAGGAAAGACATTCTTCCATAGAGGGAGTACAGAGAAGGTTCACCAGACTGATTCCTGGGATTTCAGGACTTTCATATGAAGAAAGACTGGATAGACTCGGCTTGTACTCGCTAGAATTTAAAAGATTGAGGGAGGATCTTATAGAAACTTACAAAATTCTTAAGGGGTTGGACAGGCTAGATGCAGGAAGATTGTTCCTGATGTTGGGGAAGTCCAGGACAAGGGGTCACAGTTTAAGGATAAAGGGGGAAATCTTTTAGGACCGAGATGAGAAAAACATTTTTTACACAGAGAATGGTGAATCCCTGGAATTCTCTGCCACAGAAGGTAGTTGAGCCCAGTTCATTGGCTATATTTAAGAGGGAGTTAGATGTGGCCCTTGTGGCTAAAGGGATCAGGGGGTATGGAGAGAAGGCAGGTAAGGGATACTGAGTTGGATGATCAGCCATGATTATATTGAATGGCGGTGCAGGCTCGAAGGGCCGAATGGCCTACTCCTGCACCTATTTTATATGTTTCTATGCTTCTATCCCGAGATACTAAAGTTTGAGAACTTTTATATTGCATGCATACGTGTGTCTATTATTTCAATTGAATTATAAACAAGCAGGTTAGTGCATCTTGTGCATTCATATCATTAAAAATAATTTCAGTCCTTTAATACTTTTATGACTCTATTCTACTGTCTACTAGAGATGGCTGTCATTATTTAAGTTAAAATAACTCATGCCAAAAATGCAATCACATGTCACCTTTTTAAGCAACTCCGCCACCTACATTCCCACAAGAATGCAGCCAGCTAATCCAATATTTAATAAATACATTGATATAAATGTATCCATTTCAGGCAATATCTTATTTTGCACTCGTGCGGGAAGGAACTGCAGTTGCTTGGTTACACCGAAGATAGACGCAGAATGCTGGATTAACTCGGCGGGACAGGCAGCATCTGTGGAGAGAAGGAACAGGTGACGTTCGGGTCGAGACCCCTCTTCGGACTGAGAGTCGGGGGCGAGGGAGTTGCAGAGATATGGAAGTGTAAGAGATGAAAAGAGATGCAGATGAAGGGAAATGTAGAATAGCAGTCTTCTGCACTCTTTCTCTGTCCACCACGTCCTACCTGTGGTGTGGTGAGCAGTATGCACAATACACCGGGTGCAACCTGAGCAATGTTTTAACCAACTGCAACGTGACAACCCTCTCTTATACTCAATATCGCAGCTGACGAAGGCAGCATGCGAATGCCTTCTTCACTATGCCCAATCCGCCTGTGCTTTTCAAGGAGCGACTGCGTGAACTTGAACCTTCGGGTCCCTGTCTGGGTGGCACAATGGAGCGGGAATGCTGCTGCCTCACAGCGCCGGAGACCCACGTTCGATGCCGACCTCGGGTACTGTCTGTCTGTACGGCGTTTGTTCGTTCTCCCGGTGACTTGTGTAGGAAGGAACTGCAGATGCTGGTTTACACCGTAGACACGAAATGCTGGAGTAACTAGGCGGGGCAGGCAACATCTCTGAGAGAAGGAATGGTTGACGTTTCACGTCGAGACCCTTCTTCAGTCTGTGCAGGGTCTCCAACCGAAACGTCGCCCATTCCTGCTCTCCAGAGATGCTGCCTGTCCCGCTGAGTCACTCTGCTTTCTTTCTCTATCTCCCTGTGACCTGCGTGGGTTTTCTACGGGTGCTCCGTTTTCCTCCCACGTTGCAAAGACGTGCGGGTTTGTCGGCTGTCGAACTGTAGATGCAGGTTTATACGCACAAGGACACACAGTGCAGGAGTAACCCAGCAGGTCAGACAGAATCTCTGGAAGACATGGATAGGTGACGCTTCGGGTGGTGACGCTTCTTCAGACCTACCCATGTTCTCCTTAAATGCTGCCTGACCTGTTGAGTTACTCCAGCACTTTACGCCCTTCGGGCTTCTAGTTTAATTGGCCTCTGCAAGTTGCCTCCAACGTGCAAGAGATGGAGTGGATGAGAAAGTGGGGTGGTGGAGAACTAATGCGAACGTTGATCGCTGGACGGCGTAGACTCGGTGGGCCGAAGGGCCTGTTTCCACGCTGTATCTCTAAACTAGATTTTAAATGAAAAGTAAACATGTGCTGCCCACACGGTGGATTGAGCCAAAACACCTACCTGAAACCTCGCTGTAATAAGCATCCCAATCTCTCCAGGACCGCAGGAACACCCAATCGTACATTAAGGAGTAGAGCAGATTCTGAGACCTCTCGACGAAGGACATCTTGTCGGACAACTCTGACAGAATGACTGGCACATACGACGGCGGGGCTGGCATCTGCCCGCAGTGTCTCTCCGCCACAAAGCCCGGGGAGAAGCGCAGGGTGAAGACGAGGGGAACCCCAAGCTTCAACGCCAGAAGATCCCCGCACACCTGCACTGGGTCAGCGAGCAGGACCTTGAACTTGGCCTCCCGTAGTCTCTGCACCAGCCCCTCGTTCTTCAGTATCCCGTCGCACACCTGCATGCCAATCCCCCTCCCATTGGCCAACAGCGCGGAAAACGCCCTGTACCTGCCCCAAAAGGACAAGTGCGGTGTCTGGTAAAGTGAGACGTCCAGCCAGTTGTTCATAAAGGCCTCGATAGTCTCGTTTGTAAACGGCACTTGGAATACTTCCAACTTCATGGGCGAGGAGTCGGAGTTGCTTACAGACAGCGAGCCAGAATTCACGACCACCGTGACATCGTGGCCCCTCGCCATCAACCTGGCAATTATGGCCTTCAAGTTAATCCAGTGGCTTCCTTCTGCCGGCCAGATCAACACGTTCTCCCCAGCGACCCTGGGCAGGGTGAGATACATCAGCAACAGCAGATGCCTGGCATGCATGGTGTTCGCCGGCAATCCAACCTCAGTGTCTTGTCAGCCGCCCCGAATCCGACGAGAAATCGGCTCCCCGGCACTCTGATCACAATAAAACCTCCCCCTTGAAACTTTCTGGTAGACAAAATTTCACTTCTGCTTGAAGAGGAAACAGGAAATTAGAAATCCCGGACTGGATTCAGAATGTTGGATGTGATCAAATTTCAGTGCAGAGGTACAGCATGGAAACTGGCCCCACTCACCGCCCACGAAGTCTACGCCCCTCCGCACCAGTCACTTCAGTTGAGTTTATTGTCACGTGCACCGAGGTACAGTGAAACGCTTTTGTTGAGTGTTAACCAGTCAGCGGAAGGACAATGCATGAGCCATAGTTCTATGTTTAAGAAGGAACTGCAGATGCTGAAGAAGGGTCTTGACCCGAAACGTCACCCATTCCTCCTCTCCAGAAATGCTGCCTGCCGGGCTGAGTTACTCCAGCTTTTTATTTGAATCTATCTTCGGTTTGAACCAGCATCTGCAGTTCCTTCCTGAGAAGCAGAGAACCGGTGGCGCAGTGGCTCAACAGTAGAGCGCCAGAGACCCTGGTTCCATCCTGGCTACGGGTGTGTGGAGTTTGTACGTTCTCCCCTGAGTCGTAGAGTGATGGAGTGTGGAAATAGGCCCTTCGGCACAACTTGCCCGCACCGCCCAACATGTCCCAGCTACACTAGCCCCACGAGCCTGCGTTTGGTCCATATCCCTCCAAACCAACCGTGCATTCCTATTACATCTTTTCCCCTTCACCTTAAACCAATGTCCTCTGGTCCTTGATTCACCTCCGCTGGGCAAGAGATTCTGTGCATCTGTGGATGCTCCCGTTTCCTCCACAGTCCAAAGATGTGCGGGTTTACAGGTTAATTAGTCTTTACTAAATTGCCCCCAGTGTGTAGGATGCGAAACTGGAATAAAATAGAACTAGCGTATGGGTGATCGCTGGTCGGCAGGAGCACAGTGGGCTGAAGGGGCTGTTTCCACGTTGTATCTCTAAACTAAACTGCAGAATGGCCACAAGTCACAATGATCCTTTTCTCTTTATGGCCTCAAGTGAATTAGTTAATAATCATGGTTCTAATTTGCTTATGCCAACACCAACAACGGAGAGGTCATCACAGACCCCACAGTGAAATCACTGGGTTTTGACCTCGTTCACAAGCAATGGCTAACCCTGAACAGAATCCGCGCACTCCAGGCAAGAACAGCCCATCACCTGCATAAGTGGGGGATGACAGACAGCCCTGCTTGTGACTGCGGACATCCAGACCAGACCTCCCCACACACCGTGAATGACTGCCCAATGAGGCTTTTCCCCGTCAGCAACAAAGCCATCCACCCAGTAACTGATGCTGTCCTGGCCTGGATGTCTACCCTTGACCTATAACTTTAGGCTGTGCACGCCATACATAAGAATATGCAAGAAGATGGTTCTAATATTACTCTTTTGAATATGTATCAACCCAGATAGCACTCATGACTCCTGAAGTTTCTTTTGCCTAATATTCTATTAGATGTGATGTCGGAGTTTCATGAAGCAGGTTGCACCATTCTGTATGTGAGATGGAACATGAGTGAGATAATTGATTTCACCAAGAGGATACAAACTTCAGGCTCATCCACAAATGAGACCAGCAAAGGTACCAGAACTGTACCTTTTTGCAAAAGGTACAGTTCTAACTCGGTCTGTCCAGAAACATAGGACCCAAAACCTGTTGGGTAAGTTGATAGCTTTTGCCAGCCAGTTCACGTGAGGTAAAGAACTGTCAGAAATGTTAGAGTCAAGGAATCAGCCAGAAGCCGTTTGGGCAGTTGAGGTAAATTGTGCAACTGACCAAACAAGACTGTCAACATGTGGACACAAAGAACTGCAGACGCTGGTTCACACAAATGGATGACACTTGCAGTGTTCAGAGTCTGATCCAACTTCAGCACTACTTCGTTGACTGGAGCGCACAAAAGGGCAGGCCCAGACACAAAATCGTTGTAGGACAAAGGTCCTGTAGCTAACTGTCCATGCGTAGCACCTCTCCTAGACAATCAAAATCAACGGTAAGGCCCTGGATCATTTCCCATTCCTCGGAAGATCCCCCCAACCCCAGTTAGAAGAGACGTCAGTGATGAAATCGGCGTTTAAATTGAATAGATTAAACGCCGATAAATCCCCAGGGCCAGATAGGGCATCCCAGAGTACTTAAGGAAGTAGCTCAGGAAATAGTGGATGCATTCGTGATAATCTTTCAAAACTCTTTAGATTCTGGAGTAGTTCCTGAGGATTGGCGGGTAGCAAATGTAACCCCTCTTTTTAAGAAGGGAGGGAGAGAGAAAACGGGGAATTACAGACCAGTTAGTCTAACATCGGTAGTGGGGAAACTGCTAGAGTCAGTTATTTAAAGATGGGATAGCAGCACATTTGGAAAGTGGTGAAATCATTGGACAAAGTCAGCATGGATTTACAAAAGGTAAATCATGTCTGACGAATCTTGTGGAATTTTTCGAGGATGTAACTAGTAGCGTGGATAAGGGAGAACCAGTGGATGTGGTATATCTGGACTTCCAGAAGGCTTTCGACAAGGTCCCACATAAGAGATTAGTATACAAACTTAAAGCATACGGTATTAGGGGTTCAGTATTGATGTGGATAGAGAACTGGCTGGCAAACAGGAAGCAAAGAGTAGGAGTAAACGGGTCCTTTTCACAATGGCAGGCAGTAACTAGTGGGGTACCGCAGGGCTCAGTGCTGGGACCCCAGCTATTTACAATATATATTAATGATCTGGATGAGGGAATTGAAGGCAATATCTCCAAGTTTGCGACACTAAGCTGGGGGGCAGTGTTCGCTGTGAGGAGGATGCTAGGAGACTGCAGGGTGACTTGGATAGGCTGGGTGAGTGGGCAAATGTTTGGCAGATGCAGTATAATGTGGATAAATGTGAGGTTATCCACTTTGGTGGCAAAAACAGGAAAGCGGACTATTATTTAAATGGTGGCCGATTGGGAAAAGGGGAGATGCAGCGAGACCTGGGTGTCATGGTACACCAGTCATTGAAAGTAGGCATGCAGGTGCAGCAGGCAGTGAAAAAAGCGAATGGTATGTTAGCTTTCATAGCAAAAGGATTTGAGTACAGGAGCAGGGAGGTTCTACTTCAGTTGTACAGGGTCTTGGTGAGACCACACCTGGAGTATTGCGTGCAGTTTTGGTCTCCAAATTGAGGAAGGACATTATTGCCATAGAGGGAGTGCAGAGAAGGTTCACCTGATTCCTGGGATGTCAGGACTGTCTTATGAAGAAAGACTGGATAGACTCGGTTTATACTCTCTGGAATTTAGGAGATTAAGAGGGGATCTTATAGAAACTTACAAATTCTTAAGGGGTTGGACAGGCTAGATGCAGGAAGATTGTTCCCGATGTTGGGGAAGTCCAGGACAAGGGGTCACAGCTTAAGGATAAGGGGGAAATCCTTTAAGACCGAGATGAGAAAGACTTTCTTCACACAGAGAGTGGTGAGTCTCTGGAACTCTCTGCCACAGAGGGTAGTTGAGGCCAGTTCATTGGCTATATTTAAGAGTGAGTTGGATGTGGCCCTTGTGGCTTCAGAGGGTATGGAGAGAAGGCAGGTACGGGATACTGAGTTGGATGATCAGCCATGATCATATTGAATGGCGGTGCAGGCTCGAAGGGCTGATGGCCTACTCCTGCACTTTTCTATGTTTCTATGTTTCTATCAACACTTTCGATGCACTATTGCTACTTCCAACCAGATGTGGAAAATGCTTTTCCTTGGCCAAGACCTCATTCCTGCACCGTGCCATGGACTGATGTGTCTGCGGTGTTCCCTGTCTGCATGCTCCAGACTGAAAGACAGCTTGCAGCAGGCACCTCACAGCACTGGAGATATGCAACCAGCAAATTCCCTGCAAAACCTGCCAAGCCTCTGTCAGTATATCGTAAGGTCATAAGTGATAGGAGCAGAATTAGGCCATTTGGCCCATCAAGTCTACTCCGCCATTCAATCATGGCTGGTCTATCTCTCCCTCCTAACCCTATTCTCCTGCCAAGGTAGGAAAAGGGGAAGTACCACGAGATCTGGGTGTCCTTGTTCATCAGTCATTGAAAGTAAGCATGTGGGGTACAACAGGCAGTGAAGAAAGGGAATGGCATGTTGGCATTCATAACAAGAGGAGTTGAATATGGGAGCAAAGAGGTCCTTCTTCAGTTGTACAGGTCTCTAGTGAGACCACAACTGGAGTATTGTGTGCAGTTTTGAGGAAGGACATTCTTTGTGTGCAGTTTTGATGAAGGACATTGAGGGAGTGCAGAGTGGGTTCACGAGATTAATTCCCAGGATGGCGGGACTGTCAAATGCTGAGAGAATGAAGCAGCTTGGCTTGTTTACTCTGGAATTTAGGATGAGAGGGGATCTTATTGAAACATATCAGATTATTAAGGGATTGAACATGCTAGAGGCAGGAAACATGTTCCCGATGTTGGGGGAGTCCAGAACCAGGGGCCACAGTTTAGAATAAGGGGAAGGCCATTTAGAACGGAGATGAGGAAACACTTTTTCACAGAGGGTTGTGAATCTGTGGAATTCTCTGCCTTAGAGGGTAGTGGAGGCCAATTCACTGGATGCATCTGGGAGAACATAGATAGAGCTCTTAAAGATAGCGGTCAAGGGATATGGGGAACGGGGAGGGGTACTGATTGTGGATGATCAGCCATGATCACAGTGAATGGCGGTGCTGGTTCAAAGGTCTGAATGACCTACTCCTACACCTATTGTCTATCTATGAATGTGTAAAGGACATATTGGAGATTTTCTCATTAAAATGACATTGTATCGGGAAAGTCTGATGGGATTCCGTAGTTGCCGAGTTTACCTCCGCTGTTCACTTCTTGAGAGTTGCATAATACCCAACAGGAACACCTGCAAATTGGTGCTCTGAAACTGTGAATCACACTCCTTCCATTGTACGTCAGTCTCTGAAGGAAAAAGTTCTAGTTACCTGCTGAACCTTGAGCCTTTCGAGACCTAATGATCACTCTCGCAAAGTATCAGAAAACCCTATGTTTACTACTGGGAATGGATCCAAGGCTTTATTCTTTCAAGAAAGCAGCTTAATTTCTTTAAATCTCAGTCCAGTGGATTAATGCAATCACAAAGAAAGCTCACCAATAAAGTCCTCAGTCGTTTAAGGAGATTTAATATATTGTTGAATACTCTATTGAATTTCCACAGGTGTGCGGTAGTGAGTGTACTAACTAGTTGCATCATGGGCTGATTCAATAACACAAAAACACAAAATCAAAGGATGTAATGCTGAGACTTTATAAAACTGGTCATACCGAATTTGGAGTAACTGAAGGAAAACTGTGAACAGTTTTCACAGGAAGGCAAATTTAATGTAGCATTTACAAGAGGGCTTGTATACAAAAGCAGAGATGCAATGCTGAGGCTCTATAAGGCGCTGGTAAGGCTGCATTTGGAATACTGTGAGCAAATTTGGACCCCAAATCTGAGGAAGGATGTGCTGGCTCTGGCGAGGGTCCAGAGGAGGTTTACAATAATTATTCCAGGAATGAGTGGGTTAGTGTATGATGAGTGTTTAACAGCACTGGGCCTCCACTCACTGGAGTTTAGAAGTTTGAGGGGGGACCTCATTGAAACTTACAGAATAATGGAAGGCATAGATAGAGTGGACGTGGAAAGGACGTTTTCACTGGTGGGAGAGTTTAAGACCAGAGAGCACAGCCTCAGAATAAAAGGATGTACCACTAGAAAGGAGATGAGGAGAACGTTCTTTAGCCAAAGGATGGTGAATCTTAGGAATTCATTGCCACAGTCGGCTGGGGACGCCATCATTGGGTAATTTTAAAGCAGAGATTGACAGGTTCTAGTATGAAAGGTTATGACGAGAAGACAGGAGAATGGGGTTGAGGGGGAAAAATAGATCAGCCACGATTGAATGGTAGAGTAGACGCAATAGGCCAAATGGCCTAATTCTGCTCCTATGGCTTACGAACATGGACAAAGGAGGTTGTAGAAAGTCGTGGACATTGCCTGGTCCATTATGGAACCCACCCCCCCATCATTAAAGGGATCCGGAATCCACTAGGAATGTTACGATTCGTTTTCTCCAGAGATGCTGCCTGACACAGCTGAGTAGACCCACTATCTACCCCATTGGAGACACTCGGACTATCATTGATCGGACTTTACTAGACTTTATCTTCCGCTAAACGTTATTCATGTTACTCCATTCATCATGCATTCCCATGTACACTGTAAATGGCTCGATTGTAATTGTGTATTGTCTTTCCGCTGACTGATTAGCGCGCAACAAAAGCTTTTCACTGTACTTCGGTACAAGTGACAATAAACTAAACTTAAACTAACTAAATACAAGTGATGACAACCAACATGCACCAAATGCTAAATTTCGGAGTCCAAGCCTTTTTTATGTGGGGGTGGGGGAGGGGAAGTGGGAACCTTTTTTCTAGGCTCCCTACCTGGTCGGAGAGGTAGCTTTCTAGGGTCCCTACCTGGTCGGAGAGAGACGCTGCACCGTCGACCCGTCCTCGCGGCCTACTAGCGGGCCTGGAGCGGCGTTTCCTGAGGGGACCGCCCAGAGCCACGGCTTCGGCAGCAGCGCAGCGCTGGAGCACCATCGTGGAGCGGAGCGGGCGATGCCTTGCCTGGGTCGCCGCGCTGGAGCTCCAGTGAGCTGAAGACTGCAGGTGAACATCGCGGAGCTGCGTGGCGGCCGGCCGCGGGCGGCGGCGCTGAAATTTAAATCGGGAGCCTGGGATCTCTCGACAAGATCGCCAGTTGTGGAGCTCCATCCAGCGCGGCCGGTTGGCATCGGAAGCTGCGGTCTCCAGCAAGGAAGTGACCATTACAGGCACCCCGAGCCGCTGAGAGGGTTCTTCCGCCGCCGGAGCACCATCACCCGGCGAAGAAGGGCCTGGAACATCGGCCCCCGTAGCGGCGACTGTGGGGGCCTCAATAGGCCTGACTATGGGTGAACTGGGGATGGGGCCTGGACTTTGTGCCTTCCTTCATAATGGGAACCATTGCGGGGGGATGTTTTTTTATGTTTTAAGTTAAATCCTTTAATGTTATGTCTTATCTTTATCTATGTGCTACATGGCAAGACAAATTTCACTACACCAATTGGTGTATGTGACAATAAATGTCCTTTGTCCTTTGTCCTTAAACTTCGAATCTCACAGTTTTTGCAAAAGTCTTTCATTCTTTATCACCCCGTCACCGACGTCTTTGGCAAGTTTGATTCCACGTTCCATGATTGCTGAGAATCTTCTGTACGCTTCCCAGTGGGATATTTGTGGTTTTTCGTAGAGCCAGAATTCCCCAATTGCATTCATTAAATCTTCAATTTTGTCACTGGTAAACGGCACTTGAATTACTTCAAATTTCACTGGTGAGGGTTCAGAATAGTCGATGTAAAGTGTAGCTGAATTCACAGCCACAGTAACACTGTGACCTCTTGCGATCAGCTCATCGATGATGGATTTCTAGTTAATCCAGTGGCTTCCTTCTGCAGGCCAGATCAATATGTTCTCACTGGTTTCCCTCTGGAAAAGGAGAAATTCCAGAAACAGAAGCCTGATCTTCATGATGTCCGTCAGGAACAGCTCTGAGCCCAGGATTCACTAGCCTATTAGCTAGCCAACAGGACATTGAGCCTTTTAAGGCACAAAGTTCACTCCCACAAGCAAATAAAATGTCAGCAAATTCAAAATCACGCACTGCACTTAAATGGCCAAGAATGGATCCAGGGTTTTTCTATTGAGCTCTTTGACCTACTTCCATCTGCTTGCATGTGTCCCTTATCCCTTTGAAGAGGTAGACTTGTCAGAATCTTTATCCTAAGGTGGAAATGTCAAAAACTAGAGGGCATAACGTTAAGGTGGAAGGTGAATGTTTAAAGGAACTGTGTGAGGCAAGTTCGTTTTCCACAGATAGTGGTGGGTGCGTGGAACATGCAGCCAGGGGTGAATGGTGGAGGCAGGTACGATAGTGGCATTTAAGGGGCTTTTAGATAGGCACATGGATATGGAAGGAATGGAGGGGGATGGATCATATGAAGCAGATTAGTTAAACTTGACCATGTTCAGCACAGATATTGTGGGCCAAAGGACTATACTGTTCTATGATCTAACCCGATGCAAATGCTCAGATTTACAGATGCATGTTTACCTGATACAGGACCAAAAACAAAGGGGACAGAGATAGAAAATGAGTTATATAAATCATGTGGTCACATTTAAAAATGTGGATGGTCAGTCTTTCTCCCAAGGAAGTCTAAAACTAGAGGGACACATGTTGAGTTGTGAACCGTGGGATGGAATCACAAAGAGCATGTTGGAAGATGCTTGTGGTGGTCGGAGGACAATCGTCTCAGCTACAGGACATCTCTGCAGGAGGTCCTCAGTGTAATGTCCAAGCCACAACCACCTTCAGCTGCATTATCAATGGTCTTCACATCAGTATGCAAGCAAAAGCAGGAACCATGGGCAATAACCAGCTCAGGGCTGATAGGTGACAAGTAACATTCACTCCATACAAGTGCCAGGCAATGACAACACCCAACAAGAGAAAATTCAGCTATCACCCCCTGACATACTATGGCATTACAATCACTAAATCCCCCACCATTAATACTCTAGGATGTTACAATTGACCAAAACTGGACTGGAATAACCATTTACGCAATACCCAAATCTCTTTCTAAAACCATCATGATTGTGCCCACTCCTCAAGGGCACCGGCAGTTCAAGAAGGCAGCTCACCACCACCTTCTCAAGGGCAACTAAGGATGGGAAATTAAATGCTGGCTCAGCTTATGAACCCTTTGCACATTCAATGAATACATTGTCAAAATGGTGATGAGTCTGTTTCTTAAAATAACGTAGGTGGCACGTTGGCTAAAATGCTTAATTTCGACGTTAATTAGCAAATTAGTATTCGAGTCATTTAACACAAGGAAAAGAGACATTCAACCTCACCTTAAGCTTCACTGTAATAGGAGTTTGGAACAAAAGATTGGAACTAATTGGACTTTGAAAGTGTCAGACGAGTACACCTTAAAATAACGTAGCTGGCACTGTTATGTCAGTAGATATAAGGCTTTAATTTCCAGGTATTCATTGGCAGTTTTGTGCTAAAGTAATTTAACAAAAAAAAAGAAAATTATCAACCTCACCTAGAGCTTCACTGTAATAGGAGTCCCAATCACGCCACAACCGTTTGCACATCCAGTCGTACATGAATGTGTAAAGAACATTCTGAATTCTCTCAGTAAAAGACATCTTATCGGTAAACTCGGAGAGGATCGCCGGTACATAGGAGGGAGGGGCTGGGATCTGTCCGCAGAGTCTCTCCACTGTAAATCCCGGGGAGAATCTCAGCGAGAAGATGAAGGGAATTCCCAGCTTCAGAGCCAGGAGATCCCCACAGTGATGCACGGGGTCAGAGAGCATGACTTTAAACTTTGTCTCTCGCAGTTTCCGCACAAGTTTTTCATTCTTTATCACCCCGTCGCAGATGCCTTTGGTAAATTTGATTCCACGTTCCATGATTGCTGAGAATCTTCTGTACGCTTCCCAGTGGGATAATTGTGGTTTTTCGTAGATCCAGAATTCCCACATTGCATTCATTAAATCTTGAATTTCATCACTGGTAAACGGCACTTGAATTACTTCAAATTTCACTGGTGAGGGTTCAGAATAGTCGATGTAAAGTGCAGCTGAACTCACAGCCACAGTAACACTGTGACCTCTTGCGATCAGCTCATCGATGATGGATTTCATGTTAATCCAGTGGCTTCCTTCTGCAGGTCAGATCAATATGTTCTCACTAGTTGCCCTCTGGAGAAGGAGAAATTCCAGAAACAGAAGCCTGATCTTCATGATGTCCGTCAGGAACAGCTCTGAGCCAAGGATTCACTAACCTATTAACTAGCCGACAGGACATTGAACCTTTTGAGGCACAAAGTCCACTTCCACAAGCAATAAAAGTGTCAGCAAATTTAAAATCCCGCACTGCACTTAACTTACCAAGCATGGATCCAGGGTTTTTCTATTCAGTTGTTTCAGCTGATCCCATCTGCATGCGTTTCACCCATGTTCCTTTTAAAAGTTAGATTAGTCCAAAAACTTTTCCTAAGGTAGAAATTGTCAAAGACCAGAGGGCATAGCTAGCTTTAAGCTGGAAGGTGAGAGTTTAAAGGAACTGTGCGAGGCAAGTTTGTTTTCCACAGATAGTGGTGGGGGGTGAGTGGAACATATGCTTTTAGATGGCCACTGGGGACTTCATGTTCAGCACAGATATTGTGATAACGATGTAAATGGATTTACAGATGCATGTTTACCTGATACGACTCAAATCATGCGGACAAAGGAAAATGGTTAAATCCATTTAAAAAGGGTGGATGGGTCTTTCTCCCATGGAAGTCTAAAACTAGAAGGACTCATGGTTGTCAGGATGGATTAATCACACCATCGCTGGATCAGCTACAGGCATCTCTGCAGGAGCTGTTTTATGAATGGTTTCACATCACTACGCAAATAAAAGATGGGAGCTGAGGGCATAGGTGGCAAGACAAGTGCCAGGCAATGCACCCATAGTTTGACATACATCGAGCATTACCATCTCGAAATCCCCCACCATTAATACTCTAGGAGGTTCAGCACACTTGAATATTTGCATGGGGCATAGGAGAAACATAGAAACATAGAAATTAGGTGCAGGAGTAGGCCATTCAGCCCTTCGAGCCTGCATCGTTCAATATGATCATGGCTGACTCAGTATCCCGTATGTACCCTCTGATCCCCTTAGCCACAAGGGTCCAACTCACTCTTAAATATAGCAATGAACTGGCTCTGTGGCAGAGAGTTTTCTCTGTGTGAAGAAAGTCTTTCTCATCGGTCTTATAAAGGATTCCCCTTATAAGCTGTGATCCTGGACTTCCCCAACATCAAATCTTCCTGCATCTAGCTGTCCAACCCGTTCTAATAAGATCCCCTCTTAATCTCCAAACCGAGTCTATCCAGTCTTTCTTCATAAGAAACATGACAAGAGTCCTGAACATTCTCTGTAATGTCCTTCCTCAGATTGGAGACCAAAACTGCACGCAAACTCCAGGTGTGGTCTCACCAAGACCTGTACAACTGAAGTAGAAGCTCCTGTTCAAATCCTTTTGCATGGAAGCTAACATACCATTCGTTTTTTCACTGCCTGCTGCACCTGCTTGTACATGACACCCACATCTCCCTTTTCCTAATCATTTAAATAATAGTTGCCTTTCCTGTTGCATCTGCCAAACAACTCACAGATCCAAGGCAGTCTTAATCCTCCTCACAGCGAACACTGCCCCCAGCTTAGTGTCATCCGCAAACGTGGGATATTGGGTAAATATGCTCCCAGCACTGCCCTGCGGGTTACTGGCCATTGAAGGACCGACTCCTTTGCTTCCTGTTTGAGCCAGTTCTCTATCATCACTGCGTATGCAGGACATCTCTTATGTGGGGACCTCGAAAGCCTTCTGGAAGTCAGATATACCAATCCATGGTTCTCCCTTATCCACGCTACTAGTTTACATCCTCGAAAAATTCCACAAGATTCGTGACATGATTTACCTTTTGTGCTGACTTTGTCCAATGATTTCACCACTTTCAAATGTGCTGCTATCCCATCTTTAATAACTGAAGCACTACCGATAGACTAACTGGTCTGTAAATTTTCTCTCTCCCTCCCTTCTTAAAAAGAGGGCATAGGAAATACTCCCAGATTATCATGCATCCACTATTTCCTGAGCTACTTTCCTTAAGTACTCTGGGCTGAGCCTATCTGGCCCTGGGGTCGGCACTTCCGACTGACCTGGATTTCACTCAATTCTCCTTGACCCACAGTCCCCTGCTATTTCACAGATTATTTAAGTGAAGACGGAAACCCAATTGGTCCGCCAATGATCAACACCCTGACTGCAAGGGAACTAAATTTTGCAGTCAGTTTTTATGTTCCCTGATTTTTCCTTTCCTAATTAATGAACAGTCCTCTTGGTATGCTGCTTTTTTTTCTGGCTACTTTGTACGCCATCCTTTGCTTTGAATTTCCCTTGTTATCCCCCTACCGATTTATTCTTTTGCCAAACTGGGATGAACAATTTTTGTAGATGCAGTCTTTAACCATTGTATATCCACCGTCAACCCTTTTAGAAAATTGGATCTTGGCTTCACGAAAAGTCAATCTTGGCCAATTCACGTCTAATGGGTCAAGGAAAGAGCGTTCACGTCGCGGCCCTGTTTCCACCACTCTTTCCACCACACGCACAAGAAGTACAAGAAGCGACAAGGAAAGACACCATTGAATGCTGATGCCGAGAAGTGTGTCCAGCTCTGGCTGAACAACTTCTAATCTTGTGTGTGGACCCGATAAGAAGAAGACCGTTTACACAATACCCAACTCTCTTTCTAAAACCATCATGAGTGTGCCCATACTTCACAGGCAGCAGCAGTTCAAGAAGGCAGCTCACCACCACCTTCTCATGGGCAACAACGGATGGGCCATTAAACGCTGGCTCAGTTTACGAAATCCTACATACCTTCAATGAATACATTGTAAAAGTGGTGAAGAGTATACTTTAAATGCCCTTAAATATCATCGCGGGCACTGTTACATCAGTAGGTAAAACGCTTAATTGCTACATGCTAATTGGCAATTTTGTTTTAGAGTCATTTAACAAAAGAAAAACAGACAGCCAACCTCACCTAAAGCGTCACTGTAATAGGAGTTCCATTCATCCCACATCTGTTTGCACATCCAGTCGTACATGAAGGTGTAAAGAACATTCTGAACTCTCTCAGTGAAAGACATCTTATCGGAAAACTCGGAGAAGGTCGCCGGTACATAGGAGGGAGGGGCTGGGATCTGTCCGCAAAGTCTCTCTATTGCAAATGCCGGGGAGAATCTCAGAGAGAAGATGAAGGGAATTCCCAGCTTCAGAGCCAGGAGATCCCCACAGTTATGCACAGGGTCAGAGAGCAAGACTTTAAACTTCGAATCTCGCAGTTTTTGCACAAGTTTTTCATTCTTTATCATCCCATCGCAGATGTCTTTAGTAAGTTTGATTCCAGGTTCCATGGCAGCTGAGAATCTTCTGTACGCTTTCCAGTAGGTTAATTGTGGTTTCTCGTAGATAAAGAATTCCATAACTGCATTCAGGTAATCTTGAAATTTGTCACTGGTAAACGGCACTTGAAATACTTCAAATTTCACTGGTGAAGGTTCAGAATAGTTGATGTAAACTGCAGCTGAATTCACAGCCACAGTAACACTGTGACCTCTTGCGATCAGCTCATTGATGATGGCTTTCAAGTTAATCCAGTGGCTTCCTTCTGCAGGCCAGATCAATATGTTCTCACTAGTTGCACTCTGGAGAAGGAGAAATTCCAGAAACAGAAGCTTGATCTTCATGATGTCCATCAGAAACAGCTCTGAGCCAAGGATTCACTAATCTATTAACTAGCCGACAGGACATTGAACCTTTTGAGGCACAAAGTTCACTTCCACAAGCAATAAAAGTGAACAAATTCAAAATCCCACACTGCACTTAGATTACCAAGAATGGATCCAGGGTTTTTCTATTGAGCTCTTTGACCTACTTCCATCTGCCTGTGTTTGTCCCTTATCCCTTTGAAGAGGTAGACTTGTCAGAACTTTTATCCTAAGGTGGAAATGTCAAAAACTAGAGGGCATAACTTTAAGGAGGAAGGGTGAAAGTTTAAAGAAACTGTGCGTGGCAAGCTTTTTTTCCACAGATAGTGGTGGGTGCGTGGAACATGCTGCCAGGGGTGATGGTGGATGCAGATACGATAGTGGCTTTTAAGGCGCTTTTAGATAGGCACGTGGATATGCAGGGAATTGATCATATGAAGCAGATTAGTTTAACTCAACTTCATGCTCACCACAGATATTGTGGGCCAACGGGCTAAACTGTTCTATTATCTAACCTGATGCAAATGCTCAGATTTACAGATGCATGATTACCTGATATTGTTAATATGGGCTAACATAGAGACATATAAAATGGAGTATCAGGGCATCTGCAAAATCTGTTTGGTCAATTTCTGTGTAAAGCTGAGAGCTGCAAATGGGTGCCAGAAAGTCTGGGTCCTAGATTGAACTATCAGATAGCGAGGTCCAGATGTCCTCACAATTGCTAAAATGTATGAGTATTTTGCAGAGAAACCCGAAGGTGTTGCAACTGCATTAGCATGATAGGCTGGCTGCAGAAGAATTGTAATTCTGTTAATATGTTGCAAGGTTTTTATGTTACTGTTTGAGGACTGGCTGAAGTGTGAAGCCTTGTTTGAATTGTTTATACTCCCCAGGAGAATGTTGCATTACTTGGGTCAACTGACTTCTTTCCAGAAGCTTCTGTAGAAACATTGTAATGGGATGCATTGCAATTGGGTTGGGGGACTGTCAATAACACTTCAATGCAATCGATCTCTGTGATTGGTTTGTAGGGGTACCACGCCCATGTAGATCTGCCCCACAGGGTTCGATGACCTCTAAAAGGTAACCCCCACGAGATTTGTTTTCGATCTTCTGGCGGAGCTCTTGGAACTGCGTAATCCATTGGAGGTATCTGCTTGCACGAGGCTGAAGGGCTTGGACAAGCAGAGACAAGGATCGATCCTGCGGTGTGGCTAGGTATCGTAAAGGGAATTTGTTATTGTGTCATAAAATAAAAGTTTAGTGGTCCAGTGCTTGACTCTGTGTTTTACTGAACTAGATAGACTAAGGGGGTTAGCTCTAGGAGCATAATTACAATACAGGTCTCAAAATCAAGTGGTCAGAGATAGAAAATGAGTTATATAAATCATGTGGTCACATTAAAAAGATGAATGGTCAGTCTTTCTCCGAAGGAAGTCTAAAACTAGAGGGACACATGTTGTGTTATGAATCGCGGGATGGAATCACACAGAGCATGTCAGTAGATGCTTGTGGTGGTTGGAAGACAAACATCTCACTACAGGACATCTCTGCAGGAGATCCTCAGGGTAGTGTCCGAGTCCCAACCACTTTCAGCTGCTTTATCAATGGTCTTCACATCAGTACGCAAACAAAAGCAGCAACCATGGGCAATAACCAGCTCAGAGCTAATCGGTCGGAAGTAACATTCACTCCATACAAGTACCAGGCAATGACAATGCCCAACAAGAGAAAATCCACCTTTCAACCCCTGACAAACAATAGCATTAACATCACTAAATGCCCCACCATTAATACTCTAGGTGGTTACCATTGATCAAATCTGAACTGGAATAACCATTAACACAATACCCAACCCTCTTTCTAAAACCATCATGAGTGTGCCCGCTCCTCAAGGGCTGCAGCGATTCAAGTAGAAAGCTCACCACCACGTTCTCAAGGGCAACTAAGGATGGGCCATTAAATGCAGGCTCAGTTCACGAACCGTACGTACCTTCAATGAATACATTGTCAAATGGTGAAGGGTATACCTGGAAATAATGCAGGTGGCAATGGTATAAAATGCTTAATTTCTATGTTCGTTCGTAAATTTGTGTTCAATTCATTTAACACAAGGAAAAGGGACGTTCAACCTCACTTAAAGCTTCACTGTAATTGGAGTTTGGAACAATAGTTTGGAACTAATTGGATTTTGAAAGTGTGAATACAAGAACACCTTAAAATAACATAGCTGGCACTGTTACGTCAGTAGATAAAAGGCTTTAAATTCTAGGTATTTCTTGGCAATTTTGCATTGAAGTCAATTAAGAAAAAGAAAGCATATTATCAACCTCACCTAGAGCTTCACTATAATAGGAGTCCCAATCACGCCACAACCGTTTGCACATCCAGTCGTACATGAATATGTAAAGAACATTCTGAACTCTCTCAGTAAAAGACATCTTATCGGTAAACTCTGAGAAGGTCGCCGGTACATAGGAGGGAGGGGCTGGGATCTGTCCGCAGAGTCTCTCCACTGTAAATCCCGGGGAGAATCTCAGAGAGAAGATGAAGGGAATTCCCAGCTTCAGAGCCAGGAGATCCCCACAGAAATGCACGGGGTCAGAGAGCAGAACTTTAAACTTTGTATCTCGCAGTTTCTGCACAAGTTTTTCATTCTTTATAACCCCGTCGCGGATGCCTTTGGTAAGTTTGATTCCACATTCCATGATTGCTAAGAATCTTCTGTACGCTTCCCAGTGGGATAACTGCAGTTTTTCGTAGATTCAGAACTCCCAGATTGCATTCATGTATTCCTGAAATTTGTCAGTGGCAAATGGCACTTGAAATACTTCAAATTTCACTGGTGAGGGTTCAGAACAGTTGATGTAAACTGCAGCAGAATTCACAGCCACAGTAACACTGTGACCTCTTGCGATCAGCTCATTGATGATGGATTTCAAGTTAATCCAGTGGCTTCCTTCTGCAAGCCAGATCAATATGTTCTCACTAGTTGCCCTCTGGAGAAGGAGAAATTCCAGAAACAGAAGTCTGATCGTCATGATGTCCGTCAGGAACAGCTCTGAGCCCAGGATTCACTAACCTATTAGCTATTTAACCTGATGCAAATGGTCAGATTTACAGATGCATGTTTACCTAATGCAGGACTCAAAATCAAGGGGACAGAGATGTAAAATGAGTTATATAAATCATGTGGTCACATTAAAAAGGTGGATGGTCAGTCTTTCTCCCAAGGAAGTCTAAAACTGAGGGACACATGTTGTGTTGTGAACCGCAGGATGGGATCACACAGAGAATGTCAGAAGATGCTTGTGGTGGTTGGAGGAAAAACATCTCAGCTACAGGACATCTCTGCATGAGATCCTCAGGGTAGTGTCCGAGGCCCAAAAACCTTCAGCTGCTTTATCAATGGTCTTCACATCAGTACGCAAACAAAAACAGCAACCATGGGCAGTAACCAGCTCAGGGCTGATAGGTGACAAGTAACATTCACTCCATACAAGTGCCAGGCAATGACAACACCCAACAAGAAAAAATCCAGCTATCACCCCCTGATATACAATGGCATTACCATCACTAAATCCCCCACCATTAATACTCCAGGATGTTACCATTGACCAAAACTGGACTGGAATACCCATTTACGCTATACCCATCCCTCTTTCTAAAACCATCATGAGTGTGCCCACACCTCAAGGGCACCAGCAGTTCAAGAAGGCAGCTCACCACCACCTTCTCAAGGGCAACTAAGGATGGGCCATTAAATGCTGGCTCAGCTTATGAACCCTTTGCACATTCAATGAATACATTGTCAAAATGGTGATGAGTCTAACTTAAAATAACGTAGGTGGCACTTTGGCTAAAATGCTTAATTTCGATGTTAATTAGCAAATTAGTATTCGAGTCATTTAACACAAGGAAAAGAGACATTCAACCTCACCTAAAGCTTCACTGTAATAGGAGTTTGGAACAAAAGCTTGGAACTAATTGGACTTTGAAAGTGTCAGACGAGTACACCTTAAAATAACGTAGCTGGCATCATTATGTAAGTAGATGAAAGGCTTTAAATTCCAGGTTTAATTGGCAGTTTTGTATTAAAGTAATTTAACAAAAAGAAAGAAAATGATCAACCTCACCTAGAGCTTCACTGTAATAGGAGTCCCAATCACGCCACAACCGTTTGCACATCCAGTCGTACATGAATGTGTAAAGAACGTTCTGAACTCTCTCAGTAAAAGACATCTTATCGGTAAACTCTGAGAGGGTCGCCGGTACATAGGAGGGAGGGGCTGGGATCTGTCCGCAGAGTCTCTCCACTGTAAATCCCGGGGAGAATCTCAGAGAGAAGATGAAGGGAATTCCCAGCTTCAGAGCCAGGAGATCCCCACAGTAATGTACGGGGTCAGAGAGCACGACTTTAAACTTTGAATCTCGCAGTTTTTGCACAAGTGTTTCATTCTTTATCACCCCTTCGCAGATGCCTTTGGCAAGATTGATTCCACGTTCCATGATTGCTGAGAATCTTCTGTACGCTTCCCAGTGGGATATTTGTGGTTTTTCATAGATCCAGAATTCCAAAATCACATTAATGAAATCCCTGTACCTGTCACTGGTAAACGGCGCTTGAAATACTTCAAATTTCACTGTTGAGGGTTCATAATAGTCGATGTAAAGTGCGGCTGAATTCACAGCCACAGTAACACTGTGACCTCTTGCGATCAGCTCATTGATGATGGCTTTCAAGTTAATCCAGTGGCTTCCTTCTGCAGGCCAGATCAATATGTTCTCACTAGTTGCACTCTGGAGAAGGAGAAATTCCAGAAACAGAAGCCTGATCTTCATGATGTCCGTCAGGAACAGCTCTGAGCCAAGGATTCACTAACCTATTAACTAGCCGACAGGACATTGAACCTTTTGAGGCACAAAGTTTACTTCCACAAGCAAATAAAGTGTCAGCAAATTCAAAATACCACACTGCACTTACATTTCCAGCAGCAAGCAATAAAAGGAACTGTGCAAGGCAAGTTTGTTTTCCACAAATAGTGATGGGTGCGTGGAACATGCTGCCAGGGGTGATAGTGGAGGCAGATACGATAGTGGCTTTTAGATAAGCATGAGGATATGCAGGGAATGGAGGGGATGGATCATGCGAAGCAGATTAGTCTAACTCAACATTATGTTCAGCACAGATATTGTGAGCCAAAGGGCTATGCTGTTCTATGATCTAACCTGATGCAAATGGTCAGATTTACAGATGCATGCTTACCTAATGCAGGACTCAAATTCAAGGGGACAGAGATAGAAAATTAGTTCTATAAATCATGTGGTCACATTTAAAAAGGTGGATGGTCAGTCTTTCTCCCAAGGAAGTCTAAAACTAGAGGGACATATGTGCTGTGAGCCGCGGGATGGAATCACACAGAAGATTCTTGTGGTGGTTGGAGGACATTCACCTCAGCCACAGGACAGCTCTACAGGAGATCCTCAGGGTAGTGTCCGAGGCCCAACCACCTTCAGCTGCTTTATCAATGGTCTTCACATCAGTACGCAACCATGGGCAATAACCAGCTCAGTGCTGATAGTTGGCACGTAACATTCACTCCATACAAGTGCCAGGCAATGACAACACCTAACAAGAGAAAATCTAGCTATCACCCCCTGACATACAATGGCATTAACATCACTAAATCCCCCACCATTAATACACTAGGAGGTTACCATTGGCCGAAACTGGACTGGAATAACCATTTGCACAATAGCCAACCCTCTTTCTAAAACCATCATGAGTGTGCCCGCACCTCAAGGGCAGCAGCAGTTCAAGAAGGAAGCTCACCTTCACTAAGCGGGGGATGGATCATACGAAGCAGATTAGTTTAACTCAACTTCATATTGTGGGCCAAAGGGTTATACTGTTCTTGTGGATATTGTGGGCCAAAGGGCTATACTGTTCTATGATCTTACTTGATGCAAATGCTCAGATTTACAGATGCATGTTTACCTGATACATACCTGTAAATAGTCAAAGTCCACAATCTGTAGTTCAAGATCATCTTTAATCAGTATCCATATTATAACGCTACATCAGGTCATTAGTTGTTAGTACATCGTGACCGCTTCCAAGACTGACTAATGTAGGAAGTGGGTGTTAGTGTGGATCATACAGTAGGGTGGGGTTAGTGATGCTATTCTACTATGATTGGTTTCATGCATAAACCAATCTCCATCCTTCCCCATAAAGAGTGAATATAGTTAAACACACATGTCGCAAGAATTCAAACATACTAGCCACATCTGTCAGACAATCTACTAATGCGGCCCGAACGTGTACGGACCAAGCCCTCTCCCCTGCGCCAGAAAGATTAAAAGGAGGCGGTGAACCCGGAGGTGAGAAAGCAGCAGGGGACAACCGTGGTGACCGACGGGGGGAGCATGCGGGAGAGGTAGTATTGTGGTTAGTCATAGCTGCCGGTCGTGATGGGGTAAGGGACATGCTGGAACTGGTGGTGGACGCAGCAGCAGATGGCTGGAACTGTAGAGGTGGAGCATGAGGATCAGCTGGTGGTGGTCGTGGCTCGTTCACAGCAAGCAAGTGTTGGTGGCTTCCACGGTACAGGGCGCCATCAAAGTCAACAAGGTAAGATCGTGGTTCTTCAGCCTGGCTTACAATGCAACCCAAACGGGAATGTCCCACTGAAGTTTGCAAATGAACGACTTGGCCCGGTATAGGGGTTTAAGTGGTTTGCTGGACTTGTCATGCGATCGTATCTGTATGTCGTATTTCTGCTGGATACGCTTCTGGATCGTAGCTGGCTTTAGCACCTGTGGCATCAGCTTCTGCTGGGCAATCGGAATCGGAATCGGAGGTCTCGTTGTTCTCGCCAACAGTCGCTGGGCTGGCAAGCCCAAGATTCCGTCTCTAGCAATGTTCCTGAGGTTTAAGAGGTCGAGATACACATCTGACTTGGCTAGGTGGGCGCCTGATGGCAGAGTTCAAAGTTGAACTCGCTTTGGAAACCATTCATTTCACACACGCCTAAGGAGACCATGTTCTTTAGGAATCCTGGTCTCTCGTTTTTGCCCGGAACAACAACAACTTCTTGAGGGTCAAACAAATCGGGGCACCGGGTCCACAGATATCATAGTGGACCGACTAGTCAAAGGAAACCAGCCCTAAGTCCTGGCATGCGTGGATGCCCAGTAGAGTCACAGAGTCAGAATTTAAAACATAGAAGGTCAGATTCCTTGTAGTCCTTTTCAGCACACATTTAAGAGTGGTACTTCCCAATGGAATCAGAACTCCCCCCCCCCCCCCCCCCCCCCCCCCCCCCCCCCCCCCCCGTCAGCATGCAGAGTGGAGTTGTCTTTAGTCAAGGCCTCATTATTTCTTATCTTGTTGTAGAGGTGCACAGACATTACATTTACTTTTGCACCAGTATCGAGCTTGGCCTTGACAACTTTATTATTAATTGACATCAGAACTGTTGGATCGAGAATCTTACCAGCAGTGTGAAGGAGTGAATAAACAGTTGACTCCCCATATGAGTTAATTGGACTGTCCACGGGGGCAGAGTCGAGCTGGTCTTGAGAAGGAGAAGTTGTTTGCTCTTGTTGTAGCAGGCGTAGATTAGACGCTGAACTAGAGGGTCTTTTGCTCTACAAGCGGCGGAGAAATGGTTCATCTTCTTGCAGTAATTGCAAGACTTCCCATAAGCAGGGCAGGTATCTCGCCCCTTGTTGTGGAGGTAGTACATCTCCGAGGGGGCTCATTGGCGAATCCCCGAATAGCCGGTTCGAGGGACCTCTGTCATAAATCTTCTGTTATCGACTGGTGTTTGTGGTCTGTTAAACCCCGTCAAATTGATCGACTTTTTTTCCGAATCAAACTGCTCCCTTAATGGAGCGACACAGTCAGACAAACGACAGGCATGTGCAGCCTGCTCAAGTGTTAAATCAGGATTCCGCAGCAACTCTGACCGTAGCTTCTGATCATTCATGCCAGAGACCAGTTTATCCCTTATCAGCTGATTAGTCATGGTCTCGAATCGGCACCTCTGGGCCATGTATCGTAAATCACAAATGAATTTCAGGAAGCGGGTGTCTCGTGAAGAATTTGGCTCTTCCTAATATGTGGTTCGATGCAGGCCACATATCTTACAGAATTTATGCAGTAAAACATTAGGATCGTTCATAGATTCTGCAGGTGTAAGTACCTGATCATTGTCATCTTGAACAGCTGGTGCATATTCAAAAGTCCGAGCTCTCATCATGGCCTCGGGACCTGTAAGGTTAAGTAGGAGGGAAGCTTTGACAGCGTCTGGTTCATTTCGGTGGACGATGTAGATGTGGTGTCCGTAATCAATCTCAAATTATCCACCATCGCTCGCCAAAGTCGGAATCAAAGATAAGCTGCGCAGGCTTTCTGCATGATTTAGCCATAGTGAAGCAAGAAACAAAAAACTGATAAACAGAAATAAAACCCGGTAGACGGACACAGTGGGTTACTCCAAGTTATCTGACACCATGTAAATAGTCAAAGTCCACAATCTGAAGTTTAAGATCATCTTTAATCAGTATCCATAATATAACGGTACAGCAGGTCGTTAGTACATCGTGACCGCTTCCAAGACTGACTAATGTAGGAAGCGGGTGTTAGTATGAATCGTACAATAGGGTGGGGTTAGTGATGCTATTCTACTATGATTGGCTTTCATGCATAAACCAATCAACAATACCTGATCTAAAAATAAAGGGGACAGAGATAGAAAATTAGTTCTATAAATCATGTGGTCACATTAAAAAGGTGGATGGTCAGTCTTTCTCCCAAGAAAGTCTAAAACTAGAGGGGCACATGTTGTGTTGTGAACCACAGGATGGGATCACACAGAGAATGTCGGAAGATGCTTGTGGTAGTTGGAGGATAAACATCTCAGGTCTGAAGAAGGGTCTCGACCCGAAACGTCGCCTATCTCCTTCGCTCCTTAGATGCTGCTGCACCCGCTGAGTTTCTCCAGCTTTTTGTGTAACCCTCAGTTACAGGACATCTCTGCAGCAGATCCTCAGGGTAGTGTGCGAGGCCCAACCACCTTCAGCTGCTTTATCAATGGTTTTCACATCAGTACGCAAACAAATGCAGCAACCATGGGCAATAACCAGCTCACGGCTGATAGGAGGCAAGTTACATTCACTTCATTCAAGTGCCAGGCAATGACAACACCCAACAAGAGAAAATCCAGCTATCACCCCATGACATACAACGGCATTACCATCACTAAATCCCCCACTATTACTACTCTAGGATGTTACCATTGACCAAAACTGGATTGGAATAACCATGTACACAATACGCAACTCTCTTTCTAAAACCATCATGAGTGTGCCCGCACCTCAAGGGCTGCAGCAGTTCAAGAAGGCAGCTCACCACCACCTTCTCAAGGGCAACTAAGGATGGGCCATTAAATGCTGGCTCACTTATGAAGCTAACATACCTTCAATGAATACATTGTCAAAATGGTGAAGGGTCTACTTTAAAATAACATAGGTGGCACTTTGGATAAAATGCTTAATTTCTACGTTAATTCGCAATTTTGTTCGAGTCATTTAACACAAGGAAAAGATACATTGAACCTCACCTAAAGCTTCACTGTAATAGGAGTTTGGAACAAAAGCTCGGAACCAATTTGATTTTGAAAGTGTCAGACAAGTACACCTTAAAATAATGCAGCTGGCACTGTTACGTCAGTAGATAAAAGGCTTTAAATTCTAAGCATTTATTGGAAATTTTGCGTTAAAATAATTTAACAAAAATAAAGAAAATTGTCAACCTCACCTAAAGCTTCACTGTAATAGGAGTCCCAATCACGCCGCATCCATTTGCACATCCAGTCGTACATGAATATGTAAAGAACGTTCTGAACTCTCTCAGTAAAAGACATCTTATCGGTAAACTCGGAGAGGATCGCCGGTACATAGGAAGGAGGGGCTGGGATCTGGCCGCAGAGTCTCTCCACTGTAAATCCTGGGGAGAATCTCAGAGAGAAGATGAAGGGAATTCCCAGCTTCTGAGCCAGGAGATCCCCACAGTGATGCACGGGGTCAGAGAGCATGACTTTAAACTTCAAATCTCGCAGTTTTTGCACAAGTTGTTCATTCTTTATCACCCCGTCACAGATGCTTTTGATCAATTTTTTTCCATGTTCTATGATTGCTGAAAATTTTCTGTATGCTTGCCAGTGGGATAAATGAGGTTTTTCGTAGATCCAGAATTCCAAAAGAGCATCCATAAAATCTCTGTACTTGTCAGTGGTAAATGGCACTTGAAACACTTCAAATTTCACTGGTGAGGGTTCAGAATAGTCAATGCAAAGTGTAGCTGAATTCACAGCCACAGTAACACTGTGACCTCTTGCGGTCAGCTCATTGATGATGGCTTTCAAGTTAATCCAGTGGCTTCCTTCTGCAGGCCAGATCAAGATGTTCTCACTAGCTGCCCTCTGGAAAAGGAGAAATTCCAGAAACAGAAGCCTAATCTTCATGATGTACGTCAGGAACAGCTCTGAGCCCAGGATTCACTAACCTATTAACTAGCCCACAGGACGTTGAGTCTTTTGAGGGACAAAGTTCACTTCCACAAGCAAATAAAGTGTCAGCAAATTCAAAATACCACACTACCCTTAAATGTCCAAGAATGTATCCAGGGTTTTCCGATTTAGTTGTTTGAGCCCATCTGCATGCGTTTGACCCATATTCCTTTGAAAAGTTAGATTAGTCCAAAAACGTTTCCTAAGGTAGAAATGTCAAAGACTAGAGGGCATAGCTTTAAGGTGGCAGGGTGAGAGTTTTAAGGACACGTGCGGGGCAAGTTTTGTTTCCACAGAGAGTGGTGGGTGCGTGGAAAATGCTGCCAGGAGTGATGCTGGAGGCAGATATGATAGTGGCATTGAAGGGGCTTTTCACTAGGTACATGGAAATGCAATGAATGGAGGGGAATGGATCATACGAAGCAGATTAGTTTAACTCGGTTTCATGTTCAGCCACGGGCGGAATTCCCGGGGCGTATGAGGGGGGTCACTTCCCACCCATGTTTTGAGAGTTGTGGGACAATCCCCCCCATGCTTTGTAATCCGGATTTTGAAATTCGGTGAAAAAAAATCAATTAAAATCTGCTTTCCACGAGACAGTGGGGGTGTCACTGAGGCACGTGCCATGAGTAATTAGTCCGAGTAGGCAGTGGGTTTTAAAAATCTTGAAAACCGAGCATGCGCAGATTATTCTCTCCCTGGTGAGGTGTCAGACATCCTTTTTACGTCAATATTCTTCAAACTTTTCATGAATGTCATCAAAATATTGGCGGAGATCCTCAAGCGAATGTATTGTTTCATTGAGTTTCTGATTCGGGTATGTGGTGATTTGTTTGAGAGTTGTGACACTGTTGATGGAGGAGTTGATGAAGTCCAGAACAGAGGAAGTATAGGCGTCAATGTCAGTGCGGGAGTCAAGGGTGGCCTGAGCTGCAAACGCATCCCAGTCAGTGTTACCAAAACGCTGCTGGAGTGTGGAGTCCGCTTCATCTGAGCAAACCTTGACTGTCCTCACTGACGGCATTATCTGAATGGTGACCGATAAGGAAAAGGGGAGATGCAAGGAGACCTGGGTGTCATGGTACACCAGTCATTGAAAGTAGGCATGCAGGTTCAGCAGGCTGTGAAGAAAGCGAATGGTATGTTGGCATTCATAGCAAAAGGATTTGAGTACAAGAGCAGGGAGGTTCTACTGCAGTTATACAGGGTCTTGGTGAGGCCACACCTGGAGTATTGCATACAGTTTTGGTCTCCTAATCTGAGGAAAGACATTCTTGCCATAGAGGGAGTACAGAGAAGGTTCACCAGACTGATTCCTGAGATGGCAGGACTTCCATATGAAGAAAGACTGGATAGACTCTGCTTGTACTCGCTGGAATTTAGGAGATTGAGGGGGGATCTTATAGACTTACAAAATTCTTAAAGGGTGGGACAGGCTAGATGCAGGAAGATTGTTCCCGATGTTGGGGAACTCCAGAACAAGGGGTCACAGTTTAAGGATAAGGGGGAAGTCTTTTAGGACCGATATGAGAAGATCATTTTTCACACAGAGAGTGGTGAGTCTGTGGAATTCTCTGCCACAGAAGGTAGTTGAGGCCAGTTCATTGACTATATTTAAGAGGGAGTTAGATGTGTCCCTTGTGGCTAAAGGGATCAGGGGGTATGGAGAGAAGGCAGGTACAGGATACTGAGTTGGATGATCAGCCATGATCATATTGAATGGCGGTGTAGGCTCGAAGGGCTGAATGGCCTAATCCTGCACCAATTTTCTATGATTCTATGTGTATATTGTAGACTTTTGTCCCAAATATATTTCATTATAGATTGGCCTAATTCATTTTCCCATATATGTCTATATGATTCCGTCGGTGGGACCTCACTATCTAAAGGGGTATTATCAATATAAGTTGTTAATTTTTCTGTATTAGGATGTTTATTCAAACATTCATCAAGAATTTCTGGTTCCCTACTCATATAATCTTGTGTATTAGATTTAACATAATCTCTAAGTTGTAGATATCTAAAAAAAATATTTGAGTGTAGTCCATAAATCCGTTGTAAGTCCTGAAATAAAAGAAAAGTTATTTCTTATAAAGATGTCCCATCTTTTTAATTCCGTAATTTTTCCATTGTGTGAAACCATTATCCAGTATGGAAGGTTTGAATAAGGGATTGTTTACAATGATGAGACAGAGTGATATATTATCCAATTTTAAAGCCTTTTTTAATTGTTTCCAGATTCGTATACCACTATGTATTATAGGGTTTTCCCTATAGGTTTTCTTTGTGCAATTTTGTGGGTGCAAACATAATCAAACTGATTTCAAAAGGTAAACAATTCTTCCTTTTCCATCCTTAACCAGTCTGGTTGCTGATCCATTTATTCCAGCCAGAAATTCATGTTTTTAATATGGAATGCCCAAAAACAAAACAAAAAATTTAGTAAAGCTAAACCTCCATTAGTCTTTGATTTACGTAAATGTTTTTTGCTTATTCTATGATTCTTATAATCCCAAATGAAACGTGTAACAATGGTGTTGACTTTAAAAAAAAAAAATTGGGGGATATATATCAGGATTGACTGAAATAAGTACAGTAATTGCGGCAAAAAGATCATTTTTATAGCAGTAATTCTACCAAACATTGAAATGGGGAGTGTTTTCCAATACTGAATATTCTTATTTAGTTTATTCAGTAAAGGTGGTTTGATTTAAATAAAGTATATGTCTTAGTTACATAAATTCCTAAATATTTAAATTTTTCCTCAACTATTTTAAAAGGGGATTGTTGTAGTATATGTAAATTGAATTCCGTTATTGGCATGATTTTGCTTTTATTCCAATTAATTCTATATCCTGAAAACGGACCAAATTGAGTTATTAGATTTAATAGGTTTGGAATACTAGTTTCTGGCTTTGTAATATATATTAATACATCATCTGCATATAAGGAGATTTTATTCATTGTGTCTTTAGTATTATACCCGTGTATTTTAGGATGAGCTCTGACACTTTCTGCTAATGGTTCAATTGCAAGAGCGAATAATAATGGGGATAGCGGGCATCCTTGTCTACAACCTCCAGAAAGATTAAATTTAGTTGATGACATTTGGTTTGTTAGTATTCTAGCTGTTGGGTTAGAATATAAAAGTTTAACCCATTTACAGTACTTATCTCCCAATTGAAAATTTTCCATCACCGAAAATAAATTTGACCATTCTACATGATCAAATGCTTTTTCAGCGTCTAGCGAAATAATTGCTAGGTCTGCATTAGCAATTCTATTTGAGTATATAATATTAAATAGTCATCTCAAATTGTAAAATTAATAATGTTTTGGAATAAAATCTGTTTGGTCGGGGTGTATTAATATGTTAATCACTAAACTCAATCTATGAGATAGGATTTTAGTTAATATTTTCTGATCAGTATTTAAAAGAGCTATTTCTCTATATGAACCTGGGTTTTCTAGATCCTTATTAGTTTTTGGTATAAGTATTATTGTAGATTTGTTTAAAGTTTCTGGGAGTTTCTGTTGAGTATAAACGTGTTTATACAGTGTCTGTAAATGTGGGGAAATTAGATCACAATTGTTTTTAATAAAATTCAGAGCTTAGGCCAGCAGGACCTGGGGCCTTTCTGTTTTTTAAGGATCTAATTGATTCTTCAATATCTTTTATCGTTATTTCAGCACCTAGTAGTTCTCCGTCTTGCAAATCTAAACCCGTAAGATTACATTTCTGTAAAAATGCTTCCATTCCTGTTGATTGTTCTAACACTTTAGTTGAGTAAAGTTTTTGATAGTATTGTGAAAATCAGTCATTAATATCTTTGGGTAGTGTTAATATTTCTCCCTTGTCTGATCTAATTTTATAAATTGTTTTTTCCCCGTCCAGTTTACGAAGCTGACGTGCTAATAGATTTTGTGGTTTATCACCGAATTCAAAGGTTAATTGTTTTGTATGTTGATAAAGTTTTATAACTTGGTCTGAGTATATTTTATTTAACATATTTCAGTGCTACAATTTTATTGTGTTTTGCCATAGAAGGTGCTACTGCGTTTTCAATGTCTAATTGCCTTATTTCCATTTCCAATGCCTGTTCTCTTTATTAAGAAATGCCTGGGAGGAGATTAATGCTCCTCGTGTAAATGCTTTAAATGTTTCCCAAAGAAGGGAAGCAGAAGTTCCAGGATGGTCATGAGCCGCGAAAAACATATTAATCTGTTTTACAAGGTATTCATGACATACCTTTTCATTTAAGATTTGAGGGTTAAGTCTCCATCGTGTCTGTTTCTCAGCCATTCCGTTTAGTTTAATCATAAATGTTAATGGAGCATGGTCCGAGATTATAATATGATATTGCGAGTTGTAGGTGAATGGAATAAGTTTAGAGTCTACTAAGAAATAGTCTATACTGAATACATTGTATGCACCGGTGAATAAAATTAATATTCTCATCCGGATGGATTTTCAATTCACCAGACATCCTTGATGTTGGTAGTATTAATATATGAGTTTAAAAATTCACTTGACTGAAATTTTTTGAGTATAACTCACCAACTAATAAAATATATCTGCCGTAAATATCTTCTATAATTGATATATGTTTAAAAGGTATACCTTTACGGATTAATATTGCAACCCCTCTAGATTTATGTGAGAATGAAGAGTGATACATTTTAGCAATCCATTTTGCTTTCAATCTGTTTTGCACTTCCTTTTTAAGATGTGTTTCCTGGAGGAATATTATATCTGTTTTAAGCGATTTTGAATGAGCTAATACTTTACCTCTCTTGATGGGTTCATTAATTCCCTTAACATTCCAACTACAGAATGCAATTCGTTCACCTCCAGTTTTCATATTTACGTCTTGCATCTTATTATTAAGGTGGTCTATGATAGATGGTTCAGCACATTAAACCCTACCTTACACCCGAACGTCAGATAGATGAATTTTAGATCTCATAGATTGTCCTCTAGAACATATCTCCTTAAATAAAACTTATAATTCCATTCAAAATAAAAATTATAATATAATATAAAATAGAAAAAGTAAAAGAGTATTATATTGGTAAAGTGCAAAAGAGAGAAAAAAACTACATCTATAGTTAGTGCAGTTAGTGATAGCCACCCTAATGTGGCTAGACATCTAAAGACTTCGGTAGCTTTTGGTAAAAAAAATATTACTAGCTCCGTACTTTCCTTAATAGAAAAGTTTCAATTTCAATAAAAACAATATATGGGGGATGGAAAACAATGGTTATATTCCACTAGTGGAATAATTATTAGTCTCAAAGTGAAATATTAGTCTCGTATAGCAAAAATATTAGTCAACGGTTAGTCAAAGGTATCAAGGAGTAAACCACCAACATTATTAATGAACTGCCTGAATCACACATTACTTATAATTCATCCTTTAAGCTAATTCTAAGCGGATCCAGTTAACAATAATTAATAATAATTAGTAATCATGATTAGTAGTAATTAGTACTATTTATATTTTAGTATAATAAATATAAATATTAATATTTATAATTTATTAATTATAATATAAATATTATATATCAATAGCAACATAACTGCTCAATTCTCATTCTAAATGCTAGACAGTCCTTAAGTATAGCAACTTAAAGTTCCATTTCTTCTCTGTGGGGTAACAATATCCGGTATCGTCAGGTGTATGTTGAGTGTTGAATGTTGTTCAATCCTCAGTCTCACCCTCGCTCTTGATGTATTATCAATGTTCTCGATGTTCTGGGCAAATTCAAAGGCATCTGTGGGTTTGTTGAAGAAATATTCCTTCTTGTCGTAGGTGATTATCAGTGTTGTGGGGTACATCAGTCCATATCTCAGGTTTTTTTATATTCTTAAGTATTCTTCTTGTGCCTGTAAACAGTGCTCATTTCTTGGCGAACTCCGCAGGGTAATCTCGAAATATACTGATCTTATCTCCTTCAAATTCGAGATTTCTGCTGCGAACGATTTTCTTCATCATATCATCCAAAACATGATCATATTGCACCTTTACTATCAGTTGTCTTGGGGGGACGTCCGCCCTTGGATGGCGTCTCAATGTTCTGTGTGCCGGAGCAAGTAAAGGTGCTTGATCCAGATTTAAAACTTTTTTCAATAGACCTGCAGCAAATTCACCGGGGTCATGATTCCCCTCTGCCTTCCCGAACGCCCACAATTCTTAGATTCTGGCGTCTCTGACGTCCCTCCAAGTCAATACATTTTTCAGTTATTTTATGCAATGTCTGATAAACGCTTGTTCTCGGAGAGAAGCTTTCTTGTAGTTTTAGAGCTTGTTTCAGCAATTTCCTCTAATTCAATTAGAGTTTTATGTTGTTGATCTAGTGCCTGGGAAATGGGATCCAACGTTGAATTAAATCTGCATTCCATCAAATTCAATTTAGCATTTACCTGTTCAATCTTTTGATTAAGATTTTCTTCCATGTTTAACTTCCAGGCATCTAGTACATCATGTACAGAAGCTATGACATCTTCTCGAATTTCTTCTTTAATTTCTTTTTAAAAAAATTTAAATTATTCCTTGAAGTTCTGTTTGAGTTTTTCCAATTCTTCCATTATATTTGAGATTTCTTGTGCAAGGAAACTTCTTAGTTCTTCCACATCTGTTTTTTTCTTCTTTGAGATCTCTTCTTGGGACGATGTTAAAACTGAGCCCGAGGCTTCAGAAAGGCCTACTTCTCTGCCCTTACCAGGTTTTCTCGTCTTGGGGGGGGGGGGGGGGGGGGTGGGGGGGGTATGTTGTGTAAACATACCACCAGTGTCGCGCGCCAGATGACGTCACACACTTACTGCAAGCAGCCGGTACCGTTGCACTGCAGGTAAGTCCCGATCTTTTCCCCCGTTTTTAATCAATTTTTAGTGGAGCTAATCGGTGTGAATCTCCCTTACTCCACATCACCGCCGGAAGTCACACTAGTAGCAGTTCTGTCCTTATGTTTGTCAAAGCCTATAAATGCTTCTTTAATTTCAGAGTCCAATATATACCGGAATACTGTAGAGCACTGAGCTGTATTTAAAATATCAGTGGATTCATCCACTTCTATGGCAATGAATGGGGCTTTTGCGATCTCTGATTTAATATTATTTTCTACAACTGTGCCTACTGCCTCAATCAAGTCATTTTGTATCTTGTTAGAAATGCCAGAAAAAACAGATGAACTCTGTAAATGATGTGCCAAATTTTCATCAAATTTTGCTGTATATTTCAGTAACTCAATATAGTTTCCACGATTTAGCGATTCTTTGTTTTCCTTATCACCGCGAAAAACAAGTTCTTGTCTGATCATAAAGCAAGTAGCACATATTAACTTTTTTAGAATCTCTCTGTGCTCCTTAATGCTAAGTTGCTTCTGCTTAACTATGAGCAAGTCGATCCGTGTAGACCCAAATGTCGTCAATGCTATTTGGCTTTCATAATGCGCAGCAGATTTCTATTTTAAAGCATTAGGCAAATTATTTAAATCACTATATCCACCTGGTACCCATACAGTTCCACTAGATACAGAAAATAACAGGCACGGGAAACAAAACAATCTATTTGTTGAAATACAACCACATAGCCACTCTTTCCTGTTGTACCAAGTTGTTTTAAATGTTCTAATTATTTTTGTTCCTTTGCGCTGTTGAAGTTCTTTAAGGTCTGCCATTTTTTATTATTTTGGTCTTTTCCTCATATGTTTGCTTCGAGAAACTCTTCAGGTAATCACTATCCATCTTGAAAATCCTGCCAAGAAACTTGTGCATGCACAGTAGGCTGTTGCGCATGCGCAGTGCGCAGAGCAGCACATGCACGCAGTCCACAGTGTAAAGGCAGAGTTTCAGCTGCCTTTACGGACCGTTCCCCCTGATCGCTTGAAGCAGCTTCGACGGCACGTGAGTACCTCATACATTCGCGTTTAAAACGTACTGCTGATGAAAGGCATGGGAGAATTATGCCTCCCTAAGGGATCGATCTCTTAGGGAGGCATAATTCTCCCGTGCCCTTACTATTTATGACCATTTTATATATATTTTATATATATTATATTAAAATCTCTGCATAAAACATATTCAAGGATAGATTATTTCTTAGTAGACTCTAAACTAATTCCATTTACTTATAAATCACAATATCATAATATTATAATTTTGGATCATGCCCCATTAACGTTTATGATTAAATTAAATGGAATGGACAAGAAACAGACATAATGGAGACTTAATCCTCAAATTTTAAAAGAACAGGTACAGTGGCTTGCAAAAGTATTCATACCCCTTGAACATTTCCACATTTTGTCACATTCGAACCACAAACGTAAATGTACTTTATTGGGATTTTATGTGATAGACCAACACAAAGTTGTGCATAATTGTGAAGTGGAAGGAAAATGATACATGGTTTTTAAATTATTTTATAAATAAAAAACTGAAAAGTGTGGCGTGCAAAGGTATTCAGCCCCCTTTATTCTGATACCCCTAAATAAAATCCAGTGCAACCAATTGCCTTCAGAAGTTACCTAATTAGTAAATAGAATCCACTTAAGTGTAATCTAATCTCAGTATAAATACAGCGGATCTGTGACGGTTTTAGAGGTTTGTTAGAGAACATTAGTGAACAAACAATGTTCCTTGGGCATCGTGAAGCCCAAGGAACACACCAGATAGGTCAGGGATAAAGTTGTGGAGAAGTTTAAAGCAGGGTTAGGTTATAAAAAAATATCCCAAGCTTTGAACATCTCACAGAGCACTGTTCAATCCATTATCCGAAAATGGAAAGAGTATGGCACAACTGCAAACCTACCAAGACATGGCCGTCCACCTAAACTGACAGGCCAGGCAAGGAGAGCATTGATCAGAGAAGCAGCCAAGAGGCCCATGGTAACTCTGGAGGAGCTGCAGAGATCCACAGCTCAGGTGGGAGAATCTGTCCATAGGACAACTATTAGTCGTACACTCCACAAATCGGGCTTTTATGGAAGAGTGGCAAGAAGAAAGCCATTGTTGAAACAAAGCCATAAAAAGTCCCATTTGCAGTTTGCCACAAGCCATGTGGGGGACACAGCAAACATGTGGAGGAAGGTGCTCTGGTCTGATGAGACCAAAATTGAAGTTTTTGGCCTAAATGCAAATCGCTATTTGTGGCGGAAAACTAACACTACACATCACCCTGAACACACCATCCCCACTGTGAAATATGGTGGTGGCAGCATCTTACTGTGGGGATGCTTTTCTTCAGCAGGGACAGGGAAGCTGATCAGAGTTGATGGGAAGATGGATGGAGCCAAATACAGGGCAATCTTGGAAGAAAACCTGTTGGAGTCTGCAAAAGACTTGAGGCTGGGGCAGAGGTTCACCTTCCAGCAGGACAACAACCCTAAACATACAGCCAGAGCTACAATGGAATAGTTTAGATCAAAGCATATTCATGTGTAAGAATGGCCTAATCAAAGTCCAGACCTAAATCCAATTGAGAATCTCTGGCAAGACTTGAAAATTACTGTTCACAGACGCTCTCCATCCAATCTGACTGAGCTTGAGCTATTTTGCAAAGAAGAATGGGCAAAAATGTCAGTCTCTAGATGTGCAAAGCTAGTAGAGACATACCCCAAAAGACTTGCAGCTGTAATTGCAGCGAAAAGTGGTTCTACAAAGTATTGACTCAGCGGGGCTGAATACTTTTGCACGCCACACTGTTCAGTTTTTTATTTGTAATAAAATTTGAAAACCATGTATCATTTTCCTTCCACTTCACAATTATGTGTTGGTCTTTGTGTTGGTCTATCACATAAAATCCCAATAAAATATATTTACGTTTGTGGTTGTAATGTGACAAAATGTGGAAAAGTTCAAGGGGTATGAATACTTTTGCAAGCCACTGTATGTTGTGAATATCTTGTAAAACAGATTAATATGTTCTTTGAGGTCATTGACCAACCTGAAATCTCTGCTTCCCTTCTCTGGGAAACATTCAAAGCATTTACACGAGGGGTATTAATCTCCTCTCAGGCATTTCTTAATAAAGAGAATAGAGCTAAACAACAGACATTGGAAATGGAAATAAGGCAATTAGACATAGGAAATGCAAGAGCACCTTCATTGGCAAAACATAATAAAATAGCTGCACTGAAATACAAGTTAAATAAAATATACTCTGACCAAATAATAAAACTTTATCAACATACAAAACAATTAAATTTTGAATTTGGTGATAAACCACATATATTATTGGCACGCCAGCTTCGTAAACTGGATGGGGGAAAAATGATTCATAAGATTAGATCAGAAAAGGGAAAAATACTAACACTACCCAAAGATATTAATGACAGATTTTTACAATACTATCAAAATCTTTACTCAACTAAAGTGACACAACAATCAATAGGAATGGAAGCATTTTTACAGAAATGCAACCTTAAAGGCTTAGATCTGCAAGAACAAGAATTATTAGGAGCTGAAATAACGACTAAAGATATTGAAGAGTCAATTAGATCTTTAAAAAATGGAAAGGCCGCCAGCCCTGATGGCCTAAGTTCTGAATTCTATAAAAAAATTTATGATCTGATTTCTCCACGCTTACAAACACTGTATAACTCAACAGCAATTCCCGGAAACGTTATATGAATCTACAATAATACATACCTAAAACTGATAAGGATCTAGAAGACCCGGCCTCATATAGAGCAATAGCTCTATTAAATACTGATCAGAAAATATTAACTAAAATCCTATCTTATAGATTGAGCTTAGTAATTAACAAATTAATACACTCTGATCAAACAGGTTTTATCCCAAAACGTCACTCATTTTATAATCTTAGATGATTGTTTAATATTATATATTCAAATAGAATTGCTAATGCAGACCTAGCATATCGCTAGATGCTGAAAAAGCCTTCGATCAAGTAGGATGGCCATATTTATTTTCAGTGATGGAAAATTTTCAATTGGGAGAGAAGTACTGTGCATGGGTTAAATTATTATATTCTAACCCAACAGCTAGAATACTAACAAATCAAATGTTATCAACTAAATTTAATCTTTCCAGAGGTTGTAGACAAGGATGTTCATTATCTCCATTATTATTCGCTTTAGCAATTGAACCACTCGCAGAAAATGTCAGATCTAATCCAGAAATACATGGGTACAATAGTAAAGATACAATGAATTAAATTTCTCTATATGCAGATGATGTAATAATATATACTACAAAGCCAGAAATTAGTATTCCAAATTTATTAAATCTAATAACTCAATTCGGTCAGTTCTCAGGATATAGAATTAATTGGAATAAAAGCGAAATCATGTCAATAACGGATCACAATTTACATATACTACAACAATCATCTTTTAAAATAGTTGAAGAAAAATTTAAATATCTAGCTATTTATGTAACTAAGGGGTATAGTTCTATATTTAAATCAAATTTCCCACCTTTACTGAATAAACTAAATAAAAATATTCAATACTGGAAAACACTTCCTATTTCAATGTTCGGTAGAATTAATGCTATAAAAATGATTTTTCTGCCGAAATTATTGTACTTATTTTAGTCAATCCGATATATATTCCAAAATCTTTTTAAAAAAAAGTAGACTCTACTATTACAAGTTTCATCTGGGATTACAAGAATCATAGAATAAATAAAAAACATTTATGTAAATCAAAGATTAATGGAGCTCTACCAAATTTTTTGTTTTAATTTTGGGCAGTTTATATTAAAAACATGAATTTTTGGCTGGAAGAAATGGATCAACAACCAGATTGGTTAAGGATGGAAAAGGAGGACTGTGTACCTTTTGAAATCGGTTCGATTATATTTGCTCTGACAAAATTGCACAAAAAAACCTATGGGGAAAACCCTATAATATATAGTGGTACACAAATCTGGAAACAACTTAAAAAGGCTTTAAAACTGGATAATATATCACTCTGTCTCCCTATTGTAAACAATCCCTTATTCAAACCTTCCATGCTGGATAAAGGCTTTATACAATGGAAAAACTATGGAATCAAAAAGATGGAACACCTTTATAAGAAAGGCACTTATCTTTCATTTCACGAACTGCAACAGATTTATGGATTACACTCAAATAATCTTTTTCGATATCTACAACTCAGAGATTATGTTAAATCAAATACACAAGATTATAGGAATAAGGAACCAGAAATCCTTGATGAATGTCTGATTAAGCATCCTAATACAGAAAAATTAACAATTTATATTTACAATACCCTTTTAGATAGCGAGATACCATCGACGGAATCATATAGACATACATGGGAAAATGAAATAAATCAATCCATAACGAAAGATATATGGGACACAAGTTTACAATATATACATCAATGCCTGCTAAACTCCAGACATGCTTTAATACAATTTAAAGTATTACATAGTTTACATTACTCCAAAGTTAAATTAAATAGAATCTTTCCACAGATATCCTCTACCTGCGATAAATGTCAATATCCAGAGGCTAATTTAACACATACTTTTGCAAATTGTATAAAAATTAAGAATTTCTGGATTGAGATTTTTAGAATAACTTCTGAAGTTATTAATACTAAACTGGATCCGGACCCAAAATTAATAATACTTGGAACATCAGAACAAGTCAAAGAAATTTCTTAGATTACAGTATAATAATTGGGAAGATATTAATATTACAATTTTGGAAAGGCCCTATATGGCCCACAACTAAAATGTGGATTACGGAAATGTCAGAGACCCTACACCTGGAAAGAATCAGATTTGCCCTAATAGACAAACAAGAAGTTTTCGTTAGAATATGGTCTTCTTTCATTGATTACTTAAAAGGGTAGAATGGATCGGCAGGGAACCCTAACTGAAACTTGGACTCAGGATCAGATGAAAAGTTATATTTATATTCCTTGATCTTATCTCCTATGATGTATTAATAGTAAATTATTCCATTCTTTATGATTTTCTTTTTTTGATGTTGATTTTTATTTTATTTTTCTTTCTGTTTTCCTTTCTTTAAAAAAAAAGTCAAAATGATTTACTTGACAATATTAATAATGTATGACCGTTGTATATGAAATACTGCTATTATAACATATGTTTGCTAAATCACTGTCTACATACTTTAATAAAAATATATATTTAAAAAAAAGACTTGTCATAACCTTTATCTTAAGGTGGAAATGTCAAAAACATAACTTTAAGCATAACTTTAAGGCAGTAGGGTGAAAGTTTAAGGACACGTGCGAGGCAAGTTTGTGGTGGGTGCGTGGAACATGCTGCCAGGGATGATAGTGGAGGCAGATACGATAGTGGCATTTAAGAGGCTTTTAGATAGGCACGTGGATATGCAGGGAATGGAGGGGATGGATCATATGTAGCAGATTAGTTTAACTCAACTTCATGTTCAGCACAGATATTGTGGGCCAAAGGGCTATCCTGTTCTATGATCTAACCTGATGCAAATGCACAGATTTACAGATATAGGTTTACCTGATACAGGCCTCAAAATTAAGGGAACATAGATAGAAAATGAGTTACATAAATGACGTGGTCACATTTAAAAAGGTGGATGGTCAGTCTTTCTCCAAAGGAAGTCTAAATCTAGAGGGACACATGTTGTGTTGTGAACCGCAGGGTGGAATCATTCAAAGTATGTCAGAAGATGCTTGTGGTGGTTGGAGGACAAACGTCTCAGTGCCACGGGACATCTCTGCAGGAGATCCTCAGGGTAGTGTCCGAGGCCCAACCACCTCCAGCTGCTTTATCAATGGTCTTCACATCAGTACGCAAACAACAACAGCAACCATGGGCAGTAACCAGCTCAGGGCTGATAGGTGACAAGTAACATTCACTCCATACAAGTGCCAGGCAATGACAACACCCAACAAGAAAAAATCCAGCTATCACCCCCTGATATACAATGGCATTACCATCACTAAATCCCCCACCATTAATACTCCAGGATGTTACCATTGAACAAAACTGAATTGGAATACCATTTACACAATACCCAAATCTCTTTCTAAAACCATCATGAATGTGCCCGCACCTCAAGGGCTGCAGCAGTTCAAGAAGGCAGCTCACCACCAGCTTCTCAAAGGCAACTAAGGATGGGCAATTAAATGCTGGCTCAGCTTATGAAGCCAACATACCTTCAATTAATGCATTGTCAAAATGGTGAAGGGTCGACCTTAATATAACGTAGGTGGCACTTTGGATAAAATGCTAAATTTCTACATTAATTAGCAATTTTGTGTTCAAGTCATTTAACACAAGGAAATGAGACATTCAACCTCACTTAAAGCTTCAATGCAATAGCAATTTGGAACAATAGCTCGGAACTAATTGGACTTTGAATGTGTCAGACGGGTACACCTTAAAATAACGTAGCTGGCACTGTTTCGTCAGTAGATAAATGGCGTTAAATTTTAGATATTTATTGGCAATTTTGCGTTAAAGTAATTTAACAAAAAGGAAGAAAATTATCAACCTCACCTAGAGCTTCACTGTAATAGGAGTCCCAATCACGCCACAACCATTTGCACATCCAGTCGTACATGAATGTGTAAAGAACGTTCTGAACTCTCTCAGTAAAAGACATCTTATCGGTAAACTCTGAGAGGATCGCCGGTACATAGGAAGGAGGGGCTGGGATCTGTCCGCAGAGTCTCTCCACTGTAAATCCTGGAGAGAATCTCAGAGAGACGATGAAGGGAATTCCCAGCTTCAGAGCCAGGAGATCCCCACAGAAATGCACGGGGTCAGAGAGCAAGACTTTAAACTTCGAATCGCGCAGTTTTTGCACAAGTTTTTCATTCTTTATCACCCCGTCGCAGATGCCATTGGTAATATTTTTTCCATGTTCTATGATTGCTGAGAATTTTCTGTATGCTTGCCAGTGGGATAATTGTGGTTTTTCGTAGATCCAGAATTCCAAAAGGACATCCATGAAATCTCTGTACTTGTCAGTGGTAAACGGCACTTGAAATACTTCAAATTTCACTGGTGAGGGTTCAGAATAGTCGATGTGAAGTGCAGCTGAACTCACAGCCACAGTAACACTGTGACCTCTTGCGATCAGCTCATTGATGATGGCTTTCAAGTTAATCCAGTGGCTTCCTACTGCAGGCCAGATCAATATGTTCTCACTAGTTGCCCTCTGGAGAAGGAGAAATTCCAGAAACAGAAGCCTGATCTTCATGATGTCCGTCAGGAACAGCTCTGAGCCCAGGATTCACTAACCTATTAACTAGCCCACAGAACATTGAGGGACAAAGTTCACTCGCACAATTAATAAAAGTGTCAGCAAATTCAAAATCCCGCACTGCATTTAGATTACCAAGAATTTATCCGGGGTTTTTCTATTGTGCTCTTTGACCTACTTCTATCTGCCTGCGTTTGTCCCATATTCCTTTGAAGAGGTAGACTTGTCAGAACCTTTATCCTAAGCTGGAAATGTTAAAAACTAGAGGGCATCACTTTAAGGCGGAAGGGTGAAAGTTTAAAGGACATGTGCGAGGCAAGTATGTTTTCCACAGATAGTGGTGGGTGCATGGAACATGCTGCCAGGGGTGATGGTGGAGGCAATAGACAATAGACAATAGACAATTGGTGCAGGAGTAGGCCATTTGGCCCTTCGAGCCAGCACCGCCATTCAATGTGTTCATTGCTGATCATCCCCGATTAGTACCCTGTACCTGCCTTCTCCCCATATTCCCTGACTCTGCTATTTTTAAGAGCCCTATCTAGCGCTCTCTTGAAAGCTTCCAGAGAACTTGCCTCCACCACCCTCTGAGGCAGAGAATTCCACAGACTCACCACTCTCTGTGAGAAAAAATGCTTCCTCATATCCGTTCTAAATGGCTTACTCCTTATTCTTAAACTGTGGCCCCCGGTTCTGGACTCCCCAAACATCGGGAACATGTTTCCTGCCTCTAGTGTGTCCAAGACCTTAACAATCTTATATGTTTCATTGAGATCCCCTCTCATTCTTCTAAACTTCAGAGTGTACAAGCCCAGCTGCTCCATTCTCTTAGCCTGGGGATCTATCAGCCTTCAGTCCCATCAGTCTATCCAACACCATTTCCTGCCTAATGTGGATTTCCTTCAGTTCCTCCGTCACCCCAGACCCTCTGGCAACTACTATATCAGGAAGATTGTTTGTGTCCTCCTTAGTGAAGGCAGATCCGAAGTACCTGTTCAACTCATCTGCCATTTCCTTGTTCCCCATAATAAATTTACCTTTTTCGGTCTTCGAGGGTCCAACTTTGGTACTAATTTTTTCCTCTTCACATACCTAAAGAAGCTTTTACTATCCTGCTTTATATTCTTGGCTAGTTTACCTTCGTACCTCATCTTTTCTCCCCGCATTGTCTTTTTGGTTATCTTCTGTTGTTCTTTAAACATTATCCAATCTTCTTGCATCCCGCTCACCTTTGCTACATTGTACTTCTTCGCTTTAATTTTTATACTGTCCCTGACGTCCCTTGTCAGCCACAGTCATCCCTTTCTCCCCTTGGAATCTTTCTTCCTCCTGGGAATGAACTGATCCTGCACCTTCTGTATTATTCCTAGAAATGCCTACAATTTTTGTTCCACTGTCATCCCTGCTAGTGTATCTTTCCAGTCAACTTTGGCCGGCTCCTCCCTCATGGCCCCATAGTCCCCTTTATTCAACTGCAACACTGACACCTCCGATCTACTCTTCTCCCTCTCCAATTGTAGATTAAACCTGACCATGTTATGGTCACTGCCTCCTAACGGCTCGTTAACCTCGAGGTCCTTTATCAAACCCGGTTCATTACATAACACTAAATCCAGAATTGCCTTCTCCCTGGTAGGTCTGAAGAAGGGTTTCGGCCCGAAACGTTGCCTATTTCCTTCACTCCATGGATGCTGCTGCAACCGCTAAGTGTCTCCAGCACTTTTGTCTACCTTCAGGCTCCAATACAAGCTGTTCAAAGAATCCATCAAGAAGGCACTCTATAAAGTTCCTTTCCTGGTGTCCAGTACCAACCTGATTTTCCCAGTCTACCTGCATGTTGAAATCTCCAATAACAACCACAGCATTACTTTTACTACATGCCAATTTTAACTCTGATTCAACTTGCGCCCTATGTCCAGGCTACTGTTTGGACGCCTGTAGATTAGTCCCATTAGGGTCTTTTTACCCTTACAATTCCTTTGTTCTATCCATACTGATTCCACATCTTCTGTTTCAATGTCACCCCTTGCAAGGGACTGAATTTAATTCCTCACCAACAGAGCTACACCAGCTCCTCTGCCCACCTGTCTCTTTTCGATAGGAGGTATATCCTTGAATATTCAGTTCCCAGCCCTGGCCCTCTTGCAGCCATGTCTCAGTAATTCCCACAACATCATACTTGCCAGTTTCTAACTGAGCCTCAAGCTTGTCCACTTTATTCCTTATACTTTGCGCATTCATATACAGTACTTTGACCTCTGTATTCACTTCCCCCCTCGCAATTGGCCCAGACCTTACTCTGTTGTCCATTCTCAAGCTTTCCTTCCCATTAATTCGAGAATCTTTTGTAAATTTTTCCTGTAGCCACTTCCCCTTCAACTCCATCTTTATACTACCAATTTGTCAATCCCTCCCCCCCACTATTTAGTTTAAACCCACAAGTGTAGTCCTAGCAAACCTGCCTGCCAGAATGTCGGTCCCTCTCCAGTTAAGGTGTAAACTGTCCCTTTTGTACAGGTCACCACTGCCCCAGAAGAGACCCCTACCACAAAAGAGACCCCTACCCCAGAAGGCTGGCAAGGTTTTTATAGGGAGAACAGCGGAAAATATAGTCTCCCGGTGAATCAAACAGCGCGGGCTGAGCCACCTCGCCTGCGAGCAGTGGGCTCGCTCGGGGAAGCTTTGCGCTCTCCCCTCTCTTGCCCGGCGCTCTCCCTCCTCCTCCTCACCGTGTCTCGTTTAATTCCCGTCGTGGCCACCGACGGCTCGGGCGCCCGACTCTCCGGAGATGGGAGAGAAGAAATAGTAAAAAGAATACAGCAATCCTCTAGGATTAATTTACCTCCAGAGATCCCCCTCCGACCTTTTTTTTTGGGTTTTATTATTTATTTGGGGGGGTTTTTTTCGTGTGTGTGTGTGTGTGTGCGAGAGAGGGATTATTATGGCCAAAACTCCGAGTAAAAGTGGCGGCTTGAGGACTGGCTGGAGTTTCCTGGATGAGCCGCGGCACTTTCACCGGAGTAAAGTGACATCCTTTAGGAAGATCCAGATCATCGGAGGGAGAGAGTTGGATTTGACTGTTTTATACAGCAGAGTCACTTCGCTCGGGGGATTCGCCAAGCTTTGATGAAATGCAACATCCCACTTGAACATGTGGCTTCCGACCCCTCAAAATGGAGGAGGGGGTTCATGATGGTATTGAGAACTTCGAGACCATGCATTGGGAGGATGCAAGAGTCATATAACAATATAACCATATAACAATTACAGCACGGAAACAGGCCCTCTCGGCCATTCCAGTCCTTGCCGACCATTTGTTTTCCCCTAGTCCCATCTACCTGCACTCAGACCATGCCCCTCCATTCCCTTCACGTCCATATACCTATCCACTTTACTCTTAAATGTTAAAATCGATCCTGCCTCCACCACTTCTGCTGGAAGCTCATTCCACACAGCCACCACCCTCTGAGTAAAGAAGTTCCCCCTCACGTTACCCCGAAACTTCTGTCCCTTAATTCTCATGTCATGCCCTCTTGTTTGAATCTTCCCTACCCTCAATGGGAAAAACATGTCCACGTTAACTCTGTCTATCCCTTTCATCATTTTAAAGACCTCAATCAAGTCCCCCCTTAACCTTCTGCGCTCCAAAGAATAAAGACCTAACTTGTTCAACCTTTCTCTGTAACATAGTTGCTGGAACCCTGGCAACATTCTAGTAAATCTCCTCTGTACTCTCTCTATTTTGTTGACATCCTTCCTATAACTAGGCGACCAAAATTGTACACCATACTCCAGAATTGGTCTTACCAATGCCTTGTACAATTTTAACATTACTTTCCTACTCTGATATTCAATGCTCTGATTTATAAAGGCCAGCACACCAAAGGCTTTCTTTACCACCCCATCTACATGCGATTCCACCTTCAGGGAACTATGCACAGTTATTCCTAGATCCCTTTGTTCCACAGCATTCCTCAATTCCCTACCATTTATCATGTACGTCCTATTTTGATTTGTCCTGCCAAGATGTAGCACTTCACACTTAACAGCATTAAACTCCATCTGCCATCTTTCAGCCCACTTTTCCAAATGGCCCAAATCTCTCTGTACACTTTGAAAATCTACTTCATTATCCACAACACCACCTATCTTAGTATCATCTGCATACTTACTTATCCAATTTTTCACCCCATCATCCAGATCATTGATGAACATGACAAACAACAGTGGACCCAACACAGATCCCTGAGGCACCCCACTGGTCACCGGCTTCCAACCTGACAAACAGCCATCCACCATTACTCTCTGACATCTCCCATTCAGCCACTGTTGAATCCATCTTGCTACTCCGCCATTAACACCCAAAGGTTGAACCTTCTTAACCAACCTTCCATGGGGAACCTTGTCAAAGGCCTTACTGAAATCCATATAGACAACATCCACTGCTTTACCCTCATCAATTTCCCTAGTTACTGCTTCAAAAAATTCAAGAAGGTTTGTCAAACATGACCTTCCAGGCACAAATCCACGTTGACTGTTCCTGATCAGACCCTGTTTATCCAGATGCTTATATATATATATTATCTCTAAGTATCCTTTCCATTAATTTGCCCACCACTGACGTCAAACTAATAGGTCTATAATTGCTAGGTTTATTCTTTGAACCTTTTAAACAATGGAACAAAATGCGCAGTACGCCAATCCTCCGGCACTATTCCCGTTTCTAATGACATTTGAAATATTTTCTATCATAGCTCCTGCTATTTCTACACTAACTTCCCTCAATGTCCTAGGGAATATCCTGTCAGAACCTGGAGACTTATCCACTTTTATATTTTTCAAAAGTGTCAGTACTTCCTCCTCTTTGAATCTCATAGTTTCCATAGCTACTCTACTTTTTCCCCTTAACTCACAGAGTTCAATATCCTTCTCCTTGGTGAATACCGAAGAAAAGAAATTGTTCAATATCTCCCCCATCTCTTTTGGCTCTGCAGATAGCTGTCCATTCTGGTTCTCTAATGGTCCAATTTTATCCCTCGTTATCCTTTTGCTATTAATATAGCTGTAGAAACCCTTTGGGTTTACTTTCACCTTTCTTGCCAAAGCAACCTCATATCTTCTTTTAGCCTTCCTAATTGCTTTCTTAAGATTCTTTTTACATTCTTTATACTCCTCTAGCACATTTACTCCATGCCTCCTATAATTATTGTAGATATCTCTCTTTTTTTTCGAAACAAGTGTCCAATTTCCCTTGAAAAACCATGGCTCTTTCCAATTTTTACTATTTCCTTTCAACCTAACAGGACATAAATAATTCTGTACTCTTACATTTCCCCTTTAAATGTCCTCTCTTCTACATTGAAAACAAAGTGACATTGCAACAGATTATGGTACAACGAAATGCAGTTTAGTGTCAGTACGTAGTGATTGATAGCTTAGATAAATACTAAATACAGATGTGGAATCTAACTCCGAGTTCAGCCTTTCTGATTCCCGATGGTAGTCCTCCCTTGATGATCTTTTCAGACAATGATGTGCTGGGCTTCCATGCAACCTGTACCATACCCAGGATGCTTTCGATGGTACAGCGGTAGAAGTTGGTCAGGATCTGGGGGGTACAAGCCTCCTCAGGAAATAAACTGGCTGCGCCTTTTTGACCCTTCAACCCCTGTTCCTGAAGTCGAAACGACAATAAAATCCTTACGCATTCCCTCAAAGTTAGCCTTTCTCCAATCAAAAATCTCCACCCTAGGTCCAGTTCTGACTCTCTCCATAATTATATTGAAACTAATGGTATTGTGATCACTGGTCCCGAAGTGCTCACCAACGCATACCTCCGTCACCTGACCTGCCTCATTTCCTAACAGGAGGTCCAGCACTGCCCCTTCTCTGGTCGATACCTCTATGTACTGCTGCAAAAAACTATCCTGCACACACATTTTACAAACTCCAAACCATCCAGCCCATTTACAGAATGTGTTTCCCAGTCTATTTTTGGAAAATTGAAATCTCCCACAATCACTACCTTGTGCTTACTACTAATATCTGCTATCTCCTTACATATTTGCTCTTCCAATTCTCGCTCCCCATTTGGCGGTCTATAATACACCCCTAAAAGTGTTGCTACACCGTTCCCACTTCTCAGTTCCACCCAAATAGCCTCCCTAGACGAGCCCTCTAATCTATCCTGCCAAAGCACTGCTGTAATATCTTCTCTGACAATATGAAGCCCTATGAAGTAAAAGCAGGCAGATACGATAGTGGCATTTAAGGGGCTTTTAGATAAGCACGTGGATATGGAGGGGGATGGATTATACGAAGCAGATTAGTTTAACTCAACTTCATGTTCAGAACAGATGTTGTGGGCCAAAGGGCTATACTGTTCTATGATCTAACCCTGATGCAAATGCTCAGATTTACAGATGCATGTTTACCTGACACAGGTCTCAAAATCAACAGGACAGGGATAAAAAATGAGGTCTATAAATCATCAGGTCACATTAAAAAGATGGATGGTCAGTCGTTCTCCCAAGGAAGTCTAAAACTAGAGGGACACATGTTGGGATGGAATCACACAGAGCATGTCGGAAGACAATGGTTGGAGGACAAACATCTCAGCTACAGGACATCTCTGCAGGAGATCCTCAGGGTAGTGTCCGAGGCCCAAACACCTTCAGCTGCTTTATCAATGGTCTTCACATCAGTACGTAAACAAAAGCAGCAACCATGGACAATAACCAGCTCAGGGTTGATAGGTGGCAAGTAACATTCACTCCATACAAGTGCCAGGCAATGACAACACCCAACAAGAGAAAATCAATTTTTCAACCTCTGACATACCATGGCATTGCCATCCCTAAATCCCCCACCATTGACCAAAACTGGACTGGAATAACCATTTACACAATACGCAACTCTCTTTCTAAAACCATCATGAGTGTGCCCGCACCTCAAGGGCAGCAGCAGTTCAAGAAGGCAGCTCACCACCACCTTCTCAAGGGCAACTAAGGATGGGCCATTAATTGCTGGCTCAGCTTCTGAAGCCAACATACCTTCAATGAATATAATGTCAAAATGGTGAAGGGTCTACCTTAATATAACATAGGTGGGACTTTGGATAAAATGCTTAATTTCTTCATTAATTAACAATTTTGTTCAAATCATTTAACACAAGGAAAAGACACATTCAACCTCACCTAAATCTTCACTGTAATAGGAGTTTGGAACAATCGCTTGGAACAAATTGGGTTTTGAAAGTGTCAGACGTGTACACCTTAAAATAACGTAGCTGGCACTGTTACGTCAGTAGATAAAAGGCTTTAAATTCTAGGTATTTCTTGGCAATTTTGCATTGAAGACATTCAACAAAAAGAAAGTAAATTGTTAACCTCACCTAGAGCTTCACTGTAATAGGAGTCCCAATCACGCCACAAACGTTTGCACATCCAGTTGTACGTGAATGTGTAAAGAACGTTCTGAATTCTCTCAGTAAAAGACATCCTATCGGAAAACTCGGAGAGGATCGCCGGTACATAGGAGGGAGTGGCTGGGATCTGTCCGCAGTGTCTCTCCACTGTAAATCCCGGGGAGAATCTCAGAGAGAAGATGAAGGGAATTCCCAACTTCAGAGCCAGGAGATCCCCACAGTGATGCACGGGGTCAGAGAGCAGAACTTTAAACTTCAAATCTCGCAGTTTTTGCACAAGTTGTTCATTCTTTATCACCCCGTCACAGATGCCTTTGATCAATTTTTTTCCATGTTCTATGATTGCTGAGAATTTTCTGTATGCTTGCCAGTGGGATAATTGTGCTTGTTCGTAGATCCAGAATTCCAAAAGGACATCCATGAAATCTCTGTACTTGTCAGTGGTAAATAGCACTTGAAATACTTCAAATTTCACTGGTGAGGGTTCAGAATAGTCGGTGTAAAGTGTAGCTGAATTCACAGCCACAGTCACACTGTGACCTCTTGCGATCAGCTCATTGACGATGGGTTTCAAGTTAATCCAGCGGCTTCCTTCTGCAGGCCAGATCAATATGTTCTCACTAGTTGCCCTCTACTATGTCAGTCTCCTGAGGAAGTAGAGGCATTGGTGTGCCTGCTTGGCTGTCACTTTATGCTGATTGTGGCGTCTACTCCATCCATCTTCCTGAAGTCAATAACTGGCTCCTTCATCTTGCTGACATTGAGGTAGAGGTTATGTAGCAAGGAACTGCAGATGCTGGTTAGAACCGAAGATAGACACAAAAAGCTGGAGTAACTCAGCGGGACAGGCAACATCTCTGGAGAGAGGGAACAGGTGACGTTTCAGATCAAGAGAGGTTGTAGTCTTGACACCACATTATTAAATTCCCCATCTCCTTCCTCCACTCCATGTTGTCATTGCTTGTGATCCAGCCCACCACAGCGTGTCATCTGTAGATGACATCTGCAAACCTGTAGATGGTTCTAGTTCAATTTGGCCATATATGTCATGAGTACAGCCAGGATTTTGCCATAAATGCCGTGTGCCTTTTCAGGCCTTTTTTGATGATTTCACCAGGACAATGCCCTATTCACGATCGAGTGCCTAAATCAGCCTTTTTTTGCCGTTTTGTTCAAAGGTCGTGCTATTTTCTCTAGTTGTACCGTGATCAAAATTACTTTTTCTATGTTAAAACATTAATATTGATGTTTTTATTAACGTTAACATAGTATAATTTACAAGAAAACGTCCACCACCGAGGCAAAACGAGGGGCGCCAATGTCGGTCATTCATTAGTTCGTGCCACTGCCAGCTGGTTCAGTCTTCTCCAAGATCTATTTTAGAAAGAACTGCAGATGCTGAAAAAATCGAGGTAGACAAAAAATGCTAGAGAAACTCAGCAGGTGAGGCAGCATCTATGGAGAGAAGGAATAGGCGATGTTTCGGGTTGAGACCCTTCTTCAGACTAATGTGGGGAAGGCGGGAAAAAGAAAGGAAGAGGCGTAGACAGTCGGACTAGAAGGAGAACTGGGAAGGGGGAGGGGGAGGAGGGAGAAGACAAGGGCTATTCTAAAATTAGAGAAGTCAATGTAGATACCACTGGGTTGCCGACTACCCAAATGAAATACCCAAGTTTGTCTCCTACAACATTTACTGCTGGCTCCAGTTGCAAAGTGATATGTGCAAGGCATTCATTGATGCTGGAATTCCACTGTGGAAATTGGAAAACAAATCTCTCAGAGGTTTTTTAGAGAAATATACAGAGGAACATTTACCAAGCAAGCCATCAGTGGGGCGATATGTTGCCAATGTGGTAATTGGCATACTGGAGGCAGGTGAATCATCAAAGGTGCATTTGTTGACATCGGAAGTATTGAAGAAGTCAAACAGCTCAACTATTGCTCAATTGTTTACATCTTCACTTGCTGTACTTTGGCCAGAAGGTATAAAACACAAGAATGTTCTTCTGTTTGTGACTTAAAGTTTTATTCCCCAAAATGGTGCATTTGATATGCTTAGCTCAAGGACTTCATAGAATTGCCAAGCACATACGTAGCTTGTTTCCAAATGTCGATCGCCTAGTTTCCAATGTCAAGAAAATCTTCCTCAAAGCACTGCAGTTGTTCAAGTAAATGGCACTCGAGATTCCGCTACCTCCTCAGCCCGTTTTGACTATGTGGGGTACATGGCTCTCTGCTGTACTCTACTATGCTGCAAATTTTGAAAATATAAAATAAATTGTCAACTGTTTCGAAGAATCTGCTCCAGTGCGGATTGTCAGTGCAATCATGCAGAAAAAGTCCCTCCAATGTGATCTTGTGTTTTTGCTTCCAATTTTGCAAACTTCCCACAAGCTATCACTTCTCTTGAGAAAAGTGGTGAAACATTAGAGAATAACTTGCAGGTTTTCAACAAAGTAACTGACGATATTTGTAAAGTTCCTGGCGGCGTAGTTAAAGACATACAAAGAAAATGTGAGAGAGTAATTTTAGCTGACAAAGATCTTGAAGAAATAGAAAACTAGCTAAAGTTCTCAAAGGTAGTTGTAATGCACAAGATATCAACATGAATATAAAGGCCGTAGCTTGTTTTGGGTATGCACCAGTGACCTCAGCTGAGGCAGAAAGACGTTTTTTCACAACTGAAGCATATTCTTTCTGACAGACGGCATAGCTTAACACCAGATAATTTGAAAACAATGCTGGTAATTATGTGCAACTAGGCAACTTTGGTCATTTAATGTAGTATACCTTTATATTATCGTTTTTAACCATAAATAAATGCCATAACCATAAATAACCATAACCATAAATAAATTTTAAAAAGTGGAAATAAATGCCTGTTTGTGCGTTTTTTTTTGTCAATAAATGCCTTTTTCGTGCATTTGTTTGTCATTTTATTAGGCTTTTTTGTCTGCCTATTTCAGAGATTTTTAATGCCTAAACATCCTGGCTCAAGTCACGAGCCTTAGGGAGCATTGTAGGGGTCTGAGAACACATCCTTGTGAGGCAGCCGTGTTGGGAATTATTGTGGAGGAAATGTTGTCATCCGTCCTCACTGATTGAGGTCTGTGGTTCCGAAAGTCCAGGATCCAGTGGCAGAGAGGGGTTGGTGCTGACTCCCAAATTTTCAGATGAGTTTGGATGAGATTATGGTGTTGAAGGCAGAGTTTTGGTCAATCCATAAGTTATGGTCGGACGGAGGAGTTCTTAACAACATAGAAAATAGGTGCAGGAGGCCATTCAGCAATTCGAACAAACACCACCATTCAACATGATCATGGCTGATCATCTAAAATCAGCACCCCGTTCCTGCTTTCTCCCCATATCCCTTGACCCCATTAGCTCAAAGAGCTAAATCCAACTCTCCCTTGAAGACATCCAATGATTTGGCCTCCACTGCCTTCTGTGGCAGAGAATCACACAGATTCACAACTCTCTGTTTCGTCATATCAGTCCTAAATGGCCTACCCCTTATTCTTAAACTGTGACCCCTGGTTCTGGACTCCCCCAACATTGGGAACATTTTTCCTGCATCTAGGCTGTCCAATCCCTTAAGAATTTTATTTGTTTCTATAAGATCCCTCTCATCCTTTTAAATTCCAGTGAACATAAGCCCAGTCGATCCAGTCTTAAATCATATGTCAGTTCCGCCATCCCGGGAATTAACCTCGTGAACCTACACTGCATCCCCCAATAGCAAGAATGTCCTTCCTCAAATTAGGAGACCAAAATTGCACACAATACTCCGGGTGCAGTCTCACCAGGGACCTGTACAACTGCAGGAGAACCTCTTTGCTCCTATACTCAAATTACTTGGCTATGAAGGCCAATATGCCATTTGCTTTCTTCACTGCCTGCTGTACCTGCATGCTTACATTACATGTTGTCTAGATGTTCCAGGATGAGGTTAGGGCCAGAAATATGGTGTTTACTGTGAACCTGTTGTGACAAGGACAAAGGACAAAGGACATTTATTGTCACATACACCAATTGGTGCAGTTACATTTGAGTTACCCTGCAGCACACAGATAACATAAACACAACCCTATAGATTTTAACATAAAACATAAAAAAACATCCCCCCCCCCACAGCGGAATCAACGTTTTCCACTGTGAGTGAAGGCAACAAAGTTCAATCATCTTCCACTTGTTCACCCGTGGTCGGGACCTATTGAGGCCTCCGCAGTCGCCGCAATGGCGGCCCTATGATTCAGGCCCTCTCGCCATAATGATGGAACTCTGTCGCCGGAAGAACACTCTCAGCGGCATGGAGTTCCGAATCGGCCGCTTCCTACCGCGGCTCCCGAAGTCCACAGGCCACACTGGGCGGAGCTCCAACAAAGGCGATCCTTGGCAAAGGATTGCAGGCCTCCGCGATGTTAAAGTCAGAGCCGCCCGCAGCTGGAAGCTCCGCAGACCACAGCTCCACAATGTTAAAGTCAGCAGTCCCAACAATCCGGAGCTCCAACACTCCGGAGCTCCAACACGGCGACCCCGGTAAGGCATCGCCCGCTCCACGATGGTCATTTAGTGCTGCGCCCCTGCTGAAGCACTGGCCAGTCTCCGGCAGGAAAGGTGGTAGGCCGTGAGGAGGGGGTGAAGATGCAGCTTGGAGGAAAGACAGTTTCCCCCTTCCCCCCCCATCCCCCACATAAAAAAGACTAAAAGACCTCCAAAAACAAAACTTTTAGACAGACTAAAAAGTGTTTTAAAGGATGAAAGGACGAACAGCTGCTGGCGAGGCTGCCACACTCGATGGCGCCATGGTTGGCAAACTGCAGATCAAGGACTGTCTGGGAGGCTGTAGTTAATGTATACCATCACCAGTCTCTAGATTCATAATGGTGGATATCAGAGCCACTGGATGGTCATTGTTAAAGGCACACAACCTTAATTTTCTTTTGCACCGGGATGATAATGGTTTTCTTAAAGCAGGTGGGGACATCAGAATGGAGTAATGAGAGGTTAACAATGTCTGTGAATACCTTGGGGATATGGGCCAAATGCAGGCAGATGGAACTAGCTCAGATGATGAAAGAATGGATATATGACATATGAAAGAATGTCATATGATTAAAGAATAGGTCGACTGGGCTTGTATTCACTGGGATTTAGAAGGATGAGAGGGGATCTAATAGAAACATATAAAATTCTTAAAGGATTGGACAGGCTAGATGCAGGAAAAATGTTCCCGATGCTGGCGGAGTCCAGAACCAGGGGTCACAGTTTAAGAATAAGGGGTAGGCCATTTAGGACTGAGATGAGGAAAACCTTTTTCACCCAGAGAGTTGTGAATGGAAACATAGAAACATAGAAAATAGGTGCAGGAGTAGGTCCTTCGGCCCTTCGAGCCTGCACTGCCATTCAATATAATTATGGCTGATCATCCAACTCAGTATCCTGTACCTGCCATCTCCCCATACCCCCTGATCCCTTTAGCCACAAGGGCCACATCTAACTCCCTCTTAAATATAGCCAATGAACTGGCCTCAACTAACTTCTGTGGCAGAGAATTCCACAGATTCACCACTCTCTGTTCTCATCTTGGTCCTAAAAGACGTCCCCCTTATCCTTAAACTGTGACCCCTTGTTTTGGTATCTGTGGAATTTTCTGCCACAGAAGGCAGTGGAGGCCAATTCACTGGATGTAATCAAGAGAGAGTTGGATATAGCTCTTCGGGCTAGCCGAATCATGGGAAATGGGGAAAAAGCAGGAATGGGGTACTGATTCTGGATGATCAGCCATGATCATTTTGAATGGCGGTGCTGGCTCGAAAGGTCGAATTTCCTACTTCTGCACCTATTTTTTTTAAAAGATACACATCTTGGTCGACATGGATGAGTGGGCTAGATGAGTGGGCCTGTTTCTCTGCTGTATGATGACTAACTGGAATATCTTCACCTCCAGGGTGGAAAAACTGTGGAATTCTCTGCACACGTGGGCAGAAAAGATTGTTACAGTCTATCTTAAGGTTTCAGTTTCAGTTTAAGTTCAGTTCATTGTCACATGAAGCAAAGTGCAGTGAAAAACTTTTGTGGCGTACTAACCAGTCAGCGGAATGACAAGACATGATTACATGATACATCATACAAGGCAGAGGCTGACAGATTTTTACCTAATGAGGGAATCAGGGATTATGGGGTTAGTCCAGGATGGGACTCTGAAGGTTCAACCACAATCCCATTGAATGGCAGACCAGCATCAACTAGGACCAAATGAAAAGTTCCTGATCCTATTTCTTATATTCGTATGAAAGAATCACTAGTATGCAAGTTAAATGTTACAAATGGTATTTTGGACTCTGGACACATCAGGGACTTAGTATGGAGAAGCATGAGACAGCAGATTCTGGAATCTGGATTGCATTTACCACTGATTCAGGTTTCTAGTTGTGACTTCAATCATGTTCTGTTCAACCTTGCGCTATTCAATTTTGTATTAACAAAACTTGATTTGAATGCAAAACATGTCAAGTGGTTGCAACAGCCACAGTGGAAGGAAAAAAATGATTTTAAACTGCAAAGGAACCAACAATAGAATTTAGCGATAGACACGAGAAACTCCAGATGCTGGTTGATCAAGTAAAGGCATACGGTGCTGTAGCAACTCAGCAGATCAGACACCATCTTTGGAGAATATTTCAGGTCGGAACCCTTTTACAGAGTCTGAAGAAGAACCCAAAACGGCGCCTATGCCCACGTTCTCCAGAGATGTTCTTTGACCCACCGAGTTACTCCAGCACTTTGTGTCTTTAATAGAATCTAGCTCATGTCTTCTAAGGAGCTCCTTGCATTTTTGACATACTCCATACTGATACAGAGGCCACATCCTTAGATGTTCCATTGGTTTAGCATTAGATAAAATCCCCTTTCTCAAAGTGAATAGGATATGCAGGTACACCATATAACTCTAATTATCAAATTAGTTATTTTTAATATATTTTACAGTGTAAAAATCCACCTCAAAAATAACCACTTAGATTTCTCAATTCATGAGTGAAAAAAACCCTGAATTCCATTGTAACCCGAACCCCACAAAAACCGCTGAACCTCACAAGAACTCCAGAGTAACTCCTGGAGCCCAAAACAGATCAGTTCAGTTTAGTTTATTGTCGCATGTACCGAGGCACAGTGAAAAGCTTTTGTTATGTGCTATTGGCAGTCTGAAGAAGGGTTTCGGCCCGAAATGTTGCCTATTTCCATAGATGCTGCCTCACCCGCTGAGTTTCTCCAGCATTTTTGTCTACCAACGGAAAGACAATACGTGATTACAATCGAGCCATCCACAGTGTACAGACACATGATAAGGCAATAACGTTTAGTGCAAGGAAAAGCCAGCAAAGTGCAATCAAGGATATTCTGAGGGTCACCAATGAGGTAGATAGTAGTTTGACACTGCTCTCTGGTTGTGGTTGGGAGATTCAGTTGCCTGATAACAGCTGGGAAGAAACTGTCCCTGAATCTGGAACAACAACTGAACATCTGAAAACAACACAGGAACCCTGAATGCATAGTAACCCCCTATAACCCCACAACATGCTCTCGAACCCCTTCAGTAACCTCTGGACCCCATGAATAACACTTGGAGCCCACATTGTTCTATGGGTTTAAATCAAAAAACATTTTCAGGATCACTTGAGGCCACTCAAAAATGTACTTCTGGTGCTAGTATATCAATGTCAAATGTAATTATCCTGAAGATTATTTATACTTTTTGCAGTCCCTACACCTTCTCACACTGTCTCCCTTCCTCGTATCTACCAGCTATTAAAAACAAAATTGCATTGGCTACTATATTAGCTTAGAGAGTTACATGGCACAGAAACAGGCCCTTCGACCCAACTTGCCCATGCCAGCCAAGATGCCCCAACTACTCGAGTCCCACCTGGCAGGTTTAGCCCATATACTTCTGAACCTTCCCTATCTATGTGCCGAGGCAGAAGGCATTATCGCACAGGATTTTTTCGGTCCCCATTTGTAGCATAGTTACACTCATTCAAAGAGTTGGAAACCTTACCCAAGATCTCGCTGTAGAATGAATCCCATTCTGACCAAAATTGTAAGAAGAAAAAATCGTGAACGACGTATGAGAGGAGATTTTCAATTCGTTGGGTAAAGGTCATCGAAGTGTTGAGCTCGGACAAGGTGGCAGGGACGAATGAAGGAGGGGCAGGCAATTGAGCGCAGTGCCGCTGCATTGAAAAGCCTGGGCAGAATCTAAACGTGTAGACAAATGGAATGTTAAGCTGCGAAGCCAACAGCTCTCCTCCAACTGTCACGGGGTCAGCAAGGATAACGTCAAACTTCGACTGTCTCAGTTTTTCCATTCGCTCCTTATTCCGGATCAAAACATCACAAATTGGTTTGTTTATATTAAAGATGTTGGTCATGAAGACTTTAACTCTTTCATAAAACCTCCAGGGGGAGAGATGTGGCTTCTCGTACATCCATAACTGTAGAGCATCATCAATCAACTCTTCCACTTTCTCCGGCCCAAATGGGACCTTTAGGAGTTCGACCTTCATGCCTTCTGGTTGATCAAGGTGGTCAAGGATTGAAGATGTGCTGACCATAGCGGTCACATTATGCCCCTGTTTAAGAAGTTCCTTTATGATGTGTTTAACGTTAAGCCAATGACTTCTTTCTATTGGCCAGACAAGCACATTTCCACAAAGGGTAGAGCCCGTCCATGTTAGCAGAAGGAACAGAAAGCTTTGATGAATAACTGCTGGTGACATATCCACTCCTCCACGGTACCTTTCCCACGGTACCCGCGACACTTAAATAAAAATCAACGCACAAGCGGTAGAGTTGCTGCCTCACAGCGCCAGAGACCCACGTTCGATCCTGACTACGGGTGCTATCTGTATGGAGTTTGCACGTTCTCCCTGTGACCGCGTTGGTTTTTCTCCGGGCGCTCCAGTGTCCTGCCGCGTCTCGAAGACGTGCAGGTTTGTGGGTCTGCAAATTGCCCTGAGTGTGCAGGATAGAACTGGTGTACGGGTGAACACTTGTCGGCGTGGATTTGGTGGGCTGAAGGGTCCGTTTCCAAGCTGTATCTTTAAAAATGAAGCAATTCGCCAATCGCAGAGTGAATTAGCCCACCTGTAAGGAAAGATCAAAACAATACATTTCATTCAACTCTCAGCCAATTACATCCTTCTGAATTAATCTTTAATCAAGATTAAATATCTTACAAGGCAGCTGAACATTGTTTTATCACATCGAGGTGGGGGGGGGGGGTGGGGGGAAGAGACAAAAATAAGCTGCATGCCAACCATTGTAGAATTTGAAAAGACTGTAAAAGCATTCCGGCTCTCTATGCCACAGGTACATCATAATAAATCCATAAACAATGACAATCTGATGCAGAGACAGAAAATAACTGAAATTTGTGAACATGAAAGTTCAATGACACAATCAGGAGATGGAGTGAAAGATGAAATGGTCAAGATGCAGTTGACATGCCAATCGAAACAAGCAAGTTGATATCTTACATTTATAATACCCTTCTAAATATTGACACTCCACCTTCTGAGATTTATAGGCGAGCATGGGAGAATAGACAATAAACAATAGACAATGGACAATAGGTGCAGGAGTAGGCCATTTGGCCCTTCGAGCCAGCACCACCATTCAATGTGATTATGGCTGATCATCCCCAATCAGTACCTCGTTCCTGCCTTCTCCCCATATCCCCTGACTCCGCTATTTTTAGGAGCCCTATCTAGCTCTCTCTTGTGAGAGAGAACGAGCTGGGTTCACCCATTTCGAAAGATATATGGGATGAAAGCCAACAATACATACATTACTGTTCTTTAAATGCCAGGCATTGTCTGATACCATTTAAAATATTGCATAGGTTATACTACTCAAAGACCAAATTGAACAAGATCTTCCCAACTGTTTCTCCTCTTTGTGATAAATGTCACCTTCAAGAAGCCACCTTAACTCATACGTTTGTATCCTGTATAAAAATACAAAACTTCTGGATGGAAATATTCAATATTATTACCCATATCACACATCTGAGGTATGCTTTTACAAAATTGTATTCCCTTCGTTTTTACTGCCAGCAGGGGTAACAGGGGAATATTTTCTTATATTCCCCTTTCTTGCGAACGCCTATGGACTTTACCTGTTAAAACAGCGGGGAATATAGCCTTATATTCCCCTGGTCTCACATCCGGGAACTTGGCAACGTGACGGCAACGTGACGCTGCGTGGGAAATTTAGAATATTCAAACGGCAGACAGGAAGACTGCCGCGTCCATTTTGGTTAAATTTTACGTGGAAGTCCGCCGAGCTGAGATGTTAAAATTTTCCTCTAGATGTCTGATAATGGGTAATAATAACAATATTGACTGTCCTCTTTCGGGAGATACGACATATATTGCCCTCACTAGATCCATATTGCCCTCGTCTTCGACTCGGGCAATATGAATCTACTTCAGGCAATATATGTCGTATCCCCCTCAAGGCCAGTCAATATTCTATTATTATTTCTAAAACACTTAAAACTCCATTGGAGCCAGAACCAAAACTAATAATATTAGGAATGTCAGGGGGCTGCCCTAATCTAACAATATTTCAAAGATGCTTCCTTGACTACGGTTTAATAACTGTGAAAAAACATATACTTAAATTCTGGAAAAAGATAACAGTCCCCACAGTGAAGATGTGGATCAGAGAAATGACCAAGACACTACATCTAAAAAAAATAAGGTTCGTCTTGATTGACAAACCAGATCAATTTTCAAAAATATGGTCTCCTTTTATTGAATTTCTTCAATAACATAATGGTTGAACACAAAATCAAAACCGATGGTAGGGCTGGGTGAGTGGGCATATGGGAGGGTAGTTGGATATATCTCCGCTTCTTTTTCACTTTTTCTAAGTTCTGTTTTTTTGTCTTTGCTTCTTTTTTCTTTTCTTCTTTCTTTCCCCTTTTCCCTTTTTTTCTCCCTATCTAGTTAATAGTTTATAAAATGTTAAAATTGAAGCTGTATGAAAATTGTATAACAGCTATGTATAACCTGGACTCCAACCTGCTGCTGACCTTCTACCGCTCGTCCATTGAGAGCCTGTTGACATACTGCATTACAGCATGGCATGGCAGACAGGGAGAGGCTTCGGAGAGTAGTTAGGGCAGCACAGAAGATCATCGGCTGCCCTCTCCCCTCTCTGATGGACATTTACACCTCCCGCTGCCTCAGCAGGGCGAAGAACATTATCAAGGACAGCTCCCATCCTGCATTTGGCCTGTTCAACCTGCTGCCCTCAGGGAGGCGCTATAGGTGCATCAGCACAAGGACAAATAGACTCAAGAACAGTTTCTTTCCAAAATCCATTATTTCCCTGAACTCACACATGCACTGACTTCACAGCCTAACCCCGGACCTTCATCTATCCACCTACTGTAATTTGTACTGTAACTGTAATTCTATTTATCCATTGTCTTTTATAGATATGTACATAGCGTCGCAGAAACTGTGCACCTTATTCCCCCTCGCCCTTTTTGTTTTTTACACTGAGTAGGAGCAGCTTTTAATCTCATTGTACATGTGTATAGTGACAATAAAAAGGCATTCATTCATTCATGTCGATTATTTTTTTTGTACAATTGCTTCTAACAAAAATAAAATTTAATTTAAAAAAAAAGATGCAGATGCAAGGAACTATAGATGCTGTTTAACCAAGGAATGCTACAACATGTTGGTGTAACTCAGTGGGTCAGGCAGTACCTTCAGAGAACATGGATAGGTAATGTTTTGGGTCGGGTCCCTTCTTCGGACTGATGGAAGGATCTGGAGAATGGTCCCAACCCCAAACGTCACCTATCCATGTTCTCCAGGGATGCTGGCTGACCCGTTGTGTTACTCCAGCTTTTGGCGTTTTTTGGAGCATTGGTCATGGTATTGCTGGTATGTCCTAGCAAGTTTGAGACTTTCACACATGTGGTTACTGGAAACTGCTGGGAAATCATCACCGATACATATTTCAATTTGGTTGCTCCATGGACTCCCAATCCAGCGGCAGACATCCATTTTGCTGACAATCGCCAATATTTTGCACTGGAGAGTCAAATCTCAAATATTTTACTAGGTTCTGGCAGAAGATGAATTTTCTCAAATTTAGAAATGTGGTGAATAAAATTAGCAAATAAATAATTGTTTAACAATTTTCACTTTTCTATTCTTTATTTTTGGTCTTGTAAAATGTTTCGAATTTTGGAAATGTGCAGAACCCAAACAGGCTGCAACGAACGCTGAGACTGGAGATTTTCAGAGGCATAGGAATCTCCTTCCTTCAATCAGTTGCCTGAAAGTGGGATCACAGGTGGACAGGCTGGTGAAGAACGCACTTAACACGCTGTCCTTCATCAGTCAGGCCATTGAGTATAGGACCTGAGATGCTATGTTGCAGAGTTGTTCAATACATTGGTGAGCCTGCACTTGGAGTAACGTGTGCAGCCTGATTGTCATTAAGCTAACAAAAGTGCAAAGTAGATGTACCGGGATGTCACCAGGACACAAAGGCCTGAACTTTAGGGAAAGCAACGTTGGGCTGGCTAGGAATTTATTCCTTGAAGCCGAGGGGACTGAGGGGTAAACTTATAGAGGTGTATAAAATCAGCAAGGGCTTAGATAAGGTGAACGCGCAAAGTGTTTTATCTAGCAAAAGTTAATCAAAAATGATCAGGCATAAAGGAGGTGCCAGGAGGTAGTATATACATGGAACAAGCTGCCAGAGGAAGTGGTAGAGAAGGATGTCATAGGATATTTATAGGTTATTTGGAAAGGACATCAATAGGAAAGTTTTGGAAAAATACTAGATGAAGTGGGACCCGTTGGGTCCCTGTCACATGGGAGGTATGGTCCCCCAATGCAATATTCCACCACTCACCCATAGCCCCCACAGAAGGCCTGGTCCCCAAAAGCAACCAGTTCCCCAAGGCAATATTCCACCGCTCACCCGTTCCCCTAATGCAACATGTTCCATTAATAATGAAAACTCTATTATTCCACCCCCAATAATGAAAACTATTATTCCCCTATTCCACCACCCCCCTCCCCACACACACACACACAATGAAAACCCCCATGTGGGGGGATCCTCCCCCCTATTCCCCCCCCCCCATTGAAAACCCAAACGTGGAGAAGGGGGCGGCATCAGCACTCCACGGAGGCAATCAATCATCCCCACTTGGGGGGGGCAGTGTCTTCGCTATCATGTACTGTTATATATAGATAGAAACTAGACAAAGTGGGACTCGTTGGGTCCCTGGCACACGGGAGGCCTGGTCCCCCAATGCAACCCGTTCCCCCAATGCAATATACCACCACTCAACCATAGCCTCCAACTGCTCATTTTTAATGCAATATTCGACCACTCCCCCATAGCACCCATGGGAGGCCTGGTCCCTCAACGCAACCCATTCCCCAACCTAAGATTCCATCACTCACCCGTTCCCCCAAAGAAACCTGTTTCCCCAATGCAATATTCCACCACTCATCCAACTGTGCAGGTCGGCTCATTTTTTCACCCTCCCGCATTTTAAACTTTTTTTTTAATGCAATCGCGCTAACATTTTAAAAATTCTTTAATGTGATTTAGGTGCCACAAACAAGGCCATTAAACTTTGCTGTAGCTTTGCAATCATATATGTGCTGGGTTGGGCTGCCAGATTCTTCCCCTGAAGGACTTATGTTGTCAAAGACTCAGCATCCTGGGATAGCAACATTGTAGCTACAAGGCCATTAAACTTTGCTGTGGCTTTGAAATCACATATATGCTGGGTTAGGCGGGCAGATTCTTCCCTTAAGGGCATTTGCTGTCAATGACTCAGTGTCCTGAGATAACAACATTGTAGCTGGTAGGGCATTATGACACCATAGCTGGTAATTGCCAGTTCAGATTGGAAGAAATCTTTCTCAAAGTGGGATTTTGTAAAGCTAAAAATGTTAATACCTTGAAAAATATAACATGAATCTGAACTAAACGTATTCAAAACACACCACAAGACAATTGTGTGTAACGTGGTGCAACAATTTTTGTGCTATCATGTATCGTTTTGGCATAGTTTCAGGATCTCACTCACACACTCACAGACAGGCAGACATCCAAACAAGATGAGTTTTAGTAATATATATACTAGACCAAGCGGGACCCATTGGGTCCCTGTCATATGGTCCCTGTCCCTGGTCCCCCAATGTAACCCGTTCCCCCAACGCAATATTCCACGACTCGCCAATAAACCCCAGGGGAGGCCTGGTCCCCCAACGCAACCCGTTCCCCAAGGCAATATTCCACCAGTCAGCCATTTCCCCTACACAACCCGTTCCCTCAACGCAATATTCCCCACTCACCCATAGCCCCCAACTGCGCAGGGGCTGCTCATTTTGCCTTGTTCACCCTCCCTCATTTTAATCTTTAAAAAAAAGCAATTGCACTTGCTAGCTAGCAGAACTCAATGTACTAGGATAGCAACATTGTCGCAAGCAGGGCTTCAATCCCATTGGCCCCATGGGACGCCTGGTCTCTCAACGCAACCCGTTTCCCCAACACAATATTCCACCACTCACCCATTCCACTAACGCAACCCATTTCCTCAAACCATTATTCCACCACTCACCCTTAGCCCCTCATCCTCCCTCATTTTATTTTTTTTTTAAATGGCATCACATGCTGCAAGGACTTAAAAAAAAAACAAATTCCACTTCCCCTGCCTCCCTCAGCACTCAATTCCAATTCCACTTCCCCTGCCCCCTCCTGTTCAGCCTCACTCTGCCAGGACTAAGAGAGGTATGATTGCAACATTGTTGCAAATGAGATCCCATTGTGACATTAGCTGTAACTGCCAGCAATTGGCACAGCACTTGGTCACAAAGTGGGATTTTGTAAAGCTAAAAATGTTAATAACTTGTAAAATATAACATAGAGCGAAACTTGTTGAAAACACACCACAGGACAATTGTGAGTAAGGTGGTGCAAAACTTTTAGCGCTATTGCGTACCGTTTTGGCATAATTTCAGGATCTCACTCACATGCATGCTCGCACGCTCACACGCAGACATCCAAACAAGATGAGAGTTTTCGAGAGAGAGATGGATGGATGGATGGATGGATGGATGGATCAAATGTAGGTAAATGGTACTAACAGTTAGGCAACTTAGTTGACCTGGACCAGTTGTGCTTAACGACATATTTCCATGCTGTATACCTCAACGACTTTATGGTTAATAAGTTTGTGGATGACAGAAAATTAAAATTTATGTAAAATTACAACAGATCTGGAAGAACTGTGGAAGCGAACCAAGCAATGGCAAATGGAATTAAATGCTGATAAGTGCAATGTGTTGCATTTTGTTAAATTAATCATAGAAACATAGAAGCATAGAAAATAGGTGCAGGAGGCCATTCAGCCCTTCGTGCCAACACTGCCATTCAGTGCAATCATGGCTGATCACCCCAATCTATAACCCGTGCCTGCCTTTTCCCCGTATCCCTTGATTCCACTAGCCCCTAGAGATCTATCCAACTCTCTCTTAAATCCATCCAGTGATTTGGCCTCCACTGCCCTCTGTGGCAGGGAATTCCACAAATTCACAACTCTCTGGGTGAAAACGTTTTTTCTCACCTCAGTCTTAAATGGCCTCCCCTTTATTCTAAGACTGTGTCCCCTGGTTCTAGACTCGCACAACATTGGGAACATTTTTCCTGCATCTAGCTTGTCCAGTCCTTTTATAATTTTATATGTTTCGATAAGATATCCACTCATCCTTCTAAACTCCAGTGAATACAAGCATAGTCTTTTCAATCTTTCTTCATATGACAGTCCTGCCATCCCAGGGATCAATCTCGTGAACCTACGCTGAACCGCCTCAATCACAAGGATGTCCTTCCTCAAATTAGGAGACCAAAACGGTATGCAATACTCCAGATCTGGTCTTACTAGAGCCCTATACAACTGCAGAAGAACTTCTCAACTCCTATACTGAAATCCTCTTGTTATGAAGGCCAACATTCCATTAGCTTTCTTCACTGCCTGCTGTACCTACACGCCAACTGTCAGTGACCGGTGTACAAGGACACCCAGGTCTCACTGTACCTCCCCCTTACCTAACCTAACCCCATTGAGATAATAATCTGCCCCCTTGTTTTTGCCACCAAAGTGGATAACCTCACATTTATCTATATTATACTGCATCTGCCACACATCTGCCCACTCACTCAACCTGTCCAGGTCACCCTGCAACCTCCTAACATCCTCTTCACAGTTCACACTGCCACCCAGCTTTGTATCATCCGCAAACTTGCTAGTGTTGCTCCTAATTCCCTCTTCCAAATCATTAATATATATGGTAAACAGTTGCGGCCCCAACACCGAACCTTGCGGCACTCCACTCGCCAGTGCCTGCCAATCTGAAAAGGACCCGTTCACTCATACTCTTTGCTTCCTGTCTGCCAACCAATTTTCTATCCACGTCAACACACTACCCCCAATACCATGTGCTCTAATTTTAGTCACGAATCTCCCGTGCGGGACCTTATCAAAGGCTTTCTGAAAGTCTAGATACACTACATCCACTGGCTCCCCTTCATCCATTTTACTTGTCACATCCTCAAAAAATTCCAGAAGATTAGTCAAGCATGATTTTCCTTTCATAAATCCATGCTGACTTCGACTAAGCATTTTACTGCTATCCAAATACCCCATTATTACCTCTTTAATAATTGACTCCAGCATATTTCCCACCACCGAAGTCAGGCTAACTGGTCTGTAATTCCCCATTTTCTCTCTCGCTCCTTTGACTTTTGACTTTGCCACTCTTTTTCCCTTAACATATCTAAAGAAGCTTTTACTGTCCTTCTTTATATTCGTGGCCAGCTTCCCTTTGTACTTCATCTTTTCAGCCCGTATCGCCCATTTTGTTTCCTTCTGTTGTCCTATGAAAGTTTCCCAATCCTCTGGCTTCCGGCTACTCTTTGCTGTGTTATACATCTTTTCTTTTAGTTTTATTCTATCCCTAACTACTCTTGCCAGCCACGGTTGCCTCCTACCCCCCTTAGAATCTTTCTTCCTTTTTGGAATGAAATGATCCTGTGTCTTCTGGATTACGCCCAGAAATTCCTGCCATTGCTGTTCCACCGTCATTCCTGCTAGTATCCCTTTCCAGTGTACCTTGGCCAGCTCCTCTCTCATGCCTTCATAATCGTCTTTGTTCAGCTGCATCACTGCCACTTCCGATTTAACCTTCTCCTTCTCAAATTGCAGATTAAAATTAATCATATTATGATCACTACCTCCAAGCGGTTCCTTTACCTCGAGTTCTCTTATCAAATTTGGTTCATTGGACAACACTAACTCCAGAATTGCCTTTTCTCTGGTCGGCTCCATTACAAGCTGCTCTAAGAATCCATCTCGGAGGCACTCTACAAACTCTCTACCTTGGGGTCCTGAACCAACCTGATTTTCCCAGTCTATCTGCATATTGAAATCCCCCATCACCAGAGTGGCATTACCTTCAGGGCCGGCCTTAAGCCACTTGGACCGATTGTTCGAAATTAGGCCACACGCCTAAGGGGGGCCCCGTGCTAGAGAAATCCAAAGCTCCGCTCTGGGATCTTTGGAGTAATCTACTCTCGGCTCGGGTAGATTACCCCGCGGGGAGGGGGGAGAGAGGGGTAGAGAGAGGGTGGAGGGGGAAGAAAGAAGTAGACGAGGAGGGGGAATGGAGAATGGGAGAGGGGGAGGTCCCTCATGGTCCCAGGGCAGCGCTCCCGCCCCTCCAGTCGCCATTCTTCACGCACACAGCCCCAGCTCCATCCCTCTCTCTCCCCGGGGAGATGCGGTGAACAATACACGGAGGGCCGGGCCGGGGGTTGGTGCAACATTTACAAACCTCGGCCTCAGCTCACACGCATTCGCACATACCCTGGCATCAATCCCCACCAGCCCTCCCCCTCCCTTCTCCTCTTCCATTCCCTCCCTCCCTTCCCATTCTTCCCTCCCTCCCTTCTCTCTTTCCCTCCCTCCTTCCTCTCTCACTTTTCTCTTCTCCCTTCTCTCCTTCCCTCCCTCCTTTCTTTCTCTCCTTCCTCTCTCTGTTTTCACTTTTCTCTTTCCCTCCCTCCCGTCTTTGTCTCCTTCCCTCCCTCCCTCCCTCCCTTCTTTCTCTACTTCCCTCACTCCCTTCTCTCCTTTCCTCCCACACACACACAGGGTGCTGGGTCCGGCGGCCGCTCCATCCACACCGCATGGAGTTTTAACCCCGGCCTGGAACCAGGAGCGAGCCGGGTGAGTCCACCTCCCCTGGACCCAGCTGGCACAGAGCATCTGGGCCAGCTCGCATTCACTGTGGGTGGGGTGGGGGGGGGGGGGACGCTCCCCGGGCATCGGCAAGTCTCTGCTCACTCCGGGTGTTGTCGCCGCCACTGGCACACAACCTAAAACACACCCTTATACACACACTGACACACACAAGGTTTAAAGGGATATGGACCAAATGCGGATAAATGGGACTAGTTTAGATGGGGCATCTTGATCTGCATGGACAAGTTGGGATGAAGGGCCTGTTTCCATGCTGTACGACTATGACACACTGTAGAAAGGGGGCAATTGCTCTGGAGAGGACCCAGGGGCGATTTATGAACATATTGGCGGGGCTGGAATTTTTTTTTCACTTTGAAGAAAGATTTGATAACTGGGATTGTATTCTCTGCAGCAACAGAGGTGAGGAAAAGACTTAGTAGAGGTGAATGATATTATGAGAATAGGACATGTTTCGCTTAACAAAGAGTGTAAGAAGGAACTGCAGATGGTGATTTAAACTGAAGATAGACTCTAAAAACTGGAATAACTCAGCAGCACAGGCAGCATCTCTGGAGGGAAAGAATAGGTGATGTTTCGGGTCGAGACCTTCAGACTGAAGAGGTTGAAAACCAGCCATAAAACACAATGACTGGAGATGTGTGTTATCCAACTAAGGGCAGGAATTAGAATCATGTGTTCATCTTGACGTGACACCATAATAAATATATTACAGAAAAATAATTTAATGGGGTGGCGCGGTGGCGCGGTGGCGCAGTGGTGGAGTTGCTGTCTTGCAGCACCACAGACCCAGATTTGATCCTGACTACGGCTGCTGTCTGTATAGTATTTGTACATTCTCCTTATGACCACATGGTTTTCTCTGGATTTTCCGGTTTCTCCCACATCCGAAAGAAGTGTGGGTTTGTTGGTTAATTGGCTTCTGTAAATTGTCCTTGGCGTGTAGGATACAACTGGTGTAAGGTAGATTGCTGGTCAGTGTGGACTTGGTGGACCGAAGGGCCTGTTTCCATATATATGTTTCACATATATATCTTCATTTCATTGAACCATATACGGTTGAATATGTGGCATTATTTTCGTCTTGTTTCGATAGTCAAAGGTTGATTGATTTATTTGTGCAGAACAGTGATGGAAGTTTTTACAGACATTTTCAACCTGTCACTTCTGAGGTCTGAGGTTCCCACCTGCCTCAAAAGGGCATCAATAATATCGGTGCCCAAGAAGAGCAAGGTGACGTGCCTCAATGACAATCGACCTGTGGCACTAACGCCTGTGGTGATGAACTGCTTCGAGAGGTTGATCATGGCGCAAATCAACTCCTACCTCAACAAAAACCTGGACCCACTGCAGTTCGCTTACCGCCACAACAGATCTCGTGGACGCAATCTCGCTGGCCCTCCACTCCGCTCTGGACCACTTGGAGAACAAAAACTCATATGTCAGGCTGTTATTCATTGACTACAGCTCGGCATTTAACACAATCATCCCCTCCAAGCTGGATACCAAACTCGCAGAACTGGGTGTCTGCGCATCCCTCTGCAATTGGATCCTCGACTTCCTCATTCACAGACCACAGTCTGTTCGTATTGGTGGTAATGTGTCAGACTTGATAACAATCAGCACGGGAGCACCTCAAGGCTGCGTGCTCAGCCCCCTGCTGTACTCATTCTATACTCATGACTGCGTAACCGGTCATAGTGCGAACTCCATCATCAAGTTCGCTGACAACACCACTGTTGTGGGACGTATCACTGATGGGGATGAGTCGGAGTACAGAAGAGCGATCGAGCCACTGTCCATATGTTGCCAGCACAATAAACTGGCCCTCAACACCAGCAAAACCAAGGAACTGTTTGTGGACTTTGGAAGGAGTAGGATGGGGACCCACAGTCCTGTTTATATCAATGGGTCGATGGTTGAAAGGGTCAAGAGCTTCAAATTCCTGGGCATGCACATCTGTGAAGATCTTTCCTGGTCCGAGAGCACAGATGCAATTATTAAGAAAGCTCATCAATGCCTCTACTTCCTGAGAAGATTACGGAGAGTCGGTCTGTCAAGGAGGACTCTCTCTAACTTCTACAGGTGCACAGTAGAGAGCTTGCTGACTGATTGCATCGTGGCTTGGTTCGGCAACTTGAGTGCCCTGGAGAGGAAAAGACTACAAAAAGTAGTAAACACTGCCCAGTCCATCATCGGCTCTGACCTTCCTTCCATCGAGGGGATCTACCACAGTCGCTGCCTCAAAAAGGCTGGCAGCATCATCAAGGACCTGGCCTCACACCCATCTCCCTGCTACCTTCGGGTAGAAGGTACAGGAGCTTGAGAACTGCAACAACCCGGTTCAGGAATAGCTACTTCCCCACAGCCATCAGGCTATTAAACCTGGCTCGGACAAAACTCTGAACATTAATACCCCTCCATCTGTTATTTGCACTTTATTAATTTATTAATTAATGTGTGTATTTACGTATATAATTGCAGTCAATGCTGACTATGTTCTGTTTTGCTATGCAAAGAAAGAATTTCATTGTCCTGTCAGGGACACATGACAATAAACTCTTTTGACTTTGACTTGACTTTTGAAGTCTGACTGCTCTTGCCTTGTTTCTAGGTTTTTGTTTCTCTATATATATGCATAACAGCATTAATTATAATCTGATTTCCATACATGAATATACTGTCATTCATGTGCTGCACTGTTGATCAGAGCCTGGCTCCCCCCCCCCCCCCCCCCCCCATCATTACGCCCCCTCGCAATTTCTCACTCTGCCCTGCACACATAACGCACAGACATCTAACACACATTACGCACAGACGACAACACACACACACACTTAAATTACTTTTTTTTCATTTCACAGTCACTAAAACAAGTGGTATTGTAATTTTCTTCTTTTCAGAGGTGATCTACACATTTTGTTTGTTACTTATAGGCTTACATGTATGCAATTTTATATTAAATTGTAGCTTAGATCAGTTTGGTCCATTAACTCGCAGGCACTTTTTAAGCGCACATTTTGATTACTTTCCATTCTACCATAGAGATATAAAGTCTATAATAGACTTTATTTGTATTTCTATGATTCTACAGACCTTGGCTGGGAACCTGGGGCTCACCAAAATTGTTCCCAATTGGGCCCCGCACCTCCTAAGGCCAGCCCTGATTACCTTTGTAACATGCCAGTTTTAATCCAGTGTAGGACTTACATGATAGGGCCCTGGAATGTTGTAGAACAGGGAGAGTTAGGGGTGCAGGTAATAGATCATAGATCACAAGTGATAGGAGTAGAATTGGGCCATTTGGCCCATCAAGTCTACTCCACCATTCAATCATGGCTGATCGATCTCTCCCTCCTAATCCCATTCTCCTGCCTTCTCCCTATAACCTCTGACACCCGCACTCATCAAGAATCTATCTATCTCGGCCTTAAATATATCCACTGACTTGCCTCCACAGCCTTCTGTGGCAAGAATTCCACAGATTCACCACCGTCTGACTAAAGTTCCATGCAAGTATTAATATGGATGGAAAGGATGGCGATGATGTTTAGCCTTCATCAGTCAGGGCACGGAGTACCAGAAAATAGACACAAAATGCTGGAGTAACTCAGCGGGTTAGGCAGCATCTCTGGAGAGAAGGAATGGGTGATGTTTCGGGTAGAGACCCTTCTTCAGACCTTTCCCGACCCGAAACGGTCTGATGAAGGATCTCGACCCGAACCATCACCCATTCCTTCCCTCCAGAGATGCTGCCTGTCCCAGCTGAGTTACTCCAGCATTTTGTGTCTATCTTCGCTTTAAACCAACATCTGCAGTTCCTTCCTACACATTGAGTACAAGAGTTGGACCACCATGTTACAACTGCACAAGCCGTTGGTAAAACCATACTTGTAGTACACTATGCAGTTCTGGTCAACCAAATATAAGAACAATTACATTATGCAGGAAAGGGGACTGAGAAGATTCATGAGGAAGTTGCCAGGACTGGAGGATTAGCATTATAAAGAGGTTGAGTGGTGACCTTAGAGGTATATAAAATCAAGAGGGGGGCATAGATAAGATGAATAGTCTTCTCCCCATAGTAGGGGGAGTCTAAAACTAGAGGGCATAGGATTAAGTTGAGAGGGGAGAGATTTAAAAAAGACATGAGGGAGGTAACCGTTTCCACATATGGTGGTGAGTATAACACTATAACACTGAACACTGGCGTGCCAAGGGCTGTGTGCTCAGTCCTCTCCTCTACTCTCTCTTCACCCATGACTGCATCCCTAAGTTTAGCACAAAAGCCATCATAAAATTTGCCGACGACTCCACGGTGGTAGGACTGATCAGCAACAACGACGAGTCAGCCTACAGGGAGGAGGTCCAGCACCTGACAACCTGGTGTGCCAACAATAACCTCGTCCTCAACTCCCAGAAGATGAAGGAGATCATTGTCAACTTCAGAAAGAACAGAGGGGGCAGACCCACCCCCATCCATATAAACGGGACTGAGGTGGAGCGGGTCTCCAACTACAAATTCCTCAGGGTACACATCTCGGAGGATCTGTCCTGGTTCCTCAACCCCTCCAAGCTGATCAAAAAGGCGCAGAGCGCCTTTACTTCCTGAGGAGGCTCAAAAAAGCCCACCTGTCCCCCCAGATCCTGACCAACTTTTACCGCTGTACCATCGAAAGCATCCTGACCACCTGCTTTACGGTCTGGTACAGCAGTTGCACCGTAGCAGACAGGAAGGCACTACAACGGGTGGTGAAAACCGCCCAGTACACCATCGGTGCCCCCCTCCCTGCCTTGGATGCCCTCCACCGAAAACGGTGTCTGAGACGGGCTGGGAAGATCATCAAGGACCCCTCCCACCCTAACCATGGACTGTTTGCCCTCCTACCATCGGGGAGGCGGTACAGGAGCCTCAGGTCCCGCATCAGCAGGATGAGGAGTAGCTTCTACAATAACACCATAGCACTGCTGAACTCAGAGTCCCGCCGATAGATTTCCACATCTGTATTTATTTATCTGTATTTATCTAAACATTGCTATCACTACGTACTGACACTAAACTGCATTTCGTTGTACCCATACTTGTATCTGTGCAATGACATTAAATTTGAATTGAATTGAATTGAATTGAATTGAATTGAATTGAATTGAGTATATGGAACAAGCATGCAGAAGGAGGTAGAGACTGTTACAATGATAATATGTTAAAGACATTCAGACATGTACATGGATAGGAAAGGCTTAGCGACATATGGAATCAATGCAGGCAAAGAAAACTAGCTCAAGAAGTTACCTAGGATAGCATGGGCTGAATTGGGCCGAAGGAAGTGATTCCCTGCTGTACAGCTTTCTGCCTCTGTGAACAGTCGGACAAGTTAGGGTTGCCTCTGCTAGAATGAGAAGGCACTAATCACGTGCACGTCCTTACCTTTCTCCACGGGTTCAGCAAGCAAACCTAAGCGGCGGCACACGAGGCCCCAGATGCTGCAATCGTGAGGAGAAATCACAGTACTGGAGGAACTTGGCAGGTCTGGCAGCATCAGTGGAAGGAATGAAGATAGATGTTTCAGGTTGACACCCTTCTCAACCTACGAGAAAATGATAAGCATAGCGTGGGCTGCCGAACAAAAGCTGAGCGTCTGCCCGGCATATCAGTCGTCGGTCATAACGAAAGCAACACGGTGTGACCATAAAGCTTCACTCTAAACAACAGGGTTCAAAGTCCAAAGAAACTAAACTTCCTGTTGTGAGATTGTTGTTGAAAATCACCCAAGAGGGAACAAGGTTCAGAATGCCTGGCAGCACATCAAGTTCTGCACACAAGTTGATAAAATCTGCAGCCATCATTTGGGTTCGGTGAAACCCGGCATCACAACAACCTCGCAAAGTAATTTTCTGAAATGTTTTAATCGCAATGCAATCTCAGCTGCCAAAAATCAGTTTTGTGCTGAATTAAAACTGAAAGTTTAAGAACTAATTGGCAGGTAGGCTGGCATCTGGGCAAGAGAAACAGCGTGGGGGCACAGCATTTCCACACTGTGGTGGCTATTATGCAAGAGGTCCACAAAGTAGTGGTGGATGGAGGTCACTTCTTTCTCCACGGATGCTGCCTGGCCTGCTGAATATTTCCAGCATTTTCTAGGCTTCAGTTTTGGAGATCCAACATCGTCGATGTTTGCCTTTGGATTCATGTTGAGTTCAGTTGAGTTTAGTTTAATTTAGTTTAGTTCAGAGATACGGCGCAGAAACAGGCCCTTCAGTCCACCGGGTCCGGACCTACCAGTGATCTCCGCACATTAACATTATCCTACACACACTAGGGACAATTTACAATTATACCAAGCCAATTAACCTATAAACCTGTACGTCTTTGGAGTGAAGATCTCGGAGAAATCCCATGCGGGTCGTGGGGAGAACGTACAACCTCCGTACAGATGGCACCCATAGTCGGGATCAAACCCAGGTACCCAGCGCTGAAAGAGCTGTAAGGCAGCAACTTAATAACAAGTTGCTGCCAGAAATGAACAGGTCAGGTGGCATCTGTGGAGGGCAATGGACAGATGGTGTTTCTGGTCGGGACCCTTCCTCGTACTCAGATGGCATTTCGAGTCGCGACCCTTCTTCGGCTACTCTGAAGCAATCTAACCTTCAAAGTACTCTTCCCCTGATCTGATGGATCAGGTCGATTATACAGAAGTCACTTGATCTTATTATGCCGTGGAAGAAATTAATTTAGAGGGAAATTAATGGAAAACTAAAAGTTACAATCTTCGCAGGTTTGCTTCAAGAGACTTTATTACATGATATCATGGAGAGATGGTGGTAGTAAAATGCCTGCCAGTTCTGTGACTTCACAGCAGAATTAGCTGGCAGTTATACTGTGCAGTAAATTACTTTTGTTTACTTGTTAGATACCGCTATACGGAAATAAACTATCTACTACATGGGTACCAATTATTTCAATAGTCATAACATACTGTTCGCTTATGTTAATCTTATTCAATAACAGATGATTAACAGAATTCAAGCACAATACAACAGAATCTTGACATTATTCCGAGTCAATCAGAAGCCTCCCATTTACTGCAACATATCTACACTACTAGCGGTCGGGGGCGCGGGTGATCTGTAACTTCTCAGAGAAGTTAAACAAGCTTCGTTATCTCCTTCTGTTTACATTTACCATCCACCTTTCATCACATTCCCAGGCAGGAGGTAAAATCAACTAATCTACTTTGCCGTTTCCCACGGATTTTCTTCCACACCTGGTCAGGACAGAGATTTCCAATTGTCACCACCTGTACACCCTTTCGTTACCATGTTCAATTCCAATCAAAGAAGGATATTAATTTTTCTTCCACATATGCTTTGATGAGGCTAAGATGGGGTAGGGCTAGAAATATATTGTCATGTCTAAAAAAAACAAGATGGAATTCTATTAAAATTCCAATCATAGTGCACGGTGAATGGTCTTGTGTAACTATGTTGGCACAAGGGACTGGAGATGCTGGAGCCTTGCGCAAAAATCAAAGTGCTGGAGGAACTCAGCAGGTTAGGCAGCATCTACGAAAGGAAATGGACAGGAGACATTTTGGAATCCTTCTGTAGTTTTATGCTCTGATTGCTCACTTTGAAGGGCTCTCTTAAAGGATACACAAAGAGCAATCTGGCCAGGTGTGGTGACATCAAAAGCTGTGCATGACAAGTTTTAATACAACTTGTACAAGATTATTCTCTGCACAATAGACCCGCAAAGCGTACTGATCCCACACAGTGATACAGTCCAATGCTAACCAAACTTACAGGTTCAAGGGGCCCAATGTGGACCAAATTTACTGTTGCGAAGGCAGAGGATCCATTATCATCCAAGCAGTTTATTCATTAGTGGTTCTCAGTGGTCCCACTCATTGCCAAGATACGAAAGCCCTCTCAAAATCTGGTCTAAATCTGATGTTGGACTGATTTGCACCACCCAACAATCTACTCCATTATCCTCTTTGTAGATTTGTTTACTCCAGAAATGAGTGGGTTAACCTATGATGAGCATTTGTCGGCACAGGGCCTGTACTCGCTAAAGTTTTGAAGAATGAGGGGGGACCTCACTGAAACATACAGAACAGCGAAAGGCTTGGATAGAGTGGATGAGGAGAGGATGTTTCCATTAATGGGAGAGTCTAGGACTAGAGGTCATTGCCTCAGAATTAAAGAAAGGTAGACAAAAATGCTGGATAAACTCAGCGGGTAAGGCAGCATCTATGGAGCGAAGGAATGGGTCACGTTTCGGGTTGAGACCCTTCTTCAGATTGATGAGGGGATGCGGGGGGCAGGAAGAATTAAAGGACGTTCTTTTAGGAAGGAGATGAGGAGAAATTTCTTTAGTCAGAGGGTGATGAATCTGTGCAATTCTTTGCCACAGAAGGCTGTGGAGGCCGTCAATGGATATTTTAAGGCAGAGATACTGTAGATAGATTCCTGATGACCTTTCGGCGTGTTTAAAACCTCACCAACCACCTACACAATAATGACAAAAAGCTGCAGATCCTGGAATCTTGTGCCAAAAAACAAAAGGCTGGAGGAACTCAACGGGTTAGGTAGCATCTGTGGAGGGAATGGACAGACAATGCTTCGATTCAAGAGTCTAGAACGTTTAATTATTGTGTGTACATTCAAACAGAACAATGAAATTCTTACTTACTGCAGCTTACAGGGCTATTAATCTAATAACACACAAATTAATATACAATAAATTAATAATTAGTAATATAGACACTCCTCGACTTACATGAGGGTTATGTTCCGTGTACCTTTCAACTAGGTAGAAACAAAGAACCGCAGATGCTGGTTAATACCAAAATGACACAAAGTGCTGGAGTAACTCAGCAGGTCAGGCAGCATCTCCGGAGAACATGGGTAGGTGACGTTTCGGGTTGTGATCCTTCTTCAGACTGAATCAATCTGAAGAAGGGTCCCAACCTCAAAGGTCGCCTATCCAGGTTCTCCAGAGGTGCTGCCTGGACCTGCTGAGTTACTCCAGTACACTGTGGTATTTCACGTTAAATCTAGGCACCGATGGCATTGGCTTGCACCAGCGAGCCCCTCTTCACCAGGTGCCGTTGGTGCGGTAGTTGTTGCGGCTCACGTTGTAGACCCTGGTTGACAATTTTTTTTAGGTCGCCGCCACTGATAGGTAGTAGAGGGAAGATACTGGGAAGGACAGAAATTGGCAGAAATGGCAGAAGGGAAAGAGTGGGAATAATGGGGGATTTTCTTGGTTGGCTGCCAGTGATTAGTGGCATTCCACATAGGTCGATGCTGGGTCCGCTACTTTTCACATTGTACATTAATGAATTAGATGACGGAATTGATGGCTTGGTGGTCAAGTTTGCAGATGATACGAAGATAGGTGGAGGGGCAGGTAGTCTAGAGGGAGCAGGGAATCTGCAGAAGGACTTTGACAGGTGGGGAGAGTGGGAAAACAAGTGGCAGATGGAATACAGTGTAGCAAATTTCGAAGTAGGAATAAAGATGAAGACAATTTTCTAAATGGGAAGAGCTTTCAAAAATCGGAGGTGCAAAAGAACTTGGGAGTGTTATTGCAGGATTCCCATAAGGTTCATTTGCAGGTAGTCAAAAATTCTGGAGAAACCCAGCTGGCGAGGCAGCATCTATGGAACAAAGGAAATAGGCAACGTTTCGGGTCTCTTCTTCTTCTTGCGTATGGCGTGCTCAGCCTAAAGTTGTAGGACAACTTGTTCTATTTGATCTTACTTGATTGTGCACGCCAGGTTGGTTGCATTCGTCGAAACAGGTCGGACCACGTGAAGGTTGCAATCTCCCACCCCCGTTTCTGGTCAAAACCCTTCTTCAGACGGAAGGATGCTGCCTCACCCGCTGAGTTTCTCCAGCATTTTTGTCCAACTTCGATTTTCCAGCATCTGCAGTTCCTTCTTAAACAGGTTAATTTGAAGGTTGAATTGGTCGCAAGAAAGGGAAATGCAATGCTCGCATTCAATTCAAGAGGATGTAAAAGGAGGGATGTCATGACAAGAGCACTTTATAGTGTCCTTTATAGGACAGTTTTTTGGGCACTGGTCAGACTGCATTTGGAGTTCTGTGAGTAGTTTTGGGCCTCACATTTGAGGAGGGACGTGCTGGCATTCGAGGTGGTCGAGAGGAGGTTTATTGATTGAGTTGAAGTATGATGAGCATTTGTCAGCTCTGGGCCTGTATAAGCTGGAGTTTAGAAGGATAAGGGGGCATCTCATTGAAAAGTACAGAATAATGAAAAGCCCGAATAGAGTGGATGTGGAGAGGATGTATACAGTGGTGGTAGAGTCTAGGACCAGAGAGCACAGCCTCAGAGTACAAGGACTTACCTTTAGAAAAGAGATGAGGAGACATTTCTTTAGCCAGAGGGTGGTGAATCTGTGGAATCCATTGGGTATTTTTAAAATGGAGATTCATAGGTTCTTGATCAGGGGTTATGAGGAGAAGACAGCAGAATGAGATTAGGAGGGGAGATAAATCAGCCATGATTGAATGGCAGAGTAGACTTGATGGGTCGAACGGCAGCCTCGCCAATGGTCTGTCTGTCTTTTCGTCTTTTGTTATTTTTAGTGTGTTTTATAACGTTGGTGTTAATGTTCTCTGTTTTGTTTTACGTGGGGGATGGGGGAAGGAGTCGGGGGAACTTTTTTCAATCTCTCACCTTGCCGGAGATGCGATTGTTTTCCGGATCCTATCTCCGGTCACCCTGCGACCTAACATCATGGAGCTGGAGGCCTTGGTTGGGATTGACTTTGAGCTCCACTGCGGGGCCATGGACTTACCATCGGACCCTGCGATCCCTTGCCTGGGATCGATGCTCCAACTGTGGCCTGCGGATTTCACCATTGTGAAGCTCACAGTCTCGGGTGGAGACTGATGTCTGGGAAGCTCCAGTCACAGAAGGTTTCGACTAGCCCTAACCCTGGGACTGATCGTCCGGCGTGGGGGAGCTGATCGCCCAGACGTTGAGGGCCCGACCAACAGCTACGGGAGCCAAGAGCTTTCCGTCAACGGAAGACTCGATCCCCCGACTGTGGGAGGACAAAGAAGGGATGAAATTGAACTTTTTTTTGCCTTCCATCACAGTGAAGAATGTGGAGGAGTCACTGTGGTGGATGTTCATATTAAAATGTATTTTGTGTGTCTTGTTGCTTTTTGTTGGTGTGTGGCAAATCAAATTCCTCGTATGTTGCAAAACATACTTGGCTAATAAAGTATGATTATGATTATGATTCAGCTCCTATGTTTTTTGAATTGATGAAGGACGTGTTCGGTCACCGTGAGGTTCCCTCTTCTCCCACCGGCTGCTGCTCTCCTCTGTCGGCCATTGCCCTGTGGCTCCTCCGTCTACCCACTATCGCCAACATCCTCCTCCTTGGGGGAGAAGATGGAGGAGGTGGCAGTGGGGGTGGGAGTGGGGGGGGGGGAGGGTTTGCGGGACCAAGAGGATGAAGCGACAGCTGCTGAGATGGAAGGGACCCCCATGGTGACCGAGAGCATCCTGTCGGTGGAAGCGGCCTGAAGAAAGCGTCGACCAGCGGGGCCTCAAGGTGAGCCACAGCAACAGCCACGTCAGCAGGATGGTGCGGCGGCTGGTGAAGAAGGGCTTGCTGATGCCCCTTGTGGAAGATGTTAGCAAATGGGCGGCATGGTGGCACAGTGGCAGAGTTGCTACTTTATGGGCCTGTCCCACTTAGGCGACTTTTTAGGCAACTTTTTAGGCGACTGCAGGAGACTATGCAGTCACCACATGTTTGCAGGTGGGTGCTGGGTAGTCACCTTCACGCACTCTGGGAACTAGTCATGGCCTCATTATGGTCGCCGCAAATTTTTCAACATGTTGAAAAATTAGCGGAGACTAGAATGAAGCCGCCATGGAGAGTAGTGAGAGTTCTCGTGCCATAGGTGGGTCGCCAGGAGGTCGAAGGTTCTCGTAGGTTGTAGCCGATGCTGACTGGTGAATTTCATTGGCTCATTGGGGAAAAAAAATGTAACCAGTAGTTTTCAGAACCAAGGATAACTGACCGGTAATGTTAAATGTCTGCCGAGCTTCACAGACGTGTATCTCTGGCTTCTTAAAAGTTGTTTCCACTTCTTCTCCCCCCTCTGCACACCCCCCCTCTCCCCCCCCCCGTCCTTTAAAGGACTTACCATACATTGTGCTTTAGCCGTCTTAATTACAGCGACAACCTTCCTGTGCATTGTAGTGTGTGTCTATATCACATTGGCTTTGCACCATGTGAATTTCATTCAGATGGCGCTCCCCCCCGCTTGCCCTGTCCCCCGCCTGCATAACGGGCTGGTGAAGGAAGCGATGTGTGTGTGGGTGTGGGTGTGTTCCACTCTGACAGTTGCCGTTCCAATTGCCGGTTTTTCAGTCGCCTGAAAAATCGCCTAAGTGGGATAGGCCCTTTACAGTGCTTGCAGCGCCGGAGACCCGAGTTCGATCCCAACTATGGGTGCTGTCTGGACGGAGTTTGTACGTTCTCCCCGTGACTGCGTGGGTTTTTTCAGAGATTTTCGGTTTCCTCCCACACTCCAAAAACGTACAGGTATGTAGGTTAATTGGCTTGGTAAATGTAAATTGTGAGTATTGTTAATATGCGGGCATCGCTGGTCGGTGCGGACTCAGTGTGTCGAAGGGCCTGTTTCCATGCTGTATCTCTAAACTAACACTAAACTAACTTGGCCAGGAGTTACTCTGCACCACCACCCTCCTTTTCGCCCCCTTTTCCCATGTCACACCGACAGTGACAGAAACTGGAAGAGCAACGAGCCCGGGTACCTTTTATATCTATGAAGCTGACAGGAAGCCCTTCCCACCTTCCCATTGCAATAACTCAGATAATTCAGGAAACGGAACCACCTATTGTGAATTGTTTACGCAAGTGCGAGTTTATCCAAGTTGCTTGTTGTGTAATTCAGGGAGTGCCTGTACCAGATAATGCGTCCAAAATAGTGCAAAAACCGAAGTCCCTGGTCAACCAAAACAAAGTCCACAGTAGATTATGGTTGCTGAGGTAGGGCTGTGGTTAGGGTTGTGCAGTGTGGTTCAAGAGTCTGATAGTTGCTGGAAAGGTCATAAGGTCATAAATGATAGGAATAGAATTAAACCATTTGGCCCATTTGTCTACACCTGCCATTTAATCATGGCAGATCTATCTCTCCCTCCTAACCCCATTCTCCTGCCTGCTCCCCATAACCTCTGACACCGTACTAATCAACTATCTATCTATCTCTGCCTTAAAAATATCCATTGACTTGCCCTCCGCAACCTTCTGTGGAAAAGGATTCCACAGATTCACCACCCTCTGACTAAATACATTCCTCGTTATCTCCTTCCGAAAGGCAGAAGCTTTTCTTGAACCTGGAGGTCAAGGTTTTCAGGCTGAGAGTCTGAAGATGGTCCCAACCCCAAATGTCACCTGTCCATTCTCCTCGGATGCTGCCTGACGTGCTGAGCTACTCCAGTAGTTTGTTTTTTTTGGCTCAGTTATTGGTGTACTCGTTGTCTGAGTTACTGATGTGCTGGTTATCTAAGTTTTTGGTTATATCGGTTATTGGGTACCTCAGTTACTGTTGCCATGGATTTCTCAGTTACTGGTTACCTTTGTTATCGGTGGACTGGTTACTACAGTTACTGGTGCCCTGGTTATTATTGGTTACCTTGCTTACATGTCCCCTGGCTATCTCAGTAACTAGTTCCCTCAGTTACTGGTGCCTTGATTTTAACTTGGTTACCAGATACTGGTCACCGGTTACCTCAATCACCACTGTTGACCTCATAATAATAATATACTTTATTGTCATTGTAAATACATAAAACAAAATTTCAGGCGCAATGCCCGAGCGGAGCTCCAACGTATTAGATAAATAATAACGACAATGAAAACAGCAAAAATGGCAAGAAAAATGTCGTCAAGTCAGAATGTGCAATATTTCACAGTATAGTGTTGCGGCAGTACAAAATATTAGCTATGGGGCTGTGTATTCAGTGCAGAGTTCAGAGTGGTGATGGCCTTGGGGTAGAAACTGTTTGTTAATCTTGTGGTGTGTGATTTGATGGACCTGTAACTAGCAATGTTACAAAATTTTGAGATTTTAAAAATCAAGTCTGCATAAAAAGAAGTTTAATTTGACACCTAATTCACTTTCATATCTTCAGTATTAAAAATGTTATGGCCATTTTCATACTTGGAAATTAGCATCTTGTTCCCCATTGCCTTTCCATTGACTTAACTCAAAAGCTGTGATCTAGAACAGTCAAAAGCCCATAACTTTCTTAAAAATTAAGAGAACTCAATGAAATTTTCAGTTATTATAGATTGAAGCATTCTGAAACAAATATGAAACAATCTTACTTGGATGACCTGAAATTAAAGCATATAATTAGTTAGTTTCTAATTGTAGCTAATTACAAAATTCAATTACTAGATCTAAACATCTATCCATTTCTTAAGAAAAGATAAACTTTTTTAAATTGCCTAAGTGCCCAAATAACATTCACACAATAATCTACAATATAACATGATTTTTAAATCTCATTTTCATGAATTTATAGGCCAAATGGAAGGAATTTAGTGTTAATGCCTGTAAATTAATGGCCATTTAAATCAACTAGCAAGTGGGTTTTAGTGGAACGCGGTGGATTGGAACGTTGCAGTTTGCGGTGAATTTAACCCACAGTCGGTATGAAAAATACAGCCGGTTCATACTTTTTTTTTGTCCCCTTTTCGCAACAATATGCTAATTTTCATACTCAGAAATTAGCATATTGTTCCCTATTGCTTTTACATTTACTTAACACAAAAGCTGTGATCGAGGACAGTCAAAGGCCTATAACTTTCGAACTATGTTCAGTTATTATAGATTGAAGCATTCTGAAACAAATATGAAACAATCTTACTTGGATGACCTGAAATTAAAGCATTTAATTAGTTAACCTAATTGTAGCTAATTACAAAATTCAATTACTAGATCTAAACATCTTTCCATTTCTTAAGAAAAGATTAACATCTTTAAATAGCCTAAGTGTTCAAATAACATTCACACAAGAATTCACAATATAACATGATTTTTAAATCTCATTGTCATGAATTTATAGGCCAAATGGAAGGAATTTCATGTTTAATTCCCGTAAATTAATGGCCATTTAAATCATCTTGCGGGTGGGTTTTTGTGGAATGCGATCGATTGGAGCGTTGTGGTTTGCGGTGAATTTGAACCGCATATCGGCAGGAAAAACACTGCCGGTTCGTATGGGGCCATAATCACCTTTTCGCCAATGAAATTTGGATTAAAGTCATCCTAAGAAGCAAGTTAATATGTAAAATACACGACTTACCTTATGTTTTGTCTCCTACGTGAGATCCGTCCCGATGTCCGCGTTGACAGCGTTAGAAGTCACTTTTTTATTTTACTCCAGCGATTAAATTGTCCCGCGATTTTGTTTTTAAACTTCAGAGAATGCAAGTCGGAACAATTTTTCAGCATCAGCTAGCAGCCCGAGAAAATATATCTCAGACAGGCAGGAGAAAACGGCATTTTAATCCCCCCCCCCCCCCCCCCCCCCCCCCCAAAGGCACTAAAGTCGCGCGCACGGCCAGTGGCAGAACTGCAGCGCCGCTGAAGGTAAGTATTGTAACATACCTGCTGTAACGCTTTCCTGAGGGCAGAAGGGCAAACAAGTGATGTGCGGGATGAGATGAGTCCTTTAGGATGCTTGATGTCTTCCGCAGGCAACGAGAGCTATAGATTTCTTCCAGGGCAGGCAGGTGTGTGTTGGTGATCTTCTGGGCTGTGTTGATGACTCTCTGCGGAGCCTTCTTGTCAGCCACAGAACTGTTGCCATACCACACCAGGATGCCATGTGTCAGGACACTCTCTATGGAGCAACGGTAGAATGACACTAGCAGCTGTTGTGGCAAGTTGACTTTCCTGAGTGATCTTAGGAAGGAAAGCCGTTGTGCCTTCTTATCCAGGGAGTTTGTGTTAGTTGACTACCTGAGATCTGCTGAGATGTGGGGGCCCAGGAACTTGAAACTGGAGACACTGTCCACTCTTTCTCCGTTTATGTGCAGTGGGGGATGGTCACCCTGCTTCTTCCTGAAGTCAATGATGAGCTCTTTTGCTTTCTTGGTATTGAGTGCTAAAGGGCCTGTCCCACTTGGGCACCATTTGCGCGATATTTACACAACAGGCCGGTAGCACAAAATCGTCTAGCAGTACGACAGTCGCGCGCCAAGTGGCCCTGAGGGCCCTGCCCCCTTTGGGAGCCATTTGCGATGTCGTTCGTACCTAGTCCGATCTTCGTGGCAAGGATTTTCCCTGTGATAATATCAAAGATACTATAGTGAACATTTTTCAAAACTACGCACGCTTTATACCCGGGTGGCTCAAATGACTCGCAAATGGCGCGCCAACGGCGTACGAGCGGCACATGGCTACGGTTAGTGACGCACGGTGACGCATAATAAATTAGCATAGGGAATGTTCGTGCGTCACCGTGTGTAACCATGCGTCACCACGCGCCACACGTACACCGTCAGTTCGTCAGCGAACGCCATCAGTAGGTCAGTGTGCGCAAGGGATACGTCACGCAGGTGGTGCGCGAGGATTTTGAGCTTCACAAAATCCTGGGGTGCCGCACGTTACCGTGCGCCACAGCATATGCCACCGCGCCTCACCACGCGCCGTGCACGCGTCATAACGTGCCAACCAATTGTTAGGATGTTGCGTAAATGGCTCTCAAATAACGCTCAAGTGGGACACGCCATTAAGTTGTACTCTGAGCACCAGCCTATTAATCCTCTGTACCTCCTCCCTGTAAGCTGACTAATCGCCCTCTGTCATGTCGTCTGCAAATTTAATGATGGTGTTCGTGCTGTGGGTCGGTGTGCAGTCATAGGTATAGAGGGAGTAGAGGAGGGGGCTCAGCACACAGCACGTGGAGCTCCTGTGCTGTGTTACCCCAGTCACTGGCGCCCTGGTTACCCGAGTCCACTATTTACACAGTCACTATTGACCATAGTCACTGGTGCTCTTGTTACCCCAGTTACAGGTTGCCCCAGTCACTGATCACCTCAGTGACTAATTACCTGAGTGGCAGGTTAGCTCAGAGACTGGTTACCTCAGTTGCAGGTTACCCCAGTTACAGGTTACCCCAGTTACAGGTTACCCCAGAGACTGGTTACCCCAGTTACAGGTTACCTCAGAAACTGGTTACCCCAGTTACAGGTTACCTCAGAAACTGGTTACCCCAGTTACAGGTTACCCCAGAGACTGGTTAGCCCAGTTACAGGTTACCCCAGAGACTGGTTAGCCCAGTTACAGGTTACCCCAGAGACTGGTTATCCCAGTTACAGGTTACCCCAATCACTGGTCACCTCAGTGACTAATTACCTGAGTGACTATTTACTTGAGTGACAGGTTACTAACTCAGTGACTATTGACCCTAGTGACTAATTACCTGAGTGACAGGTTACTAACTCAGTGACTATTGATCCTAGTGACTAATTACCTGTGTGGCAGGTACCTCAGAGACTGGTTATCTGAGTGACTAATTATCTCTGATACTGGTTACCTCTGTGACTAATTACCTGAGTGACTGGTTTTCCCGGTCGCTGGCTACTTCAGTGACCAGTTAGCTCAGTCACTTGTTACCCCAGTGACTGTCACCCAGTCACTTCAATGACTAGCTGTTGCGCTGGTTTGCTCCGCCTGCAGCCCCGGGATGTTTGTGAGCAGCCGCTGACGCCGCCGCCTGGTTACCGACGATAAGCCGCCGCCGCCGCCGCCGCCGCCGCCGACCCGCTCCCCGTCTCTTCACTTCACTTCGCCTTCCTCCCCGTTCCTCTGCCGGGGCTGCACGATGCCCTTCCCGCTGCCTCTCAAAAGGGAGAATGTCTTCAGCTCGTACGACCCCAACTTCTTGCCCGGGTAAGGGTCCGGGTGTGGTGGGGTGGCGTGGGGTAACCGGCCAGAGCAGCACCCTTGGGTGGGAGGCAGCACCCATCACAAGCACCAAGGAGACTGTCCTAATCCATGGTCCCCAACCTCCACTCTAGCCCCCTCTCCACCCCCCAAATCCCTCCAGCAGAGGTTATTTGCAAAGAGGAGGTTTTGATTTAGAAAATGCTTGCTAATTAATGATAGTGCCTTATCAGCCCATTCACTTTTTGCAATTTTAAGATTGTTTTTAAGGTTATTCTGCAGCAATCAGTTCTTGCCCTGCACTTAGGGTGTGCAGTGTTGTCAGAAGTACTGACCTTGGAGAAATACGTCAGAACTGCAGATGCCGGTTAATATACAAAAGGACACAAAGTGTTGGAGTAACTCAGCAGGTCTGGCAGCATCTCTAGAGAACATGGATAGGCGAAGTTTTGGGTTGGGACCCTTTTTGGGCAAACTTTAAAGGGCATGTAAGGGGCAAGTTTTTTTAAAACGTGGTGGAACGTGCTTCGGGGGGGGGGGGGGGGGGTGGTGGTGGAGGCAGAGATGATAGTGGAATGTAAGTGGCTTTTAGATAGATATGTGGGAAATGGAGAGATATGGCTCGTATGCAAGCAGATTATCTTGCCACCATGTTCAGCACAGACAATGCAGGCTATATTGTCTGTTCCTATACTTTACTTGTTTGTCTATGTGCTATGTTATTTGTAAACGCAGGAGTGTTCATAATGTACATGAAGGATACAGGAGGGAAACGGGTCCTTTGGCCCAACAAGTCCATGCCAACAATCACCTGGTTCTATGCTATCCCACTTTCATAACCACTTCCTACACACTAGGGGTGGGGTGGAAGATTTTCACGTGGTCCGCCCTGTTTCGACTAATGCAATCAACCCGACCTGCACAAATGGAAGATCAAATAGAACAAGTTGTCCAACAACTTTAGGCTGTGCACGCCACACGAAAGAAGACACACTAGGGGCAATTTACAGAGTCTAGTTAACCTACAAATCTGCACGTCTTTGGGATTGGAAGGAAACCAGAGCGCCCCGAGAAAACCCTCTCGGTTTCTTGGTTCTTGGTAATCCAAAAATATTCCAAATGGAATTTAAACTGGAGGTGGCGGAGGGTCACAAGGAGAACGTGCAAACTCGGTACAGACAGCACCCGAGGTCAGGACTGAACAGGGATCTCTGGTACTTTGAGGCAGAGCTTTATCAGCTGCACCACTGTGCTTCCATACAACAAGGCATTTCACATTAACAGTTGAACATAATTTCTTAAAATAAAAACAAGAGGTGCTGGAAATACTCAGCAGGTCAGGCAGCACCAATGGAAAGAAAGAGCAAATTGTGTTTCAGGAAGCTGAGAAGGGCAGCAAAGTGACACAGGGGGTAGTGTTACTGCCTTACAGCGCAAGAAACCCGGGTCCGCTCCTGACTACGGGTGCCGTCTGTCCGGAGTTTGTACGTTTTCCCCATGACAGCGTGGATTTTCTCCAGGTGCTCCGGTTTCCTCCCACACTCCAAAGACATGCAGGTTGATTGGCTTCTGTAAATTATCCCTAATACGTAGGATAGTGCTAGTGCACGAGGTGATCACTGGACGGCACGGGCTCGGTGGGCAGAAGGGCCTGTTTCCACATTGTATCTTTAAACTAAACTAATCTATCTCCTGATGAAGGATGATCAACCTGAAACCTTGACTCTGTTTCTTTCACCACCTATTCTGCCTGACCTGCTGGCTATCTGTTTTCATTACCCATCAAATGTTCTTAATATGAGATGAGAAGGAGTTCCTTTAGGCTGAGGGTGGTGAATCCGTGGAATTCTTTGCCACAGGAGGCTGTCGGTGGATATTTTTAAGGCAGAGATAGATAGATTATTGATTAGTAAGGGTGTCAGAGGTTAAGGGGAGAAGGCAGGAGAACAGGGTTAGGAAGGAGAGATAGATCAACCATGATTGAATGGCAGAATAGACGAATGGCCAAATGGCCTAATTCTGCTCCTATCACTTATGATCTTATGACTTAGGACTGTGGACTCATTTTTGAAAGTCCTGGAGTTGTCTAAGGTGTCATATTGCTGCAGGAGGTTCATAGCTGTGATACTGCAGTGGCTGGGAAATGTTAATTTCCAGTGACTGGGATCGTTTGTTCCCTTTGGAACAAAGCAGATACAGATGGGAGGGATTTGATTGTGATGTATAAAATATAAGCGGGTGAACAGAAATAACTCACTTCCTGTGTCACTGAAATCAGTGGGAGTCTGCAAGTCCTTGGGTGCCTGGAACTGGAAGAGGCAGAGACAAAAACTCTCAATACGTTTGTAAGCATTGGTGTATTATTGTCATGTGCACCGAAGTACAGTGACGAGCTTTTGTTTGCGTGCTATCCAATAAAATCATATCATACTATACACAAGTACAATCAGATATACAATCAGATACAAAAACAGGTAGAATTTAGTGTTGCCGTCTCTGCAGTTGCAGAGAAAAAGTGCAACATCGGAAAAGAAGGTTGGTTGGAATATCAGGGTGCGCCCCCCCCCCCCCCCCCCCCCCCCAAATCTAATGGGAGGATAGTTCAGCAGTGTGATGACAGATTGGAAGAAGCTGTTCCTGCGTCTGGTGATACGTGCTTTCAAGCTTTTGCATCTTCTGCCTGATGGAAGAGGAGAGAAGATGAAATGACGGGAATGAAAAAGGGCTGTGCACCCTCAGCAGTGTGCAGTGTAGATGGAGTCGATGGGAGGAAGTCAGGTCTGTGTGATGGACTGGGCTACTCAACTCTCTGCCATTGCCTGTGGATTTGGGCAGAGCTGGTCCCAAAACATGCTGTGATGCCACACTATGGTGATAGTATGCTTTCTACAACGCATCTGTAGAAGATGGTCGAAGTTGTTGGGGACATGCCAAACTTCCTTGGTCTCTGAGGAAGTGGAGTTATTGGTGTGCTCTTTGGCCTTCAATGTAGTTGGTTCAGGAGAGATTGTTGGCGATACTTATATGTAGGAACGTAAAACTCCCGACCATTTCCACATATATTACAACAATAATTGAAGTAATATAGTAAGATTCTAAACCTAGAACTACCAGATGAGCTTTGTGATATGAGGGTTGGGAGCGGTGGGCACGTAATCGCTCATCGTAACTCCTCATAAAATAAAGATCAAACTTCAAACTGGTAAGTTCCTGTTTAATCTTACTATTTTACTTTGGAGTCACGTGAGTGATTCCGTGAAGATTTCAAAGGTCTGTGATTTCACGCTGATCCAAATCCAGGCGTGTCACGCTGCATCAGTTGACTCGGGGGGAGTGAATAATGAGCAAAACATTGAAACATGGTACTGATTTACATGTTAATGCTTTAATTCACAAAATAAACAAAAGAACACAATAGCGGCTCCTCTCTCCCAGGGAGAAGCTATGAAACAGAATGGGCGAACACTCCGGGCTCAATAAGTGGTTTATTATAAAACCTCTGAAAAGTCAATTCATTTGATCATCCTGCGGCCGGGAGGATATGGTCTAGAGGGCCGTCCATTGCCCTCGCCGCTGACGTTGATGCCGCCCTGGTGGAGTGAGATTTTAAATTGTTAGGATTAACTCCTGCAAATCCCAGCACTTGTTTCAGCTATCGCAAAATGGTCTGAGCTGACACTTTCATATGTGGCTTTTTGTGGCTAATAAACAATGCTACCTCGGAGCCTCTGAGGCTCTTCGTGACCTCGATATAGCGCTGCAAGTGCGCCACTGCACACAGCCGTAAATCCATGGGATAAGCTGACAGTACAAGCTTGAATCTGGACACCCCTGGTCTGCTTTGTTTTATTAGGCCATAGATGTAAAAATATACATCATTCCCTGATGACACCATCCTGTCCGGTCTGAACCCTTTGTGCTGATACCAGCGCCATGAGCATAACCAACTTTAGGGTGGGCAAGGACAAGGATGTGGCTGTACCCCACTGACGAAGCAGTGTCAGTACCACGCTCACATCCAGATTTCAGAATACCTGGGCCTGGGGAAATTAGAATTAAAAATATCCTTCATAAATCTGGATATTAATGGATGAGATCCTACAGACTGAAGTTTTGACCTCCCGCATAGATACGATGACAGGGCACTCCTAGCACAGTTGATGGCATTATAGTGCAACCCTTCATCGAAATGTAACTTGGACAGAAATTCGAGCACGTCTGGGATGGAGGCTGTGTGGTATGTAATGTTCCCATGTAAACAAAACTCCTCCCATTTCCTGACATAAGAGATGTACTGCTTTTTCGGAATATCCCTCCAGGATGATGTGATGACATCCACGGTCCGATTGGATAGTCCCAGACCCAGGTATGGCCTTCTTAAAATTTACAAATTAACATGATCAAACAATGAGTGTTGCCCTCCAGTCACAGAGTGCACCAATAGATTATAACGTTTTGGAACCAGCATAATAGGCTGTGTAATAATGTCCGACATGAGAGGGAACCATGGCTGTGTAGGCCAGTCGGGTACCACCAAAACTCCTGAAGCGGAGTCCTGCTTGATCGTGGTCAAGCACTGACTGATGAGGCAAAATGGGGGAAATGCATATAAAACATTCCGCCCCAATGTAGCGAGAACGCATCTACCGCTACTGCCCCTGGATCTGGTTCCCATGAAACATACTTCGGTACTTGGTATTGAGTCTGGATGCAAACATTGATGTCTGGCATCCCATACCGAAGAACGATTTCATTAAATACATCATGATTCAACATCCACTCTGTGTTGTCGTTGAATTTGTGTGACCTGGTGTCTGCCACCATATTGAATCTGCCTGGCATGTAGACAGCTGAAATTCAAATGTTATTTTTAATGCACCAGTGCCAAATAAGGTTAGCCAATCCATCACAAGATTTCGACTTGATTCCACCCATGTGATTAACATACGCCACTGCCGTGGTGTTGTCAATCTGAAGCTGAACATGTAAGTGATGCTTAGTGGTACAGTAAGCCTAGAGCCCATAAAATGCTCCTAAAGCTCTAAATAATTAATTCCATGTGATTGGAGAATAAATGCCTCATGCATATTCCATCTGCCTCCACAGCTAGACCTGGTATCAGTAGCACCCCAACCTAGAGCACTAACATCAGTCTGCAAAACAACTGAAGGTGTTTCCATCAGAATTTTGTTGGAACAATTTGAAATGTTTCTAATCCACCACTGTACTTCTGTACACTGGGCGTCAGATGGTAAATGCATGGGCCGGTTGAAATGGCCTGCATGTATTCCGAGTGCCTGTACCTTTGCGCTCTGTAAATGTTGGTAATGTAAAGGTCCATATTGCACAGCTGGAAAGGCAGCTGCCAATTTTCCAATTAAGCTGGCCACCTGTTTAATTGAAGGTGATTTCTCCCCCAAGAGCTTGATACAGCCTTCAATTAAATCTAATCTCTTGCCCTTGGGCAGAGTCACAGACATGTGAGTTGAATTAACTGTGAATCCCAAATAGTCAATTATGTTAACTGGCACCAATTTTGATTTAGCAGGGTGGATAATGAACCCCAACCTCTCAACCATGAGTTTAACAGCTGAAACTGATAACCCGGCTGCCACAAGGGTGTTTCCAATTATTAAGATGTCATCCAAATAGGCCATTACAATATGGCCTTGTGCCCAGAGTAACCTCAGTACTGGTTTTAGCAGCTTTGTAAATAATCTAGGGGCTGAGGTTAACCCATTAGGCAGTGCACTAAATTGCCATAATTGTTCCATCCAGCTAAATTTCAAATATCTCTGATACTCTTTATGAGGCACTGGGTAATATGCACCATGAAGGTCTATACATGCCATATGACAACCTCTGGAAATCAATTGCTTGGCAGTAGCAAATGTTTCCATTTTAAAATGAATATACTGCACAAACGGATTAAGCCCTGTCAGGTCCAAAATAATCCGACACCCACCATCTTTCTTTGGTCTAGAAAAAATATTAGATACGAATTGACAAGTTTGATAAACTGTCTTCTCAATTACATCTTTAAAATATAATTTTGCTATTTCAGCTTGAATCTCCAAATTCTCTTTTTGTGAGAAAATGAGTGCATGCTCTGGCTTGTGCTGGGTGGGTGGACACTGGTTGGGAATAAATTCAATTTGAAACCCTTGTATACTCTGCAGTATAAACACATTTGATGTTATTTTATACCATTCTTTCAGAAACCTGTGTAACCTCTCCCCAACTGGTAGGTAATTCTCACTCAATATGTTTTTTGACAAGAATCAGACCAACCTACCTCCATGGTTACCGGTGGAGTTATGTGTCCCCTGGTTCTGGAAGGAAAAAGCATGTTTGCCCGTGCTCCTGCTGGAGTGCGCAAGCTGCGCACATTGAATGGCCGGCTTGGTCCTTGTCCGGACCCGGTTTCAGCAAACCGCTTGTGTTCTGCTGGTCACTGGCACCTTGATGAGCCCGACGATTTTTGCCTCGTCGTCTAACTCCTTCACCCGCTTTGCGAGGTCTTCCCCGAACAATAGGTTCGGTGGCTGGATGTTGCTAGGATTACACAGGGCAGCGAACTTCGGGTTAATGGTAGGGCGGCTGGCACTCTTTCTAAGGCAGTTTATCTGAAAGTGCACATTGCACATGAGAGCCAGGGCATCCTGCTGAACTTCAGTCAGGTGCCCACCATCTACCGACCTACCGAAAGCCATAATGCCGGATGTGAGCAGCTTTAGCACCTTTTGCAGTTTTATCTCTTGCGCCCGGATGCTTACTCCCTTATGGCCCCAAATGGCATGGTTTACTGCCGGTACTTTAAGCAGGATACAATTCGCTGGGGTGTCATACTTTTTGACCAATGTATCCATGGCCAGCTCCTGAAGCTGGTGCGAGGCCAAGTAATTAATACTGGCAGCCAGCTCTTCCCCCAGCGGCTCTCAAGAGTCTATTGGGACGGCAAACCTAGCCGCCAAGAATGGGGCCTCTGGCTTGTGCCTTTCATCCCGTGGGACAGCCTCCAATGCTAAGCCCACAGATTCGGCGTCAGAATCATACTGACCCGGTATGCTCTCCTCCTCCTAGAGGGAGACACTAGGCGGCTCTGTAGGTGCTGCTGGCGCAGGCTCTTGGAGAGGCTGGCCGGCGCTCTTGATGGAGCATCCTCTCCAATAGGAACTCCATCCTGGATATCCGTTCTACGGCATCCATTCTGGAGGGAAATCCCTCCCGACCGGACTCATCTGAGTCTATCGGCCGGACAGATTTTCTGGCGGCCTTACGCCCCTCCGGCGCAGCCACAGTGCCCTCAGGCGCCAAGTCTGTAGTCGCTGGTCTCATTACTAGCGACTCAGTGTATGAGCTAGGCGGCCACCCGCTACCTGCACTTTCGCGGTTTTTAGACACTTTTGCTACGGCTCGCCTTGCTGTTAATGATTTCTCCATGCTTGTACTTGCCCTCCTGTAACAAGATTTAACATTTTAAGCAGAAACGACCTCCAACAAGTTTGACACTTACCTGAGGCTTTTTAAACTTACCACTGGAGAAGCGCTGGTCCTCCCAGCCGGTCGCTGCTCCATGCGTCAGACGTAATGACGCGCATGCAGACTGGCGGGGTTCTTCACGGAATCACTCACGTGTCTCTGAAGTAAAATTTACATTCTGCCTTTTTGTGTCTAGCAAGAAGATGATAGGTTGAATAGCCAGCATTATGCAATATAATGTTTTATCATGTGTGATTTTATTTTGTCATAGTCGCACAATGAACAGATTAGCGGACGGTCTTTTTATAGACACATATATACTTGTAGCATTGCGAGATCTTGTAATGCAGCATAAACGGCCTGTCCCACATCGGCGATTTTTTTTCTACGACTGCCAACGACTGTCATGGTCCTAGAAGGTCGCCGATAAACTGGTGACTGGACCCACACTACGACAATGTCTACGACAAGCTACAACAACCTACCACCCAGTCGAGGTCAAGCTATGGCAAGCTACCGACAACCGGCGACCCATTAGGGCGTCCACCTAAGACCACACCTACGACCGCACAGGCGACAACTGAAGTTAACCTATGTCAACCCACGACAAGCAACGACAAGCAACGACCCTGTCAGCGACAACTGAAGACAATTCAGTCACCGGTACCTGTCGCCGGTTGACGTGGGTTGACGTAGGTAGTTGCCAATGGAATTCACCGAAGTCTGCACCGGCGACAACCTACGTCATCCTGACGGCAACCTACGACAGCACATACATCAGGAGAAGTCAAGCTACGCTCATTGGCATCAACCCACTGTCACCGAAAATGTTTGAACATGTTGAAAATCGAGCAGCGACCAGAAAAACGCTACGATTCTTTGGGCGATTGAGGAGACTATTCAGGACCATACAGGTGACACCCCGGCGACCTTGTGGTGACAGGCTAGTCACCCGAGTCACCTAAAAAATAGCCTAAGCAGGACAGGCCCTTAACCACATTCTCCTCCCTTTGATCCATATTTTGCCATCCACCACTTCTGAAGCTATCAGTCTCACGATTGGCTTGGTGTCTGTCACTTTTTATGGCTCCAGATTTTTATAACTTTCCAGGTTAAAAAGAAATAGCCTTTTGCTTTCCTGACTAAAGGGGCTGTCCCACTTGGGCGACCTAATCTGCGAGTCCAGATATTCAACGACCTAGCTGGGGTCGCGAGTATTCGGGAACTTCCCTCGAGCATGAAGGAGAGTTCCAGCGACCTCATAGGACCTCCTCGGACCACGTGTCAAACATGCTGCGAGTTTGAAGGTTGAAGACACTCTTCTAACCTCGCACATTAGGTCGCCCAAGTGGGACAGCCCCTTAAGAGAGAGGATTATCCTGATCTTGCAACCTACCTTCATTGCTGACACTGGACATTATACACAGTCAAACCTGTGACAGGACTTGCATGCACAGATGGTTAGCATCTGCTGTTTCCTAAAATCTTTATAATGTGCGGCTATCACAGTTGTATTGACTGCGTCTGGTTGAACCTTGATACCTGTGCATCATTTTGGGAGCCACCCAATTTAGTCTCCAACGTGTATTTAGTTTAGTTTGGTTCAGTTTAGAGATACAACACGTCAACAGACCCTTCGGCCTACCAAATCCGCTCCAACCAGCCATCCCCGCACGTTAACACTATCCTGCACACACACTAGGGACAATTTACATTTATATCAAGCCAATTAACCTACAAACCTGAGATAGGCACAAAATGCTGGAGTAACTCAGCGGGACAGGCAGCATTTCTGGAGAGAGGAAATGGGTGACGTTTCGGGTCGAGACCCTTCTTCAGATTGACGCCGGGGCCGAAGATCTTGGAGAAAACCCATGCAGACACGGGGAGAACGAACAAACTTTGTACAGACAGCACCCGTAGTCGGGATCAAACCCGGTTCTCTAGCGCTGCAAGTGCTGTAAGGCACCAACTCTACCGCTGTACCACCATATGTTGGCAACGTCATAGGTAGTAATGGCTTTTGGGACCTCCGTACCCCACAAAGAGCCTAGGCTCCAACAAGGACAAAGAAAATTAATGTTGTAGCGATAGAGTCATACAGCACAGAAACAGACCCTTCGTCCCAACTAGTCCATGCCCACCAAGATACCCCATCTAAGCTAAACAAATTTGCCCGGGTTTGGCCTATATCCGTGTACCTGTACAAATGTATTTTTAATGTTGGTATAATGCCTCAATTACCTCCTCTTGCTGAGAAAACCGAGGAAAGAAAATGGTAACAGTCTTGAGAAGTTTGAATAAACTAAATGAGGCGATTAATTTTCCACGCCCTGGAGATGAAAAGACTACAAAAAGTAGTAAACACTGCCCTGACCTCCCGTCCATCGAGGGGATCTATCATCGGCTCTGACGGGCCACACACTCATCTCCCCGCTACCTTCAGGTAGAAGGTACAGGAGCCTGAAGACTGCAACGACCAGGTTCAGGAACAGCTTCTTCCCCACAGCCATCACAGACAAAACTCTGACTTTAATCTGCACTTTATCCAATGGTATATACTATGTTCTGGTGTGCTAAAGCAAAGCAAGAATTTCATCTATCAACTCTCTCTTGGGGTGGGGCATCAACCGCACTCTCTCTTCAAGTGGGAAATGTTATTTGGGGGGGGGGGTTGCACTTTTAGCGAGGAGCAGATGAGTCTGGACAAATTACTCCCAAAACTCTGAAACCCTGGGCCAGTTCATTACTTCATTTTCGGGTCTAATGTGAATCGGAATCGGAAAGGTCATATGTAGGTTAACACAGGCTCAACGGTACAATTAAATGTGTTTGACAAGTCAACGGGTCACCTCAGCAATGATATCACAAGGATAAGATTAAAATAAAATAAGATAAGATAAAAGTGACATTGATAGGTAAAAGACAATAATACATAATAAATAAAATAATCAACATATATGATGTGTTTATGAGTTCCGAAGCCTGATGGCCTGATGGTAAAAACTGCTCTTAAGTCTGGTGGTACGTGCAGCCATGCTCCTATATCGTCTTCCTTACGGCAACAAGGAAAACAGTCTGTGTGCTTGATGATGCTGTGTGCCTTCCACAGGCACCGCCTGTGGAAAATGTCCTGAATGGCCGGGAGACAGTTGTCAGTGATGTGCTGTGCTGCCCTCACCACTCTCTGGAGTGTTTGCATGCACACAACAGAAAAAGGTGAGTTGCAAGCATAGTGGCCTTTTCTACTCTGGAAATGCCTTGTCTGTGGTCGAAAACAGCTTAAATGTATCTCCAAAGATAGAACTGTGCAAGAAGGAACTAGAGATGCTGGTTTAAACCGAAGATAGACACAAAATGCTGGAGTAACTCAGCGGGTCAGGCAGAATCTCTGGAATAGGTGACATTTCGGGTTGGTTCCACTGTGTTGTCTCTTCCTATTCATATGGTCATAAGGTCATACATTATAGGAGCAGAATTAGCCCATTCGGCCCATCAAGTCCACTCCACCATTCAATCGTGGCTGATCTATCTGTCCTTCCTAACCCCATTCTCACCTATTCCTTTTCTCCAGAAATGCAGTCTGACCCGCTGAGTTACTCCAGCTATATGTGTCTATTTTCCAGAGTACGAACTGTCTAAAACTCCTTTTTAATTTTTTTGTTGCAGTTATGGAGGATTCGTCCCAAAGCTGCAGAGCCGTCTGGGCGAGACGTACGGCAATGCCACCCTCGGCCTGCTGTCGTATGAACCCGGGCAGCCCAAGTCAACGCGTCTAACTCTGACCCAGTCAAGACCATTGTACAACCCCCAGGTCCCGAGACACCTGCTGAACAGGACTTACGGCCATCCAGAGATTACCACGTACGCAGGACAGGTGCAGAAGACAAACATTAAAAACGGTGACACTTTCTGTCTTTACCTTTCACTGAGACTTGTTTTGTCATGGTTTTTCTCAGGAGCGAGGAAAAGTCAGTACCGCACATTGTAAATTTAAAGCATAGATGGATAGATTCTAGATTAGAGTTATGGAGTCGTTATACAGCGTGGATACAACTTGCCCACACCGGCCAACATGTCCCAGCTACACTGGTCCCACCTGCCAGCATTAGGTCCATATCCTTCCAAACCTGTCCTATTCATGTGCCTGTCTTAAGGGCCTGTCCCACTTAAGCAATTTTTTGGGCGACTACAGGCAACTACCGCAAAATGTTCAACATGTTGAAAATATTTTGTTGACAGTGGTGACAATTTTTGCTGTCGTGGGTTGTCGTAGGTTGACGTGGGTGCTGTCGTAGGTTGTTGCCAGGTATTGTAGGTGAATTCCTTTAAAACTAGTCCCTGGCAATCGTCTAAAGAGTCACCAGATGCCCCAGTCCCACTTGGGAAACATGAACGGAAACCTCTGGAGACTTTGCGCCCCACCCAAGGTTTCCGTGCTGTTCCCGGAGGTTTTTGTCCTCCGGCAACCACCTTCAACTAGCATCACAACCGACTTTGACTAAAAAATTACCGATTTTTAAAACATAAACCACTTTCGACCATTAGGGAGACTGACAAAAATCTCTGGGAACCGCACGGAAACTTTGGGTGGGGCGCAAAGTCTCCAGAGGTTTCCGTTCAGGTTTCCTAAGTGGGACAGGGGCATTAGTGGGACAGGCCTTTCTTTACGAAGGAACTGTAGATGTTGGAAAATCGAAGGTAGACAAAAGTGCTGGAGAAACTCAGCGGGTGCGGCAGCATCTATGGAGCGAAGGAAATAGGCAACTTTTCGGGCCGAAATCCTTCTTCAGGCCCTTACCTGTTTCTTAAATGTTGGGATAGTCCCTGCCTCATCTACCTCAACTGGCAGCTCGTTCCATACATCCATTAGTACTGTAAGCGTGTCGAGAGTTATGGGGAGAAGGCAGGGGATTGGGGTTGAGAGGGAAAGATAGATTAGCCATGATTGAATGGCAGAGTGGAGTTGATGGCTGGATGGCCTAATCTGCTCCTATATCTTATGGCCTTATGGTAAAATAAATAAGACGCCTTTAGTTTAGAGGTACAGCATGGAAACAGGCTCTTTGGCTCACCGAGTCCACACCGACCATCGATCACCCATTCCACTCATTCTATGTTATCCCACTTTTTCACTCCCTACACACTAGGGGTAATTTACAATGGGCCAATTAACCTACATCTGCACAACTTTGGCAAGTGGGAGAAAACTTGAGAATCCCTAGATATGTGAAGAGAAAGAGGAGATATGTGAAAGAGAAAGAGGTTAGTTAAAACAAATGTAGGTCCCTTGCAGTCAGAAACAGGTGAGTTGATCATGGGGAACAAGGATATGGCGGACCAATTGAATAACTACTTTGGTTCCGTCTTCACTAAGGAAGACATAAATAATCTGCCGGAAATAGCAGGGGACCGTGGGTCAAAGGAGGAATTGAGTGAAATCCAGGTCAGTCGGGAAGTGGTGTTGGGTAAATTGAATAGATTAAAGGCCGATAAATCCCCAGGGCCAGATAGGCTGCATCCCAGAGTACTTAAGGAAGTAGCTCAGGAAATAGTGGATGCATTAGTGATAATCTTTCAAAACTCTTTAGTGTGTGTGTGATTCTGGAGTAGTTCCTGAGGATTGGCGGGTAGCAAATGTAAACCCCTCTTTTTAAGAAGGGGGGAGAGAGAGAAAACGCAGCCACGAATCATCGGGGTACAAGACAGTGAGACAGCATTAGTCTAACATCGGTAGTGGGGAAACTGCTAGAGTCAGTTATTAAAGATGGGATAGCAGCACATTTGGAAAGTGGTGAAATCATTGGACAAAGTCAGCATGGATTTACGAAAGGTAAATCATGTCTGACGAATCTTGTGGAATTTTTCGAGGATGTAACTAGTAGCGTGGATAAGGGAGAACCAGTGGATGTGGTATATCTGGACTTCCAGAAGGCTTTCGACAAGGTCCCACATAAGAGATTAGTATACAAACTTAAAGCATACGGTATTAGGGGTTCAGTATTGATGTGGATAGAGAACTGGCTGGCAAACAGGAAGCAAAGAGTAGGAGTAAACGGGTCCTTTTCACAATGGCAGGCAGTGACTAGTGGGGTACCGCAGGGCTCAGTGCTGGGACCCCAGCTATTTACAATATATATTAATGATCTGGATGAGGGAATTGAAGGCAATATCTCCAAGTTTGCGGATGACACTAAGCTGGGGGGCAGTGTTAGCTGTGAGGAGGATGCTAGGAGACTGCAAGGTGACTTGGATAGGCTGGGTGAGTGGGCAAATGTTTGGCAGATGCAGTATAATGTGGATAAATGTGAGGTTATCCACTTTGGTGGCAAAAACAGGAAAGCAGACTATTATTTAAATGGTGGCCGATTAGGAAAAGGGGAGATGCAGCGAGACCTGGGTGTCATGGTACACCAGTCATTGAAAGTAGGCATGCAGGTGCAGCAGGCAGTGAAAAAAGCGAATGGTATGTTAGCTTTCATAGCAAAAGGATTTGAGTACAGGAGCAGGGAGGTTCTACTTCAGTTGTACAGGGTCTTGGTGAGACCACACCTGGAGGATTGTGTACAGTTTTCGTCTCCAAATCTGAGGAAGGACATTATTGCCTTAGAGGGAGTGCAGAGAAGGTTCACCAGACTGATTCCTGGGATGTCAGGACTGTCTTATGAAGAAAGACAGGATAGACTCGGTTTATACTCTCTGGAATTTAGGAGATTGAGAGAGGATCTTATAGAAACTTACAAAATTCTTAAGGGGTTGGACAGGCTAGATGCAGGAAGATTGTTCCCGATGTTGGGGAAGTCCAGGACAAGGGGTCACAGCTTAAGGATAAGGGGGAAATCCTTTAAGACCGAGATGAGAAAGACTTTTTTCACACAGAGAGTGGTGAGTCTCTGGACCTCTCTGCCACAGAGGGTAGTTGAGGCCAGTTCATTGGCTATATTTAAGAGTGAGTTGGATGTGACCCTTGTGGCTAAGGGGATCAGAGGGTATGGAGAGAAGGCAGGTACGGGATACTGAGTTGGATGATCAGCCATGATCATATTGAATGGCGGTGCAGGCTCGAAGGGCTGAATGGCCTACTCCTGCACCTAATTTCTATGTTTCTATGAAATCTATGCCCACAGGGAGAACGTGCAAACTTCATACAGACTGCAACCGAGGTCAAGACCGATCTTGGGTGTCTGGCGTTGGGAGGCAGCAGCTCTACCAGCTGCGTCAGTGCCACCTTGTGCCACCATTGGGCGGTCACGGTGGCGCAGCGGTAGAGTTGCTGCCTTACAGCGAACGCAGCTCTGGCGAACTGGGTTCGATCCTGACTACGGCTGTACGGAGTTTGTATGTTCTCCCCATGACCTGCGTGGGTTTTCTCTGAGATCTTCAGTTTCCTCCCACTCTCCAAAGACGTACAGGTTTGTAGGTTAATTGGCTTGGCAAATGTAAAAATTGGCATTAGTGGGTGTAGGGATCGCCGGTCGACGCAGACCCGGTGGGCCGAAGGGCCTGTTTCTGCGCCGTATCTCTAAACTAAACTAAGCCTCTTGCTATAATTTCAGCAAAGAACATTTCTTCCAGGTTCTAGACAAAAGATCTTCTGTAGACTTTCAAAACCAATCCTTGTTGCTTGCCAATAGGCACTAAAATCCTGGAGTAATTTAGCGGGTTAAGGCAGTATCTCTGGAGAAAAGGAATAGGTGATGTTTCATGTTGAAACCCTTCTTCAGTTCATGGGGGAGGGCAACTAATGAAAAGATTCAGAACAAATCAGTGCCGGCACCGATGACCAAGGAAAGGTGGAGCCCACAATGGTCCATTGTTGGCTGTGGAAGAGGTGATAACAAAGGGATATGTGGGTGTGAATAGTGGAACTAACAGGACAACTAGGGTGGGGAAGAGGCGGAGAGAGTGCAGGGGTTACTTGAAATTAGATAAATCAACATTTATATCGTTCGGGTGTAAGCTATTAAAAATTTATATTTTTTATGTCAAGCATCTTCAGGTGAGGATAGACACAAAGTGCTGGAGTAACTCAACAGGACAGGCAGCATCTCTGGACAGAAGAAATGGGTGATGTTTTGGGTCGAGACCTCCTTCAGACTGACATCACCCATTCCACCTCTCCAGAGATACTGTCTGTATGCCTGAGTTACTCTAGCATTTTGCATCTATCTTCGGTGTAAGCCAGCATCTGCAGTTCCTTCCCACACCTTCAGATGAGGCTCTGTTTTTACGGCGGTTGGTGAATACTAAAGTTTAATATATTTAAGAAAATATTGTCTGAATTCTGAAGGTGGCCCTGGTGAATTTTGTAAACCAGCATCTGCAGTTCCTTGTATCAACAGTTAATGTTTCATACTTGACAGGTGAATTCTATATTAGTTTTTTTTCTGCACAAGCTACCTGACATGCTCAATGCTGAGACTCCCCACTATTTTCTGTTTGTATTTGAGCAGTAGTCACTGCAGTGTGATGGGGAAGACAACAGTCAAGTTTAGCAGAGTAAACTCCCATGAACATAAATAAGATCACCTCCCATGAACATAAACAAAGATCCACAGATGTTAGTTAATACACAAAATACCACAGAGTGCTGGAGGAACTCAGCAAATCAGGACAGCGCAGTGGCACAGCAGTAGAGTTGCTGCCTTACAGCACCAGAGCACAGGGTTCGACCCTGACTAAGGGTGCTGTCTGCTCAGAGTTTGTACGTTTTCCCTGTGATCACCTGGGTTTTCTCCAGGTGCTCGGGTTTTCTCCCACACTCCAAATACCGATATGTTTGTATGTTAATTGGCTGTGATAAGTTGTAAAATTGTCCCTAGTGTGTGTGTGTGTGTGTGTGTAGGTCAGTGTATGGGGTGATCGCTGGTTGGCATGAGGTCAGTAGGCCGAAGAGCCTGTTTTTCTGCTACACCTCTAAAAGTGTAAAAAGTCTAAAGTCAGGCCACATCTCTGGAGAATATGGATAGATCTTGGATCGAAACCCTTCTTTCAACTGATTCTCCTGCTGTGGGACAAATGTCAGACAGGACATTCCTTCCACAGGTGCTGCCACGACCTGCTGAGTTCCACCAGCACTTTGCTTTTTTGCTCAAGATTTCAGCATCTGCAGCCTCTTGTGTCCCCAAAGCGGAAAACAAATCCTGCAGATATTGTAAATCTGGGATAAAACCAGACTTTTGCTCAAGATTCCGACATCTGCGGTTTCTTACGTAGAAACATAGGAAATAGGTGCAGGAGTAGGCCATTCGGTCCTTGGAGCCAGCATTACCATTCAATATGATCATGGCCGATCAACCAAAATCAGTACCCCATTCCTGCTTGATCCCCATATCCTTTGATTCCGTTTGCCCTAAGAGCTAAATCTAACTTTCTTAAAAACATCCAGTGAATTGACCTCCACCGCCTTCTGTGGCAGAGAATTCCACAGATTCACAACTCTGGGTGAAAATGTTTTTCCTCATCTCAGTCCTAAATGGCCAGACCCTTATTCTTAAACTGTGACCCCTTGTTCTGGACTCCCCCATCATGGGGAAAATTTTCTCCTGCATCTAGCATGTCCAATCACTTAAGAATTTGATATGTTTCTATAAGATCTCGTCTCTCCTTCGAAACTCCAGTGAATACTAGCCCAGTCGACCCATTCTCTCACCATATGTTATTCCCGCCATCCCGGGAATTAACATGGTGAACCTACGCTGCACTCCCTCAATAGCAAGTATGTCCTTGCTCAAATTAAGAGCTCAAAACTGCACACGATACTCCAGATGCGGTCTCGCCAGGGCACTGTATAACTGTAGAAGGACTTCTGCACAAAAAACTGCCCACAATACTGTGTCTTTTTTTTTAAAGTTGTTTGATCAAAGCATGCTTTTTCTCCCATTGGCTAAAAGATGATAAACTCGATGCTTTAAAACCCCAGGTTACTTCTACCCCAGGGATGGTAAATACTATTTTGCCCTGAAGAATTACGTCTATGACAACAACCCTGAAGCCACCTCTGCCATTCAGACAATTGAAGAGCTGAAAAGACTTGAAAGGATGCAGTGTAAGAGGAGCGACATGATGGCGTCTTGGAGAACAATGAGGCCGCCGCCCCCTGTGGTAAGCTTCCACCGGGACAGCGCGGCGCACGATGGCTGAGCCCGCCTCGGAACAAAATGACACCTCTCTTCCTCTTTTCCCACAGGCTTCGGAAGGAATTAAACCACCCACCAGCTGCAATTTCTTGCCCCTTGTGTGTTTTGGTCCAACGTTTGATCCATGTCGCATCGACAGGATGGAGATGTTCCAAAGCCAAGACCAAAACCAAATGGACCAAAAGCCAACAGAACAGCACAGCAGGATCATCTACAGAAGTGATTCTCCACTCAGTGCTGGTTACAGTGGTTTTATACCAGGTACCAGGTTAACCCTTTCCTCTTGACTTACTTATATAGGAGTAGAATTAGGCCATTTGACCCATCAAGTCTCCTCCGCCATTCAATCATGGCTGATCTATCTCTCCCTGCTAACCCCTTCTCCTGCCTTCTCCCCATAACCCCTGACACCCGTACTATCTCTGCCTTAAATATATCCACTGACTTGGCCTCCACAGCCTTTTGTGGCAAAGAATTCCACAGATTCACCACCCTCTGACTAAAGAAATTCCTCCTCATTGCCTTCCTAAAGGAACATCCTTTAATTCTGAGGCTATGACTTCTAGCCCCAGACTCTCCCACGAGTGGGAACATCCTCTCCACATCCACTCAATCCAAGCCTTTCACTATTCGACACGTATCAATGAGGCCCCCCCTTATTATGGTCTGCCCTAGTGTGACTTATAAATCAGAATATCGTTCTGTTCCCTTCCAGGTCAACAGTTTAAGATTGGCAAGAATTGGAGCCACAGTACGTTTAACGCTCTGGGAGTCGGCAAGAAGATTAAAGCAGAGTCACCATGCCCTACATTCTAGGAGTCAACATTTTAGGTAACTGAATTCCAAATCTCTACATTCTGCAAGAGCAGCATTGAAGTCTGATTCGATTTCCTAATTTGTTGAGGTCTCTTGATCAAGTTTGTCGAATGCAATAAAATTAAATTTGGAGCAAATTCACTCACACGTTTATGTATTTACAAAATGATGGATTTTGAAACCTGTATTATATTCTAATGTTAAAGATTTATTACAGTTAACAGAGCATATTTTGCACAAAAAAAATAAAACATTAAGGAAGAAAAATAATAACTTCTGATTTGTTAAAGATCAGTGACTTCGACAAGGACGTGTATCCCTGCTTTCTAATTTAATGGAACTGAAGCGCTACAATGCTGGGGCTATATTCTACTCTCAATGCTCTCCGTTGCTCCGTCTATTGCACCTAAGGTTGACTTGATTGTATTTATGCATATAGCAGAGAATGTATACTACATTGCAGTCATTGCTGAGAATGGTAGCCCAGTCCATCACACAAACCAACCCCCCTTCCATTGACACCATCGGCCAGGACAGCAGCAAAATCAAGAATGAATCTCACCCCGGTCACTCCCTCTTCCATCAGGCAAGAGGCACAGAAGTGAAAATGCACACCTCCAGATTCAGGGACAGTTTCTTCCCAGCTGTTATCAGTTAACGGAACCGTCTGATCAACAACTAGAGAGCGGTCCTGAGCTACTATCTACTTCAATGGAGACACACAGACTATTTTAAATCGGACTTTATCTTGCCCTCAACGCTATTCCCTTTATCATGTGTCTGTACACTGTGGACGGCTCAATTGTAATCACGATGGTCTTTCCGCCAGCTGGTTGGCACACAATGAAAGATTTTCACTGCACATCAAGTACATGTGACAATACTCTAAACTGAACTAAAGATAGACACAAAGAGCTGGAGTAACTCAGCAGGACAGGCAACATCTCTGGAGAGAAGGAATGGGTGATGTTTTGGGTCGAGGCCCTTCTTCAGTCTCGACCCGAAACGTCACCCATTCCCAGTGGAATAAATATTGATTTCACTAACTTCAAGTAACCCCGGCATTCCCTCTCTCTCCCACCCAAGTCACACCAGCTTCTCATTTTCACCCAACAAACAGCTAACAATAGCCTGTTTCCTTTATCATCATTACTTTTTTGCATATCTTTCATTAATTATTCTATATCTCTCTACACCATCATCTATATCTCTCGTTCCCCTTTCCCCTGACTCTCAGCCTGAAGAAGGACCTCGACCCGAAACGTCACCCATTCCTTCTCGCCAGAGCTGCTGCCTGTCCCGCTGAGTTACTCCAGCATTTTGTGTCTATCTTCGGTTTAAACTAGCATCTGCAGTTTCCTCCCACACGTTTTGTGAAATATATCAGTTCTGATTTGATAGCATGCAAAATACTGCTTTTCACTGCATGTAACAACAATAAACCTAAAGCTAATCAACAAAAATATATTGTGAACCATGTACTACTGTTTCGCCAAACCTCGACCAGTGCTCCCGATGTGACCTCCTGGTGAGATAAAGTGATCATCTCACTGAACACATGAACCTTGCCTGCCAAGGCATGCTGGACCTCCTAAGATAGACACAAAATTCTGGAGTAACTCAGCAGGTCAGGCAACATACCTGGAAAAAATGAATAGGTTACTTTTTTGGGTCGGGACCCTTCTTCAGACTGATTGGAGAGGTGGGGAAGGGGGAGGAACTGTGAAACGAAGAAAAGACCAGGACACATCAGGGCCGGCTACAGAAAACATTAGGCATGTTGATCGGCTGATTGTTGGCTGAGGACGGTCTGACCCACTGAGTTACTCCAGCATTTTGTGTCTATCTTTGGTATTAACCAGCATAGAAACATAGAAATTAGGTGCAGTAGTAGGCCATTCGGCCCTTCGAGCCTGCACCGCCATTCAATATGATCATGGCTGATCATCCAACTCAGTATCCCGTACCTGCCTTATCTCCATACCCTCTGATCCCCTTAGCCACAAGGGCCACATCTAACTCCCTCTTAAATATAGCCAATGCACTGGCCTCAACTACCCTCTGTGGCAGAGAGTTCCAGAGACTCACCACTCTGTGTGTGAAAAAAGTCTTCCTCATCTCGGTCTTAAAGGATTTACCCCTTATCCTTAAGCTGTGACCCTTGTCCTGGACTTCCCCAACATCGGGAACAATCTTCCTGCATCTTGCCTGTCCAACCCCTTAAGAATTTTGTAAGCTTCTACAAGATCCCCTCTCAATCTCCTAAATTCTAGAGAGTATAAACCGAGTCTATCCAGTCTTTCTTCATAAGACAGTCCTGACATCCCAGGAATCAGTCTGGTGAACCTTCTCTGCACTCCCTCTATGGCAATAATGTCCTTCCTCAGATTTGCAGACCAAAACTGTACGCAATACTCCAGGTGTGGTCTCACCAAGACCCTGTGCAACTGAAGTAGAACCTCCCTGCTCCTATACTCAAATCCTTTTGCTATGAATGCTAACATACCATTCGTTTTTTTCACTGCCTGCTACACCTGCATGCCTACTTTCAATGACTGGTGTACCATGACACCCAGGTCTCGCTGCATCTCCCCTTGTCCTAATCGGCCACCATTTAGATAATAGTCTGCTTTCCTATTTTTCCCACCAAAGTGGATAACCTCACATTTATCCACATTATACTGCATCTGCCAAACATTTGCCCACTCACCCAGCCTATCCAAGTAATCCTGCAGCCTCCTAGCATCCTCCTCACAGCTAACACTGCCCCCCATCTTCGTGTCATCCGCAAACTTGGAGATGTTGCATTCAATTCCCTCATCCAAATCATTAATATATATTGCAAATAGCTGGGGTCCCAGCACTGAGCCTTGTCACTAGTCACTGCCTGCCATTCTGATAAGGACCCGTTTACTCCTACACTTTGCTTCCTGTTTGCCAGCCAGTTCTCTATCCACATCAATACTGAACCCCTAATGCCGCATGCATCGGCAATTCATTTGTATTATATGCTGGGTCTTCTGATTTATGACCATTTTAACTCCTCTCCCCATTCTTATACTGACCTTTCTGTCATTGGCCTTCAAGAGAGGCAAGAGTATTGCCATACAGTATGTGCTGAAACGGAACAATGAATATCTTAGTTTAGTGTACTTTTAGTCTAGTTTAGAGATAAAGCGTAGAAATAAGCCAGTTTGGTTTTGTTTAGAGATACAGCACTGATATAGGCCCTTCGGCCCACCAATTCCGCACTGACCAGCGATCCCCGTTCACTAGCAAACTAGGAACAATTTACAATCTTTAAAGAGACGAATTAACCTACAAACCTGTACTTTGGAGTGTGGGAGGAAACCTGTGCACCTAGGGAAAACCCACGCAGGTCACGGAGAGAACGTACAAACTCCATCCAGACAGCACCCGTAGCCAAGATCGAACCCGCGTCCCTGGCATTATAAGGCAGATACTCTGCCACTGCGCCACCTTGCAGCAGAACAACAGGTTTGTAAACACAACACTCAGTAGATAAAAAAATAGACAAAACGTTCAATAAATTAAGAAAAACTATATAGCAAAACAAAAACTGAGCCCCAAGTCCCTCGAGCAACCAAGGCGGTGGGTAGTTCAGGTTAGTTGCAGCTTGTAGTATTCAATAGGCAGATGGTTGTTGGGAAGAAGCTGCTCCTGAACCTGGACATTACAGTTTTTAGACTCCTTTACCTTCTTCCCGATGGCAGGAGTGAAATGAGAGCATGGCCAGGGCGGTGTGGGTGTCTGATCACGCTGGCTACCTTTTTGAGGCAACAGCTCCTGTAGATACTTTCGATGATGGGGAGGTCATTACCCATGATGGACTGGGGAGTGTTCACCACTTTTTGTAATCTCTTTCATTTGGGGGGCATTTGAGTTGCATTTGGAGCATGCCGTGACGCAACCATCAAGTCAATTCAATTCAATTCAATCTTTAATTGTCATTGTGCAGTGTACAATACAGAGACAACAAAATGCAGTTGGTATCTCCGAAGGGCGAACTTACGAATAAAATACATATACAGTGGATTGGATAGTCCGGGGGGGGGGGGGGGGGAGGGGTGGAGACGGGCAGTCATTGAGGTGCAGCGTTGAGAAGTGTGACAGCCGCAGGGAAGAAGCTGTTCTTGAGCCTGCTGGTCCGGCAGCGGAGGGACCTGTAGCGTCTCCTGGATGGGAGGGGAGTAAACAGTCTATGGTTGGGGTGTGAGCTGTCCCTGGCGATGCTGTGCGCCCTGTGCAGGCATCGTTTACTATGGACAGACTCAATGGAGGGGAGTGAGGAGCCTGTGATGTGTTGGGCGATCTTCACCACCCTCTGCAGAGCTTTCCGGTCGGCGACAGAGCAGTTACCATACCATACTGTGATGCAGTTGGTAAGGATGCTCTCGATGGTGCAGTGGTAGAAGTTCACCGGAATCTGGGGAGACAGGTGGACCTTCTTAAGTCTCCTCAGGAAGAAGAAACGCTGGTGAGCCTTCTTGATCAGCGAGGATGTGTTGTGGGTCCAGGAGAGGTCATCGGAGATGTTGACCCGCAGGAACCTGAAGCTGGAGACACGTTCCACCTCCGTCCCATTGATATGGATGGGGTTGTGCATGCAGCTTCTCGATCTCCTGAAGTCCACAATGAGCTCCTTGGTTTTCTTGGAGTTGAGGGCCAGGTTATTGTCTGCACACCATGCTGTTAGGAGCTGAACCTCCTCCCTGTAGGCCGACTCATCGTTGTCGCTGATGAGGCCAATCACCGTCATGTCATCTGCATACTTGATGATGGTGTTGGTACCATGTACAGGTATGCAGTCGTAGGTGAAGAGGGAGTAGAGGAGGGGGCTCAGCATGCAGCCCTGGGGTACGCCAGTGTTCAGGGTGAGGGTAGAAGAGGAGTGGTTATCCAACCTAACAGACTGTGGTCTGTTGGTTAGAAAGTCCAGTAACCAATTGCAGAAGGTGGGGTTGATGCCCAGGTCATCGAGTTTGGCGATCAATTTCAAGGGGATAATGGTGTTGAATGCTGAGCTGTAGTCGATGAACAGCATTCTCACATAAGTGTTTCTGTTGTCGAGGTGGGAGAGGGCGGAGTGGAGTGCCGTTGAGATGGCATCCTCCGTGCTCCTGTTCTTGCGGTATGCAAACTGGTAGGGGTCAAGAGTGGGGGGTAGGCAGCATTTGAGGTGTGCCATGACCAGCCTTTCAAAGCACTTGGCGATGATAGGGGTGAATGCAACTGGGCGGAGGTCGTTGAGGCTCGCCGCAGTGGAGTGTTTTGGCACTGGCACGATGGAGGCAGTTTTAAGGCACGTGGGGACAACTTCCTGGGCAAGTGACAAGTTGAAGATGTCAGTCCAGACGTCTGTCAGCTGTGCAGCACAGGTCCTGAGGACGCGCCCGGGGATGCCGTCAGGGCCGGCAGCCTTACGTACATTGATCCTATTCAGTGCCACATGCACGTCGTAGGGGTTGAGTGTGAGGGGCTGGTGGGCATCAGGGAGCACAGCCTTGATGGCCAACTCTTGGTTGTCCCTTTCAAAGCGGCCATAAAAGTGGTTGAGCTCCTAGAGGAAGGATGCGTCGCTGGAAGTGGGTGGAGTTGGTGGTTCTGTAGTCATTTAAGGCCTGGATGCCATGCCACATGCGTCGGGGGTCGGAGTTGCTGTCGAAGTGTTCCTCGATCCGCAGCTTGTATCTGTGTTTGGTGTTCTTGATGCCCCTCTTCAGATTGGCCCTCGATGAACTATAGGCACGGGCATCGCCTGACCTGAAAGCCGAGTGCTTTCAGGTCAGGCAATCTGAATCATTCACCTATAGATCATGCTCTCGATCATTCACCTGTAGAAGCGAGCATTTGTCGCCATACCAAATCTTCTAAGCAAGTCGTGGCCTTCTTTATGACTGCATCAATGGGCTGGGTCCAATGTGCTACCAGAGGAAGGCCGCAAGAAGGGTCACCAACTTTCTCACTCCCAATTAAGGGGCAATAGGTCAAAATAAGGGATAAATTCCCGACGGCAATTCGTTGACCGACTCGGCCGTGGCTGGGTGAATGAGTTGGCCCGGGTGCTGGACTGCACACAAAGCCCAGCCAGCGGGCCAGCTGGGGAGTTTTGGCCCGGGCCGCGCTCAAAGTCCGGCACCCCATCCATCTCTTGAACCGATGATCGGCCATGAGAAGAAGGGGTGGTGGTGTCGGCGGTAAGCGAAGGTCCGAAGGTCGGACAGCTGGCCAGTCTGCCGACCGACGGGGCCACGAGTGAGTGTGTGATGGGGATGAGAGAGAGAATAGGTTACTGGGAATACGTGGGGCACCATGGCGCAGCAGTTGAGTTGTCGCCTTACAGCGCCAGAGACCCGGCTTCGATCCTGACTACGGATGCTGTCTGTATGGAATTTGTACATTCTCCCCATGACCGCGTGGGTTTTCCCCGGGTGCTCCAGTTTCATCCCACATTCCAAGGCCATACAAGTTTGTAGGTTAATTTGGCTTTGGTAAATATTGTAAATTGTCCCTGGTCTGTCGGTAGTGTACAGGGATCGCTTGTCGGCACGGACTCAATAGGCCCAAGGGCCTGTTTCCTCACTGTATCTTTAAATTAAACTAAACTAGACTTGACGATGGGATTGTTCTGAGAGTTTGCATGGAAAGATCTCCTCCTATGAAAAGTGAGATAACGCAAGAAGAATAAAATTATTAAATTACAACTTTAACATATTTTTGAACGACACAGGATTTATTTTGTTTTATTACATTCAATGCTGTACTTCTGAAATATACTTTCTAAGATTTCCAGAGAAAAATGACACAAATCAAAACACGACACTCAACGTTTAAAGCCATCCTTACAGATTTAGGGAAGAATGGCTTCTTTCCTGCAGCCATTTGGCTATCACACACTACAATATTAAACGCTATTAAACACTACAGCCTCAAATAAGCTCTGAACTACATAGACTATTATTGTTATTATTGCACTATTATTGTTTGTTTGTTTTGTGTACGTATGTGTGCATGTGTATATATATATATATATATATATATATATATATATGATCTGTAGATATATATATCTATCTTTTTATGATCTGCATATATATATATATATATATATAAATATATGTGTGTGTGTGTGTGCACTTGTGAGTGTGTGTATACATACACACTGAACTTTTTTCCTCTCTCGTTCATTATATTGTTTACAGTGTACTATGTTTACATATTTTCTTGTGCTACAGCACAAATTTCATTGTTCTATCTGGGACACATGACAATAAAACACTTTGACTGTCTCTCTTGACTTTTGACATGCAGTATACATAAACATATCCTCTGCCAGTGTCGATAGATGAGAACTTGTAGATGTATTTAGTGTTCCAAAAGGCATTTGATGCCAGGTAGGAGACAAGGTGCCATATAATAGACTGGTGCATTAATTAAGAAGCTGCAGGTTTGAGGAGTGCTTTAACAAGGATTGAAAACTGGTCGTGTAACAGAAAACAAAGAGTTGGAATAAATGTAGATGCAAGGAACTGCGGGTGCCAGTTTACGAAAAAAAGGCACAAAGTGTTGGAGTAACCCAGCAGGTCAGGCAGCATTCTGGTGAAAATAGATTGGTGATGTTTTTGGTCGAGACCCTTTTTCAAACTGATGGCATTTCAGGTCGAGATCTTCCTTAAGAAAAAGGGTTGCAGCCTTACAGCACGAGACCCGGGTTCCATCCTGACTGCAGGTGCTGTCTGGATGGAATTTGTACATTCTCTGTGACTCGGGTCTCTGGCTCTGAAATGTCTCCTGTCCATGTTCTCCTGAGATACTGCCTGACCCGCTAATTAACTCCAGCATTTTGTGTCTCTTTTTTAGATGGAATAAATAGATCCCTTTCAGGTTGGATGGATGTAACTGGAAGACTAGCTCAGATTGATTCTTGGTTCTCAGTAGTATAGATAGTAACAATAGTAGCAATAGTAACAGTAGTAACAGTGTTACTGTTCATATTAATGACCAGGAGGGAACAAAAAGTAGGGTTTCCTAACAAAAGAGCCACAGAGTGCTGGAGTAACTCAGCGGGTCAGGCAGCATCTCTGGAGAAAGGAGAGGTGACGTTTCAGAGTGCTGGAGTAACTCAGCGGGTCAGGCAGCATCTCTGGAGAACATGGAGAGGTGATGTTTCGGGTCAGGAAATTTCTTTAGATTCCAGTTAGACCCAGAATATCATCTATCCATGTTCTCCAAGGATGTTGCCTGACCTGCCCAGTTACTCCAGCGTTTTGTGTCTCCCTTTTTTTGTAAACCTGCATCTGCAGTTCCTTGCTTCTACATTCTGTCAGGTTTCCAAGTTTGCGGATGAAACGAAACTAGGTGGAAGGACTTGTTGTAATGAGAACATTGTGAGTCTGCAATTAGATATATTGGTCTTGGTTTCCTCTTGATTGAGATGCAGTGAAAACCTTTGCATGCGTGCCAACCAGTCTAGTCATGCTACACGTGAGTACAATCAATAATAACAGGTAATGCAAAGAAAAAAATGCCAGAATGTGGAATATAGTGTTACAGCATTATAGTGCTTCAATTACAAGAAAGCTCAGGCAGATTTTTTTAAAGTGTAAGTACACAAGGAACAGGTACGGGATAGATGGACATTGCAAGAAGACTTGGCTGGAACACCAGTTGATGGGATAGCTGACTGCTACATTGAGATTGTAAAGGTGCAGCTAATGACATCCTCCTTTGGTTTTTCTCCTTATAAAATAGAGCCATTGAGAATGGTTCACGTTGGCAAAATAATGGGCCTATCCCACTAATGCGATTTTTCAGGCGACACACACACACACACACACACACACACACACACACACACACACACACACACACACACACACACACACACACACACACACACACACACACACACACACACACACACACACACACACACACACACACACACACACACACACACACATCGCTTCCTTCACCAGCCCGTTATGCAGGCGGGGGACAGGGCAAGCGGGGGCAGCGCTGTCTGAGTGAAATTCACACAGTGAAAAGCCAATGTGATACAGACACACACCGCGATGAACAGGAAGGTTGGCGCTGTAATTAAGACGGTGAAAGCACAGTGTATGGGAAGGGTCACGTAAGTCCTTTAAAAGAGGAGGGGAGAGGGGGGAGAAGGAGTGGAGACAACATTTAAGAAGTCAGAGATACACGGCTGTGAAGCTCGGCGGACATTTAAGATTACCGGTCTGTTATCCTTGGTTCTGAAAACTACTGCTTACGTTTTTTCTTCCCAATGAGCCAATGAAATTCACCGGTCAGCACTGCTTACAACCTACAAGAACTTACGACGACCTTCAACCTCGTGGCAACCCGCTAGCACTGCACCTACCGCACGAGAATTCTCTCTCCTTTCCATGGCAGCTTCATTCTAGACGCCGCTAATTTTTAACATGTTGAAAATTTTGTGGCGACCATAATGAGGCCACAACTAGTTTCCAGAGTGCGGGAACTCCTTGGGACCATGAAGGCGACTCTCCAGCAACCACCCACGAACATAGGCTCCTGCAGTCGCCTAAAAAGTCGCCTAAATGGGACAGGCGCATAAGGGTACTTTATTGTGGAGCAGAAGGCACCTTGTCTCAAATCTTTTAATGCAAATGTTTAAAAAATGGAATCTGACTACTCCATTCAAGCTGGTGTTCTCAACTAAAATAAAAATGGAAAATGTTGCAAACACTCAGCAGGTCAGGCAGCATCTGTGGAAAGAGAAATGAAGTTAATATTTGGGTTGAGGATCCATCATAGATGTTACCTGAACTGGAGAAACAAGAAACTGCAGATGCTGCTTTACACAAAAGCATCCAACGTGCTGGAGTAACTCGGCGGTTCAGGCAGCATCGCTGGAGAACATGGATGGGTGACTTTTTGAGTCAGATCTCTCCTTCAAAGTGACGAAGGGTCCTGTCCTGAAATCCACATTTTCCAGGGATGCTGCCTGATCCGCTGAGTTACTCAACACTTTGTGTCCTATCCTATGAACCATCCTTTGTGTGTATCTGAACGGGTGAGTAATTCCAATATTCTGCTTTGGTTTCAGAATTTTAGCATTGATTTTTGATACAAGTTCTTTATCCTGGAACATGAGAGAAAAAGAGTTAGAAGCTTGATTTCAGAACCAACCACTCAAACCATCAACCTCTGTGATCAAACCATGGTCATCACTCAAAAATTCTAACATAACTACTACTCATAGTGTGGGAAAGAACTGTAGATGCTGGTTTAAATCGAAGGTAGACACAAAATGCTGGAGTAACTCAGCGGGACAGGCAACATCTCTGGAGAGAAGGCATGGGCAAAGTTTCGGGTTGAGACCATTCTTCAGACTACTTATAGAATCCATTGAAAAATAAATTGGAAAGGAAGTCTTCCCAAGAAAAGCACAATTATTCCAACAGATAAATGCATTGTGGAGGATGTTACATTGCACAAGTTGATCATTTCTTCAGCACAAAACAATGCGTGGAGAACAAATGCACAATATAAATCATGAAGGTAATTGCAGCAGGAGTAACAACAGTGTAGGGCTCCAGCTGTGGTTGCTTGAATGGTGGCTCGGTGGCGCAGCGGTAGAGTTGCTATCTTACAGCGTCAGAGACCCAGGTTCGATCCTGATTATGGGCGCTGTCTGTACGGAGTTTGTACGTTCTCATAAGATCATGTGATAGGAGCAGCATTAGGCCATTTGGCCCTCAAGTCTACTCTGTCATTCAATCATGACTGTTCTATCTCTCCCTCCTAACCCCATTCTACAGCCTTCTCCCCATAACCTCTGACACCCGTACTAATCAAGAATCTATCTGTCTCTGCCTTAAAAATATCCACTGACTTGGCCTCCACAGCCTTCTGTGGGAAAGAATTCCACAGATTCACCACCTTCTGACTAAAGAAATTCCTCATCATCTCCTTCCTAAAAGAATGTCCTTTAATTCTGAGGCTATGACCTCTAGTCCTAGATTCTCCCACTAATGGAAACATCCTCTCTACATCCACTCTACCCAAGCCTTTCACTAGTCTTTACTAGTATGTTTCAAACAGGTCCCCCCTCATTCTTCTAAACTTCAGCGATTACAGGCCCAGTGCCGTCAAACGCTCATCATAGGTTCACCCACTCATTCCTGGGATCATTCTTGTAAACCTCCTCTGGACCCTCTCCAGAGCCAGCAGATCTTTCCTCAGATATGGTGCCCAATATTGCTCACAATATTCCAAATGAGGCCTGACCAGTGCCTTATAGAGTCTCAAGATTATATCCCCGATTTTGTATACAAGCCCTTTTGAAATAAATGCTAGCATTGCGTTTGCTTTCTTTACTACCTGATTCGACTTGCAGATTCACATTTTGGGAATCCTGCACCAGCACTCCCAAGTCTCTTTCACTTCCGATTTCTGGGTTCTCTCCACATTTAGAAAATAATCTACGCCTTTGACTCCACATTTTGCTACACTATATTCCATTTGGCACTTCCCATGCCCACTCTCCCAACCTATCCAAGTCCTTCTGCAGAGCCCCTGCTTTTCTACACAACCTGCCCCTCCACCTATGTTCATATCATCTGCAAACTTGGCCACAAAGCCTTCAATCCCCTCGTCCAAATCAGTAATATACAACATGAAGAAGAGCGGCCCCGGCACTGACCCCTGGGGAACACCGCTAGTCACTGGCGGCCAACCAGAAAAAGCCCCCTTTATTGAGACCCTTTGCCTTCTCCCTGTGACCGCGTGGGTTTTCCCCGGGTGCTCAGGTTTCCTACCACACTCCAAAGATGTACAGGAGAGAAGGAATGGGTGACGCTTCGAGTCTCGACCCGAAATACCACCCATTTCTTCTCTCCAGAAATCCTGCGTATCATGCTGAATTACTCCAGCATTGGGGTGGGAAATTGCGACCTTCATGTGGTCCACCCTGTTTCGACTAATGCAATCAACCCGACGTGCACAAATAAATATAAGTCGTTTTTCATGCCACTTGATCTACAAGTTTAGGCTGTGCACGCCATACACAAGAAGAAGACTCCAGCATTTTGTGTCTATCTTCGGTTTGGAGGTTAATTAGCTTAGGTAAAATTGTAAATTGTACCTAGTGTGTGTGGGATAGCGCTAGTAGTGTACGGGATTCGCTGGCCGGTGCGGACTCGTTGAGCCAAAGAGCCTGATTCCACGCTGTATCTCTAAACTAAACTAAACTTGAAGATTATCAAAGTAACTACTAAAAGTTATCTTCAATTGTGAATGTTAACTCTGCATATCTGTTACAATCCTCATTGCATGCATCACTTGTCAATGCATTTTGTTTCTGCTTTAGGCAAATTGGGTTTTCTTTGAACTTGAAGCCTGCTTTAACTTTGTTTAATGGAGCCACCTTGTGGTGTTTCTTATCAGTGACCATTCATCAGCTCGGGAGTATCAGGGGTGATGGGGAGAAGGCAGGAGAACGGGGTTAGGACGGAGGGATAGATCAGCCATGATTGAATGGTGGAGTAGACTTGATGGGCCAAATGGCCTAATTCTGCTCTGATCACATGACGTGATTAGCTGGGGTGTCAGCTTTGTGACCTTATCTGGGGCTCAGGAAATGCCGTCACCCAGCTTACTCTGCCTATACCAGCTTGCAGATGAAGGGGGAGGGAAGAGGTCGCATGGGATGAGAAGCAGTTGAATGATCTGTTGAATGAATGAATTCATTCGGCCCATCAAGTCTACTCCGCCATTCAATCATGGCTGATCTATCTTGCTTCCCATCTTGCTTCCTAGTCTGAATGGTGTGACATATACATCTGGGGATGGTATAACATTAAAGGCCTCGCACGAAACGCACGTTACTCGAGTTGTCCTTCACACACACAAATATATTTCTGCTTCAGGAAGAGGCCTTGTTAGTGTCACTTATCAAACAAAAATTCGATTTTCCAGAATGTTCTTTTACATATCAACCAGCTGTTTAGTTTAGTTTAGTTTAGTTTAGTTTAGTTTAGAGATACAGCGAGGAAACAGGCCCTGCTGCCCATCGAGCGATCCCCGTACACCAGCACTATCCTACACCCACTAGGGACAATTTACAATCGTCACCAAAGCCGATTAACCGACGTTTTTGGAGTGTGGGAGGAACGCGGGAAAACCCACGCGGTCACGGGGAGAACGGACAAACTCCGTACAGATAGCACCTGTCGTCAGGATCGAACCCGAGTCACTGGTGCTGTAAGGCAGCCACTGTGCTGCTGGTAAGTTATGCCGGGCTGTTGTCAGGCAACTGAACCATCCTAGTACCAACTAGAGGGTGGCCCTGACCTACAATCTACCTCACAGGAGACCACTGGACTATTTTTAATGGGAAGCGTCTGAAGAAGAGTTTCGACCCGAAACGTTGCCTATTTCCTTCGCTCCATAGATGCTGCCTCACCCGCTGAGTTTCTCCAGCATTTTTGTCTACCTTATCTTTAATGGGACTTCACCGGACTTTATCTTGCACTAAAAGTTATTCCTTTTATCCTGTGTCTGTACACTGTGGACGGGGTTTGATTGTAATCATGTCGCTTTTCCACTGACTAGACAGCACGCGACCAAAATAAAAAGCTTTTTACAGTACCTCGGCACACATGACAATAATAAGTTAAGCTAAACTAAAAACTAAAATCATTGGTACATTGCTGTGGGAATCTGAATGCTGCTTCATCCATCCATCGGCTGTCCTCATTGAGTTCGAGCTGGGGTAGAATAGTGCAGGACCACGGTCTCAGCGGAGGGAGGTGGTGGGTCCACACTCTCCCCAAAATCAGGGTAGACCAGCTGCATTGCTGTGTAATGGTCAGATGGATAGAAGGACAATGGAGCATCGCTGGGGATGTTAACGCGTACTGCAGCCTGAAACAAAACACAGCATACGTTCACTGGAGTTATTGGGGTCAAGGAAAGAGCGTTCATGTCGCGGCCCGGTCTCCACCAATCTTTCCACCACCATGCACAAGAAGTGACAAGACAGACACCATTGTGTCCAGAGAAGTGTGTTCAGCTCTTCTAATGAACTTCTAATCTTGTGTGTAGACTCGATAAGGAGAAGACTCGAGTTATTAGCAACCTCATAATAATTCATAAGTTCATAAGTCTTAGGAGCAGAATTAGGCCATTTGGCCCATCGATTCTTCTCCGCCATTCAAACATGGCTGATCTATCTCTCCCACCTAACCCCATTCTCCTGCCTTCTCCACGTAACCCCTGACACCTGAACTAATCAAGAATTTTATCCATCTCTACCTTAAACGTATCAATTGACTTGGAAGATAGACACAAAAAGCTGGAGTAATTTTGCAGGACAGGCAGCATCTCTGGAGAGGAGGAATGGGTGACGTTTCTGGTTGAGACCCTTCTTCAAACCTGATCCTGATAAAATGCTTTCTATGGCACATCTGTAGGAGTTGGCGATAGCTGTGGGGGACATGCTGAACTTCCTAAGCCTTCTAAGAGAAGTATTGGTGTGCTTTCTTGGTTGTTGCTTCAATATGGCTTACTTCCACAGCTTCCGAGTCAGCTGGTGGCCCTCCAGTTAAATGGAGCTGGATCTGAGCCCAGCAATTCCCATGGCTCCAAAAGCAATCATCAAGATGGCAGACTAAACCTTTCAATGTGGAAGTACTGGTACATACCAGCGGTGGATATTTATACAGCCTGGCGTTATTGGGGTCGATAGCAGCCGTGGTCTGAGCGCTGGCATCTCTTGCATTGACCAGACGAAAATACAATTCTGCATTTCCCAGCTGCAAGGACAAAGAAAAATCAAAGCAGGACAAAACGAAAATGCTGCATGGCAAGCAATATACACAAGCAAACACATGTCGGAATCTATCGGATATGCGATCATTTCCTGGTCCTCACATGCTTTGATGTAAGTGAGGAAGTGCCTGCATTTATAGCAGTTCTTATCAAATCTTAAAAACATCAATTACATCATCCATTAAGTTCATAAGTGATAGGAGCAGAATTAGGGCATTCAACTCATCAAGTCTACTCCGCCATTCAATCATAGCTGACCTATCTCACCCTCCTAACCCCATTCCCCTGCTTTCTCCCCATAGCACCTGTCACCCGTACTAATCAAGAATCTATCTATCTGTGTCTTAAAAAATATCCACTGACTTGGCCTACAAAGCCTTCTGTGGCAGAATTCCACAGATTCACCACCCTCTGACTAAAGAAACTCCTCCTCATCTCATTCCTAAAGGAACGTCGTCATTTCATTCAGAGGCTATGACCTCAGGTCCTAGAATCTTTCACGTGGAAATATCCTCTCTAAAGGCTCTATACGTATGAGCCCTTAACTTGTCTGAAGTAGTCCACAATCATTGATTGCATATGAATGTCTAACATAGCTACATTATCAGTATGTACAAACTGTCCAGATTTTAATAAATAGTAAAATGGTTTTGATTTAGACTTCAGAGATCCAGCGTTGAAACAGGCCCTTCAGCCCACCGAGCCCACTCCGACTAGTGAGTTACCCCTTACACTAGCGCTATCCTACACGTGAGGAACGATATACAATTTTACAGAAGCCAATTAACCTATAAACCTGTATGTCTTTGGAGTGTGGGGGGGAAACCGGAGCGCCCAGAGAAAGCTCACGAGTTCAGAGAGAGAACGTACAGACAGCACCCACAGTTAGGATTGAACCTGGGTCTCAGGTGCTGCAAGGCAGCAACTCTACCGGCTGCGCCACCATGCTGCCCCTATTTGACCTCCCACCTAAAGCATGCAGAATTTGCAGTGCAGTCTCCCTTACCTGAGGCACTCCGTTCAGTTCACCCGTGGTCATGGATGGGATGACTGGAAGGACACGGACTGGAGCTTTCCATCGGCCACTGATCACACAGTTCTGACTGTCAAAAATATCTGCCTTGATCCAGCCTCGTGAGACAAGACGGTTGATGCCCTGTCCGTAGGGGTCGGAGCCACCGGATGACTGTAGTTCCATGACCAGGCTGATAGCTGGGGACGGACGCACCCTACAACACAACAGAAGCACGTGAATAAGACTAGCCAGCAGCACGTTCATTTTCGATGCGGGAGCTTTGACCGCCCCGATCGCGGGAGCTCCGATCGCCCCGAAGCAGGAGCTATGATCGCCCCGACTGCAGGAGCTTCGATCGCTCCGACTGCGGAGGTTTTGATTGCCCAGACTGCGGAGGTTTCAATCGTCCTGACCACGGGACAACATCATGGAGCTGGCGCTCCCTTTGTTAAGGATTGACTGCGGGAGCTCCAACCGCAGGAGCTTCGACCGCCCCGATAGCGGGAGCTTAGATCTCCGACTGCGGAGGTTTCGATCGCCCCAACCGCGGAGTAAAGGAGAATGGAAGATATGTTATTTGCCTTCCATCACAGTGGGAGGAAAATGAGGTAGCCGGAAAAACACTGGGGATTCTCACACCCCGTTGTGGTGGCTGTTTAAGTTTATGTTTCATATTTATGTGGGTATATATCTTGTTGCTTTTATTTTGTATGACTGTTGGCAAATCAAATTCCATGTATGTTTACATACTTGGCCAATAAATTAATTACAAATTACAAATCACAAAATTATTGAAGTCTCATTTTGTCTACTCCAATGCAAAATCTCCTCAAGCTATGCCTATTGTGCCTTCTGGGGCGCAGAGGTAGAGTTGCTGCCTTACAGTGCCAGCGACCCAGGTTCAATCCTGACTACAGGTGCTGTTTGTAAGTAGTTTGTACGTTCTCCCCATGACCTGAGTGGGTTTTCTCCGGGAGCTCTGGTTTCCTCCCACACTTCAAAGACGTACAGGTTTGTAGGTTAATTGACTTGGTAACATTATCCTTAGTGTAGGATTGTGTTAGTGTGCGGGGAATGCTGGTGGAAGAGATGCTGCCTGACCCGCTGAGGGAGCTTTTATGCTGGTTGGCACTGGACTTAGATGGGTAAACTTGATATCAACTTTAACTCTGATATTAAAGTTGTTAACAGGGGCCACAGTGGCACAGCAGTAGAGCTGCTGACTTGCAGCACCAGAGACCCAGGGTTCAGTCCTGACTACGGGTGCTTGTCTGTACGGAGTGTGTATGTTCTCCCCGTGACCGCAGCGGCAGTCGTCCCTAGTTCAGTAATTCAGTAAATTGTCCCTAATGTGCATAACAGAACTGGTGTACGTTGATCGCTGGACTTGGTGGACTGAAGGGCCTGTTTCCACACTGTATCTCTAAGCTAAACTAAACTAAACTAAAGACCATTTGGCGATATGAAGGAATGCAGCCGAGTTTCCCCAGCTTCCGGATTAACCTTTATGGGCCTGTCCCACTGAGGCGACTCTTTAGGCGACTGCCAGGGACTAGTTTAAATGGAATTCACCTACGACACATGGTGACAACCTATGTTAACCTGGCGACAACCTATGTTAACCTGGCGACAACCTACGACAGCACCTACAACAAACTACGAGAGCCAAAATTGGCGCCACTGTCAACATGTCAACATGTTGAAAATTTTGTGGCCATCGCCTGTAGTCGCCCAAAAAAATCGTCTAAGTGGGACAGGCCCTTTAATCTCAACTGACACACCCAGCACAGACCTATTTAGCATTTGTGGTACGTTGCTGTGTTCGAATCATATTTCCATCAACAGGCACATTTTTAAAATACATCAATGTCTATAAGTATAAAATCATGAGAGGAATAGATCGGATAGATGCACAGAGTCTCTTGCCCAGAGTTGGTGGAACAAGCTGAGGTCGTTGAGACTATCCGAGGACAGATAAATGGATAGGACAAGTTTGGAGGGTTTTGTCCAAACGTGGGCAGGTGGGGCTAGTGCAGCTAGGACATGTTGGCCGGTGTGGGCAAGTTGGGCTGAAGGGCCTGTTTCCACACTGTATCACTCTATGAATCAGGAGTCTAGTGCCACTTGAGAGTGTAGCTTTAACGTGAAGGGGACAAAGTTTAAAGGAGAAATCAGGGGAAAGTTTGTTCTTTACACAGTAGGTGCTGGATGCCCGGAACGCACTGCCAGGGGTGGTGGTGGAAGCAGATGGGTTAGTGGAATTTAACTGTCTCTTTAATAGGTTCATGGACATGCAGGGATTAGAGGGAGAGGGATCACGTGCAGGCAGATGAGATTTATATCTTGGCATCATGTTCACCTCAGACATTGTGGGCCGAAGGGGCTGTTGTTGAGTGTCATAAGGTCATAAGGAATAGGAGTAGAATTAGGCCATTTGGCCCATCAAGTCTACTCCGCCATTCAATCATGGCTGATCTATCTCTCCCTCATAACCCCATTCTCCTGCCTTCTCCCCATAACCTCTGACACCCCGTACGAATCAACAACCTAGATGTTCTGTGTCCAGTTCCATGTTCTAGGTAAAGGTTTTCTCTTTACCCCATTATCTTGCTCCTGGTCAGACAAAAGGGGGCTTTGAATAATGCGATAGTCACAATATTTCCACTCAGCTCCATCTACCTGATGCCAGGAGACACTGTCACAACCCTAGAAGTAGGTCACCACCCACCTACTTCTGAAAACAACTTGCTTTGGAAAAAAAAAATTCAGGGGAAAGAATAAATGCAAACAGACAAGTTTATGCTTGGACCAACTGTTACAGAAAAACCGTGTAGGAAGGAACTGCAGATGCTGGGTTAAACCAAAAATAGACACAAAAAGCTGGGGTAACTCAGCGGGACAGGCAGCATCTCTGGAGAGAAGGAATGGGTGACATTTTGGCTGGAGACCCTTCTTCAGACTGGTTAGGGATAAGGGAAACGAGAGATGTAGACGGTGGTGTGAAGAGATTAAGAACAATGAATAAAAGATATGCAAAAAAGTAACGATAATAAAGGAAACAGGCCATTGTTAACTGTTTGTAGGGCGAAAACGAGGAGCTAGTGCAACATGGATGGGGGAGGAATCGAGAGAGAGGGAATGCTGGGGCTACCTGATGTGAGAGAAATCAATATCCATGCCACTGGGCTGCAAGCTGCCCGAAGCAAAATACGAGAAGCTGTTCCTCCAATTTGTGTTTAGCCTCACCCTGACAATGGAGGAGACAGAGGACAGAAAGGTCAGTGGGGTAATGGGGAAGGAGAATTAAAGTGTTCAGCAACCGGGAGATCAGATAGGTTCAGGTGGGCTGAGCGAAGGTGTTCTCCGAAACGATCGGCCAGTCTGCGTTTGGTCTCGCTGATGTATATGAGTTCACGTCTTGAACAACGGATACAGAAAGATTTTGATTAGTCCCCAAGGAATTTGTAAAATGCTGCGATTTAAGATTTTGAAAACTAGGACCACAAAGATGTTTCCTGAAGTTCTATTTGTTGCTAACCATCTTTCAGTTAACAAACCACACTCCATTACTTTCTATCTTTTCCATGACTGTGAAATGCTGGTAACATATCCACCATCCAAGCAAGTGGCAAATCAAGGTCATCAAGTGTTGGCTTTTGTGCGATCTGGTCGAGAGCGACTGGGTCAATTGTCTGAGTCTGAAGAAGGGTTTCGACGCGAAACGTTGCCTATTTTCTTCACTCCATAGATGCTGCCTCACTGCTGAGTTTCTCCAGCATTTTTGTATACCTGGCTTATCAATAAACTATTGATCAGTGAATGAACTAGATCTGGATCAGAAGAAGATCTAAGGTGTGAGGCAGCTCAGCCATGACCATATGGAATGGTGGGGTTGGCTCGAAGAGCAAAGTTGCCTGTTCCATTTTCTTATTTCCTTAATAAAGTTGCTACACCATCGCCTCACCACGGTTGAGTTAGAAATTTTGATTCCATCTCATTTGTAAAACAAATTTAAAAATTTGATCCCAACTCATTCCAAGTGTGAATTCTTAAAATTAGGAATTAAGAGTAAACAAATTTTAAAATCTGATCCTAACTTATTCTTAATTTTAAGAATAATATTTTTTTAGAATGAGTTAGGATCAAATTTTAAAACTTGTTTTAAGAATGAATTAAGATCAAATTTTAAATTTAATTTGATGTTTGGAATACATTTCTAAACTAATTTAAGAATACAATTTATTCTTAAAATTAATTCCAAAATTCAATCCTAATTTATTCTTTAAATTAATTAAAAAACGCAAGCCTATTCTTAAAATTAACTTCAGAATTCAACCCAAACTTACTTTAAAATTATTTAAAAGTGTGATCCTAATTTACACTTTAAATTAATTTTGAATTTCAATCCTAATTTATTCTTTAAATTAATTTTAAAATTCAAACCTAACTCATTCTTAGAATTTACTTTAAAATTCACTCCTAACTAAATCTATCTATTTCTATCTTTCTATCTTTCTATCTTTCTATCTTTCTATCTATCTATCTATCTATCTATCTATCTTTTTATCTATCTATCTATCTATCTATCTATCTATCTATCTATCTATCTATCTATCTATCTATCTATCTATCTATCTATCTATCTCTTCTATCTATCTATCTATCTATCTATCTATCTATCTATCTATCTATCTATCTATCTATCTATCTATCTATCTATTATTATACTTTTAAAACTGTGTGTGTGTCTGCTGACCGCCGTCCGGCTGCCGGCTGGCTGTCACATTTTTGCCCTTTAATTCCCTGCTCCGCCAAAACCGGAACCTCAAACGCCGCCATTTTTTCTATTTTGCCAGACATTACGCTTGTACATTCACAAACACACTCCTCATTACATTTAGACATTTTTATGTACACTTCTTAACATCAAATCCTGCCCCCCTCCCTGTCCCCCCCTCCCTCTCTCCCCTCCCTCTCGCCCCTCCTCCCTCTCCTCCCTCTCCCCCTCCCTCTCTCCCCCACCCTCTCCCTCCCTCCGGCCCCGCCCTCCCCTCCCTCCCTCTCATGCAACACGAAGACCCAACCATCGCCGCACCCACAATATCTCCCATAAAAATCATCAATAGGACCATAAGCATCAAAAGAGCCGACACTCTCAAAGCCAAGACAGCTCTCCGACAACAATTCCTGCAAAGTGGTATTCGACAAACCGCACTACCAACCATCACAACACACTACCGGCCAGATAGTATCAGAAATACCCGTGAGAGGCTACGGGCACAGACAAACAAACGATTGGCTAACATGTAAGCTCACCCACTCCAAGCCGCCCAAGCGCACCTACTGTACCGTGCAAACCATTCCCACAACCAACAGCCAGCCAAACCCGCATGCCCTACCACGTAATCCACCAAACAGAAACACCCCAGCCCACTACGACGTCACAAGCTTAAAACACAAACACACCGACAGCCCCCAGCAAGAAAATATATAGCAAGGACCAGACAACAAGCTCCCACCAAACCCCAAGCCCCCGCAAACCACCTCAACCTCCCCGACCAACCTCCCCCCACCACTCCTACCACACCCCCCCTCACCGGATCACCCACCACAGCCCCCGGCTCTCTCCCCCCCGACCCGCACTACGCCCACGCTCCCCCTCACCCTACACATGAAGCACCGTACATCCCGCCAATCCCCATAACGCTCGCCCAGCCCCCAAACAACCCCCGGTCGCCCCCAACGCCACCGCCCCCACCCCACCCACATACTCCCCACCCCCCACCCCATCAACTACCGCCCCGCCCACACCATCGACCCCCCCTCTTCCAAACACCTCAAATCCCGTGCCACCCCGCGCCCGCATCACTCCACAATCAGCACCCCGCACCCACCCGGGACCCCCCCGCACCGCCCCACCTCACCCCCCTCCCATTTACCTCTCAATCCCCTCAGCCGCGCCCACCCACAACCCCCCCGCACGCACAGCTCTCCCACCCCTATACACCCCCCCCCCCCCCCCCCGGCCCACCAGCTCCCCACCCACCCTCCCCTCCTGCTCCCAACCCGCTTACGCGCCCCCGCCGCCCGGACCCCCAACACCCCCCCCCAGGACCCCCCCCCCCCACCCCCGCGTCCCCGTGCACCCCACTCCAAGCGCCACCCCCCTCCTCACCCGCCTATACCGTACTCAGCCCCTCCAGCCTGCCACCCCACCGCCAGCCCCCCACCCCGCCCCCCCCCAACATCCAATCCCATCCCCCCACGACTCCGCCCTCCCCCCCCCACATCACAACCCGCATCCCCCGCACCCCTCACGCCACTCCCCGCCCTTTGCCACTTTCCCTCCCCATCCTCGTCCAAAGCCCAGCCCCAACACCCCCACCACACTACGTCTGCCTTCGCCCTCACCCAACCTTCCACCCCCCCCCCCCCCAGGACTGCACACCGCCGACTCCCCCCACCCCCCCGCTCCTCCCCGCCGCCCCCCCCTTCTACCCTCCCCGTCGGTGCCGACACCCACCCCGGCGCCCCCCCCACCCCGCCCCTGCTCGGCGCCCGTCCTAACCTGCCTACTAAGCGGCCGTTCTCGCCATGAAACTGCCCACCCCCCCCCCCCTACGCTGAGCTCCACATCCACCCTATTTACCCGACCTCCTCCCAGTCCTTCACCCACGCCAACCCCCCCACCTCAAGGTCCCACCCCCCCGGCCCGCCCCTCCCCCTGGGTCCGTCCCCTCAACCACCCCCCCCTACACCGGGGCGCCTCCCCGAAACGATCCACTCCCCTCCAACCTTAACAGCCTACCCAACCTCCAATCGCACCCTACCCTCCGAGCCCCGCGCCACCTGCCTGCCAAGTACCCCCCACCCGACACCCTTTCCCAACCTGTCGCTTCTCCCGCCCTCCCCCTATGCAGCCCCTTCCGCCTCCCTCCTCACCCCTCCTCCACGCCCCCCCCTCTCACCTCCCGCCCCCCTCTCTCCAACCCCGACCCCTCCTCCACTCGCGGACATGGGCCCTCAGCCACGCCGAGGGCACGCACCCCGCATTCGACCCACGCCGACCCCGCCTCCCCCCCAACGACCCCCCGACCCCCCTCTGGGCCACCCCCCCGACCCCTGGCCATACCCCCGCATACCCCTCCACCCACCCCCAGACCCCCGCCCCCCCACCCCGCCCATCCTGAGCGCATCGCTCGCGCCCGACCAACCTACGACCCCACCTACCCCCCACTCCCCCCCACCCGTCCCCTGCGAACCAACCCGCCCTTCCCCCCCCCCCGCCTCACGCCACCCACACCCCGCCAACGCCGATGACCGCACCACCCTGATATGCCCCCGTCACCCAACCCCAGACAAACCCCCCCGCCCCACGCCGTCGAAAATCCCCCCCCCTACAGAACAATCAACCCTCTCACCCCAATACCCTTGCGTCCTCACGCGTTAGTAAAGGCAAACAAACCCTCGCGAGCCCTCCGATCCCCACCCAATCACGCAAATCCCAGCCCAAAACCCGCCACCGCCCCACCCCCCATCCTGACGACCACCTGCGCGCACACCACTGCCCAGGTAAGCCCCCCTCTTAAAGGGAAAATAGACGAACGGAAGATACCCACTACTCTTCCCCGCCGACCCGCACGCCAAATACACGAGCCTCCAGCCGGCGCCCCGACCTTCCCTCACCAACGCTTACCATACCTAACCCCCACGAACCGCTCCCACCCGCAAAGGACATCCTACCTACGCACCCACCCACCCGCGCGCTCCGGCTGGCAGCTAAGTCGCCACACGAACTAACCCCGGCTCCCCCCAACCCCCCGCCCCGGCCGAATCCATCCGCGAGTTACGCCCCGTCCATCCCACTTCCCTGGCACGCCGCCCCCCCGCACCACGTCGGATCTCAGTACGCCGCTGGCCGTCCCAGCACACAGTATCGGCACCCCACGCGCACCCCATCTCGCCCCGCAGGCCCGACGTACACCCTCCCCCCGAATCCCCCGGGTACCCCTCCCACCCGGCCCGCGCGTCCGTACAACCCCTACAACCTCAGCACCACCGCACCACCTCAGTGGTCCTTCCACACGCGCCACCCAACACCACCTCTTTCCACCACTTCCCCCCACACCCCGTCCTGCTCAGGGCCCACCCATCCCCCAACCCCCTTACGAGCACCCCCTCGGTCACCCCCCCCTACGACTCCCACAACCCCGGCACCCGACTTGGCCCTCCATCACCCCCCCGGGACCACGCGCGATCCACCAACTAAACCCCCCACCATCTCCGCACCACAGCCCCCAAGCGTCCTACCCCCCCCGCACCCGCTCACCGCTGCCCCCCGCGCCGGCCTCCCTACCCCCCCCCCCCCCCGGGTCACGCCAACACTATGAGGGCTCCCCGGCCGACCCCTACCCGCCTACGCGCCCCGCGCCCCCGGATGGCGGGCTGAGGGGGGGGGGGGGGGGCGGGGGGGGGTGGGGGGGGGGGGGGGGGGGGGGGGGGGGGGGGGGGGGGGGGGTAGGGTTGCGACCCGGTGTGAGGTGGGGGGGGGGCGTTTGGGGGGTTTGTGTTTTTTTGGTTTTATGTTTAGATGGGGGAATGGGGGGGTGGAGATTGGGGAGGGGAATGTATGGTAGAGGGGGTATCGGATATATAGTATTAGACACATTAAACATTTAGAACTGTTTTATCTACCTTCTTACATCATCAATCCTGCCCCCCCCTCCCTGTCCCCCCTCAACCCCTCTGACGCCAGAACACCCCGAAATCCCCACCCTCCCTGAAGGGTCTTCCCCCACGTACATAGCCAATACTCCTCCTCGCCCTCATAACCCCCCCTCGTCGCCCCACCTCCGAATTACCCTCCAAACCGTTCCTCCGCAGACAACTCCGCCACCACCCACCCCTGACCCCTCCAACCAGGCCCGCTGGATCCCAAGTCCGCCCCGACGGTCACCACGACCCTCCCTGTCCCCCTCCCTCTCTCCCCTCCCTCTCACCCCTCCTCCCTCTTCCTCCCTCTCCCCCTCTCCCTCCCTCTCCCACCCTCTCCCTCCCTCCGTCCCCGCCCTCCCTCTCCCCTCCCTCCATCCCTCTCCCCCCCTCAATTGGACGTTCGGGGAACAAACCCAACGGGTCTGCACTTGGTCTAGTTAATTTTTAAATTCAATCCTAATTTAATCTTTAAATTAATTTTAAAATTCAATTCTGACTTATTCTTAAAATTAATTTTAAGATTAAATCGAAATTTATTCTTTAAATTATTTTAAAATTCAAGTGGTTTGAATCAGTCTGCCGGTCCCTTCATAATTGCTGTAACTTACAGTATATACAGTATATAATTAATAGGTTGCTGCTTTGATGCCAAGTTAAGAGTAATCAGTACCTGGGGACAACTTGCTTGACCGCCAAGATGGCTCCGTGGCTCAGGTTAGTGTCCGTGAAGTAGGCCGGTGAGTTGCTGACATCGCAGTAGGTGGCTGGAAGTGGGGATGGGTCTCCCATTTCCTGTCTGCCATGGTACAATCCCACCACCAGGCGGCACACCCGGTACAGAGGATCCAAGCCCAGGAGGAAGTCGTAGAACACCACAAAACCAGCTCTGAAAGAAGGTGGCCGGCCAGGAGGAGTTGTTAGAGATTTGCAGCATCGTCATCTTATCACAAATAATAAAAGATCGCAAGCTGCGCTTCTCACAGTAAATTTAACAATGCTTTGTTCAGATCACACAGGGCAGCACAGTAGTGCTGACTTACAGAGTTGCTGCCTTAGAGACTCAGGTTTGATCCTGTCTACAGGTACTGTCTGTACGAAGTTTGTACGTTCTTCCTCTGACCATGTGGGCATTTTGCGGTGCGCCAATTTCCTCCCACAATCCAAGCAAGCAGGTTAATTGCCTTCTGTAAATTGTCTCTAATGTGTAGGATAGAACTAGTGTTGGGGTGATTGTGGTCGGTGCAGACTCAGTAGGTTGGAGGATCTGTTTCCCCACTGTATCTCTAAAACTGAAACTAGATTGAGGGACATTGCTCGGGAATATTTCTTTATCTGTAACATTTGCCTTTTTTAAGAGAGTGCTTGGGTAAGGTGTTGGGAAATTATTAACAATATTCACATTTCAGTGGGATATAAATCTCATTTGGTGCTGGCGTGTAACTCTCCATGTTAAAGTCGTCGCTGGGCAGAAGTTGCTGGACTCAGCATACTAATCAGTGGCATAACAGTAAACCACAAGTGTTTATCTCTAAAACTAAAACTTAAACAACTGCATAATGGAATAAATGAGCATATCCTAGAAGGGACCCGACCAAAAATGTAACCGATCGATTCCCTCCAAAGATGCTGCCTGACGCGTGGAGTTACTCCAGCACTTTGTGTTTTTTGTTCCAAACCAACATATGCAGTTCCTGTTTCTCCATGGGAAGAGTTTGACTATTATAAAACACGTTGATCTTTAATCCTCTGAATGTTTGGCCTCTCTTTACAAACAGGCCATTAATGTAAAGTCAATACCAAACCTAGATGTTTGTAGTTCACTTCAATAGTTTTTGTGGCTGGAGTTTGATTCCAATGAATGTACGTTTCCACTGATATTTTTGAGGAGAGTACATTTTGGGGTGGCACGATGGCACAGCGGTAGAGTTGCTGCCTCACAGCGCCAGAGACCCGAGTTCGATCCCGACTACGAGTGCTGTCTGTATGGAGTTTGTATGTTCTGCTCGCGACCTTGTGGACTTTCTCTAAGATCTTCAGTTTCCTCCCACTCCAAAGACGTACAGGTTTGTAAGTTAATTGGCTTGGTATAAATGTAAAATTGGCCCCAGTGTGTGTGTGTGTGTGTGTGTGTGTGTGTGTGTATGTGTGTGTGTAGGATAGTGTTAATGTCCCCTTGACTCATGTACTACTCAAGAATCTATCTATCTCTGCCTTAAAAATATATGTTGGCTTGGCCTCCACAGCCTTCTGTGGCAAATAATTCCACAGATTCACCAGCCTCTGACTAAAGAAATTCCTCCTTATCTCCTTCCTAAAGGAACGCCCTTTAATTCTGAGGCGTCAGGTCCTAGACTCTCCCACAAGTGGAAACATTCGCTCCACATCCACTCTATCCAAGCTTTCACTATTCGGTAAGTTACAATGAGGTACCTCCCGCCCCCCCCCCCCCCCCCCCCCCCCCCCCCATCCTTCTAAACTCCAGCGAGTACAGGCCCAGTGCTTCAAATGCTCATCATATGTTAACCAACACTCATCATATGTTAACCATGTTGAGCATATCAACTGACTAGGGAATGGACCCAGTCTTTTAAGAGTGAGGTTGTGAGATTGGATGGGCAGAGTTAACTAGGACATCAACAATGCCAATGATCTTAACTAATGGCATTGTCCCCAACTATGACACATGCAAGTCATTAAATATAACCAAAGTTTGAGATGGATAGATTATTTTGAAACTGGGGGGGATTAAAAAAAAACACAATCAGGCAGGAAATTGGTACTGAGGCCCAGAATCAGAACTATTTTAATATTATTAAATGAGACTGAATGGCCTATTGTTGCTCCTATCTCTTATATTTTCATGATCGTGTTTGTTAGGCAATAGAATCGAGACAGAAGAGACAGCAAATGCTGGGATCTTGAGCAAAACAAGTGCATAAAGAAGAAAGGTCTCAACCCGAAACGTCACCCATTCCTTCTCTCCAGAGATGCTACATGTCTCGCTGAGTTACTCCAGCATTTTGTGCCTACCTACAGAAATAATTCAGTGGGTCAGGTAGCACCTGCAAAGAAGGATAGACAGGTGCGTTTCGAGTCGAGACCCTTCTTCAGCTAGAATTGAGACAGGGACTGAAGACCATTACTTCAATTTTTCTGATATTTCATTGGTAAAAATTTCTGTTCACCAGGGCTGGATGTCGGGCAGGTACTGATTGAATAGGTGGGGGTGAAAATGCTGGCGCAGAGGTAGAATCTAGTTTAACTTAGTTTAGTTTAGAGATACAGCACAGAAACAGGCCCTTTGGCCCACTGAGTCTGCGCTGACTGACAACCACTGCGTATTAACATGATCCTACAAACACGAGGGACAATTTACACATACACCAAGCCAATTAACCTACAAACCTGTACGTCTTTGGAGTGTGGGAGGAAATCCCGGTGAAAACTCACGCAGGTCATGGGGAGAACGTACAAGCTCCGCGCGCACAGCACCCGAGGTCAGGATTGAACCAGGGTCTCTGGCGCTGTAAGGCAGCAACTCTACCACTGCGCCACCGTGCTGCCCCCGATGTAGTTTTTCATGATCGTTGCTGAGGCACAGGTCAAAGATAATTAATGGGGTCGGTCAAGAATAATGCTGAAGAAATGGAGGAACAGCGAAGACTCAGGTGAGGAACGTCCAGAATTCAGTGCTCCCTGGAGTGAAGGGGCTAAGAGGTAACATGATTGAGGTATGCAAAATTATGAGACATATATAATCATAAGGCATGAATTGTGAGGAGATAGCCAGAGTCTGTTTACAATGGTAAGAGTCTAAAACTAGAGGGCTTTGGTTTATGATGAGGGGGAGGAAATTTAAAGGAAATTGGAGGGGTACATTTTTCAGACAAATAGTTGGTATCTGGAATCAGCTGCCAGAGGAGACAGGAAGAGTAACAATATTAAGGTGCATCTAGATAGGTATTCAATGAGCAGGGCATGGAGGGGTATGGAATTAATGCAGGCAAGTGGGACGAGTATAGACCGGCAAGATGGTCGGCAGACCATTATAGAAACATTATAGAAGGTTATAGAAACATATAAAATTATGAAAGTACTGGACAAGCTAGATGCAGGAAAATGTTCCCAATGTTGGGCGAGTCCAGAACCAGGGACCACAGTCTTAGAATAAAGGAGAGGCCATTTAAGACTGAGGTGAGAAAAAACGTTTTCACCCAGAGAGTTGTGAATTTGTGGAATTCCCTGCCACAGAGGGCAGTTGAGGCCAAATCAATGGATGGATTTAAGAGAGAGTTAGATAGAGCTCTAGGGGCTAGTGGAATCAAGGGATATGGGGAGAATACAGGTACGGGTTATTGATTGGGGATGATCAGCCATGATCACAATGAATGGCGGTGCTGGCTCGAAGGGCCGAATGGCCTCCTCCTGCACATGTTTTCAATGTTTCTATAGATAGAACGGGCCAAAGGGCCTGTTTCTACGCTGCACAACTTTGCAGGAGTCCGGGACAATTCCTACAGAAGTTCAGGCCCCTTACTGTAGCAGTAACCGGCTGGGCGAGATTCCAAAGGGGAATCGGAGAGTGTTAATGAGGTACAAAAAGGTTCCAATGAGCTTCATAATGCAGGAAGGGATTATGAAAACCAGACACATTACTCAGCACATTGCAGGGAATTGTTGCTCAGTGGAATGGCTGACTTTAATTCCCGCTGAGATTTAGTTTAGTTTAGGAACGAACTGCAGATGCTGATTTAAACCGAAGATAGACACAAAATGCTGGAGTAACTCAGCGGGTCAGGCAGTCCTGCTGAATTACTCCAACATATTGTGTCTATCTTTAGTTTAGTTTAGTTTAGTTTAGTTTAGATTAGAGATACAGCATGGAAACAGGCCCTTCGGCCCATCGTCCATGCTGACCAGCGATCCCCGTAAACCAGCACTACCCTTCACACACTAGGGACAATTTGCAATTTTTTTTACCGAAGCCAAGTAACCTACAAACCTGTATGTCTTCGGAGTGTGGAAGGAAACCAGAGCACCCAGGGAAAACCCACGCAGGTCACGGGGAAAACGTACAAACTCCATACGGACAGAACCTGCAGTTGGGATCGAACCCGGGTCTCCGGCGCTGTGAGGCAGCAACTCTACCGCTGCATCACCGTGCCGCCCCACAGGGGCTGTGAGGGATTCTCCCTGTGATTACATACCAATTCTCAACGGACTGTCTTATTTTTCCATTCTCTTTAAATCAGTGGTCACTAATAAGTCAATGCTTGCCAATCTAACTTCAGCTAACTCTTGCTTTCTCTCTCCATCCCCTCGCCCTTCCCAGTTCTCCCACCAGTCTTACTGTATCCGCATACATTCTATCTTTGTCCCGCCCACTCCATTGACATCAGTCTGAAGAAGGGTCTCGACCCGAAATGGCGCCCAATCCTTCTCTTTTATATCTACCCTCGCCAACAGAGACTGTATTGCACAAAGGAAAACAGATATCTCAATCGTAACAAATGCAAGTTAAAAGGAGGAATTATGGCCCTGCATAAAGTGAAAGAATGGATTTTAATTATGGAGCGATGCAGCAACCCGCGCTCCCCGAACGTACTCACGCTGGGTCATACGGGGCAGGTCCAAAGCCCTCATTGGAATCCAGAAACTGCTTGGCTAGAACTGGGATCTGTGGCCTGACATCATCCTGAAGTCCATGAAATAAAAAACACAGGGTGGAACAGACTTCCCCGCACTGTTTTCATGAAGAAGGTACTTTATTGTCACATGTACGGCACGGTTCACGGGCGGGCACGGTGGCGCAGCGGTAGAATTGCTGCCTTACAGCACAGGAGAGCCGGGTTCTATCCCGACTACGGGTCCCATCGGTACGGAGTTTGTACGTTCTCCCCGTGACCTGCGTGGGTTTTCTCCGAGATCTTCAGTTTCCTCCCACACTCCAAAGACGTACAGGTTTGTAGGTTATTTGGCTTGGTGTATGCGTAAAGAGTCCCTAGTGTGTGCAGGATAGTGTTAATTTGCTGGGATTGCTGGTCACTGCGGACTCGGTGGGCTGAAGGTATCGGGGTACAGTGAAATTATTTGTTTTGCATACAATACATAAAGTACGCAAAGAGTCGCCACGTATAGGGAGGTTACAAAGTTACAAAGTGTTTAATGTAGTCACGACGGCCCCTCTTCTTGGTCATGGAGAGAGCGTACAAACTCCATACAGACTGCATCCGCAGTCAGGATCAAACCCGGGTCTCTGGCGTGTAAGGCAGCAACTTTACCGCTCCACCACTGCGCTGTCCTGCTCTAAAGCTCTGGCTTCTCATTTTGGTCCTGAGCTTGTGTGATGTTAACCCTTCAATAATTGAAACAATCTTTCACTCTATCTGAAGATAGACACAAAATGTTGGAGTAACTCAGCGGGACAGGCAGCACCTCTGGAGAGAAACCGAAATGTCACCCATTCCTTCTTTCCAGAGATGCTGCCTGCCCCACTGAGTTACTCCAGCATTGTGTGTCTATCTTCGATGTCAACCAGCATCTCCAGTTCTTTCCTAAACTAATCAAGACTTGTTGCCCAAAGTTGTGGCGTCTGCTCACTATCTCCACTTACCGCAGGCATGAGGGGAGGGGTTGGAACAGGGGCAGCTGCAAGAACTTGAGCCTTTGAGCTCCTCAGGTGACGTTGAAGACGTTGAATCTCCATGTCCTGCTTCAAAAGGTCAATTTCTGTCTTCAGGGCCCTCATCTTCTGGTTGTCATCTTTCCATGGGATCGGTGCCTGATCCTTTCCACCTCCTTCCACCAGAAAAGACATGTCAACACTCAAGTTATTATTTCTCTTGCAAGTAATATTAAGGCTGGAGAAAAAAAATTGATTGTAATCTTATTTTAAATTAAAATTACATTAAATAGATTTACTTTCATATTAATAAAAAATAAATAATTTAGGATAATAAAAGTTAAAATCCTCCTTTCTTTAGACTTTGGAGATACAGCGTGGAACCAAGCCCTTTGCTCCAGCGAGTCCACGCCGACCAGCGATTACCGCATACACGAGCACTATCCTGCACACGAGGGGGCAATTTACTATTAAAAAATTAACCTCCAAACCTGTAATGTATGTCCTTGGAGTGTGGGAGGAAACCGGAGCACCCGGTGAAAACCCAGGCAGTCACAGGGAGAAGGTACAAACTCTGTACAGACAGCACCCGCAGTCGGCATCAAATCCGGGTCTCTGGCGCCGTAAGGCACAGCTTCACCAGGGCACAACTGTGCCGTCCACAAAGAGGGACCACAGAGACAACACTTTCTGTCAGATGGTAATTCGCATCTGAACTTGAATGAGTTGTCATAATAGGCTATAAAAACCGATACAATTATGAATTTTCAAAGATATTTGGACAGATACAGACAGGAAGGGTTTACAGGGCTATGGGTCAAATGCAGGCAAATGGAACTAGCACAATATGCCAACTTAGTCGGCATGGACAAGGTGGGCTTAAGGAGTTTTTGTTTAAGAAAGAACTGCAGATGCTGGAACAATGGAAGGTAGACAAGAAATGCAGGAGTAACAGCGGGTAAGGCAGCATCTATGGAGAGAAGGAATAGGCGACAATTCAGCTCGAGACCCTTCTTCAGACTTCAATCTTAACGACTTGTTTCCCTGCTGTATGAGGAGACTTACTAACAACATCTTATACATTTTCATCCAAGTCATATATAAAACATCACAAACAACAGAGGTCACAGGACTGATGATTGTAGGAGACCACTGTTCATAGACCACCAGCCAGATTTACACCCTTCCACCACCACCCTCTGTCCTCAATGGACAAGCTAGTTTGAATCCAGACAAGGCTACATCTTAATCTTCTGGATCAGCCTACCATGAGAAATCTTGGTAGGATCTCTCGTGTTAGATCTTACCAGGAGAGGTGGTAGGTTCTCTCATCCTTCCATGATGAGATGAGAGGATGGTGAATGACTTCGTTCAAATGCCGTAAAGTTCACTTGGACAACAACCACTGATCTACCCTCATCACTCACATTGGTCATCTCGTCAAAACCCAATCAAGTTTCTAGGAGATGATCTGCTCAGCAGAAAACCATGCCGAATGTCCCAGATAATCGTGTTCTCTTCCAAACGCGAGTAAATCCCAAGAACCCTCCCCCTGCCACTGCTGTCTCATCGTCCTCTAATTTCATGGATTATCTCTGCTCCCCTTCTTCAACAAAGGAACAATGTTGGCTACTCTCCAGTCTTCCAGACCTCGCCTATGGCCAGAGAGGTTACAAAGATCTTCGTCAAGTTTAGTTTAGTTTAGTTTAGAGATACAGTGTATTGGCCCACCAACCAGTGATCCCCGCACATTAACACTGCCCTACACACACTAGGGACAATTTACACTTATACCAAGCCAATTAAGCTACAAACCTGTACGTCTTTGGAGTGTGGGAGGAAACGCGCAAACTCCTTACAGACAGCACCCGTAGTCGGGATTGAACCCGGGTCTCCGGCGCTGCAAGGCAGCAACTCTACCGCTGCGCCACCGTGCTGCAAAGTCCCTTGCTAATTCCTTTATCATCGTTACATTTTTGCATATCTTTCATTCATTGTTCTTTATCTCTCCACATCATCTTCTATATCTCTCGTTTCCTTTTCCCGTGACTTTCCGACTGAAGAAGGGTCTCGACCTGAAACATCACCCATTCCCTCTCTCCAGAGATGCTGCCTGTCCCGCTGAGTTACTCCAGCACTTTTTAGACTTTAGAGATAAGGCACGGACACAGGCCCTGCGGCCCACAAACCAATATCACCCGCACACTTGCACTATCCTACACTCTAGGGACAATTTACAATTTACAGAAACTGATTAACCTACAGACCTGTACGTCTTTGGAGCGTGGGTGGAAACCAAAGCTCCCGGAGAAAACTCTGCCAAGGGGAAAAAGTACAAACTCCGGTCACGGGGAGAAGGTACAAACTCCGTACAGACAGCACCCATAGTCAGGAACGAACCCGGGTCTCTGGCGCTGTAAGACAGCAACTCTACCGCTGCACCACCATGCCGCCCTTTGTGTCTATCAGGGGAGAAGGCGGGTCAGATACTCGGCATCTGGACCCTGTTTTCCCTGGAACTCCCAATGGAAGAGCAGCAAGATCCATGCCACCATGTTCTGATACGCTGAGGCCCTGAACAAGAAGGGACAGAGCCGGATGTACATTTTGATCAGGCTCATCCCCTTCAACATCTGTGGAAAGAAACGTCAACCATTCCTTCTCTCCGCTGCCTGTCTCCCTGAGTTACTCCAGCTTTTTGCGTCCATCTTCGGTTTAAAACCGCAACTGCAGCTCATTCCTACACATTCTACCAATCGGTGGTGCCCAGTGCAACAGACTGGTTCCACCAAGATGCAGCACAGCGCGCCACAGGAGATCCTTCTTGCCTGTGGCTATCAAACTGTACAGCTTCTCCCCCTTCTGTCGTGGGGTAGACTGAGACTGACACCCTCCCCACTCCCCAATCTTTGCACATCCCCAATCATGGACTTTCCACTCGTCACGTTAATTTCATATTTCATGAATCTTATCGTGTCTTTTATGACTGCCGGCAGACCAGTATCCCTCCTTGGATAAATAAAGTTTGATCGTATCGTATCGTATACGATCTCACTTCAGGTCTACCCAGCTCCTGTAGCCCAGCTTGATGATGAAGATGATAATTACCTGTTAGTATCAGTCTATGTCCAGTAGACGTCTTCAGGGGTTTTTGTGCCCTGTGGTTTATTTGTCGTTTCACCCGCAGCTTCAGAATTTCTTCCTCCAGACGTTGATTTTCTATCTCCGCAGTGATCAGCTCGGAGTCCAAATTGCGTCTCAGCGTATCGTGCCCTCCTGCCAATCAAGGTGGGGACACTTAACATTTATTTACGTGGATGACAGGTGCGTGGGAAGTAGGGTTGCCAACTGTCCCGTATTAGCTGGGATATCCCGTATATTGGTTAGTCCCATGCGGGACCACCCTTGTCCCGTATTTGACTGCTACCACTCGGGTCGAGGGGACTGTCGGGTCGGAGCGGCACATCCCCCCCTGCCTCACCCGTCCCGACGTAGTGCAGCCCATGGAGTGCTGCAGCAGTGCCTCGCCTGTGGCTCCGTCGGTCGGCAGCCTGGCCATCTGTCCGACCTTCGGACCTACACTTAACACCGACACCACCACCCCTCCTTCTCATGGCTGATCATCAGTTCATGTGTTGGATGGGGTGCCGGATTTTGCGCGCGACGTCGCACGGCCCGGGTCAAAACTGCTCAGCTGGCCCACTGGCTGCGTGCAGTCCAGCACCCAGGCCAACTCATCATTCACCCAGCCACGGCCGAGTCGGTCAATGAATTGCCGTTGGGAATTTGTCCCTTATTTTGACCTTCTGCCCCTTATTTGGGAGTGAGAAAGTTGGCAAACCTAGTGGGAAGCGGGAATAATCAGGTATAGTCTTACCGCTGACAGGTTAGCTTGCAACAAAGCTTCTCACTGCTCCTTGGTTTACGTGGGAACTAAGAGGGACCTCGAGTGGGGGGCTGCTGAGAACAAAGAGGTTCCTTTGGGACTCTAATTAGTTTACCTTGGCTTTACTTTGCACTGAACATTATTCCTTTATCATGTTTCCATTCACTGTGCATGGCTCCATTGTAATCGTATATTGTCTTTCTGCTGATTGGCTAGTATTAAAAAGCTTTTCACTGTGAATAAACTGTAAATGACAATAAACTCAACTGTTAACAGTAAACTGTGGCTAGAGTTCAGTTTAGTTCAGAGATACAGCGTGGAAACAGGCCCTTTGGCCCCACCGAGTCCCCGACGACTAGCGATCCCATTCACACTAACACTATCATACACACATTAGGGGCAATTTACAATTTTACCAAAACCAATGAGTCTACAAACCTGTCCGTCTTTGGAGTGTGAGAGGAAACCGGAGATCCCGGAAACAACCCATGCAGTTCACGGGGAGAACGTAAAACTCCGTACAGACAAGCACCCGTAGTCAGGACCGAAGCCGGGTTTCTGGCACTTAAGGGAGCAACTCTACTGCTGTGCTTCCATGCCGCTCAAATTAGTACTTTTATAACTTTGTGGACATCCTGTATGTGGCAACTCTTTGCAGAAGGTTCACCAGACTGATTCCTGGGATGGCAGGACTTCCATATGAAGAAAGACTGGATAGACTCGGCTTGTACTCGCTGGAATTTAGAAGATTGAGGGGGGATCTCATAGAGACTTACAAAATTCTTAAGGGGTTGGACAGGCTAGATGCAGGAAGATTGTTCCCGATGTTGGGGAAGTCCAGGACAAGGGGTCACAGTTTAAGGATAAGGGGGAAGTCTTTTAGGACCAAGATGAGAAAATCATTTTTCACACAGAGAGTGGTGAATCTGTGGAATTCTCTGCCACAGAAGATAGTTGAGGCCAGTTCGTTGGCTATATTTAAGAGGGAGTTAGATGTGGCCCTTGTGGCTAAAGGGATCAGGGGGTATGGAGAGAAGGCAGGTACAGGATACTGAGTTGGATGATCAGCCGTGATCATATTGATTGGCGGTGCAGGCTCGAAGGGCCGAATGGCCTACTCCTGCACCTAATTTCTATGTTTCTATGCTTTGTGTATTGTATGCAAAACAATGAATTTCATTGTGTCTAGGTACACGTGACAATAAAGTGCCGTTCTTTCAACTAAACTATACGAAAGACTATAGACTAAAGGCTAGAGAAACACAATGGGTCAGGCAGCATCAGTGAAGGGAACGGACGGACAACATTTTGGGTAGGGAGCATTTTACAGGCTGATTGTTTGGGGTGGGGGGGGGAGAGGGGGGAGGAGGGGGAGAGGGGGGAGAGGGGGAGGGAGGAGAAAGCTGGAAGAGAGAGGTGGAGGTGGGACAACCGTTGGTGAGTGATAGGTGGATACAGGGGCTAAATGGGAGATGGGTGGAGTAAACGACAAAGGCTGCTTGTCAAAGGGAAATAAATGGGTGTCAGATATGGGGACAAGAGGAGGAGTGAAATGTAAAGCCAGAGGGAGGGATGGGGGTGGAAGGAGTCTGTGTGAGGAACAAGGCCTCTAGAAGGGCTAGCCCTTTCTTCACCTGTGATCGGGGTGGTGAACCTAGTCCACTGATAGCACAAACCAGAGAGTAATGCACACATTGCCGACAAACCGCAATGCTTTTCTTTAAAAAAATTGTAAGTTCCTTGAAAGTGGTGTCACAGTTAGGTAGGGTGGTCAAGGCTTTGGGCACATTGGCCTCCATCAGTCAGAGTTGGTGAGATCATGTTCAAGTTCACATTTAGTTCCAGTTCACATTTATTGTCACATGCACCAATTGGTACAGTGAGATTTGAGTTACCATACAGCCATACGAATAAAACGAACACAATACGCAATAGAGTTTAACATAAACATCCACCACAGCGGAATCAACGTTTCTCACTGTTGTACAAGACATTACTGAGGCCACGTTTGGAGTATTGTGTTCAGTTTTAGTCACCCTGTTATAGGAAAGTTGTTGTTAAACTGGAAAGGTTGCAGAAAAGATTTACCAGGATGTTGTTAAGACTCGAGGGACTGAGCAGTAGGAAGAGGTTGAGCAGGCTAGGACTTTATTCCTTGAAGTGCAGGAGGATGAGGAGTGATCTATTATAGATGTGGAATAGAGCATGAGAAGACTAGGTCTGGTAAATGCTCAGAGTCTTTTACCCAGAGTTCTTCCTCCAGCAGATTATTCCGTATACCTACCACCCTTTGTGTTGGGGGAAGTTCCCCCCGCCACGGGTACCATGTAAACCCATGCTACCTGCTCCATGGTCGGATAGTCGGCGACTAAACCGTCTCCCCCACCTGGTTTGCCAGGTGAGGAGTGGGCTGTGGACCCCCAGCAGGACGAAAAACAAGACCTGTCAAAGAGCGGATGAGCCCTAGCGAGCCAAAGGCCATCCACACTTCAGGAGAAGTTGCGATCACTGTCGTACACAGCATTGTAAGGAATGATGATAAAGCACACACTCCAAAATCCTATACTTCCAGTGGCGGAAGGTCACAGGAACTGGAGGACAGAGATGTGTGGTGCGTCCATCACCGTTCCCGTTGGAAACCAGCACCACTGCACGATGATGAATGAATGAATTGTGTAAAAACAGTCGCCCCTCAGGTTCCTTTTAAATCTTTTCACCCCACAACCAAAAACCTATGTCCTCTGGTTCTTGATTCCCCTACTCTGGGTAAGAGAGTCTGTGCATTTACCCAATCCATTCCTCTCATGATCTATAAGATCATCCCTCATCCTCCTTCGCTCCAAGGAATAGAGTACTAGCCTGCTCAACCTCTCCCTGTAGCTCAGGTCATTGTGTCTTGGCAACATCCTCATGAATCTTCTCTGCACCCTTTCCAGCTAGTCATCATCTTTCCTGTAACTGGGTGAGCAAAACGAAACACAATACTCTAAATGTCACCTCACCAATGTTATGTGCAACTGTAACATGACCTCCCGACTTCTATACTCAATACTCTGACTGATGAAGGCCAATGTGCTGAAAGCCTTATTGACCAACTTGTGGCCATGTAGGTCATTTGCCTTCCTCTGTGTAAGAAAGAACTGCAGATGCTGGTAGAATCGAAGGTAGCCCCAAATGCTGGAGTAACTCAGCGGGTGAGACAACATTTCAGGAGAGAAGGAATGGGCGAAGTTTCGGGTCGAGACCCTTCTTCAGACTGAAAGGTATAGAAGGTATAGACTGAAGAAGGGTCTTGACCCGAAACGTCGCCCATTCCTTCTCTCCTTAGATGCTGTCTCACCCGCTGAGTTACTCCAGCATTTTGTGTCTATCATTTGCCTTCCTCTGTTCCTTTCTAGGGTGATGCTTAGCTTTTGCTTGGTCCAACCTCACGGAATTGGCTGAGTAAAAGATATTGAGGGGAACTCTTCAACCTCTGCGCCCTCTGGTGGGTGATTACATAATGTCCCTCTAATTGCCTAAAAAACAGAGATAATTTGTGCTTAGGAATCAACACGTCTTGGCGGATGGGAGGCAATCAAGCAAAATATTGGCTCATTTTGCATGAATTACATGGAATCTTTTTTTTTAAAGAGTTCATATAACTAGCTTTGATTAATTGTAGAGAACATGACTCAAGAGCCAGGAGCCTGTGAGGCTTAACAGACTGAACTACACGCTGGCTCCCAGCAGTTCCACATTGGCCCTCACAGTGCAGGAGGATGAGGGGTGATCTTATAGAGGTGTATAAAATCACTAGAGGAATTGATCGGGTAGATGCCCAGAGTAGGTGAAGCGGGGACCAGAGGACCTGGGTTTAAGGTGAGGGGGGAAAGATTTAATAGAAAACTGAGGGGTAACATAGAAACATAGAAACATAGAAATTAGGTGCAGGAGTAGGCCATTCAGCCCTTCGAGCCTGCACCGCCATTCAATATGATCATGGCTGATCATCCAACTCAGTATCCCGTACCTGCCTTCTCTCCATACCCTCTGATCCCCTTAGCCACAAGGGCCACATCCAACTCACTCTTAAATATAGCCAATGAACTGGCCTCAACTACCCTCTGTGGCAGAGAGTTCCAGAGACTCACCACTCTCTGTGTGAAGAAAGTCTTTCTCATCTCGGTCTTAAAGGATTTCCCCCTTATCCTTAAGCTGTGACCCCTTGTCCTGGACTTCCCCAACATCGGGAACAATCTTCCTGCATCTAGCCTGTCCAACCCTTAAGAATTTTGTAAGTTTCTATAAGATCCCCTCTTAATCTCCTAAATTCCAGAGAGTATAAACCGAGTCTATCCAGTCTTTCTTCATAAGACAGTCCTGACATCCCAGGAATCAGTCTGGTGAACCTTCTCTGCACTCCCTCTATGGCAATAATGTCCTTCCTCAGATTTGGAGACCAAAACTGCACGCAATACTCCAGGTGTGGTCTCACCAAGACCCTGTACAACTGAAGTAGAACCTCCCTGCTCCTGTACTCAAATCCTTTTGCTATGAAAGCTAACATACCATTTGCTTTTTTCACTGCCTGCTGCACCTGCATGCCTACTTTCAATGACTGGTGTACCATGACACCCAGGTCTCGCTGCATCTCCCCTTTTCCTAATCGGCCACCATTTAAATAATAGTCTGCTTTCCTGTTTTTGCCACCAAAGTGGATAATCGCTCCTCCCCCTCCTTCACTTCCTCCAACGGCTCCTGTGGGCCTCTGAAAACACAAGCCCCGCGCTAGATTTTAAGCAAAGTGGGTAACCTTTTCACACAAAGGGTGGTGGGTGTGTGGAGCAAGCTGCCAGAGGAGGTGGTTGAGGCTGGGACTATCCCAACGTTTAAGAAATAGTTAGACATGTACATGGAGAGGACAGAGTTGGAGGGATATGGACCAAACGCGGGCAGGTGCAGCTGAGACGTGTAGCTGGGACATGATGGCCGGTGTGGGAAAATTGGGACGAGGGGCCTGTTTCCATACTGTATCACTATGACTTGAGAACTCACAGGTTAATATCAATACCACACCACTCTGCACCATCAACAAACAGACGGGTATGCACAGGCTCTCATCTTACTGTGAGCTCGCTCCTTGCGATGAGTCCGCGGGAGCTTCACCCTCCGCTCCACTTGTAGAGCTTCCGCCAAGAGGTCATGCAACTGCACCAGGATCAGCTGGTCATTGCCTCCATTCTGCAGGTAGGAAAGCCGCAAGGCACTGGGGCGGGTTGGGAGGAAAGTGAAGATAGAATTCAGGGACATTATTGATCATTGAACAAAACCAGGCAGAGGTAGCAGCATCCAATGCCAATGAAAATAGCAAATACACCCCTTTGATCTGCGACTCTCATCCAGTTTAGTTTATTGTCACGTGTACCGAGGTACAGTGAAAAGCTGTTGTTGCGTGGTGCTAACAGTCAGCGGAGAGACAACACATGATTATAATCGAGCCATTGACAGTGTATAAAGGAATAACGTTTAGTGCAACGTAAAGCCAGCAAAGTCCAATCATAGATAGTCCCAGGGTCTCCAATGAGGTAGATAGTAGTTCAGCATTGCTCTCTGGTTGTGGTAGGATATTTCAGTTGCCTGATAACAGCTGGGAAGAAACTGTCCCTGAATCTGATGGTGTGCATTTTCACACTTCCATACCTTTTGCCCGATGGGAGAGGGGAGAAGCGGGAGGGTGTGACTCGTCCTTGATTGTGCTTCTGACCTTGCCGAGGCAGCATGAGGTATAAATGGAGTCAATAGAAGGGAGATTAGGTTCTGTGTAAGAAGGAACTGCAGATGCTGGTTTAAAATGAAAATAGACACAAAAAGCTGAAATAACTCAGTGTTTCTCTGGGTAGCATGATGACACGGGTGAGATTGGTAGCATGTGTGAGATGCAGAGAATTGTGGACACAGCCCAGACCATCACACAAACCAACCTAGACACAAAAAGCTGGAGTAACTCAGTGGGACAGGCAGCATCTCTGGAGAGAAGGAATGAGTGACATTGTGGGTCGAGACCCCTCGCCTGAAGAAGGGTCTCGACCCGAAACATCACCCAATTATTCTTTCCAGAGATGCTGCCTGTCCCACTGAGTTACTCCTGCTTTTTGTGTCTAGGTTGGTTTGTGTGATGGTCTGGGCTGTGTCAAACTCGGTCAGTCAATTCTCTTAGATAAATATAATGGCGAGACCAAGCGCAGGCCCGGTGACCATTTCACTAAACACCTCCGTTCAGTCCGCCTAAACCTACCTGATCTCCCGTTTGCTAAACACATTAATTCCCATTCCCACCCAGATTTCTCTAACTTCAAGTAACCCTTACTTTCCCTCTCTCTCCATCTCTCCCCCATCCTAGTTCCCCGACCAGTTTGACTGTCCCCAATTACATTTTATCTGTTTGCTCTGTTGTCACCTTCTATGAGCTAACAATTCTACGTTTTCTCTGAACCGTATCTGTTTTGGTCTCATGTTCACACCTTACTCTGTCTTATCTCTGTCTCCCTCTCCCAACTCTCAGTCTGAAGAAGAGTCTCGACCTGAAATGTCACCCAATTCCTTCAATCCAGAGATGCTGCTTGACCCGCTGAGTTACTCAGCATTTTAGAAACATAGGTGCAGGAGTAGGCCATTCGGCCCTTCGAGCCTGCACCGCCATTCAATATGATCATGGCTGATCATCCAACTCAGTATCCTGTACCTGCCTTCTCTCCATACCCCCTGATCCCTTTAGCCACAAGGGCCACATCTAACTCCCTCTTGAACATAGCCAATGAACTGGCCTCAACTACCTTCTGTGGCAGAGAATTCCACAGATTCACCACTTTCTGTGTGAAAAATGATTTTCTCATCTCGGTCTTAAAAGACTTCCCCCTTATCCTTAAACTGTGACCCCTTGTTCTGGACTTCCCCAACATCGGGAACAATCTTCCTGCATCTAGCCTGTCCAACCCCTTAAGAATGTTATAAGTTTCTATAAGATCCCCCCTCAATCTTCTAAATTCCAGCGAGTACAAGCTGAGTCTATCCAGTCTTTCTTCATATGAAAGTCCTGCCATCCCAGGAATCAGTCTCTGTACTCCCTCTATGGCAAGAATGTCTTTCCTCAGATTAGGAGACCAAAACTGTACGCAATACTCCAGGTGTGGCCTCACCAAGACCCTGTACAACTGCAGTAGAACCTCCCTGTTCCTATACTCAAATCCTTTCGCTATGAATACTAACATACCTTTCACTTTCTTCACTGCCTGCTGCACCTGCATGCCTACTTTCAGTGCCTATTTTGCATGCACTGCATTCCTATTTTGTGTCTATCTTCGGTGCAAACCCCCTTTCTACACAAGCCATGTCCAAAGATTTTCAGTCCAAACATTTGACAAATTCTCCAGAAATAACAGCATAAAGCACAAAGATAAACCAATGTACTTTCAGTGACTTGACCAATATTGAACTTTTTGTGCAATTATTACGTCAGGCAATGTTAATAAAGTCGAGGGGAGAAATAAAAAAGGCCCTTCAGCCCACCATGCCCATACTGACCATTATACTCATCTCAGTTCCCTACATTTGGTCTGAAGCTTCTTTGCATTGGTGATTCAAGTATTTGTCTAGATGCCTCCTAAATGTTCCCCTCAGTAATATGTCATGATGTGTCACAACTTGAAACCACACTCTACCCACAACAAAACCCCCCTCAGATCCCCCCTACACCTCCTTCCACATACAGGTCCACCACTGATTTCTCGGCACCCTGTCTTCTGGACCTGTGCTGTATTATCCGCATTGCCAGACCAGCAGAGGTCACGGCCTAGGGGGCCGTGATACCAGGCCACAAAGTGGACAGTGGATGTCGGCTCTGGGAATGGCTCTGCCGACACTGGCCACAGCTGACATATTCAACCCGCCAAAGATAAGACACAAAATGCTGGAGTAACTTGGTGGGACAGGCAGCGTCTCCAGAGAGAAGGAATGGGTTTCGGGATCAGACTCTTCTTCAGACTTCCTCTTCTTCTGAAGAGCCCTGGGGCCCACCATGGTCACATTAACGGTCCACAGGAATTCTCCCCGTAAACCTCACCACATTTCTCAATTGAGGACTTTCATGAGGGCAGCACAGTGGTGCAAGGTGGCACAGGTTGGCGCAGCGGTAGAGTAGCTGCCTTACAGCACTTTCATCGCCAGAGTCGAGGGTTTGATCCCGACTATGGGTACTGTCGGTACGGAGTTTGTACGTTCTCCCCGTGACCATGTGGGTTTTCTCTGAGATCTTCGGTTTCCTCAAACACTCCAAAGACGTACCGGTTTGTAGGTTAATTGGCTTGGTTGGGTATACTTGGTATACAGGGTCAATTGTCCCTAGTATGTTATGGTGTGGGGATCGCTGGTCGATGCGGACTCGGTGGGCCGAAGGGGCTGTTTCCACGCTGTATCTCTAAACTAAACTGAACTGGTAGAGCTGCAGCCTCACAGCGCCAGACACACTGGTTCGATCCTGACCTCGGTGCTGTATGTGAGGAGTTTTCATGTTCTCCCTGTGACTGTGTGGGTTTCCCCCCATCACCAAAAGACATGGGGTTTATAGGATAATTTGTCTCTGTAAATTGCCCCTAGTGTGTAGGGAGTGGAGATGAAAGCGATAACACAATTAGTGTTAACGGGTGATCGAACACTGGACTAAATGAACCGAAGGGCTTATTTCCACGCTGAATCTTTCTACTAAGTGTATCCTTCCTCTTCAACAAACTGACTAAACGTTGCTCCAACACAACCTTTATCGGGATGCTTCAGAGCTAGGTTTATGAACTGTTCCATCCCGGACCACAAGAAATCGCAGCGAATTGTGGACGCAGCCCAGACCATCACACAAACCATCCTCCCTTCCATTGACTCGACAAGACCAGCAGCATAATCAAGGACGAGTCACACCCTGGCCACTCTCTCATCTCCCCTCTCCCATCAGGCAAAAGGTAGAGAAATGTGAAAACACACACCTCCAGATTCAGGGACAGTTTTGCAGCTGTTTCGTAACTGAATCATCCGAGCACAACCAGAGAGCAGTGCTGAACTACTGTCTACCTCACTGGTGGGCCTCGGACTATCCCTGATCGGACTTTGCTGGCTTTACCATGCACTACGCGGCACGGTGGCATAATGGTAGAGCTACTGTCTTACAGCGCCAGAGACCCGGGTTCGATCCTGACTATGGGTGCTTGTCTGTATGGAGTTTGTACATTCTCCCCGTGACCTGTGTGGGTTTTCTCCGAGATTTTCGGTTTCCTCCCACACTCCAAAGACGTACAGGTTTGTAAAATGTACATTGTCCCTAGTGTGTGTAGGATAGTGTTAGTGTGCGAGGATTGCTGGTCTGCGCGGACCCGTGGGCCGAAATGCCTGTTCCCGCACTGTATCTGTAAACAAAACTAAACTAAATCTTATTCCCTTATCATGTATCTGTACACTGTAAATGGATCGATTGTAATCATGTATTGTCTTTCTGCTGACTGGTTAGCACGCAACTAAAGCTTTTCACTGTACCTTGGTACACGTGCCGATAAACTAAACGGAACCTTCTGTTTTTGTAAAGACACCCATATCAATATTAGTTCCAGTGAGTTGTTCATCTTTAATAGTTACAGAAAATCGGTTGGCATGGTACACTCCATGTGGTTCATTGGTTCAATGAATGAATGAATTACTAAGTTTATTGGCCAAGTATGTACACATACAAGGAATTTGCCTTGGTGCTCTGCTCTCGCAAGCAACAACACGACATACAGTAACAATTAAGAATAAAACATAAAACATTAAAACATTAAGAATAAAACATTATAATTTAAACATGTGAATGAAATAAAATACCAGAGCAAAAGGAGGCTACAGACTTTTGGTTATTGAGTAGAGTTCGTGGAAAAAAGTTTGTGGCCAGGATGAGAGGGGTCAGAGGTGATCTTACCCGCTCACTTCCTGGCCCTTGCAGTGTACAGTTCGTCAATGGGGGGAAAGTTTGCAGCCAATAACCTTATCAGCTGATCGGACGATTTGCTGCAACCTACAGGATGTCGTGCTTGGTGGCTGAGCCAAACCAGACCATGATGGAGGTGAGGACAGACTCAACGACGGCAATGGTGCTGTCAGTGTCACATTATTATTGTGCGAAGTGCAAACACACAGTGAGATTCCTTTCTTACAAACAGTCCAGTCGGGTACTGCCGTACCTTCATTAGACAGTTGTACAGAAAAACTCTACAGATCCCGCATCACACCTCCATTCACAAAGGGAGTCGGTTCGCAAGTCAAGTTAAGTCAAGTTTATTCGTCACATACGCATACGAGATGTGCAATGGAATGAAAATGACAATGCTTGCGGATTGTGCAAAAAAACTACAAAACAGAATGGAACAGAATCAGTAATTACATATTAGTGGGAGAGAGAAAAAAAAAATTTTTTTTAATATCTACCTGATTTCAGATGGGAGACTTCCTCCACCATAGAAAGGCACAAAGGTCTGCGGTTGATGAAGTGCCTCCTTTTTCTTTGAGGTGCGCGACGGCAAACTGCTCTGCCTACTTCGGGCTTTATTTTGTCTGCAATGATACAACAGGAGAATTACTCTCCAAAAACCGCAAGTACAAGAGAATACTTTCTGATAATTGATGGTGTTCACAACAAGGTCAGCCTGTCCCTCATCACTGTTGGAGCCATTTATGTTTAGGCTAGCTACTGTTGGCATATTATATTATTTGGTCGAGATATATCTTGCAGTATTATTTTGGACACTAGGGGATGGTCATTAGATGCACAGGGTGGTGTGTCTATAAGGGCATAGCGGGACAGGAAGGGGCAGGCACAGGGAGGGAGCACATACAGTTCTCACCAGACCTGGGACAGAGCAGCCAGCTACAACTTGCATGCAGAATAAGGAAAACCTGGTACGTTCATCTCTTTGTTTGTACGACTACTTCAATAAACAACAAACTAAACTGGAAATAATGACTGGAAGATCCGTTCCATTAGGTCTGCGTAAGATCACTCCAACTGTACCGGTGTAGTAATGGCAACTGGAAAAGAGGACTCTGGAAGAGTTGGAAATTTGCCATTACAATCACCCTCCATCCAACTGAAAAGCTGAAGGTGTTAATAGCATGGCGGGCAGCATGTAACTAGTAGAGTGGATAAGGGAGAACCAGTGGATGTGTTATATCTAGACTTTCAGAGTTGCTGCCTCACAGAGACCCGGCTTCGATCCTGAGTAAGGGTGCCGTCTGCGCGGATTTTGTACGTTCTCCCCGTGTCCCGATGGGTTCACTCCAAGATCTTTGGTTTCCTCCCACACTCCAAAGACATACAAGTTTGTAGGTTCATTGGCTTGGTATAAATGTAAAATTGTCCCTAATGTGTAGGATAGTGCTAGTGTACGGGGTGGTCGCCGCACATTGGGTGGGCTGAGGGGCTTGTTTCTCCAAAGTCTAAAGTTCAGACTGAAAAAGGGTCCCGTTCCAAATGCCGCCTATCCATGTTCTTCTGAGATGCTACCTGACCCACAGTTACTCCCTGCACTTTGTGTTCTTTTTTTTAAAATATATTTTTATTAGAGGTAAGCAATAAATTGGCAACACATATTATGGTAGAAGTATTTCGTGTACATCAATCATACATTATTAATATTGAATCATTCTGCCTCTAATAGTTTTTTTTTTAAATAGATTAATAGTGATAAAAAAAAGAGAAAAAAAATCAACAAAAAATATTTTTTTTTTAAATCATAAGGAATGGAATAAGTTACCATTAATACATCGTTGGAGATAAGATCAAGGAATATAGAATATAACTTTTCATCTGATCCTGAGTCCAAGTTTCAGTTAGGTCCCCCTGCCGAACCAATCTACCCTTTTAAGTAATCAATGAAAGAAGACCATATTCTAACAAAGAGTTCTTGTTTGTTCATTAAATCAAATCTGATTCTTTCCAGGCTTGTTGTAAGTGTTAAACTTTGTTCTGATATTCCAAGTATTATTAGTTTTGAGTCTGGTTCAGTTTAATCCAGTTTAGTATTAATAACTTCAGAAGTTATTCTAAAAATCTCAATCCAGAAATGTTTAATTTTTATAAAATTTGCAAAAGTATGTGTTAAGTTAGCCTCTAGATGCTGACATTTATCGCAGATAGGAGAGACATGTGGAAAGATTCTATTCAGTTTACCTTTTGAGTAATGTAATGTGTGTAATACTTTAAATTATATTAAAGCATGTCTGGCATTTAACGAGCATTGATGTATATATTGTAAACTTTTGTCCCAAATATCTTTCGTTATGGGTTGGCTTAATTCATTTTCCCATGTATGTCTATGTGATTCCGTTGATGGTACCTCACTATCTAAAAGGATATTATAAATATAAGTTGTTAGTTTTTCTGTATTAGGATGCTTATTCAAACATTCATCAAGGATTTCTGGTTCCCTATTCCTATAATCTTGTGTATTTGATTTAACATAATCTCTGAGTTGTAGATATCGAAAAAAAATATTTGAGTGCATTCCATAAATCTGTTGTAACTCCTGAAATAAAAGAAAAGTGCCTTTCTTATAAAGATGTTCCATCTTTTTAATTCCATAATTTTTCCATTGTGTGAAACCTTTATCCAGCGTGAAAGGTTTGAATAAGGGATTGTTTACAATAGGGAGTGGTATATTATCCAATTTTAAAGCCTTTTTTAATTGTTTCCAGATTTTGTGTACCACTATGTATTATTGGGTTTTCCCTATAGGTTTTTTTGTGCAATTTTGTCGGTGCAAACATAATCGAACCGATTTCAAAAGGTAAACAGTCCTCCTTTTCCATCTTTAACCAGTCTGGTTGTTGATCCATTTCTTCCAGCCAAAAATTCATGTTTTTAATATGGACTGCTCAAAAATAAAACAGAAAATGTGATAGAGCTAAACCTCCATTAATCTTTGATTTACATAAATGTTTTTTACTTATTCTATGGTTCTTATAATCCCAGATGAAACTTGCAACAGTAGAGTATACTTTAAAAAAAAAAGAATTTGGAATATATATCGGGATTGACTGAAATAAATACAATAATTGCGGCAAAAAGATCATTTTTATAGCATTAATTCTACCGAACATTGAAATGGGGAGGGTTTTCAAATATTGAATATTCTTGTTTAGTTTATTCAGTAAAGGTGGGAAATTTGATTTAAATAAAGAAGTATACATCTTAGTTACAAAATACCTAAATATTTAAATCTTTACTCAACTATTTTAAAAGGTGATTGTTGTAGTGTATGTAAATTGAGTTCTGTTATTGGTATGATTTCGCTTTTATTCCAATTAATTCTATATCCTGAAAACTGACCAAATTGAGTTATTAGATATAATAAATTTGGAATACTAATTTCTGGCTTTGTAATATATATTAATACATCATCTGCATATAAAGAGATTTTATTCATTGTATCTTTAGTATTGTACCCATGTATTTCTGGATGAGTTCTGATAATTTCTGCGAGTGATTCAATTGCTATAGAGAATAATAATGGAGATAGCGGGCATAGAAACATAGAAATTAGGTGCAGGAGTAGGCCATTCGGCCCTTCGAGCCTGTATCGCCATTCAATATGATCATGGCTGATCATCCAACTCAGTATCCCGTACCTGCCTTCTCTCCATACCCTCTGATCCCCTTAGCCACAAGGGCCACATCTAACTCACTCTTAAATATAGCCAATGAACTGGCCTCCACTACCCTCTGTGGCAGAGAGTTCCAGAGACCCACCACTCTCTGTGCGAAAAAAGTCCTTCTCATCTCGGTCCCAAAGGATTTCCCCCTTATCCTTAAGCTGTGACCCCTTGTCCTCGACCTCCCCAACATCAGAAACAATCTTCCTGCATCTAGCCTGTCCAACCTCTTAAGAATTGTGTAAGTTTCTATAAGATCCCCTCTCAATCTCCTAAATTCTAGAGAGTATAAACCAAGTCTATCCAGTCTTTCTTCATAAGACAGTCCTGACATCCCAGGAATCAGTCTGGTGAACCTTCTCTGCACTCCCTCTATGGCAATAATGTCCTTCCTCAGATTTGGAGACCAGAACTGTACACAATACTCCAGGTGTGGTCTCACCAAGACCCTATACAACTGAAGTAGAACCTCCCTGCTCCTATACTCAAATCCTTTTGCTATGAAAGCTAACATACCATTCGCTTTCTTCACTGCCTGCTGCACCTGCATGCCTACTTTCAATGACTGGTGTACCATGACACCCAGGTCGCACTGCATCTCCCCTTTTCCTAATCGGCCACCATTTAGATAATAGTCTGCTTTCCTGTTTTTGCCACCAAAGTGGATAACGTCACATTTATCCACATTATACTGCATCTGCCAAACATTTGCCCATTCACCTAGCCTATCCAAGTCACCTTGCAGTCTCCTAGCATCTTCACAGCTAACACTGCCCCCCAGGTTAGTGTCATCCGCAAACTTGGAGATATTACCTTCAATTCCTCATCCAGATCATTAATGTATATTGTAAATGGCTGGGGTCCCAGCACTCAGCCTTGTGGTACCCCGCTAGTCACTGCCTGCCATTGTGAAAAGGACCCATTTACTCCTACTCTTTGTTTCCTGTTTGCCAGCCAGTTCTCTATCCACATCAATACTGTATCGCCAATGCCGTATGCTTTAAGTTTGTATACTAATCTCTTATGTGGGACCTTGTCGAAAGTCTTCTGGAAGTCCAGATACACCACATCCACTGGTTCTCCCCTATCCACGCTACTAGTTACATCCTCGAAAAATTCCACAAGATTCGTCAGACATGATTTACCTTTCGTAAATCCTTGCTGACTTTGTCCAATGATTTCACCACTTTCCAAATGTTCTGCTATCCCATCTTTAATAACTGACTCTAGCAATTTCCCCACTACCAATGTTAGACTAACTGGTCTGTAATTCCCCGTTTTCTCTCTCCCTCCCTTCTTAAAAAGAGGGAACTACTCCAGAACTAAAGAGTTTTGAAAGATTATCACTAATGCATCCACTATTTCCGGAGCTAATTCCTTAAGTACTCTGGGATGCAGCCTATCTGGCCTTGTGGATTTATCGGCCTATAATCCATTCATTTACCCAACACCACTTCCCCACTAACCTGGATTTCACTCAATTCCTCCTTTGACCCGCGGTCCCCTGCTATTTCCGGCAGATTATTTATGTCTTCCTTAGTGAAGATGGAACCAAAGTAGTTATTCAATTGGTCCGCCATATCCTTGTTCCCCATGATCAACTCACCTGTTTCTGACTACAAGGGACCTACATTTGTTTTAACTAATCTCTTTCTCTTCACATATCTATAAAAACTTTTGCAGTCAGTTTTTATGTTCCCTGCCAGTTTTCTTTCATAATCTATTTTTCCTTTCCTAATTAAGCCCTTTGTCCTCCTCTGCTGGTCTCTGAATTTCTCCCAGTCCTCTGGTAAGCTGCTTTTTCTGGCTACTTTGTACGCATCATCCTTTGCTTTGATATGATCCCTGATTTCCCTTGTTATCCACGGATGCACTACCTTCCCTGATTTATTCTTTTGCCAAACTGGGATGAGCAATTTTTGTAGATGATCCATGCAGTCTTTAAATGTCTTCCATTGCGTATCCACCATCAACCCTTTTAGAATTGATTGCCAGTCAATCTTAGCCAATTCACATCTCATACCCTCAAAGTTACCTTTCTTTACGTTCAGAACCATTGTTTCTGAATTAACAATGTCACTCTCCATCCTAATGACGAACTCGACCATATTATGGTCACTCTTGCCCAAGGGGGCACGTACAACAAGACTGCTAACTATCCCTTCCTCATTACTCAATACCCAGTCTAAAATAGCCTGCTCTCTCGTTGGTTCCTCTACATGTTGATTTAGATAACTATCCCGCATACATTCCAAAAAATCCTCTTCCTCAGAGCCCCTGCCAATTTGATTCACCCAATCTATATGTAGATTGAAGTCACCCATTATAACTGTTTTGCCTTTGTTGCACGCATTACTAATTTCCTGTTTGGTACCATCCCCAATTTCTCTACTACTGTTAGGTGGCCTGTACACAACACCCACCAGAGTTTTCTGCCCCTTAGTGTTTCGCAGCTCTACCCATACCGATTCCACATCCTCCAAGCTAATGTCCTTCCTTTCCATTGCGTTAATCTCCTCTCTAACCAGCAACGCTACCCCACCTCCTTTTCCTTTCTCTCTATCCCTCCTGAATATTGAATATCCCTGGATGTTCAGCTCCCAGCTTTGGTCACCCTGGAGCCATGTCTCCGTGATCCCAACTATATTATAATCATTAATAGCTATCTGCACGTCCACCTTATTACGAATACTCCTTGCATTGAGACACAATGCCTTCAGGCTTGTTTTTACAATGCTCTTACCTTCACAACATACCTTTTCATTTAAAATTTGAGGATTAAGTCTCCTTTGTGTCTGTTCCTTGTCCATTCCGTTTAGTTTAATCATAAACGCTAATGGAGCATGGTCCAAAATTATAATGTTATGATATTGCAAATTGTAGGTAAATGGAATAAGTTTAGAATCTACTAAAAAATAGTCTATCCTTGAATATGTTTTATGCACAGGTGAATAAAATGAATATTCTCATCCGGATGGATTTTCAATTCTCCAGACATCCTTAATGTTGGTAGTGTTAATATATGAGTTTAAAAATTCACTTGACTGAGATTTTGATTTTCTTTGAGTTGATGGTCTGTCTAAATAAGAATCTAGTGTACAATTTAAGTCTCCACCAATTATTAAATTATTTTGTGTGCATTCCGGAATAGTATTAAGTATTCTCTTGAAGGACAATGGGCTATCAAAATTTGGTTCATATACATTAAGGAGAGTCATTTTTTTTTAGTATAACTCGCCTACTACTACAATATATCTACCATCAATATCTTCTATAGTTTATATATGTTTGAAAGGTATACCTTTACGGATTTATATTGCAACCCCTCTAGATTTATGTGTGAATGAAGAATGATACGTTTGAGCAATCCATTTTGTTTTCAGTCTATGTTGCGCTTCCATTTTAAGATGAGTCTCCTGGAGGAATATTATATCTGTTTTAAGCGATATTAAATGAGCTAATACTTTGCCTCTCTTGATGGGTTCATTAATTCCCTTAACATTCCAACTGCAGAATGTAATTCCTTCAACCCCAGTTTTCACTTTTACGTCTTGCATCTTATGATTAAGGTGGTCTATAATATAGCAGATGATTCAGCATGTTAACATACCTTACACCTGAACCTCAGATAGATGAATTTTAGATCTTGTAGATATTGGTCATATCTCCTTAAATAATACATAATTCCATTCAAAATAATGATTATAATGATTATAATATAATATAAAATAGAAAAAATAAGAGAGTGTTGTATTAGTAAAGTGTAAAAGAGAGAAAAAAACTACATCTATAATTAGTGCAGTTAGTGATAGCCACCCTAATGTGGCTAGACATCTAAGGACTTCCGTAGCTTTTGGTAAAAAAAAATAATATTACTAGCTCCGTACTTTCCTTGGAAGAAAAGCTTCAATTTCAATAAAAAGCATTATACGGGCAGGGAGGGGGGGGGGGGGGGGGGGGGAGGAAACAATGGTTATATTCCAGTAGTGGAATAATTAATAATCTCAAAGTAAATAAAATATTAGTCTCATATAACAAAAATATTAGTCCACGATTAGTCAAAAAGTATCAAGTATCAAGGAGTAAACCTCCATTTTTTAATTTTTTTTTAAATTAATAAATTGCCTGAATCACACATTACTTATAATTCGTCCTTTTAGCTAATTCTAAGTTGATCCAGTTAACTATAATTAATAATAATTAGTAATTATGATTAGTAGTAATTAGTAATAATTAGTACTAAAATATAAAATATTATATAACAATAACAAGATAACTACTCAATTTCATTCTAAATTCAAGACAGTCCTTGAGTATAGTAATTTAAAGTTCAATTTCTTCACAGTAAAGTGACAATATCCAGTATCATCAGATGTATATTAAGTGTTAAGTGTTAATCCTCTTTGTCACTCTCGCTCTCGATGTTCTCAGTATTCTCAATGTTCTCGATGTTCTTTGCAAATTTAAGGGCCTCTGTATGCTTGGCAAAGAAGTATCCTTGCTTGTCGTAGGTGATTCTCAATGTTGCAGGGTACATCAGTCCATATCTCAGGTTTTTTATATTCTTAAGTATTCTTCTTGTGTCCGTAAACAATGTTCTTTTCTTGGCAACCTCCACTGGGTAATCTCGAAATATACTGATCTTGTCTCCTTCAAATTCAAGATTTCTGCTGCAAACGATTTTCTTCATCATATCAACCAAAACATGATCATATTGCACCTTTACTATCAGTTGTCTTGGGGGGGCGTCCGGCCTTTGTCGGCTTCTCAATGCTCTATGTGCCCTAGCAAGTAAAGGTGCTTTATCCAGATTTAAAACTTTCTGCAATAGCTCTGCAGCAAGATCCCCCTCTCTGCCTTCCCGAACGCCAATAATTCTTAAATTCTGGCGTCTCTGTCGTCCCTCCAAGTCAATACTTTTTTCAGTTATTTTATGCAATAAGTCTGATAAATGCTTGTTCTCGGAGAGAAGCTTACTTGTAGTTTTAGAGCTTGTTTCAGCAATGTCCTCTAATTCAATTACAGTTTTATGTTGTTGTTCTAGTGCCTGAGAGATGGGGTCCAACTTGGAATTAAATCTGGATTCCATCAAATTCAATTTAACATTTACCTCTTCAATCTTTTGATTTAGATTTTCTTCCATGGCCAACTTCCAGGAATCCAGTACTTCATGTACAGAAGCTATGACATCTTCTTTAATTTCTTCTTTAATTTCTTTTTTAAAAGTTTTCAACTCATCCGTGAAGTTATGTTTAAGTTTTTTCAATTCTTCCATTATGTTTGAGATTTGTAGAGCGAGGAAACTTCTTAATTCTTCCACATCTGTCTTTTTCTTCCTTGAGATTTCTTCTTGGGACGCTGTTAAAACTGAGCCCGAGGCTTCAGTCGGGCCTACTTCTTTAGACCTACCGGTTTTTCTCAGTTTGGGGGGGTATGTTGTGTAGACATACCGTCGGTATCGTCGCGCACCTGATGACGTCACAGGCTTATTGCAAGCAGCCGGTAGCTTTATCGTGCAGGTAAATCCCGATTTTTTTCCCCCCGTTTTTACAGAATTTTTCCGGAGCTAAACGGCGCGAGCCTGCCTTACTCCATAGTGCCGCCAGAAGTCTGCACTTTGTGTTCTATGTAAGACACCGGCTCTGCAACATCTTTGTGATGTTGTGTGGGGGAAAGAACTGCAGATGCTGGTTTAAACCAAAGATATGTGAAGAGAAAGAGATTAGTTAAAACAAATGTAGGTCCCTTGCAGTCAGAAACAGGTGAATTGATCATTGGGAACAAGGACATGGCAGACCAATTGAATAACTACTTTGGTTCCGTCTTCACTAAGGAAGACATAAATAATCTGCCAGAAATAGCAGGGGACCAGGGGTCAAATAAGGTGGAGGAGCTGAGTGAAATCCAGCTTAGCCGGGAACTGGTGTGGGGTAAATGGAATGGATTAAAGGCCGATAAATCACCAGGGGGCCAGATAGTCTGCATCCCAGAGTACTCAAGGAAGTAGCCACAGAAATAGTGGATGCATTAGTGATAATCTTTCAAAACTCTTTATATTCTGGAGTAGTTCATGAGCATTGGCGGGTAGCAAACGTAACCCCTCTTTTTAAGAAGGGAGGGAGAGAGAAAACGGGGAACTACAGACCAGTTAGTCTAACATCGGTAGTGGGGAAACTGCTAGAGTCAGTTATTAAAGATGGGATAGCAGCACATTTGGAAAGTGGTGAAATCATTGGACAAAGTCAGCAAGGATTTACGAAAGGTAAATCATGTCTGACGAATCTTGTGGAATTTTTCGAGGATGTAACTAGTAGAGTGGATGAGGAAGAACCAGTGGATGTGTTATTTCTAGGCTTTCAGAAGGCTTTCGACAAGGACCCACATAAGAGATTAGTATACAAACTTAAAGCACACCAGTATTGGGTGTTCAGTATTGATGTGGATAGAGAACTGGCTGGCAGACTGGAAGCAAAGGGTAGGAGTAAACGGGTCCTTTTCAGAATGGCAGGCAGTGACTAGTGGGGTACCGCAAGGCTCAGTGCTGGGACCCCAGCTATTTACAATATATATTAATGATTTGGACAAGGGAATTGAATGCAACATTTCCAAGTTTGCGGATGACACGAAGCTGGGTGGCAGTGTTAGCTGTGAGGAGGATGCTAGGAGGCTGCAAGGTGACTTGGATAGGCTGGGTGAGTGGGCAAATGCATGGCAGATGCAGTATAATGTGGATAAATGTGAGGTTATCCACTTTGGTGGCAAAAACAGGAGGGTAGACTATTATCTGAATGGTGGCAAATTAGGAAAAGGGGAGATGCAACGAGACTTGGGTGTCATGGTACACCAATCATTGAAAGTAGGCATGCAGGTGCAGCAGGCAGTGAAGAAAGCAAATGGTATGTTAGCATTCATAGCAAAAGGATTTGAGTATAGGAGCAGGGAGGTTCTAATGCAGTTGTACAGGGTTTTGGTGAGACCACACCAGGGATATTGCATACAGTTTTGGTCTCCAAATCTGAGGAAAGACATTCTTGCCATAGAGGGGGTACAGAGAAAGTTCACCAGACTGATTCCTGGGATGTCAGGACTTTCATACGAGGAAAGACTGGATAGACTTGGTTTGTACTCGCTAAAATTTAGAAGACTGAGGGGGGATCTTATAGAAACTTACAAAATTCTTAAGGGGTTGGATAGGCTAGATGCAGGAAGATTGTTCCCTATGTTGGGGAGGTCCAGTACAAGGGGTCACAGTCTAAGGATAAGGGGGAATTCCTTTAGGACCGAGATGAGGAAAACATTTATCACACAGAGAGTGGTGAGTGTCTGGAATTCGCTGCCACAGAAGGTAGTTGAGGCCAGTTCATTGGCTATATTTAAGAGGGAGTTAGATGTGGCCCTTGTGGCTAAAGAGATCAGGGGGTATGGAGAGAAGGCAGGTACAGGATACTGAGTTGGATGATCAGCCATGATTATATTGAATGGCGGTGCAGGCTCGAAGGGCCGAATGGCCTACTCCTGCACCTAATTTCTATGTTTCTATGTTTCTATACGCACAAAATGCTGGTGTAACTCAGCGGGACAGGCAGCATCTCTGGAGAGAAGGAATGGGCGATGTTTCGGGTCTAGACCCTTCATAAAAGTCATGGGAAAAGGAAACAAAATAATTAGATGATGATGTAGAGAGATATAAAACAAATGAATGAAAGATATGCAAAAACGTAACTATCATAAAGGAAACAGGTCATGGTTAGCTGTTTGCTAGGTGAGAACAAGAAGCTGGTGCGACTTGGGTGGGGGAAGGATGGAGAGAGAGGGAATGCAGGGAATACTTGGTTAGAGAAATCAATATTCATACAACTGGGCTATACGCTGCCCCAGCAAAATATGAGGTGCTGTTCCTCAAATTTGCATTTAGCCTCACTCTGACAATCAAGGAGGCCCAGGAAAGTGTGGGAATGGGGAGGGAAATTACAGTGTCTATCTTCTGACTACCTTTGTGATGTTTATTGATCCTGTCCCCAATAAACATTGCCTGCCGAACCTCAAAAGTAAGACCAAAGCCCTCTTATGTGTTGTGCCATTGATTTAGATTAGTTTAGAGACACAGTGCGGAAACAGGCCCTTCGGCCCACCGAGTCCACACCAACCAGCGATCCCCGCACATTAACATTACCCTGTTTAATCCACCTCCAGTTTAAATTCCATTTGGAATATTTTGGAGGACCAAGAACCTTCACACAGTAGGGACAATTTTACACATTTACCAAGCCAATTTACCTACAAACCTGTACGTCTTTGGAGTGTGGGAGGAAACCGAAGATCTCAGAGAAAACCCACGCAGGTCACGGGGAGAACGTACAAACTACTTACAGACAGCACCCGTAGTCGGGATTGAACCTGGGTCTCCGGCGCTGCAAGCGCTGTAAGGCATCAACTCCACTGCTGCGCCACCGTGGCCACCCACAAGGCCATTTGAAGAGTAAAATGAATGTTGATTTATGTCGCCTCTGACTTGGAGACTTACATCGTATCCAGCTGCAGCATCTCCAGCTGTTGCCTCATCGTCTCCAGGAGCAACTCGTTCTTGTATTCCTGTGCCTTCAGCTCCGCCAACATTTTCTCCACCTGAGAAAAGTTCTTGCTTTTTTCCGACAATTCATTTAGCCTTCTCACAATATCTGTGGTTAAAATAAAATATATATTCTGAATCGCTATCTCCATAAGCCCACCCAGACCAAGAGTTAAGAGTGCTGTGATATGTCCCGATACGGAACAATGAATCAATTTACTCTTAAACAGCCTTTGTAGAGATTGGGAGAATCAGCTGCATCATCTTCCAATAAAAACAAAGTCAGCTCTTAGGTTTGTCTTTGAGATACAGCGTGGAAACTGGCCCTTCGGCCCACTGAGCCCACGCTGACCATCGATCCACCGTTCACACTAGTACTATGTTATCCCCACTTTCTCGTCCACTTCCTGCACCTTGGGGTCACATTACAGAGGCCAATTAACCTACACGTCTTTGGGCTGTGGGATGAGACCGGGTGGAAACACATGCGGCCACAGGGAGAATGTGCAAACTCCACAAAGACAGCACCTGAGGTCAAAACTGGGTCTCTGGCGCTCTACCGCTGAGCTACTGTGATACCAAGTTCTGGTGGATAATGCCTGCTGGTTTCAGGGTGAAGGAAGCCAGGTAGAGGATGATACAGGAGAAGGGATTGTAGTGCTCAGACTTACACGTCTTTGGGATGTGGATGTAAAAATAAGTTAATACTAATTTTTAAAAGTGTATATCTTACACAAAGCCCAAATTACGTATGATGCTTGGTGTCATTCATTGCCACAGAAGGCTGTGGAGGTCACACTAATGGATATTTTTAAGACGGAGATAAATAGATTCGTGATTAGTGCGGGTGTCAGAGGTTATGGGTATAAGACAGGAGAATGGGGTTAGGAGGGAGATATAGATCAGCCATGATTGAATGGTGAAGTAAACTTGATGGGCCGAATGGCCTTATTCTACTCCTATCATTTATGACCTTATGTGTCAGTGATTCCTTGTCACTGCCAGGTATGGCTTAGCAGGTGCAGGCAGTGAACTGGTTTAAATCGACGACAGACACAAAAAGGTTGGAGTAACTCAGCCGGACAGGCAGCATCTCCGGAGAGAAGGAATGGGTGACGTTTTAGGTTAAGGTCCTTCTCAGAGGAGGAGGGGTGAGCAGGAATCACACGAGCCTGAAGAAGGGTCTCGGCCTGAAACGTCACCCATTCCTTCTCTCCAGAGATGCTGCCTTTCCCGCTGAGATACTCCAGCATTTTGTGTCTGTCGATGGCTTAGCAGGTAACGCTTACAGGTTTAACCAGCACAAGCTGGAAAGGACACAAAGTGCTGGAGTAACTCAACGGGTCAGGCAGCATCTGTGGAGAACATGGATACTGTAGGTGTCGTTTCGGGTCGAGACCCTTCTTCAGACTCGTGTGAATCCTGCTCACTGCTCCCCCGTTGTGATTCTTTGAATCTACACACGGCTCATATTGTCGACCTCCCTGTGGTGAGCCCTGTCAACTGACCTCAGTCAGGCGAACAGCGACAGTAGCAGCGCCACGGATTGGCGCCAACCCGGAGCATGCACCCTTTTTGCATGGGCACCTACGTATGTCGAACCGAATGGCATCACCCTGCTGCAGACTTCTGCTGCCTCAAACGCAAGAAGAAGAAGCTACAAGTCTGACTCCTCAGCACAACAGCGCAGGGAAGCTGCACTAACGAGATAGTCCATAAACATCTTGCAATGTAATTTTAAGCAAAGACACTAGAGCGGACTCTGGTAGCTTTGAATTTAAGCTCTTAATTTGTTGAATGGGATAAACAGGTACACTGGAAAGAGGCTGTGTGCAAACCAGTGACTTCTCACTTCGCTCCCCCATCCAATAAAAACAATAAATGCTCGTATTCAGCAGCACAGGCAACATAGTTGAGAATGAAAACATAATCTCTCAGGGTGATGGACCCTTTCACGAAGTTCCACATTATTGATTGTATTAACTGATTGTATTGATTGATTAACTGGTATAAACTATGGGACATGGTGCAGTATCTGCACCCCATGGTGGACAGACACCTAAATTAAGAAAGGAGAGCCAGTTGTTAGAGTTTACCTGAATTCAATAGTATTCTTTAATCAAATCTAAAGTGGTCATTGCCAATTTTGCTGATTTTCCAATGTTTAGTTTAGTTTCGAGATACAGCGCAGAAATAGGCCCTTCGCCCCACCGAGTCCGCACCACGCACTAGGGGCAATTTACATTTACAACGAGCCAATTAACCTACAAAGCTGTACATCTTTGGCGTGTGGGAGAAATCGGAGATCTCTGAGAAAACCTGTGTTCTCCAAAATTCAGGAAATTCTGGTTGCCTTCGGGCAATTTTAGGGAAATGAAATTATTTCAGGAAATTTCGGGAAATCTCCGCATCGGGCCCGCGAAGGGGACCAATCCGGCCCGTGGGATGATTTGGGGAAAATATATATATTTACGACCTTCCGTGCCTGCGCAGTTGGGGGAGGCATGTCAGCTGTGTCACAATTGAAAATGGCGTCGGTGACGCGATAGGGAAGCAAAATGACGCCGTCTCCCCGCGCGTGCGCAGTGGGCCCGGCATCCGCGCGTGCGCAGTTGGGGAAGCAGTCGCACATGCGCAGTTGGGGAATTTCAGGAAATACCATCAAATTCCAGGAAATCTGGGATGCTATTTAAGGATGAGTGATGAGTTTAGTGTTACCATCGAGCATGATGCAAGTACCTGCTCTCTGCTCCTCCAGTTGCAGGTTGTGCTGCAGTATACCTTTAACATGCTCTCCATGGTTCTGTGCGAGGTTCAGCAACTGAGTCTTGTGCTCCTGCATCCACTGCTCTCTGGGGGTACAGTCATCCTGAGAAGGATCATAAGACCGTAAGTGATTAGGCCATTCGGCCCATCAAGTGTACTCCGCCATGCAATCATGGCTGAGCTATCTCTCCCTCCCAACTCCATTCTCCTGCCTTCTCCTGCCAGAATGACCAGAAAGGCGACAGGTTTGAAGAATGAGCAAAATGTTACTCCAATAACAAGATCTCTTTTGCCAGAGCAAAAACCCTGCACCCCATAATGGTTGAATGCTGTTTTGGATCCCAGGAATCCCAACTACGGCTGCTGTCTGTACGGAGTTTGTACATTCTCCCCGTGACATGCGTGGGTTTTTACCAAGACCTTCGGTTTACTCCCACATTCCAAAGACGTATAGGTTTGTAACAAAATCTGTAATTTTAACAAACATAGACACTTTCAGTCATACCAAAGAGGGACCCGATAGATGTGTACCAAATTAAGACAGCATAGACAGCAGTAAAGATATTCTCTTATAGTTTTTCATTTTAGAGATGAAGTGTGGAAACAGGCACTTCGGCCGACCGAATCCACTCCAACTAACAATCACCCGTACACTAGTTCTATCTACACACTAGGGACAATTTACAGAATCCATTTCACCTGCATGTCTTTGGAATGTGGATTAAACGAGAGCTCCCGGAGGAAACCCTTATTCCCCTACTCTTGAGTTTAGTTTAGCTTAGCTTCGAGATGCAGCGCGGAAACAGGCTCTTCGGCCCACCGAGTCCACACCGACCAGCAATCCCCAGGAAGGGTTAGGAAATTCGGAAAGTACCCTACAACTCCCACCAACTTGTGCAGATGCACCATGGAAAGCATTTTATCGGGATGCCTCACAGCTTGGTTCGGGAACAGCTCCATCCAGGACCGCAGGAAATTGTAGCGAATTGTGGACGCAGCCCAGACCATCGCACAAACCAACCTCCCTTCCATTGATTCCATTTATACCTCACGCTGCCTCGGAAAGGCCAGCAGCATAATCAAAGACGAGTCGCACCCTGGCCACAGCATCCTCCCCCCTCTCCCATCAGGCAAAAGGTATAGAAGTGTGAAAACGTATACCTCCAGATCCAGAGACAGTTTCTTCCCAGCTGTTATCAGGCAACTGAATCATCCTACCACAACCAAAGAGCAGTGCTAAACTACTATCTACCTCACTGGTGACCCTCGGACTATCTTTGATCAGACTTTGTTGGCTTTACCTTGCACTAAATGTTACTCCCTTATCATGTGTCTATACACTGTAATTGGCTTAATTGTAATCATGTATTGTCTTTCCGCTGACTGGTTAAAGCCCTGTCCCACGGTACGAGTTCATTCAAGAGCTCTCCCGAGTTTAAAAAAAATCAAACTCGTGGTAAGCATGGAGAATGAACGTTGTGGGTACGTCGGAGCTCAGGGACGTCTCTTACCGGCGCGTAGCGCTAACGGCAGGAACTCAGGAAGACTCGCTAACGGCAGGTAAGCACGGGAAGACTCGTGAAGATTTTTCAACATGTTGAAAAATGTCCACGAGAGCCCCGAGTACCAACGAGTGGCCATTACTGTAAATCTCCGAGTTTGAATCAGGGCAAACTCGGGAGAGCTCTTGGAATGAACTCGTACCATGGGACAGGGGTTTCAGCACACAACAAAAGCTTTTCACCGTACCTCGATACACGTGACAATGAACAAAACTAAACTAAAACTAAACCAATTTGTGGGCAGACAGTGAGGCAACGGTAGAGTTGCTGCCTTAAAGCGTCAGAGAACCAGAACTTGATGATGGATACGGTTTGTACGGAGTTTATACATTCTCCCTGTGACTGCATGGGTTTTCTATGGGTGTACCAGTTTCCTCCCACATTCCAAAGACGAACAGGTTTGGAGGTTAAATGGTTTTGATACTATTGTAAATTGTTCCTTGTGTGTAGTCTAGAACTGGTGATGGCGGGTCAGCACGCTCTGTGGACCAAAGGGCCAGTTTCCACACTGTAAATTTAAATTAAATTAAACTTCACATGGACAGGACAGGTTTGGAGTGATATGGACCAAATGCTGGCAGGTGGGACTAGTGGAGCTGGGGCATGTTGGCCGGTGTGGGCAAGTTGGGCCGAAGAGCCTGTTTCCACACTATCAGTCTTTGACTCTAAACTAAACTTGTCTAAGTCATTTGTATATATCACAAGCAATTACGAATGGTTGTCAGAAACAAGAAAAAGCTCTCTCTATATATATAGGCAGTAATGGTAATGGTAAGCTGAATTCATTTGTTGATGAGATTGTATTTACTCTGGCTTCAAGGAAAGCATCAGCAGATTACATTTACAGTTCATTCCTGGGAATAACATATGATGAGCGTTTGATGGCATTAACATATGATGAGCATTTGACGGCACTGGGCCTGTACTCGCTGGAGTTTAGAAGGATGAGGGGTTCTCTCATTGAAACTTACTGAATAGTGAAAGGCTTGGATACAGTGGATGTGGAAAGGATGTTTCCACTAGTGGGAGAGTCTAGGACTAGAGGTCATAGCCTCAGAAATAAAGAACGTTCCTTTGGGAAAGAGATGAGGAGAAATTTATTTCGTCAGAGGGTGGTGAATCTGTGGGATTCTATGCCACAAAAGGTAGTGGAGGTCAAGTCAATTGATATTGTTAAGGCTGAGATAGATAGGTTCGCAATTAGTGTGGGTGTCAGGGGGTTATGGGGAGAAGGCAGGAAAATGGGGGTTAGGAAGGAGCGATAGATCAGCCATGATTGGATGGCAGAGTAGACTTGATGGACCGAATGGCCTAATTCTGCTCCTATATCCTATGAACCCATGGATATGAAGAGCGAACAAGGTCGAACCTAGTTACGGGTCTCGACCCCAAAACATCAGCTATTCCTTTTCTCCAGAAATTCTGTCTGACCCACTGGGTTACTCCAGCATTTCATGTCTATACACATGGCTAAAACTGACAATGGCAGAAAGTTATATTTAACAAGGACATGTTGCTGCCAGACAGACTGAGCTTTTCCCCCGATATATATGTTTTTATTTCATATTTCTTGCATCTGCATTTTTCTTACTTTTTAATTATTTTTTTGATTACACATTCCTTCCTCAACATCGCACTGTCCTGGCCAACCTCCACCCCCACATCCTGTCACTTGGTGGTGAGCAACAATATCCCCTTCAATCATAGGTTGAACAGTTGTAGCTTTAGTTTAGTTTAGTTTAGTTTGGAGATGCAGCGCGGAAATGGGTCCTTCGACCCACCGAGTCCGCACCGACCAGCGATCCCCGCATACACTATCCTACACACACTGGGGACAATTTACATTTATACCACGCATTTACATTTATACCAGCTGGTAGAGCTGCAATTATACAATTTACATTTATACCAGCTGGTAGAGCTGCTGCCTCACAGTGCCAGAGACCCAGGTCAGTGGTTCGATCCTGACCTCAGCTGCGGTGTGCGTGGAGTTTGCACGTTCTCCCACGTGGGTCTTTAAATCAAGAAACCATAACTTTCATTATCGCCCCATCGGGAATCAGGCCACTAAATGACTGTAACCACGGCAGCAACATCTGCTGGATTGTTCGGGATGAGTCCAAGGGGAGGAAACTCTTGCAGCTTCTCGGCTGCAGTCGGAACACACTACAACCATCACCAGGAGCTGCAGGTTTCAAACCAAGTGCAACTTTGGGAAAGTTTCAGTGGGACACCCAGTAAAGTCTAATTCTCACCTTTGAAATTGAAAATGACTAAACCCCATTGCCTTACAATGTGGAGCAATCAACAATAATAATTGCACGATTTATAACGCAAGCTCAGAGCCGACACATCCAGGATGCACCTGGATGCACAAAAAAGACAAACATGAAATATTAATGATAATTGGCTGCTAAATATTTAATAAGGTATCATAAAGGTATAATGAATTAAAATGCCAATATCGTTGAACTTCGGATGACCTATTTATGACTTGAAAGCCCGTTCTCAGTCTGCATTGGATTTTGCCCAAGCTTGAGGTTATTAATTAAATTGAGTTTTTGACTTTTAATTCATCCCATTACACTCAATCTGCAACAGTCTTTGGTTGACGTTACCAGTGGAATGACGGGGAGATCGGATATCTCTTTATTTGAAAGGAGAAAAAGAAAGCTGGATAAGTCTTTAAAATTAAAGTATTTTAAACAGACTGCACAGGAATAATGTGGACTGATGTGACCCTCTCTGCCCCATTCATCAAATCAACCTAGGAGGTATGCATACAATAATAGAATAGAATTAAATAGAATAGAATAGAATGGAATAGAATAGAATAGAATGCCTTTTATTGTCACTGAAACAGCTTGGTTTGAACAAAATTGCATTTTCTACAGTTTTATACAGTGGCTTGCAAAAGTTTTCATACCCCTTGAACTTTACCACATTTTGTCACATTACAACCACAAACATAAATGTAGTTTATTGGGATTTAATGTGATAGACCAACACAAAGTGGTGCATAATTGTGAAGTGGAAGGAAAATGATACATGGTTTCCAAATTTTAATACACATATAAATTGAAAAGTGTGACGTGCAAAAGTATTCAGCCCCCCGAGTCAATACTTTGTAGAACCACCTTTCGCTGCAATTACAGCTGCAAGTCTTTTGGGGTATGTCTCTACCAGCTTTGCACATCTAGAGACTGACATTTTTGACCATTCTTCTTTGCAAAATAGTTCAAGCTCAGTCAGATTGGATGGAGAGCGTCTGTGAACAGCAATTTTCAAGTCTTGCCAGAGATTCTCAATTGGATTTAGGTCTGGACTTTGACTGGGCCATTCTAACACATCAATATGCTTTGATCTAAACCATTCCATTGTAGCTCTGGCTGTATGTTTAGGGTCGTTGTCCTGCTGGAAGGTGAACGTCCGCCCCAGTCTCAAGTCTTTTGCAGACTCTAATAGGTTTTCTTCCAAGATTGCCCTGTATTTGGCTCCATCATCTTCCCATCAACTCTGACCAGCTTCCCTGTCCTGCTGAAGAAAAGCATCCCCACAGCATGATACTGCCACCACCATGTTTCACAGTGGGGATGGTGTGTTCAGGGTGACGTGCAGTGTTAGCTTTCCACCACACATAGCATTTTGCATTTAGGCCAAAAACTTCAATTTTGGTCTCATCAGACCAGAGCACCTTCCTCCACATGTTTGCTGTGTCCCCCACATGGCTTGTGGCAAACTGCAAACGGGACTTCTTATGGCTTTGTTTCAACAATGGCTTTTCTTTTTGCCACTCTTCCAAAAAGGCCTGATTTGTGGAGTGCACGACTAATAGTTGTCCTGTGGACAGATTCTCCCACCTGAGCTGTGGATCTCTGCAGCTCCTCCAGAGTTACCATGGGCCTCTTTGCTGCTTTTCTGATCATAGCTCTCCTTGCCCGGCCTTTCAGTTTAGGTGGACGGCCATGTCTTGGTAGGTTTGCAATTGTGCCATACTCTTTCCATTTTCGGATGATGGATTGAACAGTGCTCCGTGAGATGTTCAAAGCTTGGGATATTTTTTTATAAGCTAACCCTGCTTTAAACTTCTCCACAACTTTATCCCTGACCCGTCTGGTGTGTTCCTTGGGCTTCATGATGCTGTTTGCTCACTAATATTCTCTAACAAACCTCTGAGGCCTTCACAGAACAGCTGTATTTATACTGAGATTAGATTACACACTCTATTAGTGGACTCTATTTACTAATTAGGTGACTTCTGAAGGCAATTGGTTGCACTGGATTTTATTTAGGGGTATCAGAGTAAAGGGGGCTGAATACTTTTGCACGCCACACTTTTCACTTTTTTATTTGTAAAAAAATTTGAAAACCATGTATCATTTTCCTTCCACTTCACAATTATGCGCCACTTTGTGTTGGTCTACCACATAAAATCCCAATAAAATACATTTACGTTTGTGGTTGTAATGTGACAAAATGTGGAAAAGTTAAAAGGGTAGGAAAACTTTTGCAAGCCACTTTTACAATACCTACCTTCAGCTGCGGTGCAGTTCTGCCACTGGCCGTGTGCGGGACTTTGGCGCCTTTGAGGTGGGGGGGGGGGGGGGGGATTAAAATGCCGTTTTCAGGTTACCCAAGTAAGATTGTTTCATATTTGTTTCAGAATGCTTCAATCTATAATAACTGAAAATTTTGTTCAATTCTCTTAATTTTTAAGAAAGTTATGGGCTTTTGACTGTCCTCGATCACAGCTTTTGTGTTAAGTCAACGGAAAAGCAATAGGGAACAATATGCTATTTTCCGAGTATGAAAATGGCCATAACTTTTTTAATACTGATGATATGAAAGTGAATTAGGTGTCAAATTAAACTTCTTTTTATGCTTTATCTGATGGGATAAATTGCAGACTTGACTTTTTAAATCTCAAAATTTTGTAACGTTGCTAAGTCTTTTACATTACAAAAAAATCCAAGGCCCACACTTAACATAGTTTACATAAACATCCATCACAGTGGATCTCAAACATCTCCTCACTGTGATGCAAGGCAAAGTCTTATCTCTTCCCTTTGTTCTTCTCCCGCGATGTTAGGCCCAACGACACCGGAGACCCGACAGGGAAAAAGCCGGGTCCCCGAATGGGGTAAGAGATTAAAGTTCCCCGTTGTTCCCCCCCCCCGCCCCCCAACATATACACAGCTAAAGAAAAATAATAAAAACTAGGGTCAAGACATACATTTAATGAGACAAAAAATTTAAAAAACAGATGGACTGTAGTCAAGCCTTTGCCGATAGGCGCTGCCACACCACAACCCACAATAAATGAAGATATGAAGAATTTAGTTCAATTTAGTTTAGTTTAGTTTAGAGATACAGTGGAAACAGGCCCTTCAGCCCACTGAGTCCATGCCGGTCAACTGGTTCTATCCTACAAATTGTCCGTAATGTGTGGAACCCAATTAACCTACAAACCTGCATGTGTTTGTACTGAGATAAGGAAATAATATTTCATCCAGAGAGTTGTACGGAGATGAGGGAAAACCTTTTCACCCAGAGAGTTGTGAATCTGTGGGATTCTCTGGCACGGAAGGCAGAGAGGCTGATTCACTGGATGCTTTCAAGAGAGAGTTAGATAGAGCTCTTAGGGCTAATGGAATAAAGAGATATGGGGAGAAGGCAGGAACGGGGTACTGATTGTGGATGATCAGCCATGATCATATTGAACTGGCTCAAAGGACCGAACGGCCCTACTGACTCGAATGCGCCCTAATTTTTTCTATGAGAGGAAGGAAACCGGCACCCACCCGGACACATCCACAGGGAGAATCGGCTACCAACGTGCAAGGCACAGCACTTACTGTGCGCCACCGAGCTATGTTTCTGCACTGAGGCGATGAAAAGATATGTTTTTGCTGTTTTGCTGGGTTTCTTCCCAGAGGCCATTAGGACTGTAAACTCTCACCAGGGACTAACTTACTGTACCAATTTACTGTTGTGTGGTGTCTTTTTAAAGTTGCTGTTTTTTCTCTTCTTTTTTCTCCCACAAATATGTAATTACTGATTCTGTTCCATTCTGTTTTGTAGTTTTTTTTTTGCACAATCCGCGAGCATTGCCACTTTTCATTTCACTGCACATCTCGTTTGCGTATGTGACGAATAAATTGACTTGATTGCTGGATCGAAGCAGATGGGATGAACACGTTTATGGTGAGTCTTTCTGCTCCAAGACGTAGTTGCGGGTGGAAGGTGACAGGAACAGCTGTGAGGAGTTGACACCACCGGGTACCAAGTGGGCTTCTGTTGCCCTGAATGGGAAATTCTGTATGAAGCTGCGTTCAGCTGTTTTTCCCTATACGTGATCATTTTTCATCTTTCGAAATAATGGTGAAGCACTTTGACAAGGGTCATTTGGTCTCGGAGAAAACCCACACAGGTCACGGGGAGAACGTACAAACTCCATACAGACATCACCCGTAGTCAGGATCGAACCCGGGGTCTCTGGGGCTGTAAGGAAGCAACTCTACTGCTGCGCCAACATGCCGCATAAATTGGTGGTTAATTGGCCTCTGTAAAATTGCCCCTAACATGTAGGGAGTGGATGAGACATTGAGATAACATAGAACTAGTTTTTTACTTTTACAGATACAGTGTAAAAGTAACAGAATTACTTCTTCCCTTCCCGATTCTCCCACCCATCCCAGCCACTGACTCTTGCTCCATCCACACCTTTCCAATTCCTTGCTCCCAACAACTTTCCACTTGGGTGGTGCTGCTGGAATCCTCGCGATCGCGCACATTAACACCATCCTACACCCACTAGGGACAATTTTTACATTTACCAAGCCAATTAACCTACAAACCTGTACGTCTTTGGAGTGTGGGAGGAAACCGAAGATCTCGAAGAAAACCCACGCAGGTCACGGGGAGAACGTGCAAACTCCGTACTGACAGAACCCGTAGTCAGGATCGAACCCGGGCCTCCGGCGCTGCATTCGCTGTAAAAGGCAGCAACTCTACCGCTGCACCACCACGACCGTGTAATAGTGATTTGTATCAGACATTTGTGCCTGGTGATTCTCTCCACCATTTTCCTTTCAGACATCTATTCTGGCCCCTTGCTGGGCACCAGTCAGTACACCACAACATTGACAACACATTCCACAAAACGAGCTTCACTGCCCACTCAGAAAATAGACACAAAATGCTAGAGTAACTCAGCAAAACAAGCAGCATCTCTGGAGAAAACTATAGTCTCAGTTTAGTTTATTGTCATACAGTATGTACCTGTGGTACATTGAAATGCTGTTGTTGCATGCTAACGGGTTAACGGAAAGACAATACATGATTACAATCAAGCCATTTTTCAGTGTATAGATGTATGATAAGAAGGAACGGGCGGTGTTTCGGGTCAAGATCCTTCTTCGGACTGAGAGTCAGGGGAAAGGCTGATTAAATGGCTGTCCATCATTTCATCCCACGTGGCAGTATCTTTGTTCCATCGATCAACCTCTCACAAACTTCTCCGCTACCTTGTCTAACTTTTACCTCTTTTTTTCCCCACAATTCTGATAAAGGGGTCCCAGAATTGTAAGATTCACTCTGTTTTCTCCTCACAGGTGCTGCCTGACCTACTGAGCATTTACAGCTATATCTGCTTTCATTTCCTGCATCTGCACTTTCCTTACATTTTCATTTTTACCTATTTTTCCTTCCTTTCTTCGCCCCCACAACCCCACCACATCCCACCCACCCTCCCCACCACACCCCTACCCCCCCACACCCCCCTTCCCCCCCATTAATTCACGATGCACAACAACAGTATCCAAATTCAATCACAGATTAAAGAGGGTGACACAGTTGCACAGCTGGTAGAGCTGCTGCCTCGCAGAGCCAGAGTCCCTGGTTCGAACCTGACCTCGGGTGCTGCCTGTACGGAGTCTTGTACATTCTCCCTGAGACCCCCATGGATTTCATCCAGCAGCCCGAGTTTCCACCCACATCCCAAGGGCGTGCACGTTTGCGGGTTAATTAGCACTCCCTAAACTCCACCTAGTGTCCAGGGAGCGGGCAAGTGGGATAACATAGAAATAGTGTGAACGGGTGATCGATGGTCGGCGTGGACTCGATGGGCTGCAGGGTCTGTATCTCCAAACTAAACTAGGCATAAACTGTGTCAGTGTTGTTTAATAAATATTGTAGACTAGACCACGTGTATCCACCAACGCAAGATTCCACCACTCACCTGTTCCCCCAACACAAGCCGTTCCCCCAACGCAAGATTCCACCACTCACGCATAGCTCCCAACTGCGCAGGCATGGCTCATTTCTCCTCATCTCTCAGCACTCCCTCCTCCTTCTCTTCACGCTCCCGCACAATTTAAAGGTGCAATAGGAGACAACGATTTCTCTTCAAGTGTATGTGTCAAACTTGGCACTGTCTGGTATTAGGCAAGTCATGTGCAAAGAAAGTCGAAAGCAAAATTTGCATCATTCGCCGAAGGTGCAATACATAAACACAGTTGGAGTTTGAAGAAATTCAGTCAGGCTCAGTGTCAAAATGTTTCTGGGCAAAAGCTTTCATGTTTATTGTATTTTTTAATCTTTTTTTTTTGTCCATTCAAATAAATGAATTCAACAGCACATGACTTCAATAAACATATCTCTCTGCCCCACCTCTCTGGAAGAATGTTTTTTTTTTCAGGAAAATGACAAGACTGATTTCAAGATGGAATGCATCGTGCTTCAATGTGTCCGTGTAAACTCAGGCAAAAAATGCTATCAACTGCTTTAATTAGTAAGGGTGTCGGGGGTTATGGGGAGAAGGCCGGAGAGAATGGGGTTGAGAGCGGAGAGAGAGAGAGACAGATCAGCCATGACTTGATAAATGGCGACAGAGTAGAGACTTGATGGGGCCGAATGCCTGAGAACTTACAAACCTGCATGTGTTTGGAGTGTGGGAGGAGGAACCGGAGAGCGACCTCCGGAGAAAACCCACAGTTGTCACAGGGAGAACGGACAAATTCCTTGCTGACCGCGAGCACCGTAGTCAGGATTAGGGAACCGACGATCGAGCAAACCTTATGAACGGAGCTGGCATTTCATAAAATTAGACACAAAAATGCCGTGGGCGAGACCAGCAGCACGAACCTCTAGATTACTCCAGCATTTTGTGTCTCTCTCTGGTGTAAACCAGCATCTGCAGTGCTTCCCACACACTCTCTTTAATAGTAGAGTTACCTGGTTAAGTCGGTGTGAGCTGAGTGTGGACACCAGATTTATCATTCAGTTAACCTCTTCTCATTCGTCATAACTCCATTTACTGCCTGGATTTCGCGATCCTACCGAGTTGCCCGTTCCTCCATTTCACTCTCGACTTACCATTGTGCCCTTCGCGGCGCTGTCTGTAGTCCTGTATCAGCTGATCAAAACAGTTAGATTAAAGGAAGAAAGTTAGTATTGGTATCGTTTTTTCATATTGTCATGTGTACCGCAATACAGTCTGCATTTTCATTTTTAGGTTTTGGTTTATTTTTGGCTCCAGCGTACTAAGGGTTAGAGGGTGGGAAGCTTTGCTTTGCAACGCTGTCCGAGTTCGATGAGATAGTATCTGTACGTAAACATAACTCACATCAAACGATGTAAATAGCAGAACAAAAGCAAGAGATACGGAGTACAGAAGACAGTTCTCCGCATTGTACGGGCACACTACACATCACTCAACTCGCACACACTCACTCACGCACACACACTCCACACAATGCACTCCAATCACACACTCATACACACACACACTCATACACACACTCACCCAGTCACACACTCACTCACACACTCACACTCACACTTACACCGACACTCACACACACTCACACAAGTACACACTCACACTTCACTCAATCAGCACACTCATACACACAACACAGAACAAATCGCGTAGTATCCGAAACATTCATACACGTCACACGCCCACACACATTCACTCACTCACACACACACACACACATTGTAGTCAAACAATTCCATAGACAAAGTCCAATGTCCCCAATGGGATCGAGGTCAATTGGACAGCACCTGAGCTTTGTTTGTATGCTGTCCAGTCAAATAATGCCAAGCTAGAATACAATCACACTAGACACAAACAAGTGCACCAGGTAGTGCAGAGAGAAAAATAAACCTGACAGAGGTTCAGTGCTCAGAATTGCAAGGCTTAGAAGGCCAAAACCGGATGTAATACAGTTTTTGTCAATCGCTCTGACACTAGTTTCAGAACCTTGATGTCATTTGTCACAACGCTAGATACAAAACTCACAACTAATGATCAAAATGCACTTTTTTCAAAACTCTAACACTTTTTCCAATTTCTTGGATACAATTCACATAAACCAAAGATCATTTGTCCACTGAACTATAATCACCTGTTCAAAATGATACAACTTAACATCAAAGTATAACTATTTCAAAATGCAATTCACACATTACATTTGAGATGACTGTCTATTAATTTCATTACAAAAATCTAACTATCAATTGATACAACTGCTCAAAATACAAAGAATGTAACTGTTGCATTATCTCAAGCATTGTCTTATGGAAACTGAGGATGAGCATGTTCAGATCATGAAAGTTTCAGGATGACAACAATGACACCACCTGTGACACCAATTCGTTACTGATGATTGACCTGACCTTGTGGTTATGGGTGTAAAAACAAAAAGTTTTTGAGGCATCCACAACAACATCTGTAGTGATGCAACATGGAGCAGGCAGGTGGGCACCGTAGAGGTCTAAGTAGGAGTAGGAAGAGGAGGGAAGAGGAGGAAGACGTGGTCAAAGGAATGGCAGGGGACAAGTACCCATTTTGAGAGGCGGCCATGGGCCCTGTTTGAGAGGTGGCCATGGGCCCTGTTTGAGAGGTGTGGGGGAACGGGGTCGTGGACAAGGACCAAGACAGCAACGGCAAAGAGTCTCCAATGAGATTAGAGCAATGGTTGTAGATCATGTCATCAATCATGGCACAACAATGATTGAGGCAGCGAGAATGATACAACCAAACCTTAGAAGATCAACCGTGGCCTCAATCATTAGAACTTTCCGCAATGAGAACCGGTAAGTCTTCAGCATGCACTACAGTAAACATTACAGCACTGTAGGCTACTCTTACTGTAACTATCAAAATGATTGTACACTGCATACCAATGTGCAGCACAGAGTAGGTAAATGTGACTATGAAAATGTGTTCTACAGTATGATGGACATGTTCTTTCCTGTCATATTCCCTACAGAATTGAGACTAGACCCAATAGTGGAGGCAAGAGGCAGACTCCTCACTGAGGAACAGGAACGGGCTGTGGTCAACATGGTCCGGGCCAGAAATGACATTTGGCTTAGAGAAATCAGACAGAACATCCTGGGCGATGACGATCGCTTCAGGAATGTGGAAAGCCATAAGTTTGCCGACCATTGCACGTGTTCTGAAAAGGCACCGGGTGTCCCTCAAACAGTTGTACAATGTGCCTTTTGAAAGAAATGCAGACAGAGTGAAGCAACTGAGGATTATGTTCAGGTATGTTCAGTTTCATGATGGCTGTTGGTGACAAATTCCCCATCATTGTACTGTAATCAATACTGTACAGTAATTCTCTTTCCAACATGTCTTTTTGTACAATAGAGGGTGATGGCCCTGGATTGCGGATGAGAATCATCACAAATTTGTTTTTGTGGATGAGGCAGGCTTCAACCTGGCCAAGACAAGGAGGAGAGGGCGAAATTGAATTGGCCAGTGGGCAACCATACAAGTACCTGCACGACATGGGGCCAACATCAGTTTGTGTGCGGCGATTATCAGCAGATGGTGTGGTAGGGCGTAGATCTCTGATTGGCGCATACAATGCAGAGCTCCTTGTTTGCATTTCTTGATGAGCTAACTCTAGTCTGTAGAGCTGTTAGTGTAATTTTATGTCTTTGTGTGGGACAACGTCAGGTTCCACCAACGCACAATCTGGTGCAGGCATGGTTTCAGGCCCATCCACAGTTCCTCACTGTGTACTTGCCCCCATACTCTCCTTTCCTTAACCCCATTGAGGAATTTTTTCCTCCACATGGAGGTGGAAAGTGTTTGGATTCGCATCCGCATCAACAAGTGGACCCTTCTTCAGGCCATGGACAATGCCTGCGATGACATTACAGCAGACAAGTGTCAGGCCTGCATTTGCCATGCGCGAAGTTACTTTCCAAGATGTTTGGCAAAACGAAAACATCTATGCGGATGTGGATGAGAACCTGTGGCCCAATCCACAGGACAGGGTTGATGGGGATGACGATGTGATTGTTGATCCTTTGTTTAGCTTTTTTTTCTTACTGTACAGTAGGCCAGGTGAGGAACACGGCAGTTTGTTTTTGCAGGACTTTTTTTTTGTTTTGTTTACAGTAATTGTTGCTTTCATTCAACCTATGTTGTCATTGAGAATTTTTGTATTCATCAATAAATTTCAGCTTTGTTCAATGATTCCACTGTGTCTGTGGTATTCTCTCTACTAATCCTTTTACAGTGACATTACGTGAGGCACAGGATGAAACATGTATCACATATTTTATACTACAATATTTAATGGTTGTTCAAACAACTAAACAGTGAAACTATGTGTATGTTGTGTGAGGGTGATCTAAAGAAATGTCCCTATGGTATTTCATGATAAATGAATTGTTTGAACCAATGATTCTGTGAGTGCAAGCTTTCTTTAAAGATATGAATACACAATGCAATGTTTTGAACGTTGGACGGCCTGTGATGCAAGTGGTGACCGTTGTGAGTTTTGTATCTTGTGTTGTGAAAAATGACATCAAGGTTCTGAAACTCGTGTCAAAGCGATTGACAAAAACTGTAATGTTAAGAGTTGGCCTTTACCTTAAGAACAGTGGAATAGGACAGTGTTTTTTTTTTGTAGACAAAAAGGCACTGGTGTGCATAGCAAATAAAGATTAAGCTACATTTATCAACAATTCTTTCTATCCAGCTACACTTATGGTACTGTATTGTCATGTGTATCTGGGCACAGTGAATTTTTTTTTTTTTTTGCATACATTTCTGTGACAATCCTAACATACATTAGGCACAATCATACTAAATATAAGTGTGTAAGATTGTAGTCCATACTCATTCGCTCGTGTGTCAAATGACGTATAGCTCGCTGTTGGCTTCCGTCCAACATGTTGACAGAATTGGTCGCACGACGCAATTGTCACAGAGTGCATCGTGTCGTCGTTTCCGGGGATCGCCACGAGGAGGCTTCTGCCACGATCCCCGTAGTCCATACTAACTCTGTGCGAGAGGGCATCACAGTGACACAGCGGTACAGTTGCTGCCTTACAGCAGAGACCCGGGTTCCATCCTGACTACGGGTGCTGTCTGTGCAGAGTTTGTACGTTCTCTCTGTGAACACGTGGGTTTGCTCCGGGTGCTCCGCTTTCCTCCCACATTCCAAAGACATGCAGGGTTTAGGTTAATCGGCTGGTGTAAATTGTCCCTAGTGCGTAGGCTGGAACCATTGTACGGATGATCGTTGGTCGACATGGACTTGGTGGGCCGAAGGGCCTGTTCCCATGCTGTATCTCTAAACTAAACTAAACTACACGAGAGTCGCCATGTTTTAGGTGCCATCTTGTAACCTTCAGGTCTGATTTTCTTTTAATGTTAGTCTTAATGGCTATAAAGTCCCGTTGTTCTATCAGTGGCACTGGGTCGGTGTGGCAATGGGTTGTCCTGGACCAGCTACGGGGATAGGGTGAGGAGAACATGGAGCTCAGCATGGTGCCTTAAGGTGCCCCTACAATACGATATGATACGATAGAACTTTATTTTTATCCCAGAAGGGAAATTGATCTGCGAACTGTCATAAAAACACAAAATACTTGAAACATGAAATTAAAATGACGAGTGGGAGGGGGCAGGTGGTGGGGGGGGGGGGGGGGGGGGGGGGGGGGGGGGGGGGGGGAAAGGGAGATTCTACCCCATGACAGAATGCGGAGGAGTTGTACAGTTTGATAGCCACAGGGAAGAAGGATCTCCTGTCGCGTTCTGTCCTGCATCCTGGTGGAACCAGTCTGTTGCTGAAGGTGCTCCTCAGGTTGACCAGTGTGTCATGGAGAGGGTGAGCTGTATTGTCCAGGATGCTCCGCAGTTTGAGGAGCATCCTCCCCTCCAAGACCACCTCCCATGAATCCAACTCCGCCCCCAGGACAGAGGCAGCCTTCCTGATGAGTTTGTTGATTCTATTGGCATCCGCGGCCTTCGCCCTGCTGCCCCAGCACACGGCAGAGAAAAGATGCCATTGGCCACCTGTGCTGATGGTTGGCGAGTAGGAAGTGTGGATGCCAATTTGTACCACTTGTGTTCTGTCCACCAGGAAGTTGAGGATCCATTTGCAGAGGGTTGTGCAGAGACCCAGTTCCCCAAGCTCAGCAACAGGTCTGCAGGGGATAATGGTGTTGAATGTTTGGCTAAAGGACTCTGGGCCCCTTGTTTCAATGTTTAAAGTAACTGCAGAGAAATATTCAAAGTAAGATTTCCCTCCCTCACTGCAATGGTGTTGCCTCTGCCAGGAGGTGGAATTATTCAGTGGGATATTGTGTGTGTGTGTGTGTGTGTGTGTGTGTGTGTGTGTGTGTGTGTGTGTGTGTGTGTGTGTGTGTGTGTGTGTGTGTGTGTGTGTGTGTGTGTGTGTGTGTGTGTGTGTGTGTGTGTGTGTGTGTGTGTGTGTGTGTGTGTGTGTGTGCGAGTGTGTGTGTGTGTGAGTGTGTGTGTGTGTGTGTGAGTGTGCGTGCGTGTGAGTGTGCGTGTGTGTGAGTGTGTGTGTGTGCAAGTGAGTGTGTGTATGTGTGAGTGTGAGTGTGAGTGTGTGTGTGTGTGTGTGTGTGTGTGTGTGTGTGTGTGTGTGTGTGTGTGTGTGTGAGTGTGTGTGATTGAGTGTGTCTGTGAGTGTGTGTATGTAAGTGTGTGTGTGAGTGAGTGTGTGTGGGGTGAATGTATGTGAGTGAGTGTATGTGAGAGTGAGTGTGAGTGTGAGTGTGTGTGTGAGTGTGTGTGTGAGTGTGTGTGTGTGTGTCAGTGAGTACGAGTGAGTGTGTGTGAGAGTGTATGTAAGTGTGTGAGTGAGGATGTGAGTAAGGTGTTGAATGAGTGTGCATGAGTGTGGGTGTGAGTGAGTAAGTGTGATTGAATGAGTGTGTATGTTTGAGTATGTGTGTGTGAGTGAGTGTGTGTGTGTGAGTAGTGTGTGCGCGAGTGAGTAGGTGTGAGTGTGTGTTTGTGAGTGCACAAGTGTATGTGTGAGTGAGGGTGAGTGTGTGTGTGTGTGAGTGTGTGTGTGAATATATGTGAGTGTATGTGTGAATATGTGTGTGTGTGTGTGAGTGTGTTTGAGTTAGTGTGAGTGTGTGTGAGTTAGTGTGTGTATGAGTGTGTGTGTGTGTGAGTAAGTGTGTGTGAGTGGGTGAGTAAGTATGTGTGTGAGTGAGTGTGAATTAGTGCATGTGAGTTTGTGAGTGTGTGATTGAGTGAGCAAGTGCGTGAGAGTGAGTGTGTGTGAGTAAGTGTGTGTGAGTGGGTGAGTAAGTATGTGTGTGAGTGAGTGTGAATTAGTGCATGTGAGTGTGTGATTGAGTGAGCAAGTGCGTGCGAGTGAGTGTGTGTGTGTGTGTGTGAGTGAATGGGTGTGTTTGAGTCAGTCATTGTGAATGTGTGTATGTGAATGAGTGTGTGGGAGTGAGTGTGAGTGTGAGTGAGTCAGTCAATGAGTCAGTCAGTCAGTGTGATGTGTGTGTGAGTGTGTGAGTGAGTGTGTGTGTGTGAGTGTGTGTGAGTGTGTGTGTGTGTGTGTGTGAGTGAGTGTGTGTGTGTGTGTGTGTGTGTGTGTGTGAGTGAGTGAGTGAGTGTGTGTGTGTGAGTGAGTGTGTGTGTGTGTGTGTGAGTGAGTGTGTGTGTGCGCGCGCGAGTGAGTGAGTGAGTGAGTGAGTGAGTGAGTGAATGACTGAGGGATGCTTAAGTTATCACCAAAGAGTGGAGACACAGGAAACTGCAGATGCTGGAATCTTGAGCAAAACACAAAGTGCAGGAGTAACTCAGCGGGTCAGGCAGCATCTGTGGAAGACATTAATAGGCAATGTTTTGGGTTGGGTCATACTGATTGATAATGATGGGGAGAGACCTGGAAAAGAGGTGGGGGCAGGACAAAGCCTAGCAAGTTGCTGGACAGAGAGCGTGCACCTATCCATGTCCTTCAGAGATACTGGCTGACCTGCTAAGTTACTCCAGCACTGAGGGCCCATATCCCTCTAAACCTGTCCCATCCATGTATCTGTCCAAATGTTTCATAAACGTTGTGATAGTCCCTGCCTCAACTACCTCAACTAATGTTCCTGATGTTCGGGGAATCCAGATCCAGTTTAAGAATAAGGGGCAGGCCATTTAGGACTGAGATAAGGAAAAACATTTTCACCCAGAGAGTAATTCTCTGCCACAGAAGGCAGTGGAGGCCAATTCACTGGATGTATTCAAGAGAGAGTTGGATGTGGCTCTCAGGGCTAATGGAATCAAGGGATATGGGGAGAAAGCAGGAACGGGGTACTGATTCTGGATGATCAGCCATGATCATATTGAATGGTGGTGCTGGCTCAAAGGGCCGAATGGCCTACTCCTGCACCTATTTTCTATGTTTACCTCTTCCAGCAGCTCGATCCATTCACCTACCACCCTTTTTTTAAGTTCTTGGACAGCCTTTTTGAGCCAACACTTCTTTCTGTCTTTTAGTTGCATGCTGGAAAGTGATTATTCACAGAGGTCTCTTCTGTTCCAACTAAAAACAAAATGCATCTTAAACCTTTGGTTTCCTCAAAACATCCGACAAGATGGGTTGAGTATCTGGGTAAATAAAGGTCGGTGTTGCTTTATTTACTAATTCGCCAGTCCATGGCAACCAGCCTTTCTCCAAACGCTGTACCCACACACACACAATGATTGTTCCAAGTCGAGGAGCTGCAGTAAACATTCGGGTTTGTTGCTGGGTTTCAGTGTCTGGGCATTCAAGGCACAACCCTGCATACAGTTTGTGCAGAAATTTACAACGAAACTGACGCCTGCAATGAGTTCCAGGTCCAGGCCAAAACAAAAAAAATCTGGGGGATAATTAAAATACTACAAAAGGGAGAGTATAAATCACAAGAGAATCGTTCTGTGTCACATTCTGTTGTTTAATTTCCGTAACCAAATGGAGCAGCGAACTTCTGTGTTTAAGAATCAACATTTCACTTGCCGAAGCAGGAGGTACTTGCAGCGAGGAAATTCGCGTTGCTGTTAATGCTAGCGACTCTCAGCAACAGTGGGAGAGATCAGGGCGTGTTGCTGTTACTGGACATGCAATGTGCTGTTATATTTTTTTTTAAAAGACACGTTATAAACATTTAACACGATTTATCACTTGCCACGTTTTCTGGGGTTTTAGTCATCAGTCCTCTTCCGATCTCGGTTCCAATGCAAAACTTCTCCTGGTGTTTCTGCAGCAGGGTGGGGGATTTAAAGGTCATATTGCAGCTCGAACACCTCAGGTACCTCGGCGTCATGTTGAGTGAAATGGCAACGGAGTCGGACTGGGCTCTGGCACTTGGAGTGAGCAGCGCCTGCTAACGGCCGCCGTGGGCTGTGCGGGCTCGAAGCACCAACCAACTCCCCCATGCGGTCTGCAGGCATTCTGGAGCGAAATAAAGCATCTTTGGAAATGTATGCCTTCGCTGTTGTTCTGTGAGCACCAGATGCCCACACAGCAATGGATCGAGATTGGCGAGGGAAAGGGTGAACTGCGGACGCTGGTTAATACACAAAAAGGACACAAAGTGCTGGAGGAACTCAGCGGAGTTCCTCTAGCGCCTTGTGTTAAAATAGTGAGGATGATTTATCCTTTTGATATTTAAAGTCCAAATCCATTCTAAGATCTGGGCAGATTGGATTGGATTTCTCTCGGAGTTGCTCTCTGTATGGAGAATTCATGGTCACCAATGTGGAGATGCGTGGGATTGAACCATATATGCGAAGCATGCACTCTCCCACTGTGCGACATCTCTGTCTAGATTTGCTGCCGCACACCAAAGTCCCACAAACAACAAATGAACACCAGGATCCTGCAAATTTCACGTTGGCACCGTTGAATAGGGGAATTCATATTGTATACATACTAGGCAGTGGGCAGGTGCTATAGACCTGCACGGGAAGGTAGACGCTCCCGCCTCCACGAATCTCGGGGCTTGTCAGCCTGGGAAGGCAGTTCATCTAGGAGAGGCAAAACTCTGATTTAAAACCTCCACTGCCTTGTGGTCTGGCATGGAAAAGGCTCCAGGAGTAAACCCCATGAAAATCCGTAGTCGGTGTCCCTAATGCCCCTGACCCACTTAGGAAACCCGAACGGAAACCTCTGGAGACTTTGCGCCTCACCCAAGGTTTGCGTGCGGTTCCCGGAGGTTTATGTAGGTCTCCCTAATGGTCGAAAGTGGTTTCCGCTTCTTCTATGTCCCAGCGATTATTTAAAAAAATTCAAAACCGGCCGCGACTAAAAATTGGTTGCCGTTTTAAAAATCGGTAATTTTTAGTCGAAACCGGTTGCGATGCTAATTGAAGGTGGTTGCCGGAGGTTGTAGGTAGTGGAAGGTAAGACCTTTTATTCACTCAATTTTATTCCACCAGGGAGGTCTTACCTTTCACTACAATTTTTTGAAATAATCGCCGGATCATAGAGGAAGCGGAAACCACTTTCGACCATTAGGGAGACTGACAAAAACCTCCGGGAACCGCACGGAAACCTTGGGTGGGGCGCAAAGTCTCCAGAGGGTTCCGTTCAGGTTTCCTAAGTGGGGCAGTGGCATAAGTGGGACAGGGGCATAAGACAGTTTGTCGTTGTCTACAACCTTGCCCTGGCAGCTCCTGCTACAGCGCTGGTGCCAAACTGTAATGGCCCTGCTGTTCCTTTGGATCGACCAGCGACGTGGAGAGGGGGGACGTGCTGCATGGGCAACAGCCTGTCCTCCATATGACATCGCCCAGGCTTGCAGCCAACAAACTAGGATGCATCACCCATGGTGAGTCATGACCGAGAGGGGCTTACTACATACAAGAACACAAAGTCTGAAAAAGGGCACAATTGGCTGCAATTTCTTGCGGTCTTGGATGGAGCTGTTCCCTGGATACCTTGTACCTTCCGAAGAGTCCACCAGGGACTATAATAGAAGAGTCCATCAGGGATATAATGACAATTAAAAAAAACCTTTTTATCAAGCCAATTAACCTACAAACTTGTACGTCTTTGGAATGTGGGAGGAAACCGAAGATCTCGGAGAAAACTCACACACGTCACGGGGAGAACGTACAAACTCTGTACAGGCAGCACCCGTAGTTCGGATCGAACCCGGGTCTCCAGTGCTGCATTTTGCTGTAAGACAGCAACTCTGACTGCCCACCAATACCGTGTCAGTTCTGGTCACCACATGACTGGAGCGATGTGATCACACAGTAGTGGGGATAGAGGACAACCTTGTCTACGGCCTCTGGATTAATTACATTTAGTTGATGACATTTGATTTGTTAATATTCTAGCTGTTGGATTAGTATATAATAGTTTAACCCATGTTATAAACTTCTCTCCCAACTGAAAAGTTTCCATAACTGAAAATAAATAAGACCATTCAACCTGATCAAAAGCTTTCTCTGCGTCTAATGAAATAATTGCTAGATCTTTATTAATATTTCTTTTCGAGTATATAATATTGAATAATCATCTCAGGTTATATGAGGAGTATCGTTTTGGTATAAATCCTGTTTGATCTGAATGAATTACTTTATTAATCACTGTATTTAGTCTTTGTGCTAGTATTTTAGTTAATATTTTTTGATCAGTATTTAAAAGAGCTATGACTATATGACCCTGGATCATCCAGATCTTTATCTAATTTAGGTATAAGCGTTATAATAGATTCATTTAATGTTTCTGGTAATTTCTGTCGTGCATAAATATATTCATAAAGTGTCTTCAAACGTGGGGCTATCAGATCATAGAATGTTTTGTAAAATTCCAAACCAATACCATCCGGTCCTGGAGTTTTACCATTTTTTAATGACCTAATAGATTCTTCAATTTCTTTAGTAGTTATTTCAGCGTTTAGTGATTCTCTATTTTCTAAATCCAGTTCTTTTAGATTACAATTTTAAAAAAAATGTTTCTATTCCTGCCCGGTTTTCTGTCGTTTTGGCTGAATATAAATTTTTATAATATTGCAAAAATCTCTCATTTATATCTTTAGTTTGTACTAGTACTTCACCTTTGTCTGATTTAATAATATGGATTAATTTTTTTCCCTCCAATTTTCGTAATTGACGAGCCAATAATTTTTGTGGTTTATCTCCGAATACAAATTGTACTTGTTTAGTATATTGGTAGCGTTTTACAACTTGGTCTGACTGTATTTTATTTAATTAATATTTCAATGCAGAGATTTTATTATGTTTTATCGGTTGGGTTAGCAGTGTTTTATGTGTCTAACTGTTTGATCTCCTTTTCCAATGCCTGTTGTTCCCTCCGATTCTCTTTATTATAAAATGCTTGAGAGGATATCTTAATTCCTCGAACATACGCTTTAAAAGTTTCCCATAATAGGGACGAAGGTATTTCTGGCTTATCATTTATTTCAAAGAAAATCTTAATCTGTTTTGTGATGTATTCTTGAGTTATTTTGTTTTTTTAAATTTGTGGGTTAAATCTCCATTGTCCCTGTTTTTTCATTTTACCAGTTATTTTAATCATAAAAGTTAAAGGTGCATGATCTGAAATTATAATATTATGATATTTTGAATTATTAGTGAATGGGATAAGTTTTAAATCTACCACAAAATAATCTATTCTTGAATAAGTTTTATGCACAGGTGAGTAAAATGAATATTCTCGTCCAGCTTGGGTTTGCATTCCCCAAACATCTTTAATATTACTGGTATCTGTATATGCATTTATTAGATCACTGGAATGCGATTTAATTTTCCGTTGTCTTGATGATCTGTCTAAATAAGGATCTAGTGTACAATTTAAATCTCCTCCAATTATTAGGTTGTGTTGTGGTAATTCTGGGATAGTATTAAATATTTTCTTAAAAACAGTGGGCTGTCAAAATTTGGGGTGTATACATTGACAAAAATCATTTTTTGTGTGTATAATTCTCCTATTACAATAATATATCTACCATCACTATCAGTTATAGTTGGTGTGTTTAAATGAAATGCTTTTATGAGTTAATATTGCTACACCTCTAGATTTCTGTGTAAAAGAAGAATGATACGCTTTGTCAATCCATTTAGCCTTTAATCTATGCTCTGCATCTTTTTTTAGATGTGTCTCTTGGATAAACGCCACGTCTACTTTAAGTGCTTTTAAATGTGCTAATACTTTACCTCTCTTGATTGGTTCGTTAATACCTTTAACATTCCAGCTACAAAACGTTATTCCTCCATTCTCCGTATTCGTTTTTAAGTCTTGCATCCTTTATCTAAGGAGGTATATAATAGAGCAAATGGTTCAGCTCGACATACCCGACCTTACACCCGAACTCCGAATAGATGAATTTCAAGACCCTTGGGTATCTCTCACGTATATATCTCCTTTGTATTCATTTATAACTCCATTCAAATATAAAACAATAATACCAAAGAAAAATTTAAAAAGGATAGATTAAGAGATTATTAGGGTGCACAAAGAGAGAAAAAACTACATCTAATATTAATGTAGTTAGTGTTAGCCATACTACCATGGCTAGCAATCTACCGACTTCCGTAGTCGATGTTACAAACTTATCCATCTCCATGGTTCTTTGGCGCTGTATGGCAGCAAATCTACCGCTGTGCCATCGTGCTGCCCATGTTGTGCTGCTGCAAGTAAGAATTTCATTGTTCTGTTTCAGGACCAATGACAATGAAACACTCACGATGAGTCTTGAAAACCAAGGGACAGAAATGGGAAGTAATTGATAGAGAGGAAATCATTCAGCTCAGGAGTCTGAAACTCACGGCCGATTGGAGGGGAAGAAGAAACCCTCAGACATGGATGAGACTATGAGAAGTGATCTACAGAGCTATGGGCCAAGCGCTAGAAGGTGGGATTAGCCTACCGTCCTCTGCCCTTAGTTTAGACACATCATGTCAACTACTACATAACCCTGTAGTTAATATTCCATTGCTTACAGTAAAAGATCTACCACAAATTTGTACACCATGCCCATCCACTTGAGGTGAACCCGCCCAGTTGGAATAGTGAAAGGCTTAGATAGAGTGGACGTGGAGAGGCAGTTTCCACTAGTGGGATAGTCTAGGACTAGAGGTCATAGCCTCAGAATTAATGGACGTTCCTCCAGGAAGGAGATGAGGAGAAATATATTTGGTCAGAGGATGGCTAATCTGTGGAATTCTCTGCTGTGGATATTTTTAAAGCAGAGATAGATAGATAGATTGATTAGCACGGGTGTCAGGGGTTATGGGGAGAAGGCAGGAAAATGGGGTTAGGAGGGAGAGATAATCAGCCATGATTGAATGGCAGAGAAGACGTGATGGACCCACTTTCTTCCACCCAGAGTGGGAAGAAAAGATTGGTGCCGAGAGCAGGCTGCGAGCTCACCTCACATGCGCTTGGGGCACTCTGGGGTTTCTAAGATGAGCTGGGAGACGCAGAGGTTTGTCGGAGATGAGGAGGCCATGTTGGTGTGGGCCGCTGGAGGTCTAACAACAGGAAAATCATGTGGGCCAGGCTTGGAGAGACTGGGTGTGGAGAGGATGTATTCACCAGTGGGCTTCTAAGATTAGAGGTCATAGCATCAGAATTAAAGGTGTACCTTTAGGAAGGAGATGAGAAGGAATTTCTTTAGTCAGCGTGTGGTGAATCTGTGGAATTCTTTGCCACAGAAGGCTGTGGAGGCCAAGTCAATCGATATTTTTAAGGCATACTGTAGATACTTGATTAGTACGGGTGTCAGGAGTTATGGGTAGAAGGCAGGAGAATGGGGTTAGGAGGGAGAGATAGATCAGTCTCACAGGGCCCTAGTGAGTCCACACCTGGAATATTGTGTGCAGTTTTGGTACCCTTATTTGAGGAAGGACATTCTTGCTATTGAGGGAGTGCAGCGTAGGTTTACAAGGTTAATTCCCGGGATGGCAGGACTGTCATATGCTGAGAGAATGAAGCAGCTAGGCTTATATACTCTAGAGTTTAGAAGGATGAGAGGGAATCTTATTGAAATATAAGATTATTAAGGGTTTGGACACGGTTCCATGTTCCCGATGTTGGGGGAGTCCAGAAACAGAGGCCACAGTTTAAAAAAAAAGGGGTAAGCCATTTAGAATAGAAACGAGGAAACACTTTTTCTCACAGAGAGTTGTGAGTCTGTGGAATTCTTTGCCTCAGAGGCCAGTTCTGTAGATACTTTCTAAAGAGAGCTAGATAGGGCTCTTAAAGATAGCGGCGTCAGGGGATATGGGGATAAGGCAGGAACGGGGTACTGATTGGGGATGATCAGCCATGATCACATTGAATGATGGTCAGTAACATTGAAACATGATTTATTTTTAAATTTACTAAAGTCTTCAAAAAGATTGCAGTGACCAAAATGATACCAGGACTAACAAGTTTACATTGGTGGCCCTACTGTGTCTAATATATGCATGTGGCCCTACTGTGTCTAATATTTGCATGTGGTTGGATAGTTAAGGGTGATCTGATGATGAAAGCACTTACATTGGGTTCAATGCCTCCAATGCTGAATTTCAGAATAAAGGACGGAAACCATAAAATTGGCCTCACCGGGAGTAATGTCAGCAAAAATCTGTTCCGAAAGTAGTGAGAACAATGGAATCTGGAACAACAAACTCTGCAACTCCTCCCAACCCAAGCCTCATGTCCCCAAACTGCCAAAAACATTGAGAACACATCTGTTTAAAAAGCCAAAAATAAATACTGATGATTGACTAGGTAAAGGTGTTTGGATTACAAGGAGCTGTGGCAAGTTAATAGAGTCAAGAGGCATTGCCAACAATAGCAGAAGAAACTTGAGCAGGTTCAATGGATGACCCGTATTTTTTGGGTCGCTCAATATCCAAGGGCTTTATAACGAATTAAGTACTACCGATGTGATGCAAGGAAATGCACAACAAATTCCAAAACATAAGTTTGTTGGAGATCTGAAAGTCGATTTTTGGTAATAAAAAATCAATATCGGACAGGTACTAGGGAACTTTCCAGCTCTTAATTAAAATGTGAACTGTGAGTAATGCTGTGCCACACGGCTCAGTGCTGGGGTCCATTGCTGCTTGTCATCTATATCAATAATTTGGAAGAGAATTAACAAGGCATGATTCGCAAGTTTGCAGATGACATTAAAGTGGGTGGTATTGTCGATAGTGAAGGTTGTCAAAATTTGCAGCAGGATCTTGATCAGTTGGGCTGAAGAATGATTGATGGATTTTAATACAGAGAAATGAGAGGCGTTACATTTTGGGAAGACTAACAAGGACAGGATCTACACAATGAATGGCAGGGCTCTGGGGAGTGTTCGAGAGCAGAGGGATCTAGGAGTACAGGTACAGAGTTTGTTGAAAATGGCGTTACAGATAGGTAGGGTGGTCAAAAATGATTTTTGGCACATTGGGCTTCATCGATGTATCTATTTTACTAAAGTAAGATCTTGACCACTTCCTGTTTTTCTGTTTCATGATTTTTGAAAAAACGCTGCCACTTATGGCTGTGATTTTTGGCCATATTACTCAGAGTCCCCCTCCGCTGCACAGGACAAGAGGATTTTTCCCATTGATGAAAAATAAAAGAGTTATTGATGTTTAAAAAATGTTGACATTCTCTCTGCTGGTGGGAGGGCCGAGGGACTATAAAATCTGGAAATATTGAGCGTCACTCAGTCTCTGCCAGATGGAGGAAGCGAAATTGTCATGTCTCTCTGAGCTGTGAATAACACTGAACACATGCCTACTCAACTGTGAGTGCCCTTAATGTGGTTTGAAAATGAAAATGTTGTTGCTTTGAAATGCTACACTGCAAATAGTTGTTGTTGGTGGTAAGTGCTTTGAAATGCTACATTGCCAATGGCTGTTGGTGGCGATAACTGCTTTGAAATGTTGCACTGCAAATGGTTGCTGGTGGTGGTAACGGCTTTGAAATGCTGCACTGCAAATGGTTGCTGGTGGTGGTAACGGCTTTGAAATGCTGCACTGCAAATGGTTGCTGGTGGTGGTAACGGCTTTGAAATGCTGCACTGCAAATGATTGCTGGTGGTGGTAACGGCTTTGAAATGCTGCACTGCAAACGGTTGCTGGTGGTGGTAACGGCTTTGAAATGCTGCACTGCAAAGGGTTGTTGGTGGTGGTAACGGCTTTGAAATGCTGCACTGCAAATGATTGTTGGTGGTGGTAACTTGACAACTTCCTGTTTGCACTGTATATTGATTTTAGATAAAACGCTACCACTTGCGACTGTGATTTTTGGCCATCTTACTTAGGCTCTCTCGCTCATCAGGTGCAGAGGGTTCTTCCCATCCATGAAAAATAAAAGTGTTATTAGTGTTTTAAAAAAATGTTGAGAATCTCTCTCCTATCACGCCATGAAGGCAATGCCCCTTTTGGTTGGAGAGGAAAGGGATTATAAAACCTGGAAGTGTGGGTGCGGCTCACTCCCTGCAAGATTGGGGAGGGAGAGGTCACGAGACTGTCTGAGCTGTGAATCAAGTGAACACACTGTGAGTGTGGTGTTTTGTTTGGTTTTATGGTGGTTTCACCCTGCTTGAAATGGTATGAAACCGTATTTGAATGTGGTGGCTTTGCCCCTGCATGAAATGGTATGAAACTGCACTTGAATTTGGTGGCCTTGCACCCTGCATGAAATGGTACGAAACTGCACTTCAATTTGGATGTCATGCACCCTGCTTGAAATGGCAGGAAACGGCATTTGAATTTGGTGGCCTTGCACCCTGCTTGAAATGGAATTTCAAGGAACAGCCGTGAGTCAACTGCTCGCCCACCAGCCGTGAGTGAGCTGCCAGCACATCAGGCTTGAGTGACTGAGCTGTCACCTCAAGAATCCATTTGGCCCACATTGCCATATTAGCCCTCTGGAAACCAATCCCTTCAGCCTACAGCACCCATACTAGAGCTCCAGAACACCCCCCCACTGGCCACCAGTATTGGAATTGGTGGAGAGGTGGTATATTGCATTGGGGGAACAGCCCTCCCATGTGAACATGGGGCCCAACGGGTCCCACTTAGTCTAGTTGATTTATATAAGTTGGGAGGTCATGTTACTTCTATAAGACATAGGTGAGGCCACATTTGGAGTATTGTGTTCGGTTTTGGACAACATGTTATGGGAAAGACGTTGCCAAGCTGTAAAGGGTGCAGAGAAGATTTATGGGGAAGTTTGCGTAGAAAAGAACTGCAGTTGCTGGCTTAAACCGAAGGTAGACATAAAATGCTGGAGTAACTCAGCGGGAGAGGCAACATCTCTGGAGAGAAGGAATGGGTGACTTTTCGGGTCGAGACCTTTCTTCAGACTGCTGTCAGGGAAGTGGGCGGTACAGAGATAGAATGTAGTCGGAGACAGTATGGTGGAAGAACTGGAAGGGGGGGGGGGGGGGGGGGGGGGGGGGGGGATGGAGACAGAGATGGAAAGCAAGGGCTACTTGAAGTTAGAGAAGTCAATGTTCATACCGCTGGGGTGTAAGCTACCCAAGTGAAATATGAGGTGCTGTCCTTCCAATTTGCATTGGGCCTCACTCTGGTGGAAGGAAACAAAGGTGAGGCCTCTGCTGAGGACAGACTGTTCCATATCAGTAAGGGGGAGGTCGGGGGAGATGGTGGGTGTTGAGAGGATGGGGGGGGGGGGGGGGGGGGGGCGTGAGGACTATTGTATGGGTGGGGAGTAGCTGGGGCCATCTGGTTAAAAGGGGAAGAACCAGTGGAACCCCTACTGAGGTGCCCTGAGGGGAGCAGTAGGACCCAGCACAGTCAGGCCCTGTGGTGTGGGAGACTGATCGTGGAGACTGTGGGCCTGGTGCTGAGCCTGGGACTCGGGTAAAGCGACAGTTGCGGCCCGCTGGTGGGTGGTAGAGTTGCAAGGGCCAGCAGAGTCGCTGGTGGAGTCCCCCAGGGGACTGGATCCCCGGTCAGCTGATGAAGCGTCGGTAGTCCCAGTTAGCTAGTGGCCGGGCAGGCGTTGAAGGTTGGCAGCAGTGACACCGGGGAGGCGGCAGGAGTTGGCTGTGGAGGCGGTTGCGGTCCCGGGGAGGCGGTGGGAGTCGTCATTAGCAGCAGTGCACCCGTGGAGGAGGTGAAGGCGTCAGCTTCGGTGGTCCTGGCCTGGGATCGGCCGGGAAGGCGGTGAGGATCGGAGAGGCGGTGAGTGTTGGTGCGTCGCCTCGTGGCATTGATGGCATCGCGGGTCTTGGCCTTGTGGTGGTCGGCGGTGGAACTCCGGGCGGTCGAGTCGAGTAGTGTCGGTGGAGGGAGCAGTCTGGAGGCGAGCAAGCTTGTGATCCTTAGTGGAGTCCAGGTAGGAAAGGAAGCGTTTGTTGAAGCTGTAGCAGGGACTCACAGGAGTCCAGCCAAGAATTAGTCGGAAACACAAAGTTGTGTGATCAAATGTATTTATTACTATTTCAATGCTGCTCCCTACTCCAACGGCGTGCACGGGCATTACCCAACCTTAAATACCCAGGGGCAGACCCCATGACCCTGCGCCTCCCACTCCAAGATGCTCAATCCCCTCCCTCCTGAGCAGAGGGTTCGCTATGCCCGCGGTTAGCCACCAGGTGCCGCCACAAGGCCTTGGATCTGACCCCCGTTTGAAGTACAATTGGGGTCCAATGCAGTTGTGGGTGAGTGAGGCCCAGAGGTGCGGGAGAGTCAGAGCGAGGGTCTGCTGGTGCCGGCGTATTGCAGCCAGTGTAGAACGCCGGGCATGGAATGAGACTGCTGTGAAAAATGGCAGATCGACTGTCGGAACCTGGAGTCCGGGTTGGGTCCGAACTGGGAGGTCTGGAATCCACGAGGTGACAGATGGAGGCGCAGGCAACACCGAGAAAACACACGTGGCTGTGGTAACGGGTTAAGACGTGGTCATAGTCAGAGGGAAGGAAGAATTTTATGAGGATGTTGCCAGGACACAAGGGGCTGAGCTATAGGGAGAAGTTGAACAGGCTAAGACCTCCTTGAAGTACAGGAGAATGAGGGGACTTTATAGAGGTAGACAGAATCGTGAGAGGAATAGATCCAGCAAATAGAGAGTTTTGCCCAGAAAGGCAGAAATAGAGAACCAGAACAGAGGGAAAGATTTAATGGGAACCTGAGGGGTAACTTATCTTTTTTTTACACAAAGGCTGGTGGGGTATATGGAAAGTGTTGCTGGTCTCTCATTGCTGGTTTATTTAAGACAAATTAATTCACTTACACCATGTTTTATTTTTTTAATTGGAAAGGTGGGGTAAAAGGATCAGAAAAAAAGGGAGAATTGCCGTAACTTGAACCAATTCTGTTTACTTACAATTTGCCAAAAACAGTGCTTCACATTTTCACAAGTAGTTGTGTCTCCATTGAGTGATTTGTAATCATTCCAGTGTGATAAAAACAAACAGTTTGAAGTGGTTCCACTCAATGGAAAGTAGAGCATTATGCAAAACATTCTTCATCTCAGATTTAACTGCTTTGGAAAAAAAATGCTGGTTTCTGTCCAGAAAATATCGTAGTGAGCACTTGCATTTTGCACACGTCAAATACAAAAGGAATGTCAAGTCCAGAGATTTTTAAGTTAATAAAATCTTAGAAAAATATTTCCGAGAGTAGATTTTCCAATGTTTTGATGTAAAAATAACCATTCCAAGCGCTTCTGAAGTGGCAGTGGTCATTTCTATGTGACAATCTTGCTGATGTTAGAATAGCCAACTCCAATGCAAGTCATTAATACTTTGTCTCCACCTTTCCTCTCTTCCATGGACTGGGTTTCAATCTTGAACATAATTTGGAAGAAGCTCTTCAGATGACGCAGAAACTCAATCCTTAAACAAATTAAGAGTTACACTTATCAGGAATGACATCTTCACTATCATGCAATCACAGAATATGTATCTCAACTTTTCACCCATGGATGGGTAATGAGTATGAACTTTAGAACCATTTAAAAGTGAACAACCCAAGTAAGGATGTCAGCAGGGCAATAAGGCAAAGATAAATGCATTAAGACAAAAAAACAAATCATCTTCTTTTACTGTTCAAAAAACAAACTTCTATCTCCATTACATTTTAAGCAGCCCTTCCAAGTATTTAAATGTTCAACATTGTTCAATGCTTCTTTGATTTCAGAGAGCAGGACACCCGCGGTGTTTCAGTGTGGTCCCGGGTGCAGTCTTTGGTTGTGGAGCCTGGTGTCCCCACAAAATCCCCAGCCTTAAGTCGGATCATAGATGTGTAGGAAAGAACTGCAGATGCTGGTTTACACCGAAGATGCTGGAGTAACTCAGCGGGACAAGTAGCATCTCGGGACAGAAGGCCCTTGGATGTCTCGTTGTTCTCAGGTTTCCTCCCACATTCCAAAGACGTGAAGCTTGGTAGGTTAATTGGCTTTGGTAAAGATTATAAATTGTCCCTAGTGTGTAGGACAGTGTTTGTATACGGAGTGTTTGTGTACAGCAGTGGTTCTTAACCTGGGGGTTGTGACCTTGTGTACAGCAGTGGTTCTTAACCTGGGGGTTGTGACCTATTTGGGGCTTTGCTGGGGGTCATGAAGGGGACGCAAATAACATACCAATTTTTTGAGCCCATGTTTAGGAACCTAACAAAGGTACATGCCACATACAGTATTTTGTTGGCATATGCGCACACTGGTGGCAAAAAGGTTAAGAACCACTGGTGTATGGTGTATGGGGATTGCCAATTGGCGCGGTCTCAGTGGAGCGAAGGGCCTGTTTCCATACTGTATCTGTAAACAAAACTAAACAGTTTTCACAATGAAATAGATATTTCAGCTATGTGAGGCAGCACAAATGTTTACCGCTATAAATCACTAGATGATAAAAAAAATAAAGGCCTGAAGATGGATCCTTTTCCTCCAGAGAATCTGCCTGACCCGTAGGGTTACTCCAGCACTTTGTGTCCATCTTTAGCATAAGCCAGCATCTGCAGTTTCTACTTCTGGATAAATAGAGTGTTTGTTAAGTAATGAATTTCCAAGTGGTGAACCTGAAATGAGAACTCAACCATCTGGCCAAGAACAAAAGGTAACTTTGTAGCCCAACATGGATAGCAATAGCAGAAAAAGACCAACACTAGATGGAAATCTTTCATTTGAACCCACAGTAGAGAGCAAGGTCGCCTCCTCATGGGCCTTAGCAGAGGGAAGGTTGGACAACAAGAAAATGTATGTGAGGTTGTCGTCTATCAACTACAGCTCAGCGTTCAACACCCGCCCTTGCCTCTAAACTTTTTAAAAAAAGTATGGGGTCCCAGCACATCCCTAAGCAACCGGATCGTTAATTTGTTCATGATCAGTCATCAATTAGTATGAATTAGCAATGACACCTTCTCCTCACTGATCAGCACGGGTACAGCTGAAGGGAGTATGCTCAGACCCTTGCTCTATTTTGTCAATGCCCATGACCGCCTGCTTCTGTGCTGCATTGCTCCATGATGCACTGACTCTGTAACCAAACTCACCACCTTCAACTTCTCTGACAATTCCACCGTGGTTGGGTGAATAACGGGCAACAATGAGTTCGGTACACAGGAGGGAGATGGATATTCTGGTTGAATGTTGCCAGAACAACGTTAGGGTGGCACGGTAGCGCGACCCGGAGACCCGGGTTCAATCCTGACTACGTCAGGTGCTGTCTGTATGGAGCTTGTACGTTCTCCCCGTAAACTGCTGGGTTTTCTCCAAGATCTTCGGTTTGCTCCCACACTCCAAAGACGTACAGGTTTGTAGGTTAATTGGCTTGGCAAGTATAAAAATTATCCCTAGTGTGTGTAAGATAGTGTTAGTGTGCGGGGATCGCTGGTCAGTGCGGACCCGGTGGGCCCAAGGGCCTGTTTCCGTGCTGTATCTCTAAACTAAACAATCTTGCTCTCGATATCAGCAAGCCCTAGGAGCCGATTAGTGACTTCTGGAAGAGAAAACCGAGGATCTATGAACCTGGCTTCATCAGTGAGATGACTGTGGAGTGTCAACAGCTTCAGGTTCTTGGGTGTGCACATCTCTCATGATCGATCCTGGGCCCAGCACACTGATGCAATCACACAGAAAGCTCATCAATGTGTCTACTTCTTCAGATGTTTGAGGAGAGCCAGCATGTTGCTGAATACTCTTATCAGATTTCTGCATGTGTATGGTAGAGAGCGTACTGATTGTTTGTATCACGGCCAGGATTGGTAATGTAAAGAGGTTGCAGAACGTGGTGAACATTGCCAGGTCCATCATTGGATGTTGACCTCCCCGCCGTTGAAGGGATCTACAGGAAGCGCTGCTTCAAAGCAGCGGCTAATATCAAAGACCCAAACAACCCTGTCTACACTCTCATCTCACTGATACTATTGGGAAGGCACAGGGGTCTGAGAACCATCAGCTCCACGTTCAAGAGCAGCTTCTTCCTATCAGCCATTAGGCTCTTGAAGCACACTGCACAATCCTAACCACAACCCAACCTCAGCACCAAATTATGGACTTCATTCAGGCTGGACCACGTACTTTGGCTTGCACTATTGTCTGGTTACACTAGTATAACTGACAATTTATTGTATTATTGTATATTTATTTCCGGTGCTCTTGCGTTATTGTGCCTATAAAGATGCAGCAAGTAAGAATTTAATTGCTCCCATTGCATATGAAAAACACTCTTCACAATGTTCATAAGATCATAAGTGTTAGGAGTAGAATTAGGCCATTCGGCACATCAAGTCTACTCCGCCATTCAATCATGGCTGATCTATCTCTCCCTCCCAACCCCATTCTCCTGCCCTCTCCCCATAACCTCTGACACCCGTACTGATCAAGATGTACGTAACCCGTAACCGATCAATAATGTTGTAACATCCATTTCCTTCCTCATTTCTCAATTAAAACACTGTTGCAAACTGCTGCAATTTGTCGTAACAAAGAACTGCAGATGCTAGATAATTCACAAAAGGACACAAAGTGCTGGAGTAACTTAGCTGGAGAACATGGATAGGTGATGAATTTGCTGGAGACCGTTCGTATGTTGGGGCAGTCCAGATCCAGGGGCCACAGTTTAAGAATAAGGAGTAGGCCATTTACAACGGAGACGAGGAAAAACATTTTCACCCAGAGTTGTGAATCTGTGGAATTCGTTGCCTCAGAAGGCAATGGAGGTCAATTCCCTGGATGCTTTCAAGAGAGAGTTAGATAGAGCTCTTAAAGATAGCGGTCAGGGTATATGGCGAGAAGGCAGGATTGGGGTACTGAATGGGGATGATCAGCCATGATCACAGTGAATGGTGGTGCTGGCTCAAAGGGCCGAATGGCCTACTCCTGCACCTATTGTCTATTGTCAATTGAAGGATCTGACGAAGGGTCTCGACCCAAAACTTTGACCTGCCGAGATACTTGAGAAATGTGTAACATGGTTATAATGTGTTCCTTTATAATGCAGTAGAGTCTGGCCTATCTTCATTCCAATGATGAGCTAGATGAATGTAGCAAATTAAAGCATAAATGTATGATCAACTAAGATATTTAACGACACATTAATGGGTAAAACAAATGGAATGACACTTCAATGTTCTAATGTTGTTTAGATAGTTCAGCATTAATCTATGATAGCAGATTACAAATTCCATACTTGCACAGAGTATTTAGTTTGAATTTACCAATGCTTAACACTGTAATTAGGTATGTTACAATACCTACCTTTAGCGGCACTGCAGTTCTGCCGCACCCCGTGTGCGCAACTTTGGCGCCTTTCAGAGAGGGGCGGGTTTAAAATGCCGTTTTTCCCTAGACAGTCCAAATCGATCCATGTCGGGCGATTTCGTCGCTAAAGAGAAATCGCTCCGACATTTCATTCATGAAGCTATTTTTAAACTACGCTAGATTATTTATTAACTAGAGTAGTTTAAAAATCATCTTCTAAAGCTCTGAACGCTGACAGAACGGACCTAACGTAGGCGATAAAAGAAGGTACAGTTTATTTTTACATAAAAACGTGGTTCTTAGGAAGCATTTAATCAAATTTTCATGTTGCGAAAAGGGGACAAAAAAAAAGTATGAACCGGCTGTATTTTTCATACCGACTGTGGGTTAAATTCACCGCAAACCGCAACGGTCCAATCCACCGCGTTCCACTAAAACACAATCGCTAGTTGATTTAAATGGCCATTAATTTACAGGCATTAACACTAAATTCCTTCCATTTGGCCTATAAATTCATGAAAATGAGATTTAAAAATCATGTTATATTCTAGATTATTGTGTGAATGTTATTTGGACACTTAGGCAATTTAAAAAAGTTTATCTTTTCTTAAGAAATGGATAGATGTTTAGATCTAGTAATTGAATTTTGTAATTAGCTACAATTAGATAACTAATTATATGCTTTAATTTCAGGTTATCCAAGTAAGATTGTTTCATATTTGTTTCAGAATGCTTCAATCTATAATAACTGAAAATTCCATTGAGTTCTCTTAATGTTTAAGAAAGTTATGGGCTTTTGACTTCTAGATCACAGTTTTTGAGTTAAATCAATGGAAAGGCAATGGGGAACAAGATGCTAATTTCCAAGTATGAAAATGGCCATAACTTTTTTAATACTGAAGATATGAAAGTGAATTAGGTGTCAAATTAAAATTCTTTTTATGCTTTATCTGATGGGATAAATTGCAGACTTGATTTTTAAAATCTCAAAATTTTGTAACATTGCTACTGTAATATGATATGGATTTCACCACAAATGGACTTTTGGCTTTATTTCATTTGGAAGTGTACTGTAAAATTATTTACTCCTTGGTAACGCTTGAGGGACAATATGTGATCTGACTGTAAATATTACATATGACTGCCTCGAGCAATATACTGGAACAAAGATCAAAGAAACCTAAAGCACAGATCAAGGGCATATGGTAAGGATTCTTTGAAAAGCTAACCACATGTCAATATTGACCATCGTTTTGAGTATTCATTTCTTTCCATTTATCCCATAACTCTTTACTTTTCAAGCATGTATCCAATTCACTGTTGCAAGTTCCTACTGACCCTACTTTAATCTCCCTCTCAGGTGGTACATTTTTGTTCAGAACAACTCCTTGCAAAAAGCAGCTCATTTCTCCTCTGGTTCTCGTTGGGCGTCACTGCATCTTGCGATTTAGTTTGGTTGACTGAGCTCTTTAAGAAGATGTGTGCCTACACCCTGCACCTTTGGCAAACCTCAACTCTGCTCCTGATCCAGAAATGGTAAACCAACGGTGAGGCTGCCCCAGACTGCTTACGATGAGTGTGAAATCCTAAAACAACTGGCATACATGTGGTGTGTTTTGCCATCTCAAAAACAGGGAGAGGAGAAACTGCTTCATGTGCGTCATTCAAACCATTGACCTCATCTATACTTGACGCTGCCTCGGCAAGGCCACCAGCATAATCAAGGACCCGCCTCACCCCAGTCACTCCCTCTTCTCCCCTCTCCCATCAGACAACAGTTACAGAAGTTTGCAAATGCGTACCTTCGGATTCAGGGACAGCTTCTTCCCAGCTGTTATTAGGCAACTGAACCATCCTCTCACCAACTAGAGAGTGGTTCTAACCTCCCATCTACACTATTGGAGACGCTCGGACTATCTTTAATTGGACTTTACCTGGCACTAAACGTTATACTTTTTTCCTGTATCTGCACACGGTGGGCAGCTTGATTGTAATCATGTATAGTCTTTTATTTGACTGGAATAGCATGCCACAAAAGCTTTTCATTGTGACACCCAACAATAATAAACTAAATTAAATGGCTACCACGTCGACACTGCTCCATCCTGAGGTGCTGGTTGAGTAACCCAGCAGGGTCAGCAGGCTTGTGGTGGTCCTGTCACCCTTCAGTTATCACAGTACTGTACCTCTTGAAGAAACAGCACCGGTGCCATGATAACTGGAGGAGGACAGTTCAGATTGCTGGATCTTCCCATCTCCAACAGAGGGAATATTTTGAAAATCAACGGGACAAGAAAACAACAGAAGCAAACTGAACCTTTTGCACAAACTACACGGCCATGTCATGCTTGTGCACTGTTAGGCATTCACTTACGTATAAGGAGACAATGGACCCATTTGAACTTTTGAAACATCCTGCTGACCAAGGGTCATGTACAGCAGAGCCAGACTCTGATTTATTGAATCTACACAGCCACCCTGTACAAACAGAGAAAAATAAAGTCAGTAACAAACAACCAATGCTTCCTAGGAAATAAATCAAAATTCAAAGCCATACGCAGAATCCCACGCTTGATTCTACAGAAAACAAACTGCATTAAAACAGACACCAACCCCACTTCATCATCGTTGAAAACATTAGCGACGCAATGGTGCTGGTTTCCGACGGGAACGGTGACGGACGCACCACACATCTCTGTCCACCAGTTCCTGCGGACTTCCGCCGCTGGAAGTATAGGGTTTTAGAGTGTGTGCTTTATCATCATTTCTTACAATGCTATGTATGACAGTGATCGCAACTTCTACTGAAGTGTGGATGGCCGTCGGCACGCTAGGAGCTCATCCGCCCTTTGACAGGTCTAGTTTTTGGTCCTGCTGGGGGTCCACAGCCCCCTCCTCACCTGGCAAACCAGGTGAGGGAGATGGTTTAGTCGTCAACTATCCGACCATGGAGCAGGTGGCACGGGATTACGTGGTACCCGCGGCGGGGGGAAGTCTACACCCGACCTGCCAACCCTAAATTTAGTTCACAGTAACATTCAACCCATTTGTCAGTAACAAATGGGGGTAAATGCATTTCTCTCAGTAACATGTTGCGGCACCAGAAATATGTATGGCAACGACCCAAAATCTGCAACGCGCGTTGAATCCAACCTTCCTTTTTTCAACTAGTACTATATACAAACTCATTAAACACACATAAACATCCTTTAGTATACACATACACATAAACCCAATTGTCTAAATGACAATGCCGATGTTGGGGGAGTTCAGAACCAGGGGCCACAGTCTTAGAATAAGGAGTAAGCCATTTAGAACGGAGACGAGGAAACACTTTTTCTCACAGAGAGTGGCGAGTCTGTGGAATTCTCTGCCTCATAGGGCGGTGGAGGCCGGTTCTCTGGGTGCTTTCAACAGAGAACTAGATAGGGCTCTTAAAGATAGCGGAGTCAGGGGATATGGGGAGAAGGCAGGAACGGGGTACTGATTGGGGATGATCAGCCGTGATCACAGTGAATGGTGGTGCTGGCTCAAAGGGCCGAATGGCCTCCTCCTGCACCTATTGTCTATTGAAACATACAACACAGGCAATGGGCCCTTAGCCCCACAATGCTAATGTTACCTCTGTTCCTTGCACATGAATGTCTTAACAGCCTTTTGACCATCTCTGTCTGTAGCATCATCCTGTACCCATCATCGCTCGTTCCCGTTCCCGCTCCCGCCCTTCCCGCTGCACGTGTCCAACCGCCGCTCGTGTCCAACCGCCGCTCGTTCCCGCTCCCGCCCTTCCCGCTGCACGTGTCCAACCGCCGCTCGTTCCCGCCCTTCCCGCTGCACGTGTCCGACCGCCGCTCGTTCCCGCCCTTCCCGCTGCACGTGTCCAACCGCCGCTTGTTCCCGCCCTTCCCGCTGCACGTGTCCAACCGCCGCTCATTCCCCAGAGATGCCAACCTTCCAGAGCACAAATCAGTAATCATAAGGCTAAAAATCAGTAATTTGGAGACAAAATCAGTAATTTTTTGCGCAAAGCAATTTTTTTTCTGCATGATGGCAAGCGCGGCTCCCACAGGCAAGCGATAGCGCATAATGTTAACATTAACATACCTGTATGTTCATTAGTTGGTATTACATAAACATGTATTAACTCACCATTGAAAATGCTCTATTGAAAGACTGGATGAACGAGTTCATTATCAATATGTCTTGATATGTTTATACACACACACTCACACATATACGCGCACACTCACACACACAGACACACTCACACACACACTCCAGTGATGGAAATGGGTTTAGGAACTAAGGGTACTCTGGGTCCGTGAAGCTGAGGTTGGGAAGGAGGGGGGGGGGGGGGGGGACTCTGTCTCTGTCTGTGTGTGTGTGTTGGCTGCAGCCATCGTCTGCTTTAGTGAGGGAAGCAGGTCGGTGATTGATCAAAAGGCCCCTAGGAGACTGTCTGATTGGCTGCCAAGTGACCAGCGCATTATGTGATTGGACACAATGCCCTTGGAGACGGCGGCTGATTGGGCAGGAGGAGACCGATTTATTGATTGGACGGGAATTTTAAGGGTAGCTGGTCGGTGATTGGGCGCAACCCCCTTAGAGACAGTCGTTGATTGGCCACCAAATAATCGGGCGCAAAAAAATTAAAATAGGAAAACAATAAAATCGAAATTACGATTTAAATCGGAAGAATATCATGCCTGATCTGCAGCAAAGATACTAGTATCTTTGATCTGCAGTTCCTTCACACCAACCACTAGTCCCCTTGATATTTTATTAATGTTATTAATTTGCTGGGGGTGGGCAGGGGGGAGGGTGAGGGTGGGGGAGGAGGGGAGAGCGAGGGGGAGAGAGAGGGGGGAGAGGGGGGGGGGGGGGAGGGATGAGAGAGGGGGAGAGAGAGTGGAGGGGGGGAGGGATGAGAGAGGGGTAGGGGGAGAGAGAGAGGGGAGATGGGGGGAGGGAGAGAGAGAGGGGAGGGAGAGAGAGAGGGGGAGGGAGAGAGAGAGGGGGGGGGAGGAGAGAGAGAGAGGGTGGTAGCGAGAGAGCATGGGGGGAGAGAGGGAGAGAGAGAGGGGGAGGAGAGGGGGAGAGGGAGGGGGAGAGAGCATGGGGGGGAGAGAGGGGGGGGGAGAGAGAGAGCGACAGAGAGAGAGGGTGAGAGAGTGAGGAAGAGAGAGAGAGGAGAGGGGCGGGGCGGCAGCCCGCAGGGGCCTGAGCGAGGCATGAAGCGATCTGAGGACAGTGAAAAGCAGCGGGGTGACCAGCCGATCGTGGCTTCCGCAAAGGTAAGCGCACCCACCAGCGTGACAGAGCCGGGCCGGGTCGGGGGGAGACAGACGATCGTGCCTCCTCGGAGAGAAGGTCGTCCCCTGTGACGGGTAGAGGGGAGAGAGGAAGGGAGGGAGGAGAGGGGAGGAGGTTGAGAAGAGGGGGGGGGGTTGGATGGGAGCCGGGCGAGTGAGTGGGCTGCAAAATGCGGAGAGAGACAGAAGCGGCCTCTGACTATCTCCTGGAAAACCCGCAGCTGAGTGGGCCGGGCAGGCGATGGGAGGGGCGAGCTGCACGGGCAGCGAGGAGAAAATTATTTAAGAAGGAACTGCAGATGCTGGAGAATCGAGGGTACACAAAAAAGCTGGAGAAACTCAGCGGGTGCAGCAGCATCTAAGGAGCGAAGGAGATAGGCGACGTTTCGGGCCGAGACCCTTCTTCAGACTGAAACCCGAAACGTCGCCTATCTCCTTCGCTCCTTAGATGCTGCTGCACCCGCTGAGTTTCTCCAGCTTTTTGTGTACCCAGCGAGGAGAAAACCTCTTCAGCGCGTGGGAGCCTCTGAGCCCGTGATCTGTCCGATTGTTCACTCGTCCTTGGATTAAGTAGCGCAGGATAAAGCTGGGAATTCATGCACAGGATGGAAACTGGAAACTGGAACGTAGGAGAACGTCGTCCCTCTGCGTACCCCCCCCCCCCCCCCCCCCCCCCCCCATTTCCATCACTGGCACTCACACACACACACTCCCAAACACACACAAGTATGTGCTAACTTAAAATCGGCAAAATCCGGGATTTACGATATGAAAATCGTACCGCCCGTAATTGGCCAATTTTCCGTAGAAATTACGGGAAATCCGTACCAGTTGGCATCTCTGATTCCCGCTGCACGTGTCCAACCGCCGCTCGTTCCCGCTCCCGCCCCCGCCCTTCCCGTTTATTGTTTTGATTATTTTTCGTTCCCGCCCTTCTCCGTAACGACATGTTTGCCTGCCGGAACACCGTAATTAGGTTGTTTCGCCGGGACGAAATACGGCGAATCCGGGACAGTTGGTAACCCTGAGTCTACCCCCGACCTGACTACTCCAACCCTCATCAAAACAGACTCTCCCTTCCGGCATTGTTTATTCATGCTGTCAATTCCAGAGGTGATAATCAGCATGTAATACTATTATCAAAGCTAACACCACACCCAATATTGAGGGAGCACTGCTTCAAAGATGCCTATGTTTAGGTGAAAATTGAAGTTAAGGCCTTCAATAGGTGAGACAAAGCCTACCAATGCACAGATGAATTCTGTGATGGCCAATTTCACCCTCTCCCAACAGATCACTGATCAACAGTAAAGACATTGCACCCGAGGTGTGATAGTGGCGTAGCTGTTATTACCAAATGTGCAACCAGCAACCCAGAGGACCTGACCAACAATCGAGAGGCGCGCTCAAATTTCACCATGCAAATGGTGACATTGAAATTCAGAGAATAAACTGGAATCAAAAACAAACCAGAACTAGTCTCAGTAAAAATGACCACCAGCTGACTAGATTGTGGTTAAAACGCCACTTGCTTCACTCATGTTCTTCAGAGAAAGGGCTATGACATCCCCACATAACAAAAAGTGAACTAATAATAAAAATAAAATCAGTCTGGGTGGCTAGGAATTCTTTCTTACACAGGTAGCTGATCTCAAAAGAAAGTACATCAAAGTCCTCTTAGTTCTCAGCAAAATATCGGATGAGTTCAGATAACTAAAGGGCCTGTCCCACTTTCACGACCTCTGCCGAGTTTGCCCTTGACTCATACTCGCAGCATGGTCGTCATGAGGTCGTAGGCAGGCCGTGATGCTAGTCGTGGGTACTCATGGCATCAAGTAGGTCGCGGCCTTTTTCTAGCCTGATGAAAAATGTCCACGAGTAAAAAAGGTCGTGAATTAGGTCATGTCAGTGGGACAGGCCCTTAAATACTTTGTAAAGTTTTTGTCTTCTGACCACTAGGCTCTGAACTCCTATCCACTAATCATCAGATAAGACAATGCGTGAAACACCTGGATACATAGTTAAAGTTATGAATTGTAGTGCACAATATTGCGCTCTTCCAAATTAAACGTATACTATGGATGCCACACAAAGATGACTCGCTTTTATCATAACCCCAGAAGAGTAACTGGTTTAAAGCTCAAGCTGTAAAAGCAGAGGGGATGAAAACTAAAATAAGTGCGAACGATCTCTTTAGAGGAACACAGGGCAGGCTATACAACACCAGCCTTGCCTGCAATGCCCACAACTGTAGTAATCCACAAAAAAATTCAAAGCACTGCCATGTATAACAGCAAAAAAAAGTTATTCTATACAATATTTAAACAAATTCTAGTCTGGATCTCTGCTTTAACCTGGAACTAAAAATGTTCTTGAAAGGATCAAGTGCTGGGGTAACTCAGCACTTCAGGCATCTCTGGAGAACATGGATAGGTGAACAATGAACATGGATATGATGACCTATCCACATTCTCCAGAAATGCTGCCTGACCTGCTGAGTTACTCCAGCACTTTGTGTCCCCTGTGTATTAGCCAGAATCTAGTTTCTTTCTTCTACTAAAATGCTCTTATGGAAATGCAATAAAATAATTTGAAAGCAAGTCTAGTTGGTTGATTGGAGCCAACAGCTTTGCACTCTATGAAATGCTCGCTTTCCTTTCATAAGGTCATAAGGAATAGGAGTACAATTAGGCCATTCGGCCCACAATTCTACTCCGCCATTCAATCATGGCTGATCTATCTTTCCCTCCTAACCCCATTCTCCTGCCTTCCCATAACCTGACACCCGTACTAATCAAGAATCTATCTCTGCCTTAAATATATCCACTGACTTGGCCTCCACCGCCTTCTGTGGCAAAGAACTCCACAGATTCTCCATCCTCTGACTAAAGACATTTCTCCTCATCTCCTTCCTAAAAGCACATCCTTTAATACTGAGACTACGAACCTCTAATCCAAGACTCTCCCACTAGTGGAAACATCCTCTCCACATCCACTCTATCCAGACCTTTCATTATTCTGTATGTTTCAATGAGGTTCCCCCCTCATTCTTCTAAACTCCAGCAAGTACATGCCCAGTGCTGACAAACACTCACCATAGATTAACCTACTCATTCCTGGGACCATTCTTGTAAACCTCCTCTGGACCCTCTCCAGAGCCAGCACATCCTTCCTCAGATATTGTGCCCATAATTGCTCACAATATTTCAAATGTGGCCTTACCAGCGCCTTATAGAGCCTCAACATTACATCCCTGTTTTTGAGTATAAGCCCTCTGCAAATAAATGCTGGCATTGAGTTTGCTTTCTTTACTACCTTTTCAATATTTAGCACCCACTCCCCTCGCTAATGGCAATCCTGAAAGCCTCAAAGTATTTTAGCAGGAACGTACCCTGTAGATTTCCTCTAAAAGCAACTTTGCACAGTTCTTGCCGAGATCCTCGGGCAGGAGCGGGGACCCTTGGCCGGTGGGGTTTGAGGCCAGCTCCGCACTCAGCAGCGTCCCAGTGGTTGTTTCTGCCACCAAAGACAAGCCAAATCCCGGAGACCTAAACATAATCACACACAGGCATACTGTCAGGGGTTTCAGATGGCACCTCACGTCAACATGAAAACTCAACCGCAAAACACACACAGTTCCGAGAGAGAGAAAGTTTTTTTTTAAACGTTAAATTAGTTGGAGTATTATATCATTCTGATATGTCACAAGAACGTGCGCATTAATAAATGGTCAAATAACATTATCAATTTAAAGGTATAGCTTAGTTGAAGACAATGTCAGTTAGAGAATCATTATTTAATGTTATATAACCTACTTCTCTCTAAATACTCCTCGATCAACATCAACATGTTAAGCTACTCAGGAGGAAATGCTTTCTAGAGTCTCTCAATATAAATTACACAGATATGGCAAAGCAGCAGGGATTTCATCCTGCATTTGACTGTTTTCAATTTCCACCACCTCTCCAAACAATCTAATCACAATCACTATTCTAACAATCTAGAAAAAATGGGTAACAAAAATGCTTCAGACCAGCAGCGTTGGAAGTTGATAAGAGATTATACAATCAGGTTTGAATTGCAGAATCATGTAAATTGGGTTGCAGCCTGCTTCCCATAGGATCAAGACATTGGCTCTGAAGTGATGTATGAAAGAGATGTTGTCATTTAAGCAACGGAATTAAATAAAGACAGGGAATGCCTATACACTGAGACACTAAAATGATCCACCTATTATGGGTAACATACTGCCAGAGTACAGATAAAACAAGTGAAAATATATAACCAAGTGTTTAAAATCTGTCACATCAGCAAAATGGGGGAATGATTCCATCGTAAATGAAAATAACACATGAAGCCAAATGAAAAACAGAAGATTTGGAGATAGTAAGTAAGACAACATGTGTAGTGAGAGGAAAACATGTTTAGTGCTTCAGCTCAATGGCCTTTCATTAGAATCAACACAAAGAACATTGACCAGTGGTAACTCAATTTCTCTCTCAAGGATGCCATCTAGTCTGCTCATTATTGCCAGTATTTTCTGCTTTCAACTCAGACTTCCAATATTGGTAGCTATTTTCAGTATTAGATCAAAAGCCATTTGAAGTTTCAATTGCACTCCTAATGCGATAATCAGCGGCCATTTTAGTTGTATCATCCACTATATTTGAACAAAAGTCACGAGATACTTTAATGCACATTTAAAAAAATCAAACATGGTTGTCAGACCAAGTCCTCACCGCTCCAGATTGACTCACTTTCCTGAATTTGCTCCTTTCATGTGATCAGTGTAGATATAGATGTCTGGTATGAACTTGTTTAAAATGCTTCTGGCTGCATCAACAATTCTATTGGCCATCTGCGGAGATACTCTGGTGCAGTACCTGCAGTTGTCAGTGAAGGAAAAGTAAATGGCAGCAAACACTGAAGTAAACTCAGAAGAGATTATTACTTTGATTCGCTCGGGGTAACAAAAGGCTCATCTGTACTCTAAAGTAATTGATGGTAAGCAAGATAAGGTCAATCAAATGACACTTGGACAGGTACACAGTACATAGGCATGTCTTTTCAAAATCTCTATGATCTTCCATTTACTGCGAGTCTTGCCTTGCTTTACCATACCAAAATGCAGCACCTCACATTTGCCACGATTTGCCATTCCTTTGTCCACCTTCCTAACTGATCTAGATCCTGTTGCAATCTTCCATACCATTCCTCGCCGTCCACCATACCACCAAACCACCAATTTTGGTGTCTTATTTGGATTTACTAACACCGGCATCCAAATCGTTGATGTACAGAACAAACAGTGCCAACCCCTGCGACACCTCACTGGTCACAAGCCTCCAATATGAAAAACAACCCTCCATGACTACCCCTTGACGCCTTCCTCAAAGTTAATTTGAATCGAAGGTAGACACAAAATGCTGGATTAACTCACCGGGTGAGGCAGCATCTCTGGAGAGAAGAAATGGGTGACGTTTCGGGTCAAGATCCTTCTTCATCTGAAGAAAGGTCTCGACCCAAAACATCGCCCATTCCTTCTCTCCAGAGATGCTGCCTCACCCGCTGAGTTTCCCTATATGGCTCTTACTTCTTGTCTTAAAGACCTCTGAGTGTACACACCTTGGTTGTGAGGAAAGGTTTACCACTGTCTATCCCGTCTATGCTTCCCAACCCCCACCCCACCCCCACCCTCTTCCCCCTTCCCCTGCAATCTTTTCCATTCCCAGGAAAATAAATTCAATCTCTCCGAAAAGTCACAAAGAGCTGGAGTAACTCAGCAAGTCAGGCAGCATCTCTGGAGAACATGGGTAGGTGATGTTTTGGGTTGAGACCCTTCTGCACCAGCTGCAGTCCCTTGCATCTACAACTTCTCCCCAGAACTCAAACGATGCATCCTGGTGAACCTCCTCTGCATCCAGCATAATCTCATAACGTTAATAATGAAGTTGAACAAACGGCACACAATGAAGTTGTGACCTCAATGTTTTATAAAGCTGCATCAAAACCTAATGGCCCTGTCCCACGATGCGAGTTCATTCAAGAGCTCTCCCGAGTTAAAAAAAAAAATCAAACTCGTGGTAAGCACGGAGAATGAACATAGTGGGTACGTCGGAGCTCGGGGACGTCTCTAAGCGGCTCGTAACACTAACGGCAGGTACTCGGGAAGACTCGCTAACGGCAGGTAAGCTCGGGAAGACTCGTGAAGATTTTTCAACTTTGAAAAATGTCCATGAGAGGCCCGAGTACCAACGAGCGGCCATTACCGTAAATCTCCGAGTTCGAATCAGGGCAAACTCGAGAGAACTCTTTGAATGAACTCATACAGTGGGACAGGGCTTTTAGAGTCTGAAGAAGAGTCTCGACCCCGAAACGTCACCCATTCTTTCTATCCAGAGATGCTGCCTGTCCCGCTGATTTACGCCAGCCCTTTGTGTCTATCTTCGGTGTAAACCAGCATCAACTGGTAAACCTACATATCATAACTTTCCAGCCCTTCTATTATATAACCCAAGTAATTAAAGTGAACATTCCTCCTGTCTTCCTCACCACACCACCTGCACGAGCTGCCACCTTCAAGGATCTGTGGACTTCTACGCCCCTATAATTCAACTCTCCCTCAGGTCCTATAGTGCACGTGCTACCTATATTTAAAACTCCAAAACGTATCACTTTGCATTCACCAAGATTGAATTCCATCCGTCATTCCTCTCGCCACCTGACAAATTGATGGATATTTTTCTGCTGCCTAATGTTATTCTCCTCACCACAACACCAGCAATGTTTAACGCCATCGGCAAACTTATTAATCATACCTCCCACATTAAGTTGTCATTTCCACTAGAAGCCAAGGTTGGATGCAATATGTCTTGGATGCCACAGGCTCTATCCCTTGGAACCAGCTTTCACATGGGATCTTATGAAATGCCTTAATTACGTTATTGTTAAACTGGGACCATAATATTGAGGTATGGATGGACATAATCAGCTGGGATTGCATCGGTGCAGTTGAAATGATCTTTAGACACAAGGTCGAAACAGGCCCGACGGCCCACCAGGTCCGCGCCAAGCAGCGATCACCCTGTACACTAGCACTATCCTACACAATAGGGACAATTTACAGAAGCCAATTAACCTAAAAATGGCTTTGGAGTGTGGGAGGAAACTGGAGCACCTGGAGAAAGCCCATGCGGTCACAGGGAGAATGTATAAACTTCATACAGACAGCATCTGACCTCCAGTCAGGATCAAACCCAGGTCTCTGGCGCTGTAAGGCAGCAACTCTATCTATTGTGTTGCGTTTAGGAACACCAAAACAGTGTTCACATTTTAAAGTGCCACACCGGTTTGGAAGCATTCTGCAACATTCTGACAAATTGAAGAGCCGTGTCAATGCAAGTTTAAAGGATGAACGAGTCTGCATTTCAAAGTTTTCCCCTCCTCTTCTTCCTGAAAGGACTAGCCCCATAAAAATAAATTAGGTTTTGGGCAAGTTTGTCTCCTTGCCAAAGGATACGCCACACCTCTGATCCGTTTTATCTTGCCGGGGTCCACCAACTGAATGGGCTTTAAAAATCTTCGCACTGGACACGAAAAGATGATCTCACCTCCTCCACCAGGAGGCATGCCTCTCCGCACTATCTGTTACAGCAAGCAATAGCACAGATTTAATAACATTACAACCAACTCAAGTAACTGCATATCATTTTAAAAAGCATTTGCCGTTTAATCCTCTTTACAGTTAGCTAAGGATTGTGACAGTTGTGTTCAGAAATAAACAATATTTAATGCACTTATTTGCACTGCAACAATATTGTTCTGTTTAACCATTTAGGCAGCTATGAAGAGGGCTGGATACAGGGTCTCAACCCAAAACAGTGACAATTTAATTTGCTCCACAGGCACTGCTTGATCTGCTGAGTTCTTCCAGCAGGTTGTTTTAAGGCAGTTGTCAAGTTTGAACCCAAATTTGGTTTTTGGGGTGTGTAAGAAAATACAACTCTTTACGGTAAATTTAATCAAGAGAATAACATGATTTTTCACATCCCATAACCAGATACTATTTTAAAAAGGAGACATTACATTTTGTAGAGTAAGGTGCACACAACAATTATAGAAACCATGGTTTGCACTTACATGCATAAATCTTAGATCAGTAGGCACTGGGTCTTTGGAAGATTTTCAAGTGAATTATAATGAATTCTTTCTTGATTTTTGAGTTTGTAAATGCAATGGTAAAGGGCGGCATGGTGGACAGTGGTAGAGTTGCTGCCTAACAGCACTCACAGCGCCAGAAACCCGGGTTCGATCCCAACTACGGGTGCTGTCTGTACGGAGTTTGTATGTTCTCCCCGTGACCTGCGTGGGTTTTCTCAGAGATCTTCGGTTTCCTCCCACACTCCAAAGACGTACAGGTTTGTAGGCTAATTGGCTTGGTATAAATGTAAAATTGTTCCTAGTGTGTGTAGGGTAATGTTAATGTGCGGGGATCGCTGGTCAGTGTGGGCCGAAGGGTCTGTTTCCGCGCTGTACCTCTAAACTAAACTAAATAAAACATAAACTTAAGTGCATCATCCCAAAGGATAGTTCTTGTCCAACCAACTGCAAAATGCTCCAGCAAAATAGCTGTTTACATTTAGTAATGCAGGTAGCAGCTACTTCTATTCAACACAAAACAGCTACCATGGCAATCTCCAGAATCAAGCAGGCATTAAAACATAGTTGCAGGAGATTCCATAAATTCTGAATATATCTAATCCAATGCATTGAATTTATCTTAAAGGATGTTTTTAACCGAAACGGTGTACATAAATAACCAATGGCATTCAGCACATTTCTAAGATTTAGTTTAGATTATTAGTTTATTGTCACGTGTGCTGAGGTAGGAGAATAGGGTTGAGAGGGAAAGATAGATCAGCCAAGATTGAATGGCGGAGTAGGCTTGATGGGCCGAAGGGCCTTATTCTGCTAATAGAATTTATAAACAAATGAAACCGGAACACCTGGAGGAAACCCAAGTGGTCACAGTAAAACATGCAAACTCCACATAGACAACATCCGAGGTCTGAATTAAACCCAGGTCTCTGGCACAAACTCTAGCCGCTGCACTACTGTACCTTCAGCAATTAAAAAAAAACTTTTAATTGCAGCTGTGCCAACAAATTATCCCTTCTATGATTTACAGTTATTGCTCCAATCTATCATAGATCAACAAACAAATCACAAGAAACAATACCACCTTGATTAAAAAAAACAAATCAAGGAGCTATTCTTACCTTCAGCTCAAGACCTTCACCATCTATACCAAATCTCTTCATTATTGGCAGTGCTGTTGCCTTTAGAGTATCGACCTGAAAAGACAGTTGTATTAAAATTAATTTTAAAACCTTAAACTATACTAATATGCAGTAATGGCCCAGATGGGACATTTTTTAATCACATCAGGAACTCAAATAATATAAATAACAAAAAAATCCCATGTTTTTAGCTGAATGTTACAGCGTAAGCAACTGATGTAATTTTGCCTCATTTCTTTACCATGGCTGTCAGTGGAAAAACACGGACCAAAATTACAGGGTAAATTAATTAAATATTTAAAGTTAAGATAATAATCTCCCAACAAATTGCACCTATCATGGTGGAATTTCTCATTGGCACTGCGTAAGACAGTCAGTAGTCAAAAACAAGACCTTTCTTCAGACTGATTGTATGGGAGAGGCGGAGATAGAAGAGAGGAAGACAGAACAATGTGCGCAAGGTAATAGGTGAACACAGGCGATGGGGATTTTGATAGGCGAATGAATGGACAAAGGAGCAGGGGGAAATAACGGCACGAGACAAAAGAATGAAAGAGTTGTAAATTTGAAAGCCAGATGGAGGAGCGCAGGGGGAGGGGAGCAACAGTCACGAGTCTCGATGGGAGTCTGGAGTTGTCCTACTCTCTGAGTAAGAAATACCTGGGGAATTGTCCATGATGTCTGTTACTTGTCAGAGTTACAACGGCACTGGATGAGGCTGGGTCGAGGGACAGCTGCTTCTGGAATACAGGTCTACAACTGGACTGACATCGGATCCCGTTGCCTTCGCGATATCCTGCATTCTCAGCCATTTTTTTATATCATGTAGATTGAATTACTGTCTAGAGATTTATTTCTGTGATGACGGATCTCCAGAAGAAACTGAGCCCTACACCCACGGTAACATTTCGCATTTAGCTCACTTGTTGGTTTACCAAGTCCAGGTCATGCAGGGAACCTGCTATCCACAGTCCCGTGCATGCACATTACCGGCATGCAGGAATTTGGTCAAGCTGAAACTCAATTTCCCCAATCTCTTTAACCTCGGCAAGGCCAGCAGCATAATCAAGGATGAGCCGCACCCTGGCCACTTTCTCTTCTCCCCTCTCCCATCAGGCAAAAGGTATAGAAGTATGACAACACACACCTCCAGATTCAGGGAAAGTTTCTTCCCAGCAACTGAACCATCCTGCCACAACCAGAGAGCAGTGCTGAACTACTATCTACCTCATTGGAGTTCCTCAGATTATTCTTGATCGGACTTTGCTTGCACTAAATGTTATCATGTATCTATACACTGTAAATGGCTCAATTGTAATGATGTATTGTCTTTCTGCTGATTGGTTAGCACGCAACAAAAGCTTTTCACTGTACCTCGGCACACGTGACAATAAGCTAAACTAAACTGAAACTCACCAGGGGTCAGTATTCCCCAATCATTTTAAAACTCCCCAGGTTTTCCAGCAAATCCATTATATTACAGTTAAAAAAGTGAAGTAGAGGTAATATGGGGCAATAGGATGAACATCCCATCCAATAGTCCAAACAAATGTGCATGTCTGACACCACCAAGTCCCAAGGATGCCGGATTATGGAGGTTTTACTGTATCCGGCACCAGGCTAAACTTCGAGAGTCCCATCTATCGTATTTCTTTGCAACCTATTTTCTCTCTCATTAGCATCCCCTGATTTCCCCTACCCCTCATCTAAACCAACGGTAATATAAAGCGGCAAATTAACCCCACATCTCCGAGACGTGGAAGGAAACGGGAGAATCTGATGGAAGCCCATGTGGTCATAGGGAGAAAGTGCAAACACCAGAGTGTCAGCACCACGTGTGAAGGACTAAACCCGGGTCATTGGAGCTTTGAGGCGGTTGCCACACTCGTTCAACCAACTGTTCACCACTGGATGTGATAGGACTGCAGATCTTTAACCTCATCCACTGGCTATAAGTTCACTTAGGTGTCTTTTGCACATCGTTTAGCATTCCAGTAATCCTGTATTGTCTGTATTTTTAGACATTTCTGGTGCAGTTCCCAACATGCCCTTTTCCACTTGTTCAACCAGGATTGATCATCTGCCTTGACAGAATCAGGGATATGCCAAGCCTTGAGAATATAGCTTGTGATAGTGCAGACTTCACATTTTAGAATTGAGTGAATGTCAACAAATGCACCAGTTATTTTGAATGCAGCAGCCGCTGTACAAGAAAGGAGCAGGAACTCTTTCACTTAGTAAAGTTAAAGTAGTAAAATAAAAAGACCGGAAACAAAATGGGAGGGAAAGCGTGGATTAAAGGGAAAATATGAAGCATTATCACGGTGTTCGCGTGCAACAAATCAGAAGGCACTCTTGCTATGAAATAACATTGTCTAAGCCAGAGTTAATGCAAAGAAAGGGGAAACAAAAATCCCATTTTAACGTTTTATCGAGAACCATAAATTCCTCTATCACACATTCATTTTGTCAACATCAGTGGCGATCGTGGACTGTGAATGATAAACGCCTGCATGACTATGGAAAAGGAGGCTTCCCGTTAAATGAACCAGATCAAACACTGGCACAGCAGTATAACAGATTATCATCTCACTAGGAAAATAAACCAAAGACCCAAGCTCAAATCGCAGAGAAAAATTTGAATCGTAATATGACAATTTGATCATTTAAATGCATTGAAAATTTGGATGTAGAGTTATCAATAAGCTACACTTGTCGGTAAAATTGTTTGTTATTTCCCTCAGTGAAGACTACCTTATCCATTCTGACCATTATATAATCTTATTACAGTCCATATTGTTAGGCACAAGGTATGAAAGATGCTGGTTTACAAAAAAAGATAAAGTGCTGGCGTAACTCAACAGGTCGGGCAGCATCGCTGGAGAGCATGGATGGGTGATGTTTCGGGTTGGAAAGGCCATATCTGACTTAGGAAGTAGTCCCTCAAGCTATTCAAAATACCACTAGCAATTTGTAAAGAGCCAATGCCAACCATCTCAGAGCACATTGGGATGCACAATAACGGCTGATCTTGCCAGCAATACTTAAAAAAAGGCAAATGTTCAGATCAAGACGTTCAAACTATCATTATTGGCAATAGGTCAAATAGCAATTGAAATGTCTCTTCAATGTTATCTTACGGAAGGATCCTTTTGATCATTGGTGACACCTTTCAATATGGCTTTCAATGGTCTCTTGCAAAACGGAGCTAGGCAGAGCAGGGCTTCCAGGTAATAGCCGATGGAACGTTGAGGATGGCAATCATGTTCAACGGTCCCTCCGTGAAGAAGGCCCGGTTGGTAATACAATGTGGTACCTGAAAGAAGCAAAGTAACCCCTTAAAAAGAATCCCTGAAATAATGAACAAAGAATGCTCAATCAAAAATTAAAATGCTGGATAAACTCAGCAAGTCAGGCATTATCTATGGAAAGAGAAATGATTAACATTCTGAGACTGTTCACCCTAAAATAGCCATCAAATCAAATTGCTAATATACCAATCCGGGTAAAGTTTGACAACTTACCTTGAGCTTCAATAACTAAAGGGTTTGCCAGGCACAACAAAAATTACAGTCCATTTTGGACTCTCCCTCAGGGCTTGTAAATATTACAGAGGACAAGCATTTAATAAAATAACAAAACAAGAAAAAACATGCGGCGTTCCGGCGGCGGCCCTACCTCGGAGGCTCGGCCGCAGGCCCAGTGGACGACATCGTCGGGAGCTCGCAGGTCACAGGTTGGTGACCTGTTTATCGGAGCTCCCGCAACAACAGCTTCGTCCACTGGTCTGGAGGGCGGCAGCTTCGACCACTCTGGGCCGTGGAGTGTGAACCGGCCCGTTCACAGTTGAGCCACGGGTCTTACTTACCATCACCCGGCGGAGTCACAACATCGGAGGCCTGGATCGCCTCGACGCAAAGGGAGAACAAAGAGGGAAGAGACAGAGACTTTAAGATTTTGCCTTCCATCACAGTGAGGAGGTGTTTGGTGAACTCACTGTGGTGGATGTTTAATTTGTGTTTGTTGTGTGTTTTTGTCATTTTTATTATATGTATGACTGCAAGGCAACAAAATTTCGTTCAGACCGAAAGGTCTGAATGACAAAAATAAAATAAATAAAATTCAATTCAAATTCAATTCCATGTACAGAGGGATTTTGTGATCCAACTCCAGAGCCCTCTTTTCAAGTAGATAAAGTGATAATGTGGTATGATTCTTTAAGATCATAGGCTTCCAATTTTGCTTGTCCTATTAAAGTATTTATAGAACTCCTGAAAGTACAATGTAGCCATAAATACTGCCTTGCTCTTAGCCAATCTTTCTGTTGCTCTAAAAACTCAACTGTTAAGGAGAATTTCAAATTACTGGGTGCTATCAAGATGACCTGTCCTGGGCACAGTATGTAGATATAATCAAAGGCCACAGCAGCGACTCAAGTTTAAAGAGATTCTACACATGGACTGCAGAAAGTATCCCGACTAGTAGCACATGGACTGGTATAGCAGCTCCAACACACACAAGTGTAAGAGGTGATGGAGAGTGGTGGACTGCTAGCCTGATCCATCACAGGAGGAACGCTCCACACCAAAAACATCTACAGGAGGAGTGACCTCAAGGTGGTGGCATCTATCATTAGTAATCCATGCTCTTTCGGTAATGCCCTTCTCGGGAGGTACAGAAGTTTGAAGTCCCACACGACCAGGTTCAGGGACAGCTACCTTCCAGCAACCATCATGTTTTTGAATTGACCTACACATTCCGAATGTTTCCCCAGCGACTGAACGCGACGGACCACCTCTTGCACTGCCATGGACTTGTTTCCTAATCACACTGCAGCAACGTAAGGCAGCAACTCACCATTACCTACGCAAGGACAATACATGGTGGCCAATCAAACAACACAATGGATCTTCCTCCAGCAGAGAAAGCAGGCTAGATACCCGTTTCATGACTCGTCCAAAAGCCAAAATTCTCTCGGTAATGTTTAAGAACTGTAGATGCTGGAAAAATCGAAGGTAGACAAAAATGCTGGAAAAACTCAGAGGGTGAGGCAGCATCTATGGAGTGAAGGAATAGGTGACGTTTCGGGTCGAGACCCTTCGTCAGCTCCATAGATGCTGCCTCACTCGCTGAGTTTCTCCAGCATTTTTGTCCACCTTCTCTCGGTACTGATGTGCCAACCAAGGCCAGAACCTTAAATTGTGTTAGGTTTGGTCAGAGGGGGTGTTCTCTCCCAGAATGCAGATTGGTGGCAGAATTGAACGGTAAGTGAACAGCCAGTCCAACATCATGATGGCTCACACTGAAAGAATATTGCAACAAAGTAAGTATCACACTGCTGTTAACTGAGAGCACAAGGATCCCAAAATAAACTGCACATCTTTACAGCCCGACACATTCTCCATTTTTCATATTGACGGTTTACCGCTTCTGATAAATTATAATGTACACAAATCAAATCAGATCAGTGGGTACAATAAGCTCATATTGATCATAACACATTCAAACTAAAGTCCATGTCTAAGAATGGTGAACAAGAACTCACCAGTTTCATTTATTTCGATTCGGGAGCCATTTGTCACTTTGTCCATTAACCGAATAAAGCTTGCTTCAAAATCTGGAAATATAAAGAAAGTCACATGAAGGCACCTGTGGCTATGATAAAATACGTCAACAATTTAGATTCCAGGTATTCTTCTTGATAAAAATGTTTTTTGGCCAAAATTGCTTCAATACAATCTACAGACATAAAGGTTCCGAAGTTCCAATAGACAATAGGTGCAGAAGGCCATTCGGCCCTTTGAGCCAGCACCGCCTTTCAATGTGATCATGGCTGATCATCCACAATCAGTACCCCGTTCCTGCCTTCTCCCCATATCCCCTGACTCTGCTATCTTCAAGAGGCCCACCAAGCCCTCTCTTGAAAGTATCCAGAGAACCGGCCTCCACAGACCCATAATTCCACAGACTCACAACTCTCTGCGTGAAAAAGTGTTTACTCATCTCCGTTCTAAATGGCTTACCCCTTATTCTTCCTGTAGCAGAGTTTACACGGTGCTCCCAATGCATGCAATGTCAGACATCGTTTAATATCACAGAGTTTAATAAACTCTTGCACAGGCCTCAGCTACCAGTGAGATTTTGTCCTAGTCAAGGGAGCTTACAATTCAGCCAACTGCTATGAGTTATTCTCACCAAGAACAGCAAAGACTCAACAAGTTACTTAAAAAATGACTACTTAAAGTTCAAATTACATCAATGTTTTTATATTGCCACAGACAAGATTACAATTTAACATCAAAGATTTTAATTTTGTGCCTATGGTTTGTGCAGTTTTATTGAATGCTTGCATAAAAATATCTGCAAATCAGTGAAATGGCACTGCCTACATTGGAAAATCTAAGAATCCAAATATGCCATAATGTAAGACTTCACAAAGTGATTTTAGCCAAGATCAATAAATATAATCAATTATGTTATGGGCATATTATTTCTGTTGTGGATTATTTTTGTAATTTAATTAAATGGCAGAGCAGATTTTCTTCAAATAAATACTTTAGCCAAGCCTGTGCATCACAAGGCCTGCAATCAAGAAATTATATTAACAAGATAATCTTATGGTTGGAAGACCACTGTCTTTTTGTTTTGAAGTAAAGAAAAGGCATCCTATCAGTACTCATATAGAGCAGAGTATTTGATTTAGAGGATTAAAGTCCAACTCTGTTATAGGAACAATGACATCAAGGGGTTAGAAGGGAGATAGATCAGCCATGATTGAATGGCGGAGTAGACTTGATGGGCCGAATGGCCTAATTGTATTCCTACTTTTTATGACCTACAATGGAAAGAGTACATGGAAGATTACAAGGAACCTACTGGGAGTTGAGGGCCTGAGTGGGAGGGTCGTTGGACAGATTAGGCCTTATTTCCCTATAGCATGGGAGGATGAGGTGTAAACTCATCGCAGTATATAAAATTTTGAGGGGAAGAGGTACTGGTTGGGTCTTCAAACTCAAGGAAGGATGTGCTTGCGTTGTGGGAACTATAATAACAGTTTAGTTGCTCATTCCTGAGGTATGCTAACTCTCCTACAATGGCAGATTAAACAGACTGGGCACACATTCCATAGAGTTTGGAAGAATGTGAAGTGATTTAATTGAAACAGACAAAGCTTATTACAAGACTTGGCAGGATATATGATGGTTTATATTCCTTTACTGTGCCTGGAACCACCAGTCAGAGTCTCAAAATGAAGTGCAGTCAAGACACTAATCCTCTGGGGTTACAATACATTAGCATTTAAGTGTCTATAATAACAGGCCAGTTGGTAACCAGAAAACACACCTATATTAATCAGCTAGAAAGCCACGAGATGTTTTGTTTTGATACAGTAAATCTTTGGAATTGGAAAATACTGCTAAGTGAAAGCAACTGGGTAAATTGATACAAACAGAGCAAAGAGCTCTGAACAGTCATTGAGCTACACATCATTAAAACTTTGTCCACGATAACCAAGTTGCCATTCTGGGCTAGTTTGCTTGCATTTGACCCATATCCCTTTATCCATATATCCTACCCACACATTTTTCCAAATGTTTTTTTAAAGTCATACTTCTCTCTGCTGCTATAACCTCTTCTGGCAGTTCGTTCCAGATTCAAACAATTCTCCGAGTGATTTAGTAGCCCCCTGAGGTCCGTTTTAAATCTCTCTCCTCTCACCATAAGTCTATGCCTTCTAGTTTTAGAACCACTTACCCGGGGAAAAATGGTTCACTCTATCCATGTTCCTGATTCTCTTGTATACCTCTGTAAGGTCACCTCTCAACCTCCCTCGTCATCTTACACACATCAATAAAGAAAGGTAACTTTGAGGGTATGAGACGTGAATTGGCCAAGATAGACTGGCAATTGATTCTTAAAGGGTTGACGGTGGATATACAATGGAATGCATTTAAAGACTGCAGGGATGAACTACAACAATTGTTCATCCCTGGATGGTAAATGAATAAATCAGGGAAGGTAGTGCATTCGTGGATAACAAGGGAAATCAGGGATATTATAAAAAAAAGATGAAGCACACAAATTAGCCAGAGAAAGCAGCCTACCAGAGGACTGGGAGAAATTCAGAGTCCAACAGAGGAGGACAAAGGGCTTAATTAGGAAAGAGAAAATGGATTATGAAAGAAAACAGGCAGGGAACATAAAAACTGACTGCAAACGTTTTTATCGATACGTGAAGAGAAAAAGATTAGTTAAAACAAATGTATGTCCCTTGCAGTCAGAAACAGGTGAATTGATCATGGGGATCAAGGACATGGCAGACCAATTGAATAACTACTTTGGTTCTGTCTTCACTAAGGAAGACATAAATAATCTGCCAGAAATAGCAGGGGATTGCGGGTCAAACGAGATGGAGGAACTGAGTGAAATCCAGGTTAGCCGGGAAGTAGTGTTAGGTAAATTGAATGGATTAAAGGCCGATACAACTCCCCAGGGCCAGATAGGCTGCATCCCAGGGTACTTAAGGAAGTAGCCCCTGAAATAGTGGATGCCTTAGTGATAATTTTTCAAAACTCTGGAGTAGTTCCTGAGGATTGGAGGGTAGCTAATGTAACCCCACTTTTTAAAAAGGGAGGGAGAGAGAATACGAGGAATTACAGACCAGTTAGTCTAACATCGGTAGTGGGGAAATTGCTAGAGTCAGTTATTAAAGATGGGATAGCAGCACATTTGGAAAGTGGTGAAATCATTGGAATGGAATGGAATGTAAAACTTTATTGCCATTCAGACCTTGCGGTCTGAACGAAATTTCGTTACCTGCAGTCATACATATAGTAAATAATAAAACACACAATAAACATATATTTAACATCCACCACAGTGAGTTCACCAGACACCTCCTCACTGTGATGGAAGGCAAAAATCTTGTCTTTGTCTCTTCCCTTCTTGTTCTTCCTCTTCCTCTGTGCTGAGGCGACCCGGGAATCCGATGTTGTGACTGCACCGGGTGATGTAAATAGGTCCCGCGGGTGAACCGCGCTCCGCGTGCGGGCCGGTTCAACTCCGCGGCCTGGGGCAGTCGAAGCTGCCGCCCTCCAGTCCAGCGAACGCAGCTGTTGCCGACAAAGTTGCTGACAAATTGAACAAAGTCAGCATGGATTTACGAAAGGTAAATCATGTCTGACGAAACTTATTGAATTTTTTGAGGATGTAACTAGTAGAGTGGATAAGGGAGAACCAGTGGATGTGTTATATCTGGACTTTCAGAAGGCTTTCGACAAGGTCCCCCATAAGAAATTAGTATACAAACTTAAAACACACGGTATTGGCGGTTCAGTATTGATGTGGATAGAGAACTGGCTGGCAGACAGGAAGCAACGAGTAGGAGTGAACGGGTCCTTTTCAGGATGGCAGGCAGTGACTAGTGGGGTGTCGCAAGGCTCAGCACTGGGACTCATTGAAACATATAAGATTGTTAAGTGTTTGGACATGCTAGAGGCAGGAAACATGTTCCCGATGTTGGGGTAGTCCAGAACCAGGGGCCACAGTTTAAGAATAAGGAGTAAGCCATTTAGAACAGAGATGAGGAAACACTTTTTCCTCACAGATAGTGGCGAGTCTGTGGAATTCTCTGCCTCAGAGGGTGGTGGTGGCGGGTTCTCTGGATGCTTTCAAGAGATAGCTAGATAAGGCTCTCAAAAATAGCGGAGTCGGGATATGGGGAGAAGGCAGGAACAGGGTACTGATTGGGGATGTTCAGCCATGATCACATTGAATGGCGGTGCTGGCTCGAAGGGCCGAATGGCAGGCAGTGACTAGTGGGGTACTGCAAGGCTCAGTGCTGGGACCCAGCTATTTACAATATATATTAATGATTTGGACGAGGGAATTGAATGCAACATCTCCAAGTTTTCGGTTGACACGAAGCTGGAGGGCAGTGTTAGCTGTGAGGAGGATGCTAGGAGGCTGCAAGGTGACTTGGATAGGCTGGGTGAGTGGGCAAATGCCTGGCAGATGCAGTATAATGTGGATAAATGTGAGGTTATCCACTTTGGTGGCAAAAACAGGAGGGTAGACTATTATCTGAATGGTGGCAAATTAGGAAAAGGGGAGATGCAACGAGACCCGGGTGTCATGGCACACCAATCATTGAAAGTAGGCATGCAGGTGCAGCAGGCAGTGAAGAAAGCAAATGGTATGTTAGCATTCATAGCAAAAGGATTTGAGTATAGGAGCAGGGAGGTTCTAATGCAGTTGTACAGGGTTTTGGTGAGACCACACCTGGAGTATTGCGTATAGTTTTGGTCTCCAAATATGAGGAAAGACATTCTTTCCATAGAGGGGGTACAGAGAAGGTTCACCAGACTGATTCCTGGGATGTCAGGACTTTCATACGAGGCAGGGTAGGTGTCCAGATGCAACCTCGACCATCCTTTCCCCACCCGAGTCCCAGCAGCAGACTTGTTGAGGTGCTGATACATAGATACAAAGACAAAAGTTGCAGGAGTAGGCCATTCGACCCCTCAAATCCACAATCAGTACCCCGTTCCTGCCTTCTCCCCATATCCCTTGATTCCGCTAGCCCTAAGAGCTCCATCTAACTCTCTTTTGAATGCATCTAGTGAATCGGCCTCCGCTGCCTTTTGTGGCAGAGAATTCGACAAATTCACAACTCTCTGTGTAAAAATATTTTTCCTCATCTCAGTTCTAATGGCCTACCCTTTATTCTTAAACTGGTTCTGAAATCCCCAAACATCAGGAACATGGTTCCTGCATCTAGCGTGTCCAATCCCTTTATAATTTAATATGTTTCTATAAGATCCCCTCTCATCCTTCTAAATTCCAGTGTCTAGAAACCCAGTCGCTCCATTCTTTCATCATATGACAGTCCCATCATCCTGGGAATTAACCTCATGAACCTAGGCGGCACTCCCTCAACAGCTGAGCATAGCTACATTTTATTGCACCTCACCCACAATGCTGCACATTGGGAAAAGGGACAGGAACCATTGCTAACCACCCAGCACTGATGCAGGGTGGGTGTCCAGCTGAAACCTCGACATCCCCGAGGTGCTGAGCACTGAGATGCTGAGTGCTGGTACAGTTTACCACACCTTTTTTATTTGCACTAAATTTGTTATTTATTGAACTTTTTATTTTTTTTCCATTATATACAATGTTTATATATTCACATATTCTGGTGTGCTGCAGCAAGTAAGAATTTCATTGTCCCGTCCGGGACATATGACAATAAAACACTCGTGACTTAACCTCACCTGCAATGCTGGATCTCAGGGGGACATAAATTTTTGCCAACTACCTCGCCCAGGTCTAGGATGATCAGCCTAAACCTCGACCATTCCTTTCCCCACCCTTGTCCCAACAGCAGGCTTGTTGAGATGCTGAGTGTTAGTAGAGTTTATCACATCCCACCTGCGATACTGGATCTCAGGTGAAGGGACAGAGACTATTGCTAACCATTCAGGGTGGGTGTCCAACCAAAGCTCGACCATCCCTGAGGTGCTGAACGTTGGTACAGTTTACCTCTCTTCACCTGCAATGGTGCAATGGTGGACCTCGGGATAAGGGATGGAAATCATTGCCAACCGCCCAGATTTGATGCAGGGTGTGGAGCTGAAACCTCGACCGTTCTGGAGACGCGGAGCACTGAGTGTTGGTACAGTTCACTGCACCCCACCTGCGATGCTGGAACACAGGTGATGGGACAGGTCACAGCATCTCCCCCAGTGTCGCTCCACACCCGCCCTGCCCCTGGCGCTGCCGGCGAGTGGTCCCTCACGCGGCGAGGGGCCCAACATTTGCAACCTGAGTGGAGGGAGGGAGGGAGCGACCTCCCGGGCCCTGCTCGCCGGCTGCAACCTACATCATCCCGGATCACTCACTCACCCCGCAGGCCCGGCTCCAGCTCTGCGCCTCTGATGCCAGTGATCCGCACGGAGCGGCCGCTGAGGGTGGACAGGACGAGCCGCGGCCGCAGGAAGCGGGCACCGTCCCAGTGCAACGCCTGACCACGACCACTCGCCATCTTGCAGCGGGCCACTGCCGCACATGGGACATCCGGCACATGTCCCGCCCCCGGCCCAGCGCCATTGGATGCACGACACGTCCATCACACATCTGTCCCGCCCACCTACCAGATGGGTCACGTCCATCGTGCACGTGCCCCGCCCTCCCGCCCTCTGGGCACCACCATTGGCCACGGGCCGTGCCCATCACACGGAGACCCCGCCCCTTCATCACACCCCCGGCCCCCATTGGATGAAATCCACGTCCATCGTACCAAGAGCCCGCCCACCCCACCCTGCGCTCCCACCATTGGTCCGAAGCCACGTCCGTCACGTGCTCTGGTCCCGCCGCCAGGCACCTCTGGTCAACCCCGTCCCGCCCGCAACGCTCCCCGGCCACTTTTGGATGCACCACACGTCCGTAACACGGACAGCCCGCCCCTGCGGCCCACCGCCGACGGAGGAACCACACGTCCAACGATACGCGCACCTGAACCGCCCACCGAACCTTGTCCATCGCACTTAGAGCCAGTCCCTCTGCCGCTCCGTCCATCGCCTTTGGTCCCTGGCCGCGTCCTTCGCGCTCATGTCCCGCCCATCGGCCTCCGCCCATTGGTTAACTGCGCAGAACCCGCTCCACCCTCAGGCCGCGACCATTGGTTGCAACTCATGTCCATCGGGCTGAGATCCGGCCCACAGCTCTCTCCGGCCTCCGCCATTGGCTACCAGCCACGTCCATCACACTCTTTACCCGCCCACAGCTCTCTGGCCACTTTTATTGGAGGCCAGCCACATCCATCACGCCACGATCCCACCCACCTCTCTCTGATCACGCCCATTGAGTTCAGGTCCCGCCCACCCGTCTCTGGTGTAACCAAAGTCAAAGTCACAAGAGTACACAAAAGGCTGGAGAAACTCAGCGGGTGCAGCAGCATCTAAGGAGCGAAGGAGATAGGCGACGTTTTGGGTCGAGACCCTTCTTCAGACTGGTCAGGGATCAGGGAAACGAGAGATATAGACGGTGATGTGGAGAGATAAAGAACAATGAATGAAAGATATGCAAAAAAGTATTGATGATAAAGGGAACAAGCCATTGTAAGCTGTTTGTAGTGTGAAAATCAGAAGCTGGTGCGACTAGGGTGGGGGAGAGAGATAGAGAGAGAGGGAATGCCAGGGCCTGAGGGCTGAGGGAGAGGTGGGAAGGGGAGGAGACAGCAAGGGTTAACAGAATTGAGAAAATTCAATGTTCAAGCCCAGAGGATGCGGACTCCCCAAGCGGAATATGAGGTGCTGTTCCTCCAGCTTGCGGTGTTGCTCACTCTGGCCGCGGAGGAGGCCCAGGACCAAGAGGGCGGATACGGAATGGGAGGGGGAGTTGAAGTGCTGAGCCACCGGGAGGTCGGCTTGGTTATTGCGGACCGAGCGGAGGTGTTCGGCGAAACGATCGCCAAGCCTCCGCTTGGTCTCACTGATATAGATCATCTGGCATCTGGAGCAGCGGATGCAGTAGATGAGGTTGGAGGAGGTGCAGGTGAACCTCTGTCGGACCTGGAAGGACTGCTTGGGTCCCTGAAAGGAGTGGAGGGGGGAGGTGAAGGGACAAGTGTAGCATTTCTTGCGGTTGCAAGGGAAAGTGCCCAGGGAAGGGGTAGAGCGGGAGGGAAGGGAAGAATTGACAAGGGAGTTGCGGAGGGAGCGGTCTTTGCGGAAGGCAGACAGGAGGGGAGATGGGAAGATGTGGCGAGTGGAGGGGTCACGTTGGAGGTGGCGAAACTGGCGGAGGACTATGTGTTGTATTTGCCGGCTGGTGGAGTGAAAGGTGAAGACCAGGGGGACTCTGCCCTGTTTGTGAGTGGGGGAATGGGGAGAGAGGGCAGTGTTGCGGGGTATGAAGGAGACCCTGGTGCGAGCCTCCATCTGCAGTTCCTTCTTTAACTCAAAGTCAAAAGAGTTTATAGTCATGTGTCCCTGACAGGACACTGAAATTCTTTCTTTGCATAGCACAACAGAACATAGTAGGCATTGAATACAATTATATACTTAAATACACACATTAATTAATTAATTTAATTAATTAATTAATTAATTAATTAAGTGCAAATAACAGATGGAGGGGTATTAATGTTCAGAGTTTTGTCCGAGCCAGTCGACCAATGAATGAATGAATAGGTTTATTGGCCAAGTATTCACATACAATGAATTTGCCTTGATGCTCTGCCCACCAAGTGACAACATGACATACAGTTCAGTTAGGAATGACACATAAAACATTAAACATGATTGTGGATGATCAGCCATGATCATATTGAATAGCGATGTTACAAAACCGACCTTCAGTGCCGCTGCAGTTCTGCCACTGGCCATGTGTGCGACTTTGGCGCCTTTGGGGGGGGGAGGGCAGGATTAAAATGCAGTTTTGTACTGTTTATCGGAGAGGGATTTCCTCGGGTTGCGAGTCGAAGAAAAATCGATCAGACTTCCATTAGTTTAACAGCGTGACGGATCGCAATATGAGGACAAAAGAAAGGGTAAGTCGTTTATTTTACATATAAATTTGCTTCTTGGGGGTGGCTTTAATCTAATTTTACATTGCAAAAATGTGATTTGGGCCCCATACGAACCGGCAGTGTCTTTCCTGCCGATATGGGGTTCAAATTCACCGCAAATGCAACCTTCCAATTGATCGCGTTCCAGAAACACCCACTCACAAGATCATTATAATTCTCTTTTTTTTGGACAATCATGTCATAAGAGCATCTAAATCTTGTGTAATTGTTCTTCCATAATCAATATTTTTATACTAAATATACACAACAGCTTTAGCCACATTTATTGTGCAAAAAATAATACTTTTGATTATATTGAAAGTGGATGTTTCTAGATTAATTTATGGGAATTAAACATTAAATTCCTTCCATCTGGCATATGTTCATGACAGTGAGATTTAAAAATCATTTTATATTGTGAATTCTTGTGTGAATGGGATTAGTTTGTTATTTGGATACTTAGGCTATTTAAATAAAAAATCATTTTCTTAAGAAATGGAATCTACAGAACATTCTTAATGGGAAAGTAGTGGGCAGAAAGGCATGTCATGCTGGTTGGAAGAGCAAAAACTTGTAGTTTACAACGCAAAAATTGAAAAGTTGAGGAAAATCAAGGTGTACAAAGTTGCTTATTGGTTACAATCTGAGGAGTATGATGATGCTACTGATTATGATATGCCAATGTACCAGCTAGCAACTCATCTTCTCCATAAAGACTTGGTCTATTGCTAGAAATTGTAATTTATTTACCTATCTGTTACGGACTTACAGCATATAATACAATAATATTAAAGTTCTGATCTTGAGAATATCACATTTTTGAATTTTCAAGGCAGTCTGGGAGTTTATTACTATTTCCGTCACAATGATCAATTTTGTAATTAGCTACAATTAGGTAACTAACTAATTATAGGCTTTAATTTCAGGTCATCCAAGTAAGATGTTTTATATTTGTTTCCAAATGCTTCAATCTATAATAACTGAAAATGTAATTCAGTTCTCTTAATCTTTAAGAAAGTTATGGGCTTTTGACTGTCCTCGATCACAACTTTTGTGATAAGTCAAGGGACCAAGATTCTAATTTCCGAGTATGAAAATGGCCATAACTTTTTTAATACTGTAGATATGAAAGTAAATTAGGTGTCAAATTAAACTTATCTGTATGCTTTACCTGATGAGATAAATTGCAGACTTGTTTTTTAAAATCTCATAATTTTGTAACATTGCTACATTGAATGGCGGTGCGACTCGAAGGGCCGAATGGCCTACAATTGCACCTAATGTTATCTATTTTTAATGACACATAAAACATTAAACATTAAACCAAGTGGTCTTCTCTCCAGAGATGTCCCCATTCTTAAGGAAACGGGGTTCCCCTCTTCCATTTTAGATGAGGCTCTCACTAGGGTATCCTTGATATCCCGCAGCTCCGCTCTTGCTCCCCCTCCATCCATTCGCAACAAGGACAGAGTCCCCCTTCTACTCACCTTCCACCCACCCCATCAGCCGTCGCATACAGCATATATTCCTCCAACACTTTTGCCCCCTTCAATGGGATCCCACTACTGGCCACATCTTCCCATCCCCACCCCTTTCTGCTTTCCGCAGAGACCGTTCCCTCCGCAACTCCCTGGTCAACTTGTCCCTTCCCACCCAAACCACCCCCTCCCCAGGTACCTTCACATCTGGAAAAGGGAGAGGAGGGGTGTCTGCCTCACGGTCAACCCTGCATGGTGCTCAGACGTGGCAGTCCTATCCAACTCCTGCTCTCCACACCTGGAACATCTGGCGGTGAAGTGCCGTCCCTTCTACCTCCCAAGGGAATTCACCTCCATCATCCTGACTGCGGTCTACATCCCACCCCACGCAGACGTCTGTCTGGCACTGGAGGAGCTGCACGCCGTGGTCAACAAACAACAGATGTCTTACCCCAAGGCTTTTACCACCGTTGCTGGGGACTTCAATAGGGCAAACCTTAAGAAATCACTCCGTAACATCCACCAACATGTCTCCTGCTGCACCAGAGGACCAAACACCCTCGACCACTGCACCACCACCATCAAGAATGTCTATCACTCTATCCCTCGCCCTCACTTTGGTAAATCTGACCATACCACGGTGCTGCTTCTTCCTGCCTACAGGCAGCAATTGAAGAGCGCACCCCCAGAGGTGAGGACAGTACAGAGCTGGTCGGGGGGGGGGGGGGGGGGGGGGGGGGGGGGGGGGGGGGGGGGGGCGGCGGCAGAGGAACAACTCCAGGACTGCTTGGAGTCTAGACTGGGCAATGTTCAAGGACTCGGCAACTGCATCCCTACAAAAACCTTCCGAGTGTTTCCCAATCAGAAACCTTGGATGAACTTTGAGATCCACACTCTTCTGAAGACCAGACACCGGGCATTCATGTCTGATGATACAGTGGTCTACAAAAAGTCCAGATACGACCTTGGCAAGGCCATCAAAAAGGCCAAAAGGGACTTCTGCTCCAAGCTGGAGGATGAGACAGATGTTCGGCAGCTGTGGCGGGGCCTGAATGCAATCACCTCCTACAAGGCGAAATCAGGAGGTAGCTCGAATGTCGGCGTAGCATCACTCCCTGACGAGCTCAATGTGTTTTATGCACACTTTTATAGGGAGAACACTGATGTGCCTTCTTGAGCCCCCATTTGCTGTGATGGTATTTCAGTCTCAGTCACAGAGGCTGACTTCGGAAAATCCTTCAGCGGGGTGAACCCTCGAAAAGTGCCTGGACCTGATGGTATACCCAGTCATGTTCTAAAAACCTATGCAGACCAACTGGCTGGAGTTTTTACGGACATTTTCAACCTCTCAATTCTGAGGTCTAAGGTTCCCACCTGCTTTAAAAGGGCATCAATTATACTGGTGCCCAAGAAGAGTAAAGTGACGTCCCTCAGTGACTATTGACCAGTGGCACTAACGTCGGTGGTGATGAAGTGCTTTGAGAGGTTGATCATGGTGCAAATCAACTCCTACCTCGACAAAAACCTGGACCCTGCAGTTTGCCAACCGCCACAACACATCAACGGTGGTTGCGATCTCGCTGGCTCTCCACTCCGCTCTGGACCACTTGGACAACAAAAACTCATATGTCAGGCTGTTATTCATTGATTACAGCTCGGCATTTAATACAATCATCCTCTCCAAGCTGGTTACCAAACTCGCAGAATTGGGATCCTCGACTTCCTCATTCACAGGCCATAGACTGTTCGAATTGGTGAAAAGGTGTCAGCCTTGATAACAATCAGCACGGGAGCACCCTCAAGGCTGCGTACTCAGCCCCCTGCCGTACTCACTCTATATCCATGACTGCGTAGCTGTTCATAGTGCGAACTCCATCATCAGGTTCGCTGACGACACCACTGTTGTGGGATATATCACTGATGGGGACGAGTCAGAGTATAGAAGAGAGATCGATCGACTGACCAAATGGTGTCAGCTCGATAACCTGGCCCTCAACACCAGCAAAACCAAGGAACTGATTGTGGACTTTGGAAGTGTAGGATGGGGACCCACAGTCCCGTTTATATCAACGTGTGGATGGTTGAAAGGGTCAAGAGCTTCAAATTCCTGGGCGTGCACATTTCTGAAGATCTTTCCTGGTCCGAGAATACTGATGCAATTATTAAGAAAGCACATCAGCGCCTCTACTTCCTGAGAAGATTACGGAGAGTCGGTTTGTTAAGGAGGACTCTCTCTAACTTCTACAGGTGCACATTAGAGAGCATGCTGACCGGTTGCATCATGGCTTGGTTCAGCAACTTGATCACCCTGGAGAGGAAAAGACTACAAAAAGTAGTAAACACTGCCCAGTCCATCATTGGCTCTGACCTCCCTTCCATCGAGGGGATCTATCACAGTCGCTGCCTCAAAAAGGCTGGCAGCATCATCAAGGACCCACACCATCCTGGCCACACACTCATCTCCCCGCTACCTTCAGGTAGAAGGTACAGGAGCCTGAAGACTGCAACGGCCAGGTTCAGGAATAGCTACTTCCCCACAGCCATCAGGCTATTAAACTTGGCTCGGACAAAACTCTGAACATTAATAGCCCACTATCTGTTATTTGCACTTTATCAGTTTATTTATTCATGTGTGTATATATTTGTATAATGGTATATGGACACACTGATCTGTTATGTAGTCATGCCTACTATGTTTTGTGCTGAAGCAAAGCAAGAATTTCATTGTCCTATCAGGGACACATGACAATAAACTCTCTTGAATCTTGAATCTTCACCTGCAACCACAGGAGATGCAACACCTGCCCCATTATCTCCCTCCTCGACTCTATCCAATGACCCAAATAGTCTTTCCAGGTGAGGCAGAGGTTCACTTGCACCTCCAACCTCATCTGTATCCGCCGTTCCGGGTGTCAACTTCTGTACATCGGCGAGACCCAGCGCAAATTGGAGGAACAGCACCTCATATTTCGCTTGGGTAGTTTACACCCCAGCGGTCTGTTCATTGACTTCTCTAACTTCAAATAGGCCTTGCTTTCCCTCTCTCTCCATCCCCTCCCCCTTCCCAGTTCTCCCATCAGTCTTGAGGGCCTGTCCCACTTGGCGATTTTATCGGCAACTGCCGGCATCATTGACTTAAGTATCAGGTCACCGAAAAATTTGCGGCGTGATGCGGCGGTGACGCGGCATGATGACATAAGACGCGTGGTGTTGTTTCAAGTGTTGCAACATTTTTTTTGTCACCGCTGGATTTTGAAATCTTCAAAATCTTTTGGAGACACTGATATGACGCGGGCTGTCGCCGAAAAAATCGGCAACTGGGACAGGCCCTTTACTGTCTCCGACTATTCAATCTTTGTCCCACCCACTCCCCTGACATCAGTCTGAAGAAGGGTCTCGACCCAAAACGTCGCCCATTCCTTTTCTCCAGAGATGCTGCCTGTCCCGCTGAGTTTCTGCAGATTTTTGTGTCTTACCAAGTGGTCTACTGTATCTGCTGCTCCACATGTGGATTCTGGCCATGGACCCCGACAGTCCTTTCTGGTTAGGCAGAGGTTCACTTGCACCTCCTCCGACCTCAACTACTGTATCCGTCGTTCAAGGTGTGTACTCCACTTACTTAGCCTCTACAGCCTTCTGTGGCAAAGAATTCCACAGATTCACCACCCTTAAGAAATTAAACCAAACGTAGACTGGTCGATCGTTCCGCTGAACACCTCTGCTCAGTCCGCCTGAACCTACCTGATCTCACGGTTGCTAAACTCCCCCTCCCATTCCCACACTGGCCTTTCCGTCCTGGGACTCCTCCATTGTCAGAGTGAGGCCCAATGCAAATTGGCGGAACAGCACTCATATTTTGTTTGAGCAGCTTACAACTCAATAGTCTGAAGTTTTATTTCTCTAACTTCAACTAACCCTTGCATCCCCTCTCTCTTCATCCCTCCCCCACCCTAGTCGTCGTAATAATCTCGCTGTCATCCTGATGAGTTTGATTGTCTGTATAACTCGTTATCACCCACCCCACAGACAGCAATAGACCGTTCCCTTAATCATCGTTACTGCTTTGCATATCTTTCATTCATGTGTTCTTTATCTCTCTACTTCACCGTCCATATCGTTCATTTCCCTTTCCCCTGACTCTCAGTTTGAAGAAGGGTCACAATCCGAAACATCACCTATTCCTTTTCTCCAGCGATGCTGCCTGACCCACATTTTGTGTCTATCTCTGATTCAACCCATTGGATTCAGGCCAAGCCCATCATGCTCATATCACGCCCGTCAGTCTATGACCATGCTTATTGATTTCAGGCATCGCCCGCCAGTCTCAAGCCCCAGATAAATACAAAATGCTGGAGTAACTCAGTGGGACAGGCAGCATCTCTGGAGAGAAAGAATGGGCGACGTTTCGGGTGTGAAGGAGGGCCTCGACCCGAAATGTCACCCATTCCTTCTCTCCAGATGCTGCCTGTCCCGCTGAGTTACTCCAGCATTTTGTGTCTATCTTCGGTTTAAACAAGCATCTGCAGTTCCTTCCTACACAGTCTCAAGCCCCACCTACCTGTCCGAAACTCCATCGATTTCAACTTTCTCCATCAGTTTTAAACCCCAGATGCTGATTTACAAAAAGGACACAAAATGCTGGAGTAACTCAGCGGGTCAGTCAGCGTCTCTGGAGAGCTTTATTTATTTTTTTGGCCCACGACAGAAATGTCAGTATGGAAATGGGAAGGGGAGGTAAAATAGTTAGCAACCGGTAGATCCAGCAGGCCATGGCAGACTGAGCACAAGTGCTCAGTGAAATGGTTGCACAGTCTATGCTTGGTCTCAACCGATGTACAGGAGGCCACTTTGGAAACACCAAAAGCCGTAGCTGCGGCCCGACCCACAAAGTTACTCCAGCGCTTTGTGGTTTTTTTTTTTGTAAACCAGTATCTACAGTTTTATGTTTCTACAGACGAGAAGGGAGCCTGAGAAACAGGGAGAATGGAATTAAGTCCTTACTGGACGCGCAAAGTTTGAGGGGATGTAATCAAAATGGCAGTGGTTTATGGTGGATATTAGACATTTACCCGTTGAATTCAGTAAATTCAATCAGGTAAAGAACCTCTGACCAGGATGGCCGAGTGGTTCAGGCGTTGGACTTAAGATCCAATGGACACATGTCCGCATGGGTTCAAACCCCACTCCTGGTATTAAGATTTTTGTAACAACCAGTGAACTGATTTTATGTGGCACAGTGATGCAGCTGTAGACATGCTTGTCTCAGAGACCAGAGTTCGATCCTGACCTCGGGTGCTGTATTTGCAGCTTTTTCACGTTCTCCCTGTGGGTTTTGACCACTTGGGTTTTCGCCGGGTCCCCCGGTTTACTCCCACATGCCTACCTTCTTACCTTCCGCGCCCTCGAGGTCGGCTGTGGGGAACAAGGGCTGAAGGTGGCCGGGTTAGAAGAGGGACGACGGTTCACGGGACGACTGGAATGGAGGCAACGGCTGCAACGGGCATTTGTGGCCAACGACAGCTGGGACTGGGTCACGGGTCATGCCTCTTGCATATGAACTCAGTGGGATGTTCTGTACTGACCAGGGAGTTTTTACTTATGTACGAGGATATTCTTGCTGAGTTGTGTGCAAAAAAAATATTGCACACAACTCAGCAAAAAAATATTTCACTGTACCTGGTATACGTGACAATCAAAGTCAAGTCAAAAGAGTTTATTGTCATGTGTCCCTGACAGGACAATGAAATTCTTTCTTTGCTTAGCACAACACATAGTAGGCATTGACTACAAAACAGATCAGTGTGTCCATATACCATTATATACGTAAATACACACATTAATAAATAAATTGATAAAGTGCAAATAACAGATAAAGGGGTATTAATGTTCAGAGTTTTGACCGAGCCAAGTTTAATAGCCTGATGGCTGTGGGGAAGTAACTATTCCTGAACCGGGTCATTGCAGTCCTCAGGCTCCTCTACCTTCTACCTGAAGGTAGCAGGGAGATGAGTGTGTGGCCCGGATGGTGTGGGTCCTTGATGATGCTGCCAGCCTCTTTGAGGCAGCGACTGCGATAGATCCCCTCGATGGAAGGGAGGTCAGAGCCGATGATGGACTGGGCAGTGTTTTTGTAGTCTTTTCCGCTCAAGTTGCCGATCCAAGCCACGATGCAACCGGTCAGCATGCTCTCTACTGTGCACCTGTAGAAGTTATAGAGAGTCCTCCTTGACAGACCGACTCTCCTTAATCTTCTCAGGAAGTAGAGGCGCTGATGAGCTTTCTTAATAATTGCATCTGTGTTCTCGGACCAGGAAAGATCTTCAGAAATGTGCACGCCCAGGAATTCGAAGCTCTTGACCTTTTCAACCATAGACCCGTTGATATAAACAGGGCTGTGTGTCCCCATCCTACTCCTTCCAAAGTCCACAATCAGTTCCGTGGTTTTGCTGGTGTTGAGGGCCAGATTATTGTGCTGGCACCATAGGAACAGTCGCTCGATCTGTCTTCTATACTCTGACTCATCCCCATCAGTGATACATCCCACAACTGTGGTGTCGTCAGCGCAGTCATGAGTATAGAGTGAGTACAACAGGGGGCTGAGCACGCAGCCTTGAGGTGCTCCCGTGCTGATTGTTATTGAGTCTGACACATTACCACCAATACGAACAGACTGTGGTCTGTGAATGAGGAAGTCGAGGATCCAATTGCAGAGGGATGCGCAGAGACCCAGTTCTGCGAGTTTGGTAACCAGCTTGGAGGGGATGATTGTGTTAATAATAAAGAAACCATAACCTTAGCTTTCACCCCACAGAACTTAGTTCTGTATACCTTGATTCTACCCTTTCCCCATGTCCATACTCTTCTCACTTACACCCACGAAACCTCCATTGCCTTCCACCACCATAACAGTTTCAGTTTCCAGATTTTCACCACGAATGTCTCCCCATACCTACATTCCACACCAGGATGGTGTGAAAGCCCCCCCGATTCTTTGAACATAGGCCCAACTAATTTGTGCACCCCCTCCACTCCACTTTTTTTAAATTTAGAGATACAGCTTGGAAACAGGCCCTTCCGCCCACCGCGTCGACCATCGATCACCCGCTCACACTTGTTGTATGTTATTTCATCCGCTCCCGACACACTAGGGGCAATTTACAGAAGCCAATTAACCTACAAACCCGCACATCTTAGGGCCGGTATATTTTTTGCACACAGTTTAGCAAGGCTATCCTCGTACATAAGTACATATGCCCTGGTCAGTGCAGAACAGCCCACTGAGTTCGTATGCAAGAGTGCCCAGGCTTTGGGGCCGTTTCCCAGTCCCAGCTGGAGTTGGCCACAGCTGTCTCCATTCCGGTCGTCCCTCTCCTCGCCCAGCCACCTTCAACCCTTGTTCCCCAGGGATACCTCCTGCAGACGACCTTGAGGGCGCAGAAGGTAAGACCCCTCCCCCCCCCCCCCCCCCCCCCATACTGACCCTGGCCTCTTCCACTGCAGAGTGCAGCCACACACAAATTGGAAGAACGCAACCTCATCTGCTCCTTGGGTAGCTTATAACCCAGCTGGAGTAACTCAGCGGGACAGGCAGCATCTCTGGAGAGAGGAAATGGGTGACATTTCAGCTCGAGACCCTTCTTCAGTCTGAAAGTCAGGAGAAAAGGAAACGAGAGATGTTTGTGTGGTTGAAGACTGTCACTTTCTTTATTGGCCTAAAATCATGCCTGAGCTTAAAAAAAACTCTTCTAAGTGTGATGAAGACACAAGGAGCTGCAGGTGTTGGAACCTTGAGCAAAATTCAAAGTGCTAGAGGAACTCATCGGATCAGGCAGCCCTCCACAGATCTGTAGAGAGGTAGTAAAGAATTTAACGTCAAGATATTGCCCTGCAGATTAGCATAATTGTCAGATTGCTACATTTTATTTATATGGGCGGCACGGTGCCGTAGTGGTAGAGTTGCTGCCTTACAGCACCAAAGATTCGGGTTCGATCCTGACTACTGGTGCTTGTCTGTGCAGAGTTCATACGTTCTCTCCCCGACCAGCTTGGGTTTATCTCCGAGATCTTCAGTTTCCTCCCACACTCCAAAGACATACAGGTTTGTAGGTTAATTGACTTGGTGTTAATGTAAAATTGTCCCTAGTGTGTGTAGGATAATGTTAGTGTGCAGCGATTGCTGGCTGGTGTGGACCCTGGTGGGCCAAAGGACCTGTTTCCGCGCTGTATCTCTAAACTAAACTACCTCTTGCATAGCATGTGTTCCAGATCGTATCCGCAATGGATTTCACATTTCCTTGGATTGGTACCCCGTCTCCCCCCAACCCACACTGCAGAATCCATACAGTGGTTCCCTGCTGCACTACACTGTCCCTGCACAATCCTGCAGTGCTTCCCAGCTGCACATTCCATGCACTGCTTCCCTGTACATGGCTTCATTGCTGCACAATGCCTGCATTGATACCCCGTTGTGCTTCCTTTACTTGCTGCACTGCACAAACCCTGCCTGCACTGCTCCCCTATAGCACTGCACGCATCCACTGGGTGGTGCCTCACCAATAGTGTCTCGACCCTTCCTTCTTTATTGTTTTGTTAGTATGTGTCAAATGTATGTTTTAGTGTATCTTTAGTTTGTTTTATGTGGGGTTGGGAGGTTGGGGGAACTTTTTTTTAATCTCTTACCTCGACAGAGATGCATTTCTTTCTGTATCGTATCTCCGTCTGCACTGCGGCCTAACATCGTGGAGTTGGCGGCCTTTCCTGGAGACCGACGGGCGCTCCAACCGCGGGAGCCTGCGGGACTTAACATTGTGGAGCTGACTATTCCTGTCGGGGATCAACCTTGGGAGTCCATACCGCGTGAGCCTGCAGACTTTAACATCGTGGAGCTTGCGCTATTCTGGTTAGAGACCGACTTCGGGAGCTCCTAGCCGCAGGAGCTTCGACCACACTGACCGCAGGAGAATAAAGAGGGAAGAAGATTGGACTTTGTTGCTTTCCATCACAGTGAGGAATGTGGGGAATCTGCTGCGGTGGATGTTTATGTTAACTTTTATGTAGTTGTGTGTCTCGTTGCTTTTTTCAGTATGGCTGTAAGGTAAATCGAATACCACTGAACTTTAATTGGTACATGTGACAGTAAAAGACCTTGAACCTTGTACACGTTACTGTTTTTTCACTGCGCCACCTTTGTCCATACTGCTCCCTACTGCACCATCTAGGCTTTGCTTCTCTGCAGCATTGCACAATCCTTGCTGCATCTCCTGCACTGCGTCCCTGTTGCACAATCCATGCATTGCTTGCTTGCTTCCCTGCACAATTCCCGTAATGCTTTCCTTGCTGCATTCAACATTCCTGCATTTCTCCCCTGCTCTGCTGCACGATACCTGCATTGTTTCCCCAGTTGGTCTGCTCATTTATTGCAATGGCTGTACAATTTATGCAATGCTTACAGCACTGCACAATGCTGGCACTGCTACCGTTCTGCATAATAACATGCACTGCATGATTCCTGCAATACTCTCCTTGCTGCACTACACAAACCCTGCATTGCTTCCCTGCTGCACTCCATTGACCCTGCATTACCCCTCTGTTGCACTGGACATTCACTGCATTTCTTCCCCGCTGGTACACAATACCAGTGTGAGATATGAAAAAATTACAAAGCTGTTTGAGACAAAGTCAGGCAAAGAAGTGTTTATTAAGATAATATTCTGCAGAATAGGTGCCTCTCCTTTTCTGTCCCCTAGAGGCACACCAAAGTCAGGAAAGTAAGCCCCCTTATACACACAATTCTACTGGCGTAACCTCCCCTCTGGCTCTTCCCAATCAGAGCACTGAGGTGCACAGTCTATAGGTACGTCCCCCAGTACGTCCTACATCATACATCCCATGTTCATCCATGTGCATGGTAATGAGCAGTTTCTCAACCAGGGGCGTGTAAGTAATATTCATTTATTTCATTAAGCATGCTCTGTTGTAATTGAACTGGCCTAGTTTCTTGTTATTTTATTTGAAAAGCTAGTATCTGGTGAGTTTGTTACTTTTTATCCCGAATTTCTCTCTGTTCTATATATCGTTACTTTATATTCCACTAACAGTCTGGCTTTTGTTGAAACCTTTTTTCTTTCTAAGCTATATTTTTCTATTCCTAGTTTAAATCAACTATGTCTGTTAACCCCTTTTCTCACACCAGCGTTGTTTCTCCGTTGGTCTGTTCATTTCTTGCATTGGCGGTACAATTTATGCAATACTTACAGAACCGCGCAATGCTGGAACTGCTTGCCTTCTGTACAATCCCTGCAATACTATCCTTGCCGCACTGCACAACCCCTGCACGGCTCCCCTATCGCACTGCACATTTCTTGCACCGTTTCTTCGTTTCCACAACCCACGCGTTGCTTTCTAAACTACACATTGTCGCACTGCATAATCCACGCACTGTCCGACCCCCTGCAGCACTGCCTAATCCTGTATGCACGGGTTTGTGGGCTGCATGATCTTTCGGAAGCGCTTGCAGATTCCTCGCACCGCTGCACAGTGTATCCCGCTGCATTCACGCCCCGCGATCCCTCCTCCCCGCTTCACTGTCACTTCCTGCGTCGCCGAGCCGATGCCGGCTCCTGCAGGGGTGCGAAGTCCACGCGTCCCGGGCGGCGGCGGCGGCGGCGGTGGGGCAGTCGCTGCTGCTGCCGGGCGGAGAGAGGCTGGCGCCGGGACAGGGAGCAGCCGCAGCCGCAGCCATGGCGAGCCGCCCGCTCTTCCGTGCCCTCATCATGGGCCCTCCCGGCTCTGGAAAGGGAACCATGTCGGAGCGCATCGCCAAGAGCTTCGGGCTGAAGCAGCTCTCCAGCGGGGAGGTGCTGCGCGCCAACATCCGCGACCACACAGGTAGCGGGGGAAGGGGGAGAGGAGGGGGTGGGCAGGGAGGGGAGGGGGTGGGCAGGGAGAGGAGGGGGTGGGCAGGGAGGGGAGGGGGTGGGCAGGGAGGGGAGGGGGTGGAGGGGAGGGGAAGAGGGGAGTGGGAAGGAGAGGGAGGGGAGGGGATAGAGGGGAGGGTGTGGAAGAGGGGAGGGGAGGAGTTGAGGGAGGGGGTGGAAGAGGGGAGGTGAGGAAGGGGATGGATGGGGTGGAAAGAGAAGAGTGGAATGGGAAGGTGAGGGAAGTTGAATGAGGGGATGAGGGAAGTTGGGTGTGGGAGGGCAAGGGATGGAGAGAGGTGGTGGGAAAGGGAGGGGAGTGTAGCATCCCTGTCCACCCGTCCACCCCCCCCCCCCCCCCCCCCCCAATCCCCGGCTTGTATTCCACCCCTATCTACCCCGGCTCTATCTCCACCACCCTCGGGCTCTATCCCCTACCCCCGGGTCGCTATCCCCGCTCATTCCTCTGGATTCCCCCCTCTCCCCACCCAGCTCCGGGCTCCGCCTGGGCTTACATCCAACCTCCCCCCCGCACCGCCTCTCTGCCGGGCTGAGTGGGCAAGTCGCACAATGCGCGGAACAACGTCAGCAGTTAGCGATGGTCTGGCCTCATCTGGAGACGCAGAGACTGCGGCTGCTGGAGCCAGAGAGCAACAAAAAACAACCGCGACAACCTGCTGGAGAACTCAGAGGGTCGCTCGGGCTCAGACTGATGAAGGGTCCCGATCTTTCGAAGACGCCCGCCAGTGCATTCCCCTCCACTCATCTTGCCCGAGCTGCCGAGTCCCCCCTCCAGCGCTTTGTGTATTGGCCTCGCTATCTAATATTTTCATCGTGTCAAGTTCTCCCCGCGTTGTTTACACTGTGGCCTTTGAATCCGAAGAGTGTAGCCTCAACATCCACTGAGGAGACCCGAGCATATTTCAAAAGTGGAGAGACTCCCGGTTCGCGCACAAGACCGAACAGTGGAGTTTTTGTTGTTGTTTTTGTGGGAAGCCTCACGTTGCAGTAGTTAATCTTCACCAAGGCCGACAAAATGCATCGTCAGCCTGCAGTGTGTTTCTGCACATTGTCTGCCCTTAGTGTTTTACATTAGTGGTTGATTACCGCGAGTAGTGGTTGATTACCAGAAATACCTCACTGGTAACAAAGGACTTTGGTTGTGGTGAAGTTATGAAAGGTGCCAAATAATTGCAAGTTCACCATTTTCATGCAAACTGATCAGACCTTCCTCTTGCGGAATAGAATATCAGTCCAACTCCCACTTGTTTAACTGTGTGAGAAGGAACTGCAGACGCTGGTTTAAACTGAAGATAGACACAAAATGCTGGAGTAACTCAGCGGGACAGGCAGCATCTCAGGAGAGAAAGAATGGGTGACATTTCGGGTCTGAAGAAGGGTCTTGACCCAAAAAGCCACCCGTTCCTTCTCTCCAGAGATGCCGCCTGTCCCGTTAAGTTTTTTAGCGTCATAGAGTGTGGAAACGGGCCCTTCGGCCCAACTTGCCCACACCGGCCAATATGTTGCAGCTATTCTAGTTCCTCCTCCGTGCGTTCGGTCCATATCCCTCCAAACTTGTCCTATCCGTGCACCTATCCAACTGTTTTTCAAACATTGGGATAGTCCCTGCCTCAACTTCCTCCTCTGGCAGCTTGTTCCATACACCCACTACCCCTTGTGTGAAAAAGTTACCCCTCAAATTCCTATGAAATCTTTTCCCCTTCACCTTAAAACGATGTCTTCTGGTCCTCAATTCCCTTACTCTAGGCAAAAGATTCTGTTCATCTACCCGATCTATTCCTCTCACGATTTTATACACCTCAATGAGATCACCCCTCATCCTCCTGTGCTCCATGGAATAGAGACCCAGCCTACTCAACCTCTGCCTGTAGCTCACACCCTCTATTCCAGTCAACATCCTCGTAAATCTTCTCTGAACCCTTGTAGCTTGACAATAGCTTTCCTATAACCTGATGCCCAGAATTTGTGTCAGCCTTGCTCTTCAATTCAGTTAAGACTGATGAAAGCACAAGGGTGACATCTGAGGAAGCGCCTCGATCCGAAACGTCGCCTATTCCTTCGCTCCATAGATGCTGCCTCACCCACTGAGTTTCTCCAGTATTTTTGTCTACCTTTGCTTTTTCCCGCATCTGCAGTTCTTTCTTACACACAGGGTTATGCTTATAAAGAATAGCAATAATTAGTATCTTTGAGAAGGAGGTAATGTGTACATGTTTAATTGCAACCTTTGTAATAGGTGGTTGGGAGGTTTATTGCCACGTGAAAGATAGGGTTGCTTGAGTATTTTTTGCACAGCTTCTTTACGGCCTGTTCTGCATGCACAGCAGGTCTGGTAAGGGAAAGGCATAAACTGGCTGAACAGTAGGTCCTTGTATCAAGAACAATAAAACTGCCGTATCAGTGTAGTATTGAAAAGTTCAGTAAAACGTAACCTTTTTTGGCATACAGTGTGTGTCCTCATTCAGTTGATGTGAATTGTGTTGGGTTTATACACTATATGTTTAGATCTTTGAGCGACACGGTGGCGCAGCGGTAGAGTTGCTGCCTTACAGCACCAGAGACCCGGGTGCGATCCAGACCTCGGGTGCTGTCTGTACAGAGTTTGCACGTTCTGGGTGCCCCGGTTTAACCCACAATCCAAAGATGTGTGGGTTTGTCGGTTAATTGGCTTCTGTAAATTGCCCCGAGTGTGTAGGATAGAACTAGTGTACGGCTAATTGGTCGACATGGACTCGGTGAGCTGAAGTGCCCGTTTCCGCGCTGTATCTCTAAACTAAAGTAAACAAGGTCCTGTAAAAGGACACAAAGTGCTGGAGTAATTCAGCGGGTGAGGCAGCATCTCTGGAGAACATTTGAATAGATGATGTTTCGGGTCGGGACCCTACCTTGGATCTTTAAATCATTATTAAAGCGGCAACAACTTGTGTTTCTAAAGTCTGAAGAAGGGACCCAACTGGAAACGTTGTTTTGTACATTTCCATCCACAGACGTTGCCTGATCCTGACCTGCGGCATTCCTCCAGCATTTTGTTTAATTTGGCCTGACTCCCGGCAGCTGCAGTGTCTCGTGTCTCTATATTGAGGCTGCATTAGATTTGCTGATCTTGCAGCTGGCTGATCTGAAATGCTGAGTAATGAGCTTTCATTTGCAGATTAATCTGGCGACATTCTGAAGCGTGGCACAGAAAGTCAGTTTAGAGATACAGCGTGGAAACCGACCACTGATCTCCCGTTCACCAGTTCTAGATCTCCCGTTCACCGGTTCTATCCTACACGCCAGCGAGTTTGCAAGCTCATTAACCTACAAATCGCCATGATTTTAGGATGTGGGAAGAAACCGGAGCACCCAGTGAAAATCCACGCGATCACAGGGAGAAAGTACAAATTCCACACGGACTGAGCTCATTGTCAGGATCAAACCCGGGTCCTCGGCACTGTAAGGCAGCAACACTACCACCGTGCCACTGTGGTGTCCAAATGAAGTGCTGTTGAAATGTGTTCACTTTGATAGCATAGGACAATGCCTATTATTTAGATTAATACCATTTGAAATCTTTGTTTTTCTGGAATAGAATATCATTACTACCCCCTCCCCCCCCCCCCCCCCCCCCCCCCAGTCGTCCGACTAGTTTAACTGTGTGGGAAGGAACTGCAGATGTTGGTTTAAACCGAAGATAGACACAAAATGCCGGAGTAACTCAGCAGGTCAGGCAGCATCTCTGGAGAGAAGGAATGGGTGAAATGTTTCGGGTTGGGTCTGAAGACGGGTCTCGACGTGAAACGTCACCCATTCTTTCTCTCCAGAGATGCTGTCTGTCCCGCTGAGTTACTCCAGCATTATGTGTCGATCTCAGGTTTAAAGGTTAATTGGCTTCTGTAAATTGTAAATTGTCCCTGGTCTGCCGGATAGTGTTAAGGTACGGGCTGATCGTTGGTCAGAACGGTCTCGGTGGGCTGTTGCTCTAAAGCCAAAGAGACTATAAAATGCAAGAATGTGATCAATTATTCCCATATCAACAATTACAGAATTGTCTGCTAACTTTGAGGGGAAAAGCTTGTCGGACATTCTCTACTGTCTAATCCTTATCTAATGTTGGCTGTTAATTCACAAGGTAAAGCCTATTTTTGAATTGGAACCATGATACTTTATCACTTGTTTGCTGAACCTTGGACCTGTCGTGTCATGAACAGTAGTAGCTGCGCTGCTTCGAGTGGCAATAAAGTATGCTCAGCGATCGCTTCGCTGAACCCCTCCGCTCAGTCCGCCTAAACCTACCTGGGCTCCCGGTTGCGAAACACTTTAACTCCCCCTCCCATTCCCACACTGTCCTTTCTGCCCTGGGCCTCCTCCATTGTCAAAAGGGAGACGTCTCCCTCTCCCCTGACTCTCAGTCTGAAGAAGGATCTCGACCCGAAATGTCACCGATTGCTTTTCTCCAGCGATGCTGCCTGACCCATTGTGTAGCTTCAGCGCCTAAGACAGGTTCAGATGGATGTGGAGCAAATTCGGGCGGGGGGGGGGGACAGGTGTAAATGGTGCATCTTGGTCAGTATGGCAAGTTGGGCTGAGGGGCCTGTTTTCCATGCTGTATGACCCCAAGGCTCATTGTATCCTTTTCTTTATCCAGGTTTACTAGTTAGATAAGCTAAATGTAACTTTTACAACCATTAATAAATTAAACACAACCAAAGTTCAGCAGCATTGAACCACATCGAGCTGTGCTGCGACTGTGGATTATTTTTAATGTCTTGCTCGGGGCTCTTTTGCATTTTACTCAAAAATGCACCCAGTTTGTGAAGAAAAGTGAAATTTCATGACAAAATTAACCACACACGATGAGTAATAGTTTCTCAGACTCACAAGGGCCTGTCCCACATTTTTCCGGCGACTGCCGGCGTCATTGACTGACGTAGCAGTGTCCTGCGAACATTTCAAAATCCAGCGTCGACCAAATAAATGTTCTCTGAAGAAGGGTCCCAACCTGAAACATCACTCTTTCCTTCTCTTCAGAGATGCTGCTTGTCCCGCTGAGTTACTCCAGCAGTTTGTGCCTATCTTCCTACTCAAGATGAGTAATTGTTTCACTTTGGGCAGGTTGGGGCACCTCCTGTCAGTGTTGCAGTGCCAATGCTCGGGCCTTACGTGATGTTTGCTTCTCTCTCCCCACCCCGGAACCCCTCACCAATTCCATGCGGTGACCTTGCCAGACAGCAAGGGTGACACAAAATGCTGCAATAACTCAGTGGGACAGGCAGCATCTCTGGAGAGAAGGGATAGGTGACGTTTTTGGGTCGAGACTCTTTTTCAGACTGAGAGTCAGAGAAACAATGACTCGTCTTGTGTGGCTGATTTCGTAATTAAATTTACCATGGGGTAAGCATGCTGCAGAATCACGTGGAACACAGAACAGCACAGGAATGGGCCCTTCAGCCCACTTTGTTTTTTGCCGAACGTAATAGACATCACCAGCAGGGTGAAACTTAAGTCCCGCTGAGATACTCCAGCATTTTGTTCTGTCTTCGGTGTAGAACCAGCATCTGCAGTTACTTCCTACACACTCTTATAAGACAGCATCTCCGAGTGACAAAGTGGTTAAATAGGACCTTACACTTGTCTGTAACAATAGTAATACGGTGTTTCCTGTGTTGCAGAGGTTGGATCGCTTGCCAAGTCGTTTATTGATAAAGGGAAACTGGTGCCCGATAATGTAATCACTCGATTAATACTGCAAGAATTAAAGAATATAGATCAGTACAGCTGGCTGCTGGATGGTAAGGCACTGACCGACCTCTGACTGGGCACTAACGATGCAGCAAAGTATGGTACTCGGAAGCAAAGATTCTAGAGCGCTCTATGATCTTTGCTCGGACGTGACTCACCAATTTGTATCAGTGTAACACAGGTGTAAAGTCTTATCTTGATGTTTGAATTCTTGCAGACAAGGCAAGATATCATGGCTGGTTACTTGGAATAATCTGTGGGTACGGAAATCAAGTTTACATGTAGGTAGTACATGATACAACACAGCAAAATCACACCTTATGATAACCCCTTATTTACTTAGCTTTGTTTGGTAAAGCCAACTAGCTTGTGAGAGATAAGACACAACAGTGTCTATACAACTATATAAACAGAGTGCAGGCAGCTCCCAGCTTAGACAATGAATGAATGAATGATCCTTATTGTCACATGCACCTAGGTACTGTGAAATGCGTTCTTCAGACTGGTCAGGGATCAGGGAAACGAGAGATATAGACGGTGATGTGGAGAGATAAAGAACAATGAATGAAAGATATGCAAAAAAGTATCGATGATAAAGGAAACAAGCCATTGTAAGCTGCTTGTAGTGTGAAAATGAGAAGCTAGTGCGATTAGGGTGGGGGAGAGATAGAGAGAGAGAGAGAGGGAATGCCAGGGCCCGAGGGCTGAGGGAGAGGTGGGAAGGGAGGGAGACAGCAAGGGTTAACAGAATTGAGTCAATTCAATGTTCAAGCCCAGAGGATGCAGACTCCCCAAGCGGAATATGAGGTGCTGTTCCTCCAACTTGCTTGTGTGGAATGTACTGTGTGCAGTTTTGGTCTGCAAATGTGAGGAAGGACATTCTTGCTATTGAGGGAGTGCAGCGCAGGTTCATAAGGTTAATTCCCGGGATGGCGGGACTCATATGTTGATAGAATGGAGTGGCTGGGCATGTACGTTCTGGAATTTAGAAGGATGAGAGGGGATCTTATTGAAACATGTAAGATTATTAAGGGTTTGGACACGCTAGAGGCAGGTTCCCAAAGTTGTGGGGTCCAGAACCAGGGGTCACAGTTTAAGAATAAGGGGTAAACCATTTAGAACGGAGATGAGGAAAAACGTTTTCACACAGAGGGATGCTTTCAAGAGAGAGTTAGATAGAGCTTTTAAAGATAGCGGAGTCAGGGGATATGGGGAGAAGGCAGGAACGGGGTATTGATTGTGGATGATCAGCCATGATCACAGTGAATGGCGATGCTGGCTTGAAGGGCCGAATGGCCTACTCCTGCACCTATTGTCCATTGTCTATAACAGGGCTGCCAACATTGGGTGAGAGTTGAGAGTGAGAAATTGCGAGGGAGTGTGGTGACCGGGGGAGGGAGGGTGTGGGAGGGGGGGTGTCCCCCTTCCCACGATGGGGACCTTTTGCATTTTTCAACTTGAAATTGTGCCATCTGGTGCATACTGTAGTGAGTCTTTTAACTTACACTGAATGCAACATTTATGCTTTATGTTGGATTAGGTATGAATAAGGTTAGGCTAAATTACATTCCTAATTACATTCCACAATAGAGCAGGCTCTGATCAACAGATGCAGCACATGAATGACTATATTCATGTATGGAATTCAGATTATAATTCATGCTGTTATGCATATATATAGAGAAAAACACAGGGAAACAAGGCAAGCCGGACTTCCATCACTGTTCTGCACAAATAAATCATCAACCTTACCCTTTGACTATAGAAACAAGATGAAAATAATGCCACATATTCAATCATATATGGTTCAATGAAATTAAGATATATATGTAAAAAATATATATGGAAACAGACCCTTCAACCCACCAAGTCTACACCGACCAGCAATCTATCATACACCAGTTCCATCCATCATGCCAGGGACAATTTACAGAAGCCAATTAACCAACAAACCTGCACTTCTTTCGGATATAGGAGAAACCGGAATATCCAGAGAAAACCCATGTGGTAGTAAGGCAGCAACTCTACCGCTGTGCCACCTTGCCACCCCATTCATTTTTTTTTTTCCTGTAATATATTTATTATGGTGTCACGTCAATAAAGATGAACACATGATTCTGATTTCTGCCCTTAGTTGAATAACACACATCTGAGTTATTCTAGTTTTTGGTGTCTATCTTCAGTTTAAACCAGCATCTGCAATTCCTTCCTACACTATTTGTTAAGCAAAACAGGCCCTGTTCTCATAATATTATTCACCTCAACTATGTTTTTTCTTCACCTCCGTTGCTGCAAAGAATACAATCCCAGTTATCAAATCTTTCTTCAAAATGGAAAAAAAAATTCCAGCCCTGCCAACATCTTCATAAATCACCCCTGGATCCTCTCCAGAGCAATTGCACCATGTCTACAATGTGTCATAGTTTTACAGCACGGAAACAGGCCCTTCATCCCAACTTGTTCATGCAGATCAAGATGCCCCATCTAAACTAGTCCCATCTATCCGAATTTGGCCTATATCTCTTTAAACCTTGCATAGGCCAGTGTGTATGTCAGTGAAGCGGCGACAACATCCGGAGTGAGCGGAGACTTTGTGCTGCCCGGGGAGCATTTCCCTCCCCCACCCTCCCCCCCGGGAATGCAGGCCAGCCTAGGTGCTCCTTGTCCAACTGTGGTCCGGCGGAGGTGAGGGTCAGTGACCCGGGGATCGGGCATCGGAGCGGAGCCTTAGCCCGAGATTCATCACCATGGCTCTGACGCCCCCACTCACCCGGTCCGCTCATGGCTCCGGGCCGGGGTTAAAACTCCATGGGGTGTGGACAGAGCGGCCAATGGACATAGAGCTGTCGGGGGTGAGGGTGGGATGTGTGTGTGCCGTGCCTCGAGGGGGGAGGGGGTGTGGGGTTGGTGATGGGACCATCGCCGTGTTTCACCTATCACCTGCATGGGAGAAACAAAATTTGTGCGGGGCTGGTCCCGACATCGGGCTCCAAAAATCTTGCACTGTCCGAAAATCCCGCGAGCCAACGGCCTGTCGGCCCGCGGACGCATTGAGGGCGTACGCAGCGTCTTGACGTCGTACGCAGCGTCTTGACGGCGTATGCCTAGCGCGTGTCATTGCGCGCTGATGTCACCGGCCGGCGTGCCGTTGCGTGATGACGTCACCGCCCGACACTGTGCGACGTCCAAATTCAGTCGGCCCACCTCCTGCCCAGCTGATTGGTGAGTATGATGTCAGGATCAGCCCCGCACAACTCCATACGCCTCCGCGGTTTGACTTGGGACCGGCCCCGCAAGGCCGTACGCCTCAAGCGACCACGTTTGGTTGCGCTAGACGCATGCAATCGCATGCTGATGGGACAGGCCCTTTACTCCAGCACTTCGTGCCTTTTGTGTGAATGTTACTTCTGTGCTCCACACTAGCAAGACAACTATCTGTACGTAACTGTTCATTGCAATCAATCATATTAACGTGTAGAAGTCAATGTAATGTTCTTCTATTTTATTATGTATTTTTGTTCAGCTTGAATACAAATTACTTTGAATCTTGACCAAATTCTTACACTTATTCACAAACATATTTAGCCTTTAATTTGCGTTTTAAATAAAGACGGAATACTTTCATTTTAAATGGGGGTCATTGTTAGTGATAGACAGGACCAGTCAGAGTGGAGATAAATACGGTGAATGTTTCTAGTAGCATGAGGTACAGTGAGAGGAATTGTTAATCAAAGAATTGTGATTAACACTTAATGCTCCCTGTGGCTTCATAAAACTAATCTTTATAGACACAAAAAGCTGGAGTAACTCAGAATTGTGATTAACACTTAATGCTCCCTGTGGCTTCATAAAACTAATCTTTATAGACACAAAAAGCTGGAGTAACTCAGCCCTTCTTTTGCTGTTGCAATCTTTTGCTTTTATGTGTGAAAGCATGGTAAATGGTAGGGAATTGAGGAATGTACATGGTAAATGGTAGGGAATTGAGGAATGCTGTGGAACAGAGGGATCTAGGAATAACTGTGCATAGTTCCCTGAAGGTGGAATCGCATGTAGATAGGGTGGTAAAGAAAGCCTTTGGTATGCTGGCCTTTATAAATCAGAGCATTGAATATAGGAGTAGGGAAGTAATGTTAAAATTGTACAAGGCATTGGTAAGACCAATTCTGGAGTATGGTGTACAATTTTGGTCGCCTAGTTATAGGAAGGATGTCAACAAAATAGAGAGAGTACAGAGGAGATTTACTAGAATGTTGCCAGGGTTCCAGCAACTATGTTACAGAGAAAGGTTGAACAAGTTAGGTCTTTATTCTTTGGAGCGCAGAAGGTTAAGGGGGGACTTGATTGAGGTCTATAAAATGATGAAAGGGATAGACAGAGTTGACGTGGATAAGCTTTTCCCATTGAGGGTAGGGAAGATTCAAACAAGAGGGCATGACATGAGAATTAAGGGACAGAAGTTTAGGGGTAATGTGAGGGGGAACTTCTTTACTCAGAAGGTGGCTGTGTGGAACTCAGGGTGGTGGCTGTGTGGAATGAGCTTCCAGCAGAGGTGGTGGAGGCAGGATCGATTTTAACATTTAAAAGTAAAGTGGATAGGTATATGGACGTGAAGGGAATGGAGGGGTATGGTCTGAGTGCAGGTAGATGGGACTAGGGGAAAACAAATGGTCGGCACGGACTGGAAGGGCCGAGAGGGCCTGTCTCCGTGCTGTAATTGTTATATGGTTATATGGTTATATGGTGAACACAGAAGGACTTGTTAAATTTACTTCTACAAATTAAAATGATAGATAGTAATGAACAATTTCTCACTGATAGTTTTCTTGCTAATGTGGAGCCTGTAGTTTAATTTAGTTTAGAGACACAGCGTAAAAAGAGGCCCTTCTACCCACCGAGTCCACACTGACCAGAGATCCCCGCACATTAACACAATTCGACACACGCTGGGGACAATTTACCCTTAAGGGCCTGTCCCACTTTGCGTTCTTTTCGCCGACTGCTGGCATAATTGACTGACGTATCAGGTCACCGAAAAATTTGCGGCGTGAGGCGGCGTGATGACGTGTGGTGTTTTTTCAAGTGTCGCAATATTTCCTTTGGCGCCACTGGATTTTGAAATGTTCAAAATCTTTTGGCGACACTGATATGATGCCGGCAGTCGCCGAAAAAATCGCCAAGTGGGACTGGCCCTTTATACCAAATATACAAACCCAAGCCAATTAACATACAAACCTGTATGGCTTTGGAGTGTGGGAAGAAACCAAAGATCTCGGAGAAAAACCACGCTGGCACAGGGAGAACATACAAACTCCGCACTGACAGCACCCGTAGTCGGAATCGAACCCGGACCTCAAGCACTGCAAGCAGTAAGGCAGCAACTCTACCGCTGTGCCACTGTGCTATAAAAGAGGTAACATTCACACAAAAGGACACAAGTGCTGGAGTAATTCAGCAGGTCAGGCAATATCTCTGGAGAACATGGATAGACGATGGTTTGGACCAAGACTCTTCTCCATCTGAAAGGTCATTTATCCATAGATGTTGCCTGACCTGCTGAGTCACTCCAGAACTTTGTGCCCCGTATGTGCATTAACCAACCACATTCACACATGCCTCGGGCAACATCCTTAGCTCACGACATCGAGCTTTGTTTGTTTGCATTTTAGAAAATTAAACTCTGTTAAACATTATGAAGGAAAGCCTTTGATGTTGCTTCGAATAAAAGTTTATCAACATTCACTACATTGTTTGCTTCTTGCTATTGTTTTCCAGGATTCCCCAGAACCGTCCCGCAGGCAGAAGAACTGCACAAAGTTTACCAGCTGGACACCGTCATTAAATTGAAGGTTCCCTTTGAGACCATCAAAGAGCGCCTGACATCCCGCTGGATCCACCCTGGCAGCGGGAGGGTTTACAACACGAACTTCAATCCTCCCACTGTGGCAGTTGAGTATCCCACATTAATGGCTTCATCAGCCTTGAGTTTAGTTTATTGTCACGTGTACCGAGGTACAACGGAACGTTTTTTTGTTGCGTGCTAACCAGTCAGCGGAAAGACAATACGTGATTACAACCGAGCCATCCACAGTGCACAGAGTGGGATTTACGTGAATGATAATGAGTGCAAGACAAGCCAGTGAAGTCTGATCAGAGTTAGTCCGAGGTTCTATAATGAAGTAGATAGTGGATCAGGTTGGTGGTAGGATGGTTCTGCTGCCTGATAATAGCGGGGGAGAAACTGGCCCTGAATCTGGAGGTGTGCGTTTTCACACTTCTATACCTTTAGCCCGATGGGCAGGGGCGAAGACAGAGTGACCGGGATGCGACTCGTCCTTGTTTATGCCGCTGGCCCTGCCGAGGCAGAGTGAGGTGTAAATGGAGCCAGTGGAAGGGAGGTTGGTTTGTGTGATGATCTAGGCTGCATCCACGATTTTCTGCAATTTCTTGCAGTCTTGGGTGGAGCTGTTCCCAAACCAAGCTGTGATGCATCCTGATAAAATGCTTGAGAAGTTGGTGATGGTTGTTGGGGACATGCCGAACTTACTAATGGGCCTATCCATTTAGGCGACTCTTTGGGCAACTGCCAGGGACTAATTTTAATGGAATTCACCTACGACACATGGCGACCACATATGACAACACTTACGACAACCTACAACACCAATAAGTGGGACAGGCCCATAAGCCTACTAAGGGAGTAGAGGCGTTGGTGTTTAAAATCGTATTTAAAAACTAAAAATACACCCACGGAGGCTTGTTTCCCTTCCAGAACCTTGTCATTAAAACTGTTGTCATGTTTGCAAAATAGTTAGTTACGTTTATTTAATTGGAAGTATAGTATTGTTTTCTGCTTTTAATCCCTTTAATTTAGTTTTTTTTTAAACCTGGATAGAGTGGACATAGAAATGATGCTTCCAGTATGAGAGAAGTGTAGAACTAGTGGGCTCAGAATAAAAGGACACGCCTTTAGAATGAAGATGAGGAGGATTGACTGCAGGTGGTGAATCTGTGGCTGTGTGGGCCACGCCAGTGGGTATTTATAAGTGAGATTGATAGGTTCTTGATTAGTAAGGACCTCAAAGGTTATGGGTTGAAGGCATGCATGGCTGTGAGGGAAAAATAGATCAGCCATGTTTGAATGGCAGAGGGGACTCATAGAGTGATACAGTGTGGAAACAGGCCCTTCGGCCCCTTGCCCACACTGGCCAACATGTCCCAGCTACACTAGTCCCACCTGCCAGTATTTGTTCCGTATCACTCCAAAACCTGTCCTATCCATGAGCCGAATGGCCCAATTCCATCTCTATGTCTTATGGTTGGGTTGGGTGGGGTGGGGGTGTTGGTGAAACTTAGTTTCCTTCATTGATTTTATTCTTTGAATTGATCTGAACCAAGGGGATTGATGATCTCACAGGAGAACCTCTGGTTCAGCGTGACGACGACAAGCCAGAGACGGTGACCTTAAGACTCCAGGCCTATGAAGAATTAACCCAGCCTGTTCTGGAATACTATTGGTGAGTGAAGAAACATCAGTGCTCTACTGTTGGTGATGGCAAATTTTATTTATTGAATTGGGTTTTATATGGAATCAACATATTTGACAGAAAGATTTTGGGTCAGATTGTCCGGGTCGTGTTGCGACCAAATTCTCACATGACACAAGTGATGAGCAGCGTTCGCGGTGCTGCCACAGCGCGAGAGGCCCCGGTTCATTCCTGACCTCGGGCACTGTCTGTATGCAGTTTGCATGTTCTCCCATTGACCATGTGGGTTTTCCCCGGGTGCTCCGGTTTCCTCCCACACTCCAAAGACGTGCAGGTCTGTTGGTTAGTTGGCTTCTGCAAATTGCCCCTAGCATGTAGGCTAGAACTAGTGTGTTGGTGATCGTTGGTTGGCGAGGACTGAAGGGCCTGTTACCACGCTGTATCTATAAACGAAACTAAATTCTAGTTTAACCAAACAGCTTTTAAAGAGGTTTTGCATGTTGTGAAATATGGCAGGTGCTGTCAGTGTGGAGTTTATGTCCTCATCACTATTTGGATTTCCTCCGTGTGCTCCGGTTTCCTCTCATCCCCAGGAGGATGTGCGGATTTGTAGGTTAATTGACCTCTGTAAATTGTCCCCTCTTGTGTATGCAGTGGATGCAAAAGTAGTACAACATAGAACTGGTGTGCATGGGTGATCGATGGTCAGCTGGGCCGAATGGCCTGTTCTATCTGTAAAAAAAAAAGGTCAAGACATGAACTAATTGCCCTGTTCAGCATTATGCGGGGACCAAATAATTTTGACCATGCCAAACTATATCTTCTTATGAGTGATGAAAACTGGGAAAGAAGCCTAGTTTGATTCTACGATGGAACCAGGAGAGGGTGACATTAGAGCTATTCCACAACACTTAAAGATGAGTGGTCAATTTATAAAATGTGCAGTTAAATGTAGGAGCCGTTCAGAATTATTTAAATGCAAATTGGAAGTAAACAATTTACTTCCATGGATGTAATTACAGGTGAATAACTGGAAGCCTGGGTGGCGAAAGTTACAGAACTAAGAATCCAATGCCAGGATTATTGATTGAAAAGACTAGGCTTGTATTCACTGGGGTTTAGAAGGATGAGGGGGATCTTATAGAAACATATAAAATTATAAAAGGACTGCACAGGCTAGATGCAGGAAAAATGTTTCCAATGTTGGGCGAGTCCAGAACCAGGGGCAACAGTCTTAGAATAAAGGGGAGGTCATTTAAGACTGAGATGAGAAAAAACATTTTCACCCAGAGAATTGTGAATTTGTGGCATTCCCTGCCACAGAGGGCAGTGGAGGCCAAATCACTGGATGGATTTTAGAGAGAGTTAGATAGAGCTCCAGGGGCTAGTGGAATCAAGGGATATGGGGAGAAGGCAGGCACAGGTTATTGATTGGGGACAATCAGCCATGATCACAATGAACGGCGGTGCTGACTCGAAGGGCTGAATGGCCTCCTCCTGCACCTATTTTCTATGTTTCTATGATACCACCCAAGACAATGGGGAAGTTTAAATCCATGTAATTAAATACATCTGTCATTAAAATTACTAAATTGTGGTGTGCATGGACTTCAGCAAGCCTTTGATAAGTTGGTAGGCTGCACTGGAAGCTGAAATCACATGGGATGCAGGGAGAGCGAGCTAACTGGATACAGGAACGACACCAAGTCTTGACACAGCAGGTCAGGCAGCATCTTTGCAGAACATAGATAGGTGACGTTTCAGGTCGGGTCCCTTCTTCAAAATGATTACGGTGAGTGGTGGGGGGGATACTGCATTCAGAATGGGCTTAATGGTGGGAAACTAGAGGGTGGTGGTGGTGGAAGGTGTTTTTCAGACTGGAGGCCTGCAGCTACTGGTGCCTCAGGCTGGGACTATTGGCGTTTGTCATCAAAATCAACGTTTGAATGAAAATGTGTGAGGCATGATTGCCGGGTGTTGCATTTGGGAAGTCAAACCAGGGAAGCACTTCCACAGTAAACAGAAGGGCCTTGGGGAGTGGCATAGAGCAGAGGCATCTGAGAGCAGAAGTATGTCTTCACACAGCGTGGTACGTATATGGAACAAGCTGCCAGAGGAAATGGTTGGGGCAGGTGCTTACATTTGGACAGCTACATGGATAGGAATGGTTTGGAGATATTGGTCAAGTGCAGATAAATGGGACTAGCTTAGATGGACATCATGGGCGGGTTGGACCATATGACTAAGACTTGTATGACTATATGACTTTATTCCTAGGAATGCCGGAGGCTGAGGGGTGACCCGATAAAGGTTTATAAAAGAGTAGGAGTGAACGGGTCCCTTTCAGAATGGCAGGCAGTGGCGAGTGGAGTGCCGCAAGGCTCGGTGTTGGGGCCGCAACTGTTTACCATATATATTAATGTTTTGGAAGAGGGAATTAGGAGCAACACTAGCAAGTTTGCGGATGACACAAAGCTGGGTGGCAGTGTGAACAGTGAAGAGGATGTTAGGAGGTTGCAGGGGGACCTGGACAGGTTGAGTGAATGGGCAGATGCAGAAACAAGGGGGCAGATTATTATCTCAATGGGGTTCGGTTAGGTAAGGGGGAGGTACAGTGAGACCTGGGTGTCCATGTACACCGGTCACTGAAAGTTGGCGTGCAGGTACAGCAGGCAGTGAAGAAAGCTAATGGAATGTTGGCCTTCATAACAAGAGGATTTCAGTATAGGAGTAAAGAGGTACTTCTGCAGTTGTATAGGGCTCTGGTGAGACCACATCTGGAGTATTGTGTACAGTTTTGGTTGCCTAATTTGAAGAAGGACATCCTTGTGATTGAGGCAGTGCAGCGTAGGTTCACGAGATTGATCCCTGGGATGGCGGGACTGTCATATGAGGAAAGATTAAAAAGACTAGACTTGTATTCACTGGAGTTCAGAAGGATGAGGGGGAGATCTTATAGAAACATATAAAATTATAAAAGGACTGGACAAGCTAGATGCAGGAAAAATGTTCCCAATGTTGGGCGAGTCCAGAACCAGGGGCCACAGTCTTAGAATAAAGGGGAGGTCATTTAAGACTGAGGTGAGAACAAAACTTTTTCACCCAGAGACACTTTAGACAAGTTTGTGGATAGGGAAGGTTTGGGGGGACAAGAGCTCAACATGACCAAATGGGACTATCTCAGATGGGCAATCTGGGTGTCATGAATGAGTTGGGCTGAAGAGTCTGTTTCCGTGCCGTATTACTCTGTGATTCTAAGTCTGCTATTTGTGCTTTTTATAGGAAGAGAGGTGTTTTAGAGGTCTTCTCAGGAACAGAAACCAACAAGATCTGGCCTCATGTCCATGCCTTCCTCAGTAAGAAGCTGCCAGTGCTGTGTTAACTGGAGCAATGACAACAGGACAGAACGCAAGCTCTCTAAAAAGACTGATGCAGATTGCATAACTTATAGAAGGGGAAATGTTGTGAAAATTATCTTTTGATATTTTAAACAGAAATGATATAGATTTTTCAATGTATTTTTAGCAGAAATTTTAAGGAAACATTTTAAAAGTATTGTTCGTAGCTAATTAAACGACAAAAGTTAGTGTTGAGAACTAAAACAAAAATCTCTGTTTTGTTTGCAAGGTTGACTGTATTGTACTAGTATTATTTCACACTGACCAATAATTTGTGGAACAATTTGTGTGATGTACAATTGAATGAGGACCCTATCATGGGCTACTACAAAAGATAGGTGAGGCAGCTTTTCCAAACGGACGAGGATAGAACTGGTTATACTTGGCTTCAAAAAAGGCAAAGTGCTGGAGAACAAAGCAGGTCAGGCAGCAAGTCTGAAAAACATGGATTGGTGTCGGGTCGGGGCTCTTCTTCAGTCTGAACAAGGGTCCCAACACGAAATGTCAGCTGCCTATGTTCTCCAGAGATGCTGCCTGACCCGCTGAGTTAATCCAGCACATTGTGTGTTTTTCTTTGCACACCAGCATCTGCAGTTCCTTGGATCTCCATCTACAATCCCCCGTGCCTCCGAGGCCATATGCAGTGTTGCTCAGGAACTGCACGTGGGTTGGCTGGTTGACACCAAGCTGAATCCTTCAGTCACTGCCCAACGTTTCCTGTCACTGACACAGTATGTGCAGAGGAAGATGTACGATGACCCGCCTACAGGTCTTTCTGACGTCTCCCCAGTCATGTTGAGTAGTATGGCTGCCTGGAGTGGAAGACCTGCTCTGAAACATTATCACTGGCCTTAATGGGAAGGGAAACTGGTTCACGAATCTGTTCGCAGTTTTTGAAGCAAAGAATGTCGTTGGGTGTTTAGATATGATTTATGGCACCCACACCCTTGGGTTGGGCAGTAAAACACAGTATGAAAATCAGAAAAGTGAACACCACAAGGGTTCATGACCTTTGGTCTGAACTGGGGGAGGGGGAGATGCAACAGGTTTTAAGGATGTGCAGATGCAGGGACAAGATAAAGAAACAAATTAAATGCTGAAAAGTGAACAGCAGAAACAAGAACTGGAAATAAAGCCAGAACCAGCGATTACAAATAGGAAAGGTTAGACATATTCAGGCAGTGATGTAGAATCCATTAAGAGGAAGGCAGAATTAATGTTTCAGATCAAATTGTCGTCAAAACGTGTCATTTTACTCGCCGATTCTTCATTGCCAGTTTACAAGAGGCTGCACATTGCTCCTAGTTTTTAACAATAGTGAAAGGGAATTTGATTTAGGGCAGTCCCAAGTTCATTTTAACATTCAGTTTTGTTGCTCTTTTACGTTTCAATGTGTGTCAGTTGTCAGAATCAGGGCTAGATTCTGCAAGTTTGAATGTTTAATCTTAAATGTTTAGTTGCTTTCATTGACCAAGGCTATTTTTAATGGTAAGTGTGCCATCTGCCGTCAGGTTTGCACAAACTGCATCTGACAGGCATTGCATTATTTACTTAGCATCGAACTGACCCGTGATCTTTTAACCCATGAACAGATTTGTTGGACGGTCTCGGTCTCGTTGGGTAGAGGTTCACCCTGCAAAAATCCAGACTGCGACCTGTCTTATGATTCTCCTGCACTGGTCAGAGCTAAATGGAACTGAAACAGGCCCTTCGGCCCACCTTGCCGATGCCAACTAAATTGGCATGCTGGGCTAGTCTAATTTGCCTGCATTTGACCCATGGCCCTCTAAGCCCTTCCGATCCATACATTTGTCCAACAACATTAATTAAATTTTATGTGGTGAAATACATTCAAGCTAAAAAGCATTAGAGAAGTATATCGTTAGTTTGTTTTTTAAATATAGTGTTTTAACGATCAAGTAATTGAACTTATTGATAGAAGTTATATTTCTTGGGAAGAATTTATCTTTAAGGCATCTGGCTGCCAATTGTCAGCTCCAGGTGGTGATTGGAATTTTTGCCACGAGTCAAAAGGATGCGCATTTTAAATTCTGCAGAGACAAAGCAAAAAAAAATAAATAGCTAGACTGCCAGACCAATGCAATCCTGAGGGGGTGCAGCACTACCACAGGAGTTGTCTTTCGGAGGAGACACTAAACCAAGACCTTGTCCGCCAGTTCTGGTGGACATAGTTAATCCTGGTGCCCTGGCCAATATGCATCTAGGTTAACTATGTTTATGGGGTACAGTATATGCAGATTAACAGTTTCCCCATGTTAGATTGACTCCCAAACAGCACTTCATTTTCTTCAAGAGGACGTGGGACTGAGGATAGTTATAGTCCAGCGCTTCTTAAACTATTCCAGCGTCATTCACCCTTGAGTCTTTATCACAAAATTTCATTCACCCTCAACTAAATTTTCTTATGTATTTTGGTAATTTTTGTCTTATTCTCCCTTGTGTATAATTTTATATATAATTTATTTTGTCACATGAGCAAAAAAACATAAATTAACTCGTTCACCTCAATATCATTTCATTCACCCTAGGGTGAACCATTCACCGGTTTAAGAAGCACTGGTCCAGACGTTGCATAAGCAGTAACCTTTATTTAAGAGAACACCGACCTGCATTGTGGGCCTGCAGCCCACCGAGTCCACACCTACTATCGATCATGAGTTCACTCTAGTTCTATGTGGTTTAAATCGAAGGTAGACACAAAATGCTGGAGTAACTCAGTGGGACAGGCAGCATATATGGAGAGAAGGAATGGGTGACGTTTCGGGTCAAGACCATTTCTCTTCTGAATGAAGGGTCTCGACACGAAACGTCACCCATTCCTTCTCTCCAGAGACGCTGCCTATCCCGCTGAGTTACTCCAGCATTTTGTGGCCACACACTGGTTCTATGCTATCCCACTTTCGCGTCCACTCCCGACGCATAAGGGACTAATTTCACAGAGGCAATCAACCTGCAGACATACACGTCTCTGGGATGTGGGAGGAAACCGGAGCACCCGGAGAACCCCCACAAGCTCACGGGGAGAACGTACAAACTCAGCAAGGGCAGTAACGGAGATGGGGATCACTTCCAGGGCTCAGGCTGTGAGACAACAACTCTACTGTTGCACCATTGTGTCACCCCATTGTCTGCTAAGGCAAGCGCCTGTTAAACAGGTTTGGAGTGACTGCCAACCTTTAGCTGACACTGTCGGTAGTAGCCAGTTAATCCCAGGTGATCTGGATACTTGCCCAGAACTGCAGTGTCTCACAACAGTGAATATTGTACATTCTCCCTGTGAAGGATGAAACTCTGGATAATATGTGAATTAAAATACGCAGATAGGCAAGTTCATTTTCTTCCTTCATACCTGTTTAAAAGGCAGGAGGGGCAGTTGTCCAATAATTTCACACTAAATATGAACAAAAATAGATCTAAACCATTCAAATCCCTTTAATTCTGGATCCTCCCAATAGGCTAAGCAGATACTGAGAGTCCATCTGAATCTTCATTTTTTGACCTATTTGCTTTTACTGCTGTGTCAAGTAAATATATTTTTTAATGCTTTTAGAAATGTTTAGAGAAAGCCCGGCATCTGAGATCAAATGATTTGCTATTTGCGAGGTCACAGTAGTATTTTGTGCAAAAGCAAAATTTAAGTAAAAATCCAAAAGTATAATTCAAAGGGAAATATTTTTTTTAAACTGTTACTAACATGGGAGAAAGTTGAGGTTTGTTAGATTCATGTTTTCTGTTTGTTTTGCAATTATTTCAACACAAGTAATAAAACTCAAACATCCTTGGCCTATGCGGCTGTGACTAAATGTATTGTGCAATGAGCAAATTAATAAAATGCAGATGTAGACAGAATTGTGTGTATTGTTTTGCAAATTTGGTTAAGGAATTTAAACATTTGTAACCTTGATTTACACGTGCATTTACAGAATCATTACACAATGTACACATGAAGAGTTTAGAGTTACAGCGTGGAATCAGGCCCTTGTGGCAAGGAATCAAATCCATTGCCGATTACCATAAAGTTAACACTCCCCCCCCCAGACAATGCCTCCCTTCCTGACGAGCTAAACTATTTCTACGCCCCGCTTCGACCGGGACAACAAAACTCCTGCCATCAAAGTTGCTCCACCCCCGCATGAACAACCCCTCAGTCTCTCCACCTCTGCTGTACAAGATGCACTGAGCAAGGTGAATGAGCACAAAGCTGCCGGCCCGATGGCATCCCCGGGGGTGCTCAGGGCATGTGCTGGACAACTATCCCTGGTCCTCACTGACATCTTCAATCTGTCACTGGCCCAGGGTGTCGTCCCCACTTGCCTCAAGACATCTACCATTGAGCCAGTGCCCAAACAATCAGCGACAGGGAGTCTCAATGATTTCCGGCCAGTGGCACTCACCCCTGTCATCGCCAAGTGCTTCGAGCGGCTGATCTTGGCTCACCTCAAAGCCAGCCTCCCCCCCACAACTGGACCCCCATCAGTTTGCCTACCGGACCAATAGGTCAACAGAAGACGCCATATCTGCGGCCCTACACTCTGCCCTGACCCACCTGGACAACAATAACACCTACATCAGGCTGCTGTTCATCGACTTCAGTTCCGCCTTTAACACTGTCATACCCGCTAGCTTGATCACCAAACTCAGCGGTCTTGGCATCTCCACTTCCCTCTGCAATTGGACACTGGATTTCCTCACTAACAGACCCCAGTCTGTTAGGATCAACAACCTCACCTCCTCCACTATAACACTGAACACTGGCGTGCCACAGGGCTGTGTGCTCAGTCCTCTCCTCTACTCTCTCTTCACCCATGACTGCATCCCTAAGTTTAGCTCCAACGCCATCATAAAATTTGCCGACAACACCACGGTGGTAGGACTGATCAGCGATAACGACAAGTCAGCCTACGGGGAGGAGGTCCAGCACCTGACAACCTGGTGTGCCAATAACAACCTCGTCCTCAACTCCCAAAAGACGAAGGAGATCATTGTCGACTTCAGGAAGAACAGAGGGGGCAGACACACCCCCATCCATATAAACGGGACTGAGGTGGAGCGGGTCTCCAACTACAAATTCCTCGGGTACACATCTCGGAGGATCTGTCTGGTCCTCAACACCTCCAAGCTGGTCAAAAAGGCGCAGCAGCGCCTTTACTTCCTGAGGAGGCTCAAAAAAGCCCACCTGTCCCCCCAGATCCTGACCAACTTCTACCGCTGTACCATCGAAAGCATCCTGACCACCTGCTTTACGGTATGGTACAGCAGTTGCACGTAGCAGACAGGAAGGCACTACAACGGGTGGTGAAAAGCCCAGCACATCATCGGTGCCACCCGCTCCCTGCTTTGGATGCCCTCCACCGAAAACGGTGTCTGAGACGGGCTGGGAAGATCATCAAGGACCCCTCCCACCCCAACCAGGACTGTTTGCCCTCCTACCATCGGAGAGGCGGTACAGGAGCCTCAGGTCCCGCACCAGCAGGATGAGGAGTAGCTTCTACAATAACACCATCGCACTGCTGAACCCGGAGTCCCGCCGATAGATTCCCACATCTGTATTTATTTATCTGTATTTATCTAAACATTGCTATCACTACGTACTGACACTAAACTGCATTTCGTTGTACCCATACTTGTATCTGTGCAATGACATTAAATTTGAATTGAATTGAATTGAGTTACAGCGTGGAATCAGGCCCTTCGGCCCACCGAGTCCAGGCTGACCATTGATCACCCGTACACTAGTTTTATGTCTTGCACACTATGGGCTGTTTACTGAAGCCAATTATTTTAGGAACCTGCACATCTTTGGAATGTGGGATGAAATTGAAGCACCCAGAGAAAACCCACACAGTCACAGGGCAAACTGTACAGACAGCACCCGTAGTAAGGATCAAACTCGGATCTCTGGTGCCGTGAGGCAGTAATTCTACTGCTACGCCACCAAATGGCCAATGAAAATATTGCATCCAATGAAAGCAATTTATCAATTCAAGCTTATTGTTTTCACTATATAACAAAACTGCTGCCTGTGATTGTGACACAGCTTTCGAAGCTTGGGAAACAAATTTAGAACAAATGAAAATTACAAGGTTTAAGGACTGAGTTTTAGATTGCTAATTATAACAATGCTTAGACTATCACCCTTCAAAATACACACATCACTGACAGTGCCCTTTAAAACAAATCCAAGTCACCCAGTGTGAAAATAATAAATATCAGGTTAATAATTAAATACTTGACTATGAGAAATTCAGAATATATGAATATATATATATATATATATATATATGTATATATATATATATATATATTTATTTTTTTTAAAAGTGTGAGGGATGTTGAGGGGCAGGTGTAGAGCAAATAAGCCCATTACACATAAGAGCAGAGATAGGCCATTCAGCCCATCAGGTTTACTATGGCATGCTGATCTGTTTTTACCTCTCAACCCCATTCTCCTGCCTTCTACTCATAACCTATGATGTCCATCCGAATCCAGAACTATTCAATCTCGGTCTCTGCAGCCATCTATGGCAATGAATTCCACAGATGGCCCCATAGCAGAAGCGTCCATGTCGTGGGACTGGAAACTGGAAGTATCCCGAGCTAATTCTGCTGCCACCATCATCTATTGCGACAAGTGATGGCTTCCACTGATTGTCGGCGGATTGTTTGCGTCCTTTTCAGGATGGACGATGACAGCGAGGCCGACATTTGAAACAAGATGGACACGAAAAGAAGAATTCCACAGATAGACCTACCTCTCGCTACAGAAATTCCCCCTCATCTCCATTTTGAAGCTAAATCCTTGTACTCTGAGGCTGTGCCCTCTGGTTCTTGACTCTCCCATTACTGGAAACATAATTTCCACATCCACTCTATCTGGGCCTTTCATGATCTCGTTGGTTTCAATGAGACCCTAACTGGCCTGACAGGCCAGAATATGAAAATTACTAGAAAAATATGAACCATAATTTCCTTAATAACTGTAACATGTTGGGGTTGTGTATGGCTAGTAAAGTAAAATATTGCACCTTTTTTAAAGTAATGGTGCAAGGATAAAATCATAACCTGCAGGCCATCTTATGTTGTGGGGAAATTTAGAAATAATAAACAAGTAATTAGCTAATACATATTGATTAAGGTGCGAGGATTGGTTAATGGCAAAGTAATGTTCTGGCAGGTATTTGCTGGAGTAACTCAGCGGGACAGGCAGCATCTCTGGAGAGAAGGAATGGGTGACACACAGGTGAATGATGTATATGGTCCTCCAAAATTTGCTCCACAAAGTGCAGCTTCACAAGCTGGTCCTCAAGATTTCAGAGTCCATGTAACAACAGGGGCAGTAGCAACACAGATGGAGAATTGGATGTGAAGAGGCAGGGAAAGGTTTTACCTTTACACTCCCTGGATGGAAATATCCCTATTGTCTATTCTTTCAAGAGAGAGCTAGATAGGGCTCTTAAAAATAGCGGAGTCAGGGGATATGGAACGGGGTACTGATTGGGGATGATCAGCCATCATCACATTGAATGGCGGTGCTGGCTTGAAGGGCCGAATGGCCTACTCCTGCACCTATTGTCTATTGTCTACAGCAGAGGTCCAAGGATGGCACAGAAATGCTGTGTAGTTACAGACTTTATGGACTTACCTACATACAAGTTCAATTGAGTTTAGAGATGCAGCTTGGAAACGGGCCATCCAGCCCACCAAGTCCGTGCCGATCAAGAATCACCCATAGACCAGTTCCATCCGACACACTGGGGACAATTTGCAGAAGCCAATTAACTTACAAACCTGTACGTCTTGGGAATGTGGGACAGAACTGCAGCACCCGGAGAAAACCCATGCAGTCGCAGGGAGAACGTACAATTAGCAGCCATAGTCAGGATCGAACCCGGGTCTCTGCTGCTGTAAGGCAGCAACTCTACTGCTGCGTCACTGTGCTGCTCACAACATTAAATTCAACAGCCTAACATGCATAGAAACATTTATTCTTACGAACGGCAGAACTTGTTCCCCCTCTCTCCGCTTTCAGTAATTGTTTTCTCAGACCTGTGCCTTTGATATTATTCATTACAACACCATTTACTTTAATCAAATGGGTTGTGTGCTTTTTAAATGGGGAAATCGGCTTAATAACAGTTAAACAACTCATACTTAAATTTTGGAAAAATGCACCCACACCAACTGTAAAAATGTGGATTTCAAATATGTCCGAAATGTTATACGTCGAAGACATGAGATTCATCCTAGCAGGCAAATCAGACCAATTCTTAAAGATTTGGTCTCCATTTATCGACTTATTACAAGGATAAGGTGGAACATAACTTTGGAAATAAATGGTTTCAGGACCTGGTGAGGTGCGTGTAAAGATATGAAGTAGGTACATCCCTTTTATCTTATTTTCTTATATTCTCCTTTATTTATTTATTAAAAAATTCTTCCTCATACGTCTTTACGGGCTATTTCTTTTCACTTTCTCACGTACTATCTTATCTAACTTTCTCTATTTCTCTTTTTCTTCCTTCTGTTACTTTCCTATTATTAAAGTTTAAAACAAGAAGTGGTACATGAAACGTATTATGTTATTTTTGGCTTATACTACTGTACCGTACATTACTTCTAATAAAAATAAATAAATGGAGTCATATATATGGAGTAAAATACTGGTCAGTATGAGCAAAATTGGGCCAAAGGGCCCATCTGCAGACTCTATGAATGGAATCTGCTTGCTGACACAGCCCACACTCAGACATGAATGACTTGGCTGTGATGGCTGTGAACATAAAGGGCACCATTAAGCAAAGATGGCACATGAAAAATAATCTACTACAAGGACATTAACAGTAACAGATGATTAGGGTGCTGGAACTAAAATAGCACAAAGAAAGTGCAGGAAGGCTAATAAGTAATAAAGCCTGAAGGTCATTTTAAAAAGGAATCAGAGCAGATTGTCAGGTACATGGCAGAGAAATTGGTGAGTAAAGAAGAAAGGAGACAGCCTGTAAATAGAAACAAGTGACACAATCTTCAGCACAGCAAGAGCTTGGGGTGTTGACAGCACTGCCATTGAACAGTCGATTGTGCTCATCGAATGGCACAGCGTGGGAACAGTACTTTTGGCCCACAATGTCTGTGCCAAGACCATCACTTGTCTAAAGACGGACGCAGCAAGCTGGAGGAACTCAGCTCGTCAGGCGACATCTTTGGAGAAAAGGAATAGGTGACGTTTCGGGTCAAGCCCCTTTTTCAGGTTGAGTCAGGGGATAGAGAAACGAGAGATATAGACGGTGATGTGGAGAGATATGGAGCAAATGAATGAAAGATATGCAAAAAAGCGATGATGACAAAAGAAACAGGCCATTGTTAGCTGTTTGATAGGTGAGAACGAGTACAGACTCAATGAGACTTAACAAGATTACTTTGAAGCTGGTACGACTTGGGTGGGGAGGGATGGAGAGAGAGGGAATGCATACTGACTGCTTGCATCGTGGCCTGGTTCGTCAACTTGGACGTCCAGGAGCGGAAAAGACTGCAAAAAGTTGTGACCACTGCCCAGTCCATCTCCAACTCTGACCTCCCAAACATCAAAGGGATTTATCGAAGTCGCTGCCTCAAAAAGGCAGCCAACATCATCAGGGACCCACACCATCCTGGCCACACACTCATTTCACCATTGCCATCGGGAAGGTGGTACAGGATCCTGAAAATTGTAATGTCCAGGTTCAGGAACAGCTTTTTCCCTTCAGCCAGCAGGCTTTTAAACACTACAACAAATAAGCTCTGAACTGCAACAAACTATTATTATTGCACTGTAATTGTTTGTTTATTGAGTTTGTGTGTATGTATACATATACACACACAAAAAATGTATTTCTCCCCTTATGTACTATGTTTACATATTCTGTTGTGCTGCAGCAAGTAAGAATTTCATTGCTCTATCTGGGACATATGATAATAAAACACTCTTGGCTCTTGAATCGAAAGCTAAGCTCTCTTGTACTTGATTTTTCCACCTTGGGAAAAAGGATTCTGACTCTATACCTCTATCTATAATTCTCATTACTTTATATATCACTCTCAGGTCTTCCTGCAACCTCGATCCAAGTCTGTCCAACCTCTCTGATCCTGGCATCATTCTGGTAAACCTCCTCCGCAGCCCATCCAAAGCCACCTGCAATGGGGCGACCAGGACTGCACACAATACTCCAAATGTGGCTTGACCAAAGTCCTATAAAGTTTGATGATAGAAAGGAGCGGGAAAGGAATGGGACAAGCTGTTTGTTTTGTGCTGACACGGACCTTGGCGATAGAACCTTAGATTTGAGGACACATTTAAAATAAATTTCAGCTAAACGACAGAGGGCCAACGTGAATACATGTCAAACAGCGGCATGGAGAATCACAAATGTGCAAGGCATAATTCGTCCAAAAAGCAGGAGTAAAATTAATTGATCCACAATAGTAAATAAAAAGGGGGCAGCATATTGTCAAATTTACTGGAGGGCTATTAAATGTAGAGTGATTTTTTAGCATGTTAATTTAGGTTACTTATTGTAATTGCTTTCATCTTTATGCAACCAGTAACAATTTGCGTTATCAAAATAAACAATTTAGCAGCACGGTGGCACAGCGGTAGAGTTATGCCCGTCCCACGATGCGAGTTTACCGAAGAGCTCTCATGAGTTTAAAAAATAAAAACTCGTGGTCCTTCATCAAGAGTATTTTTTTACTCTTGGAAATTTTTCACTGTTGAAAAAACTTCACGAGTTTCCACGTTTCCCCCGAGTACCTGCCGTTGGCATTACGAGCCGCTACGAGACATCTACGAGCTACAACTACGTACTTACCACGAGTTTGATTTTTTTTTTAAACTCGGGAGAGCTCTTGGGTAAACACGTATCGTGGGACAGGGCCTTTACTGCCTTAGAGCCAGAGACCCGGGTTCAATCCTGACCATGGGTGCTGTCTGTACGGAGATTGCACGCTCTCATGTGGCCGCATTGGTTTTATCCAGATGCTCCGGTTTCCTCCCACATCTCAAGGAGGTGCAGGTTCAGGTTAATTAGCTTCTGTAAATTGTCTCTAGTGTGTTGGATGCAAAACTGGGATAGAATAGAATTAGTGTGCAGGTGATTATGAACTCAGTGGGTTGATGGGCCTATTTTTACGTAGCATCTCCAAATTCCTCTTCGGATCGGTTAGCTTGTTGTGGTTAAGAGGCTTGCGTGACCCCATGATTCTGAGAGCGATGCCGTCGGAAGCACCAGCTTCTTGTAGGGCCACCCACGGCAGCAAGTTCGAGGGTGAGGGTCCAGACTAAGAACAAACCAACCTACAAGATCTCAACGGCGGACCAGGCGGTCAAAGTTACCTTGAACTCAATGGCTGTGAAGGCGGATGAAGGCTGCAACAGATCTATCAGCTCCAATTGTCTTGGTTCCCTTGCCACTGGAATGAGTTGATTGATTTGTGAAGGAGTGTGTGCTTCTTGGAGTGCAACATCAAGTACACGTTAAACAAACACACGCACAGGCATCTTCGTTCTGCGAGCTGCAAAGCCAGGATTGGACTCATAAGCCACCTGAGAGTCCATAAAAACAGAATGTAGACCATCATCTTTGACCTTGAGGCTTAGCCACGACGATCTCCAAATTAAAATTCAGATTTATGCCTAGCATTACTGCTATTAATTTGTTGTATTTTTAAAAATTATATTCATGTGCAGTGTTTACAGTCCTGTTAAGCTACGGCAAAAGTAATAAATGTCATTGTTCTGCTGCTGATACATTTAACAATTAAACATTTGACTCTATCAATGATAGAAAATAAACTGTCAATAAACCTCCCCTGTTTAAATCTTGTTCAGGATCTCACTTAAAATCCTGTATCTGAGATAATGTAATGGGAATGAAGATCATAGGAGAACTATCATCCTTATTTTCAGCTTTATTCATACCAAGCAATTAATTTTCTCTTTTAAAAAGCATAGTAAATAAATCAGTGCAACTAAGTTATCGTTCAGCATCCTTAGAAGGTGCAAATTTTCATTTTGCAGCGTTTGTATACAGATCTGCAGATAGACTTGGCAACAAAAAAAACAAAACACATATACAAGCAGTTACATCATGGACAATGATTAAATAAAATTGGGTGAAGCCACAGGAGACGAGATTACTTGGAAACCAAGACTCTGCAGTCAATGGCTTATTCTAGAACCACATCTTGCCTCCGCTATTTCTGATTCAAGTTTTGCGTGAAGAGTGCAATGCCAGACACCCATTTCAAAATATCCGAGCCTCACAGTATCAGGTTTAGCTTGTCCAGTCAAACAATATCTTTTGACACTCATTTCACAGGTGCCAGTACTGTACATTTATTCACAAGAATACAAAAAGTCAGTGTTTTTCCATGGATCGCTCCAACCAAACCACTGCAGCTGCAAGCAGTTCAGATTGTACAAACCCCTTATCTTTTATCACTCAGGATTTCACTTTTTAAGTTCAGAGAACTTGAGCCCCAATATATAGAAGCATCATTGCGTTATACAGATTAACTGGGAACCAGAGTCAGTAAATTCCATACTCCCAAAATGCAATATAATTAATCAATTCCGCTCCTGTGATTCAGACGTCCCTGACAAAAGAGGTAGACAGCTGTTTCCACAACTGTGCTGTCAATTTGAAAGTGCGCGCACACACACACACACACACATATATATATATATAACCTGGCTGTGAAATCAGGGTTGACCTGTGCTGCTTGAGAGCTCTGCAGCAACTTCTCTGCACATCACAACAGTGACTCCTCCACCGTGGTCTGTTCTCGTTTCCAGAACCCCAACCTCCAAATCTTTCCTCGCGGAGAAAAACCTGTGCCACAAGAAACTGTGGTGGCTAGAATCCCCAGCAAAAAAAAAAAGCTCTGGAGGAGCTCAGCAGGTCAGTTTGCATCTGCTGAGGGAATGGCAGGCGACATTTCGGGTCTGGACCTTTCAGACTGATTGGTAGTGACGTTGACAGGGAAAGCTGGAGGAGAGGTTGTGGCAGGGGCAAGGCCTCTTGAAGGACATTGCAGATCCGAATGGGATGTCGACTTTGGGATTCCCACGCGCGAATCCTCTGCCTGTTAATCCCTGTTGCTGATCATCAGGATTCTATTGTCCACAGAGCACAAGTGCGCTTTACTGGCGCCAGATGTAAAGTTGCGTTGCCAGTCTGACCCAGATGCCATTAACATCCAAGGCCGAAGCATTGCTTGAATGGAAGCGGAACCCTTTTACCAATGCCAAAACGGTTCCTAAATCAGAACTCGAGACTTGCCAAGCTGCCAATGAACCCCTTCTTAAAAAAAAGTCAAAAGTGGGCGATGAGAGAAGTCGGTTTTCAGATCCGCTTGCAAAGTGCGGCCCTCTCCTAGTTTCCTATGAACTTTTCATTTCAAACATTCCAGGATTTAGGCAGATGTTAATTTGTTAAAATTACAGTACTGCACAGCAGGGTAAATTTGCTGAAAGGTTAGTACGGATGGGAAATCTATTCATGCTCACAATTTTATTGCTTGCGCTGAGAGAAATGTACACTCTGCAGCAGAGGCCCAAGGCACGTTTCCCTTTTGTCTCAAAAACAATATTTTTAGTACCTACTTCCCGCTGGGCTGCCTCCTGCCTCGCTTGTCAGGAACTCGGCCCCCTATGAAGCAGCTGCACACCAGAGAAATGGAGGCGAAGGAGAAAAATCCCTGTGCGTGATTTACTCTGGAATCTGCCGGATCCACAGAAAATAATTCCAGTGGGTAGCATGCTCTTGTCGAGGATGGGGAAGGAGGAGAGAACATGGATCCACGAATCCTGCACTGCACTTCAAAACAGCCAGCCTCAAGTTTGCTCAAACATCCGATTCAAACCACCATCAGTTTGGGGGTTCAATAAAACTCAGCTAATTTTGTTTTGTTTTTTTTAAAACACACCTGCCGAATATAAAGTGCAGCATTCGAACAGGCAAGTTAACAGTTACATACAAAAATAGCCGGCTTCTCTTCCACTGTAGTGAAAATGTTTTATGTAGATTTCTAGTAGACAGCGTTATTGCTAAACATTTACGATATGTCCATTCTAGGCTCTTCACTCCTCTCCTCTTTGGCTTCTTGAGTACGGTAGATTCTTAGGCCTGCATCAATGTAGTGCTGCAAGTATTGCTCGGCAACCTGTAGCAGAGAAACACAGGGAGCTCGATCACGATTGCTGACCTGGCACGGAGGACGAAGAACGCAACATTAAGGCGACACGCGCTTGCACTCAAACTTTCAAAGAAATGTTTGCTCACTTTGAAAGCAACTCCCTGGCCTACTAAGTCATGGAAACTGTATCAGTTGTGAATGGAAATTAAGAGAAGGAAATACATGAAAATGAGTAGCACACGTTGCTTTAAAGATGGTACCGAACTAAAAGGTGGCACAGCGGCAGAGTTGCTGCCTCACAGCACCAGACCCAGGTTTGATCCCGACTACAGGTGCTGTCCATAGAGTTTGGACATTCTCCCCAGGACTAAATGGATTTCCCTCGGGAGCTCCAGTTTCCTGGCACACCCCAAAGATAGACAAGTTTGAAGGTTCATTGGCTTCGACAAAGATTGTAAATTATCCCAAGTATGTGGGATAGTGCTAGTATACGGGGATAATTGGTCATCACACTCAGTGGGCCGAAGGGCCCGTTTCCATGCAGTATCTCTAAACTAAATTAAAATGCTTTGCCATACTGGCCCAACGCCATACTTGTGGAGTTCATAGGACCACAAGACACGAGGGCAGATTTGGGCCATTTGCCCCATCCCATCAGATCGCTGTGATTCATCTGATGCCCATCATCTTGGTTAGGTAACCTGCTTGTGGAGACGGAGTTCAGGCCACTGCTGGTTCTGTCCGGTACTAAAAGTTACCGAGGAATTATCCAAAAACGCACAGCTGCCTCAGCTTCCCAGACACCAACTATTTTTCAAACTGCCAAATCAGAAATCCCAGTGATTGGGGATCAATCAAATGGATCCACTACAGACAGTGCAAAACATACCTTGGGATCCATGTTGCTTAGCACATTCTGGAGAATGTGGACATCTTGCAACTGGAAACACCGTTTGAGCTCCTGGAAGGCGGATAGAACTCATTATAAAGGAGACCAAGAGCTCATTCCATATCTCTATGGGAGCGAGAGAGGTGGAACCTTTTGGCTGGGCTGCAAGCACAGAATTTTGACAATCTTCCACAAAAGAGTTGCAGTAAGTATCTCTACACTCAACAGGTTAAGCAAGGGTGTTAATGATGGCAAGGTGAGGAGGTCTTGGATTGATTTTGAGGAGAGGGGTCCAGTATCGATTTTAGCAAGGCTTTTGACATCGCTCCACATGGCTGACTGGTCAGTTCATAAGTTATAGGATCAGAACTAGGCCATTCGGCCCATCAAGTCTACGGTGCCATGCAATCATGGCTGATCTATCTTTCCCTCTCAACCCCATTCTCCTGCCTTCACCCCACAACCCCCAACACCAGTACTAATCAAGACCCTGTCAATCTCCACGTAAAAATATCCATGGACTTCGCCTCCACAAGCCTTCTGTGGAAATTCATTCAGAATAATATAGGCCATGGAATGGCAGCAATTCAAAACCGAGACATGCTCAAGGAATGGTCTTCAGGTGCTCTGGTGACTGGAAGGTTGCTTCTGGTGGGACCAACAGGAGCCGAACAATGTATTTCTAGATGTATGTACCAAATGTTTAGGGTCTCACATCATACAGGGACCTATTCCGAAATTTACAGATTAGGGCAGACTGCCTTTAATTTGGGCCAAGCTTTACTACGGTGCTTTTGGAACACGGAGATGAGGCAGGCAGAGAAGAAAAACGGGAAAGATGGACAACAAAGCAAAAGCTGGATGGCAGACGTATGCACACGGCTGCAACCCCAAACACGTTTGACTGCACTTGAACTCAATTTGCAAAAAACAAACCACATACATATTTTGCCACATTGCAAACCTGCACCCGAACGATAAAACAAAGTGAATCCAAAAGTGTAAGGTACTTGCCTGTGGCAAAGACTTGAACACCTCCACAGGATGCAGAGCAGAAGCATCCAGGCGATTCTGGTGCAAAGCTGCCTTCTGCGTTGGCACTGTCTCAGTAGATTTTGATTCGGCAAATTCTCGGACCCTCTGGATAAATGCGTCTAGTTCAGCGTTGAAAGCTTCCATGTATCCCTCTTCAGCTATCTTTGTGTGGGGGTGAAGTGAGCCAGTGGGAAACAAGAACAGGTGGCATTGTGAACAATTCAATATTTCAGGATTGTGAAGGACTTGTGCAGCCCTACCTAATGTAACAGGACAGTACACCACGAGAACACATCTCTCAGAGTAGGAAGGCAAAGATTGAAGCAGTCTGATTTGCTTCCTTTGCTTCTGCTTTGATAATAAACAAGATGGGTGGGATAGATTTAACACTGGTTTGATTGCCAATGGCTCAAATCGCAATGGAAGCCAATCGCCCCGGACTCCAGGATTGATCCCAACAATGCAGCATGGTGGCGCAGCGGTAGATGCAGCCTCACAGCACCGGAGACCCAGGCTCGATCCTGACTACGGGTGCAGTTTCTGAGTTCTCCCTGTGATGGCGTGGGTGCTCCAGTCTCCTCCCACTTTAAGACATGCAAGTTGGTAGGTTAATGGGGTCAAGGAAAGAGCGTTCACGTCGTGGCCCTGTTGCCACCAATCTTTCCACCACCATGCACAAGAAGAACAAGACAGACACCATTGTATGCAGATGCCGAGAAGTGTGTTCAGCTCTGGCTGAACAACTTCTAACCTTGTGTGTGGACTCGATAAGAAGTTGGTTAATTGGCTTCTGCAAAAAATGATCCCTCGTATGTAGGATAGAACTTGTGCACGGGTGATCACTGGTCAGGGCGGACCCAGTCGGCCAAAGAGCCCGTTTCCATGCTGTATCGCTAAACTGCATCTTACTACATCTACTGCACCTTTCCTGTTGAGTTTGCATGCCTTCCTTTTAACTGTATAGTTTTCTGGGTGCTCCAGTTTCCCCTCAATATCCCAAGAAACGTGCTGGCATGTTACATGGCTCATGTAAATGTCCCTAATTACGCAGGTAGCAGAAGAACCAAAGGGCCATGGAGACAATGAATACACATTAGACGGCACTGTGCACATATCTCCCTGTCGCATGAGCTTTGCGTAAATAAAGATAGAATAGCCGCAGAGATACGACACAAAGTTGTCTCGTGGGCGTGTTGAGAGTTGGCAATGATGAGATGGGATGAATGGCCTCCGGTTACAATGAAAAGCAACGTTATATCCCTGTTTCAGTAAAGTACATGCAGTGCAGCAGTGACATCGTGGGCATCTGCAGTTCTTATGATTTTCATGTACCCAAAGCAGAGGTAGAGTTGTAAATCTAATTTCTAAAAGTCTCACACCATTATTCTCGACTACGGAAGGGGATTATTATTTCATCTGTACCAGTGTCAGGCCAGTGATGCAGCTGCAAACGTTATGCCCTTATCATGTATCAAAACACTGGCTCGATTAGTTTATTTTAGTTTTCTAGTTTACTTTAGAGATACAGCGTGGAAACAGGCCCTTCGGCCCACCGAAGCTACGCCGACCAGCAATCTCCGCACATTAACACTAACCAACACACACTAGGGACAATTTACACATATACCAAGACAATCAACCTACAAACCTGTACCACTTTGGAGTGTGGTAAGAAACCGAAGATCTTGGAGAACACCCACGGTCATGGGGAGAATGTACAAACACCGTACAAACTGCACGCTTAGTTGGGATCGAACCTGGGTCTCTGGCGCAGCAGGCAGCAACTCTACCGTTGCACCACCGTTTTGGACAGAATGGACAGTAGAGTGGGTCAAGCAGCATTTCAGAAGAACATGGTTAGGTGATATATCGGGTCGGTAGTTCCCGGAAGGCCATGCAGGCCCAATCCACTTGCCAAACAACCGCGACACCGAAGACCAGAACGACAACCGATGACGGCAATGCACTCAGGTAGCCCAACTCGCCCCCTCCAGATGACTGTGGTGAAGCTGGGCAGCGAGACATGTCTGGGTCGAAGGAGCCTCAGAGGTGGCAGTGATGGGAGCCTCGGCAGCGGGTGCCACGGCGGCAACGTGGGCCTCAGCGGGAGCGGTAGACTCGGTGGCAATGGGGCCTCGCGGTCGATGAGCATGAGGGGAGAGGGGAAGACAATGGGGACCTGGTGTGGGGAAGGGGAGCACTCTAGTTTAGAATCCTCTGTCCCAGAGATAGGTGTTTGTTCATTCTGTGCACACGGCAGCCAGACACTTGTCTTTTTTTTTTGTGTTCACTTTTAATTTCAACTTTGCGTACCTTGTGTGTTGTGACTGTCGGCTGACCAATTCCATCCAGGGATGAAGAAAATCTTATCGTATTGTATCGAATTGGAACCCTTCTTCAAACTGATGCCATGTCACCTACCCATGTTCTCCTGAGATGCTGCCTGACCCACTGAATTACTCCAGCAATCAACATCATTATCGGTGGAGCAACAATTGAGTTTTACGATCAGGATCTTTATACTCTTTGTGGGGAGGGAACTCAAAGGGAATAATTAATTGAACGATAGTGTGGGCAGCACAGTGACGCAGCTGGTAAACCTTGCATGTACTACCCATGACTGCATAGGATTCCTTCGGATGCTCCGGTTTCTTCCCACATCCAAACGACATGCAGGTTTTTGGAGGTCGACCAGCCTCTGTAAAATTGCTCCAATTTGTAGGGAATGGATGAGAAAGTGGGATAAGCTAGAACTAGTGTGAACGGGCGAAGGATCCATTTCCAGACGGTCTCTTTAAAAACATACAGCATTAAAACAGGCTCTTCCGCCCACCGAGTCCACGCCGAACATCGATCACACTAGTTTGATGCGATCCCACTTACGCATCCATGCTCCACACACCAGGAGGAATTGACGGGGAAATTGAATTTGAAGCCTGCACATTTTGGGGATGTGGGAGGAATCTGGAGCACCAGGAGGCAACCCACGCGGTCACAGGGAGCATGAGCAAACTGCACACATGACAGCACCCAAGGTCAGCATCGAACCAGGGTCCCTGGAGCAGGGAGGAAGGGGCTCCACCAGCTGCGCCACTGTGCTGCTTTCTATTCTATTCCCATTTCCACCGTTTTCTTTTGTCTTGACCTTACTTTTGCTTTCTCGAAGAACTGCCGGAAGCAGCCCCGGGGATCTTGTTGAAGGCTTCTACCCAGCTCCATGATGAACTGCATAACAACAGCTTGATGGGCCACTTGCTCCATCAGTGCCTGTTTCTGAAAATTAAACAAGAAGAAGCAAACAAATCACCTTTTGGTGCTCAAGTGTGTGGCAGCAAGAATAAGGAGAAGCTGTATTACAATAACATAGAACAGGTCCTTCCAGAAGATAGACAAAATGCTGGAGCAACTCAGCGGGACAGGCAGCATCTCTGGAGAAAAGGAATGGGTGACGTGTCAGGTCGAGACCTTTCTTCAGACTGTCAGGGGAGAGGGAGGTACATAGATAAGGAAGTACACGGTGTGAAAACAATACAAGGGGAGTGGTGATCAAGGAAAATGTTGAATAGATCATTGTTGGCTGGGAGTTAGTTGTTTGTTTTTATCTCTGTTCAAAGCAAACAGATAACAGGTAGTGGGAGAACTGGGAAGGGGATGGAGAGAGAGAGAAAGCAAGGGCTACTTGAAGTTAGAGAAGTCAATGTTCATACCGCTGGGGTGTAAACTACAGGAAGCAGGTTCGGAAGAAGTGTAATCTAGATTGCAGGAAGCAGGATGGGTTCTTCCAGAAGCTAGTGACTGTCCGATTCACCTCTGCCGCATTTAGGACATTGGACTGCGCCTATGGAACTGATGCGTGACAAATGCTGAGAACTATATTCTGCACTCCCCTTCCCCTTTGCTCTATTGATGTATTTGAGTTTCACTGATCAGAAGCTCAGCTGAACCCAGGCCAGATAATTATAATTATAATGGCGGCAAGAACAGGTTAGAGATTGGGCATCCCATAGGAGCTGTAGATGCAGCTAAATGCACAAAAGGACACAAAGTGTCCTCAGGCAGCATCTCTGGAGAACTGGTGACGTTTCAGGTCTGGACCCTTCTTCAGACTGCTGGTTGGGGGGGGGGGAAGAGAGAAAGCTGGAAGAGAAGAGGGCAGGATAAGACCTGCTTCAGAGCCAAAATGTCGTTCATCCGTGTTCTCCAGAGACGCTGCCAGACCTGCTGAGTTACTCCAGCGCTTGATGGCCGTCTGATTGTATCCCGGTATGGTATATCTGGTGCGTTTGGATCGCATGCAAAAAAAAAAACTATTCACTGTAACAATGACAAATGCAAAGCCAAACAGTGCAGCTTGTCTTTGGCCCTCAATATCTGTGCTGAACATGATCCCTAGAAAAACACTTATCAGGCTCCATTCCTTTCACAAGTAAGGGGCATGCTTCACTGGGTAAGTAAACCATCTGGAATTGGATTAAGTATGATGCTTTCTTGCAGGTCACCAGCTGGTTCTTTAATAACATTACCACATTATGAATGGAAAATTCACTGACATTTAGTAAAAGCATATTTGCTTCTGAACCCACTGTTTCCCCATATAGAACAGGCATCAACTGAACTGCTCAGGTACAATCAACCCAAAACACTGCGCAGGAATGAACTGCAGATGTTGGTTTCAACCAAAGATAGACACAAAATGCTGGTGTAACTCAGCAGTCCAGGCAGCATCGATGGAGAACATGGATAGGGGATGCTTCGGGTCGAGACCTTTCTTCAGACCCAAAAGCAAGGGTCTGAATAAGGGGTAGGCCATTCAGATCGGAGATGAGGAAACATTTTTTTACCCAGAGAGTTGTGAATGTGTAATTCTCTGCATCTGAAGGCAGTGGGAGCCAATTCTCTGGATGCTTTCAAGAGAGTGACCGGAGTCAGGGGATTTGGGGAGAAAGCAGGAACGGGGTACTGAATGTGGATGATCAGCCATGATCACTGAATGGCGGTGCTGACTCGAAGGGCCGAATGGTCTACTCCTACGCCTATTGTCTATTGAAACGTCACCCATTCCTTATCTCCAGAGATGCTGCTGTCCCGCTGAGTAATTCCAGCATTTTGTGTCTATCTTCAGCCCAAAACATTGACTGTTTCTCTATCAATGCCACCTGATTTGCCCCATCTCGTCTTTCAATCAAGACTCCAGTATTTTTTAAGTTTAAATGTATGTTTCACTGACAGACGTACAGAGAACAGAACAACAAAATTGCTACCTTCAGCAGCATAACAGGCCTGCTCAATTTAAAGCAGATGCATTAACCCAAATTAGACCAGGGTGCAGACAAATGTGAGACAGACCAGGCAAAAATATGCTCCCAACCACCCTGAAGTTATTAATTCTCTCCCACTTACCTCCTCCTCTTTTAAATGAAAGCACCACTTTATCAAGTAATTAGCAGTCTCTTGACAAACAAGGTGGGGGTGGTCGGACAAATATCTCTGGCTGTCAACCCACCGCTTCAACATGCCTGACGGGAAAGAAGGTACGTTACTCCAGCATTTGCTGCCCCCAATGCGACCATTACATTGGCGGGAATGAGCAAGAGGCAATTTCACACAGCCGCGTAACAGTCGTTGTATTGTGCATTGGCTACAAAATTCCTTCAAGGTGACAATGTGGGCGGCACAGCGGTAGAGTTGCTGTCTTTCAGCGCCAGAGACCCTGGTTCGATCCTGACTACGGGTGCTGCCTGTATGCAGTTTGCACATTCTCACAGTGACCGCGTGGCTTTTCTCCGGGTCCTCCAGTTTCCTCCCACATTCCAAAGAAGTACAGGGTTTTGGGCTAATTGGCTTCTGTAAATTGTCCCTAGTGTGCATGACAGAACGAGTGTACGGGGCAGTTGGCTGTCGGCATGGGCTTGGTGGGCCGAAGGGCCTGTTTCCACCCTGCGTCTCTTAAAAACAGTATATTTCTGACTGCAGCTGGGGGAAGAATTTGCAGGAGGTAGAATTTCAATGCAACGTTGTCCGTCAAAATTAGCGCAGCACAGTGGCTCAGCTGGTAGAGCTGCATTTCGCAGAGCCAGAGACCAGAGTTTGATTTTGAACCCGAGCTCTGTCTGTGAGAAGTTTCCACAGGCTCCGTGTGACCACATGGGTTTCCTCCAGATGCTTCAGTTTGGAATGGAATACTTATTGTCACATGCGACTAGGCACAGTGAAATTCGTTGCTTGCACACTCGCATCCCAGAGACATACGGGTTTGTGGATTAACTGGCCTCTAAAATCGCCTTTCATGTGCAGGGAGTGGATCAGGAAGTGGGATAACACAGAACTAGTGCGTGTGGATGATCAATGGATGTTGTGGACTCCATGGACCAAAGGACCCGTTTCCATGCTCTCTCTCTAAACTAATAAAAAAAAACAAATTCTGGATTTCGAAAGAAGCCAGAATGGATACTTTTAAATACGTTTGGGCAGCTTCCAACCGAATGGTATGAATAATGAATTCTCTAACTTCAGGTAACCCTGCACCCTCTGTCTCCATCCCTACCCCACCCAAGTCATGCCAGGCTCCCATTCTCAACTAGCAAACTGCCAACAATATCTGAAGAAAGGTCTCGACCCAAAACGTCGCCTATTCCTTCTCTCCAAAAGATGCTGCCTCACCCGCTGAGTTTCTCCAGCATTTTTGCCTACCTTCCAAACAGCTAACAAAGGCTGGTTTCTTTTATCATCGTTACTTTTTTACTTTTTTGCATTATCTTTCATTCATTTGTTTTATATCTCTCTACATCACCATCTATATCTCGTTTCCCTTTCCCTGACTAGTCCGAAGAAGGGTCTCAACCCGAAATGTCGCCCATTCCACTCTGTCCCACTGAGTTACTCCAGAATTTTGTGTCTATCTTTGGATACTTATAAAATTTGTTATCGTGGCGTCTGCTGGATGGATTTTCACATCAGAAAAACTTTCAAAGCGTGTTGTGTGAATACATTGCAGACCTCCCAACATTTGATTGTCAAAATTCATAATATTTCCCCTCAAAATTCATATTTTTAAATGAAAATTCATAATATGTCGCGGCGCCCTATTCGGGGGTCCCATGTCACAAATTCTAAATTGTGAAGAAGTATTTTAAATGCCAAAATGTGAAAAAGGTACATGTATGCTGAAACATTTATAATTCTTTGTTAAACTTTGATAAACTTGGCACTAGACTCACCTTAATTTCTCTCACTTGGGGTTGTTGCCGGCGGCTATGCGCCTGCGCACTGGTGCAGATCAGCGGGCTGCCGGCGGGCGGGTGCGGCACATGCGCACTTGGCCAGGTTGCCGGCGGGTCTGCGCCTGCGCACTGGGTGGGGGTGGAGGCCGGTGATGGGGCTTTAAAGAAGGAACTGCAGATGCTGGAGAATCGAGGGTACACAAAAAGCTGGAGAAACTCAGCGGGTGCAGCAGCATCTAAGGAGCGAAGGAGATAGGCGACGTTTCGGGTCGAGACCCTTCTTCTAGCTGAAGAAGGGTCTCGACCCGAAACGTCGCCTATCTCCTTCGCTCCTTAGATGCTGCTGCACCCGCTGAGTTTCTCCAGCTTTTTGTGTACCCCCGGTGATGGGGCTGCCGCGAGCGGCCGGCTGGCGGCAAGAAAGTGCCGCTGATCGCGCGGGCCGGCGCCGCCCGGGCTCTGGGCCGAGCGTGGCGTGGCTCGAAATGGCGCCAGGCCCGGAAACCCTCCCCCACTGCGCACGCGCGGCCACTGGGGCCCGGCAACCCTCCCCCACTGCGCACGCGCGTCCACTGGGGCCCGGCAACCCTCACCCACTGCGCACGCGCGGCCACTGGGGCCCGGCAACCCTCCCCCACTGCGCACGCGCGGCCACTAGGGCCCGGCAAAGTGCCGCTGATCGCGCGGGCCGGCAAACCGGGGACACATGGCGCCAGCGTTCACCACGGGAGGAAGAATTTAGCGGGATAATTAGGGTACAAATCGGGATGGCGGGAAGGGAACCTAAAAAGCGGGAATATCCCGCCAAAAGCGGGATAGTTGGGAGGTCTGACATTGCCACTCAAATCAGGAGAGGCTACATCCCAGCAGTTTGCTTATGCACAAATCAGGTCTTCCTGCCATTCATAAATAAAACACAGATGTTGTGAGCAGAAAGAAAAACAGAAAATGCAGGGAATACTCAAGCAGCAGCAGTGGACAGGAAAGCAGAATGAACATTTGGAACTGATGCGCTACGACGCTGAGAACTATATGCCGTACCTTTGCTCTATCCAGTTTATTTGTTTGAGTTGATTGCATTTATGTATGGTACTTGATCAAGGGGGACCCGTTGGGTCCCATCCCCTCAACGCACGGTGGGGGGGGGGGGGGGGGGAAGTGGCCTGCGGCGTCACACACACACTAACCCCCCCCCCCACCCACACACACACTAACCACCCCCCTTGATATTATATTAATATTATTCATTGGCTCCTTTTACCCCATCCCCGCCCTATCTCGGGGGGCAGAGAAAGAGAGGAAGAGGGGTGGGAGAGAGGGGGTGGAGATTTCACCGTCAGTGCGTCGTTTTTGAGGAGATGTGAATCACAGAAAAACACACAAATACACACTCACACAAATACGTATATAGATGTATGATCTGTTTGGCTGGCATGCAAGGTAAAGCTTTTCACTGTATCTCAGTATGCTTGACAATAATAAATTCAAACCATTTATCATAGCTTACCACATATTGTCCATGTGCTGTCCACTTACCAAAGTGCCTGATCTGTTGTTCATATTTCTGTGCAAATGTTGCATTTTTCCCATACTTCTCTTCCTCAACCTCTTTACACTTTATGCTTTTGTTGATCACACTCTGGTTTTACAACAAAAAAAAAACCAAGAATCAATTTACAAGCTGACCGACAGAAAGAGTTTTGTTTCATCTCACCACCTTTGATGCATGTCTTGCAGACACACCAATCAGGGGGTGGGGGGAGAAACATGTTTCTCTGTGTTATTTAACCTTGCTGCCTGGATTAGGGGAGGCATTAGCTATAGGGAGAGATCAGACAAACTTAGATTGTTTTCTCTGGAGCACCAGAGGTTGGGGGGGGGGGGGGGGAGACCCGAGACAAGTATATAAAATTATGAGTAGCATAGATAGGGTGGAGAGTCAAAAACCTTTTCCACAGGGTGGAAATGGCAATGACTAGAGGGACATTGTCCGATGGGGCAAAGTTCAATGGAGATGTGTGGGCCGAGTTTTTACATGAAGAGCGCATCAAGTTGCTGGGGTTGTGGTTAGCACCAGGTTGAATCCATTCCAGTTCCACACAAACAACCCAACACACCCCTGTCCCAACACCACTACCAATAATGGAAAGGCCATGCAGCTCAGCCAATGGGTCTTTGTCTTTTCACGTAAGGCACATAGTTGTTGAGGACCACAAGCCGTTCAATAAAGCACACCGGGGATGGACAGCAACCGTGCACAGAGAAAAGACCCATTGGCTGAGCTACGTAACCTTTCCATTATTGGTGGTGTTGAGACAGCGCTGGAGTAACTCAGCAGGTCTGGCAGCCTCTCTGGAGAACACAAATAGGTGACAATTTGGGTCAGGACCCTTCTTCAGATTGACTGTGGTGGGGAGGGGACAAACTAGAAAGAGACAAGAGGTAGGACAAAGACTGACAGGTGATGCGGGTGAGGAAGGGGGGGTGGATGGACGCAAAAGGCTGGAGTAACTCAGCGGGACAGGCAGAATCTCTGGATAGAAGGAAAGGGTGACGGTTTGGGTCTAGACCCTTCTTCAGAAGTTAATTGACAGATGGTTGGACAAAGGCCAGCAGCAAAAGGTGTGAAATTAGGAGACAAGGATAGAAGTACAAGGAGGGAATCCAAAGGAAAGAATATGCTTCCTTCATCAAAAAGGACCAGTTGGGTTTTCACAACATCTCAACTGTGTAAGAAGGAACTGCAGATGCTGGTTTAAACTGAAGATAGACACAAAGAGTTGGAGTAACTCAACAGCATCTCTGGAGATAATGGGTGACGTTTCCGGATTGAGACCATTCACCCGAAACGTCGCCCATTCCTTCTCTCCAGAGATGTTGCCTGTCCTGCTGAGTTACTCTAGTGTTTTGTGTCTATCTTAACAGCTTTATTATTTACCAGCTCTATATTATTTATTACAACCTCGTATCCCAATTTTGGGATGAGAATGTGGTGGGAGGTGTTGGAGTTTTCCCCAGTGGTCAAGGGACAACTCTGCGACATGCTTCATGCTGCAAAGATACCGCACCTTATTAAATCCTTCTTTGCCGACGGTGTCAATATTCCACGAACTCAACCTCTCATTCCAGATCAGCTCCTCTTCCTTCTGCCTCCATTCGTCCTCTTTCTTTTTAAGCTCCCAGTATTCAGTCTGTGCTTTGGCACGCTCCTGCTCCAAAGACTCGGAGTTGTGCAGCTCCAAGTTGCAAAGTCTCTGCTGGGCTTCAGCCAGCCTCCACCGGCACTCCACCGTCTTCTGCATCAGCTCCTGCTGCTTGTGACAAACACTCTCCACGCCGCCAGTATACACCTGGAACGTACAGTCATTGCCAGTCAGCATCAAAGGACAGCTGGATTCACCACCCATTCACTGTGGAGCAGGGCAAGGTGCAAAAGAAAAAAAATCCAGAATAGAACAGTGTGGTACACTGGAGCTGCTACCTCAGTGCCAGAGACCCAGCTTCAATCCTGACCTCAGGTGCTGTCTGTGTGAAGTGTGCATGTTCTCCCCATGACCACGCGGGTTTCCTCCGGGTGCTCTGGTTTCTTCCCACATCTCAAAGATGTGCCGGTTGGTAGGTTACCTGACCTCATGCTTGTATCTCTAAAATAAATTAACATCCCTTTGTAATTAAACCAGTTCTCCAAGATAAGTCATTAGACTTTAGACATACTGCACAGAACCAAGCCCTTTGGCCCACCGGGTTCACGTCGACCAGCGATCACCCCGCACATGAGCACTATCCTACACACGAGCGACAATTTACAATTTTATCAAAGTCAATTAACCTACAACCATCTTTGGAGGAAACCAGAGCACCCAGAGAAAACCCACCCAGTCACGGGAAGAACGTGCAAAATCCGTAGACAGCACGCATAGTCAGTCTCGAACCCGGATCTCTGGTGCTGTCAGGCAACAACTCTAATGCTGCACCACAGTGCCGCCCTTGCCCGAACACAGCAACATGTCCCAGCATGAAGGTAACGCAAGTGGCATAAAAGAGGCAGGTAGAGAGAACCCGACCCCACTCATGAAGATGTGCAAATTAAATATTGACTCTCAATCTTTGCAGAAAAAGATAGGAGACATTTCATGTCAAGACCCTTCTTCAGACCAAAAGTATGGATGGGGCCACATCACCTGCTTTCAGTCTGAAGATGGGTTCCTACCAAAAACAAATAGTGGAAAAACATGGATAGAGTAGATGTGGAGAGAGTCTGGGACAAGAGGTCCTAGCCTCAGAATTAAAGGACGTCCCTCTAGGAAGGAGATGAGGAGGAATTTCTTAAGTCGGAGGATGGTGAATCTGTGGAATCCTTTGCCACAGAAGGCTGTGGAGGCAGTCAACGGATATTTTTAAGGCAGAGATAAGATAGATTCTCAATTAGTCTAAGTGTCAGCGGTTATGGGGAGAAGGCAGGAGAGATAGATCAGCCATCAGATTGAATGGCTTTTTTTGACTTGATGAGCCAAGTAGCCTAATTCTACTCCTCTCACTTAAGTACTGATAAACCTAATCAACCCCCCCCCCCAGATTTCCTCTAACCCCCAGAAACACCCCCCCACCCCCTCCCACTCCTCTCGCACCCCCCCATTCAACCTAATCTCCTCATCCCCCAACCCTTTTCTATCTCCCCCCCCCCCCCCCAGGTCTCTCCCCTCTATGTCCCAAGTTATGGGAATGGAGTTAAGCCACTTGGCCCATCATCTACTCCACCATTCAATCATAGCTTAACTATTTCTCCCTCCTGACCCCATTTTCCTGCCTTCTCCCCATACACCTGAACAAATCAAGAATCTAGCAATCGCTGCCTTAAAAATGCGTTAGACACGAAAGGCTGGAGTAACTCAGCGGGGCAGGCAACATCTTTGGAGAGAAGGAATGGATGATGTTTTGGGTCGAGACCCTTCTTCAGACTGGTTAGAGATAAGGGAAATGAGAGATACAGACGGTGATGTGGAGAGAAAAAGAACAATGAATGAAAGATAATGCAAAAAAGCAACGATGATAAAAGATCATTGTAAGCTGTTTATAGGGTGAAAATAAGAAACTGGTGCAACTTGGGTGGGGGAGGGAGAGAGAGAGGGAATGCCGGGGCTACCCGAAGTGAGAGAAATCAATATTCATACCATTGGGCTATAAGCTGCCCAAGCAAAATATGAGATGCTGTTCCTTCAATTTACGTTTAGCCTCACTCTGACAATGGAGGAGACCGAGGACAGAAAGGTCTGTGTAGGAATGGGAAGGAGAATTAAAGTGTCCAGCAACTGGGAGATCAGGTAGGTTCAGGCAGTCTGAGCGAAGGTGTCCCGCGAAGTGATTGCCCAGTCTGCGTTTGGTCTCGCCGATGTACAAGAGTGCACATCTTGAACAACGGATACAGTAGATGAGATTGGAGGTGGTGCAAGTGAACCTCTGCCTAACCTGAAAGGACTGTCGTGGTCCCTGGACAGAGTCGAGGGAGGAGGTATAGCGTCTTCTGTGGTTGCAGGGAAGGGTACCTGGGGAGGGGGTGGTTTGGGTGAGAAGGGATGAGTTAACCAGGGAGTTGCGGAGGGAACGGTCTCAGCAGAAGGCGGAAAGGGGTGGAGATGGGAAAATGTGGCTAGTGTGGGATCCCGTTAGAGGAAATTTCAGAGGATTATGTGTTGTATACGACGGCTGATGGGGTGGAAGGTAAAGACAAGGGGGACTCCGTCTCCGTGGTGACTAGGGGGAGGGGGAGCAAGTGCGGAGCTGCGGGGTACTGAGGAGACACAAGTGAGGGCCTATGATCTCGTGATGGGAGAGGGGAGCCCCCATTCCCTACAGAATGAGTACATCTTGGATGTTCTAGTATGGAACAACTCATATTAGGCGCAGATGCGGCATAGACGGAGGAATTGGGATGGAATCTTTGCAGGAAGCAGGGTGGGAAGAAGCGTAGTTGAGATAGTTGTGCGAGTCAGTGGGTTTGTAATAGATAATAGTCCTGTGATGGAAACTGTGAGATCAAGAAAAGGGAGGGAGGTGTCGGAAATGGTCCACGTAAATTTGAGTGTAGGAAAAATATTGGTGGTGAAGTTGATGTTTGTGAGTTCTGCATGGGTGCAGGAGGTAGCACCGATGCAGTCATCAATGTAGCGGAGATTGAGTTTGGGGATAGGGCCAGTGTACGCCTGGAACAGGGATTGTTCAACATACCCACAAAGAGGCAGGCAGAGCAGCGGCCTATGTGGGTGCCCATAGCTACTCCTTGGACTTGGAGAAAGTGGGAGGAGTCAAAGGAGATGTGTTGAGGGTGAGGACCAGCTCCACCAGACAGTGTATAGTGTAATAAGATAGAAATGGATGGTTCTGCAGTCGAAGAAGGAACGGAGGGGCTTAAGGCTTTCCTGGTGGGGGATGGAGTGACTGAATGTCTGTAGTAAAGATGAGGAAGTGGGGGCTCAGAAAGTTGGTCATTAAAGAGATGAAGGGCATGTGAGGTGTCTTGGACATAGGTCGGGAGAGATTGGACCAGGGGGCTAGGATGGAGTCGAGGTACGTGGAAATCATTTCCGTGGGACAGGAACAATGGGTCTGCCAGGGCCGTTGTGCATGTGGATTTTGGGGAGAAGGTAAAACCAGGCAATGCGGGGCTGGGAAACGATAAGGTTAGAGTCTGTGGAGGGCAGACTGCCAGAAGTGATGAAATCAGAAATGGTGTTTAAGATTAAGACCTGGTGCTCGTCTGTGGGATCATGGTCCAAGGAAAAGTAGGAGGAGGTGTCTTGAGAGTTGTCGCCTGGCCTCAGTCCACTCGCCCGACCACCACCTCCCTTATCGGCGGGTTTGATTATCATGTCGGGGTTGCTGCAGAGTGAGCGGAGGGCTGTACGTTCAGGAGGGGAGAGGTTAGAGTAGGTGAGGGCAGTGGAAAAGTTGAGATGGTTGATGTCAAGTCGGCAGTTATAAGGGAGGGTCGAGGGTCGTTCTGGGGAGTCCAGGAGGAGGGGGATCGGTGGAGACGGGAGAAGGGGGGGTCATCACCGGGTGGTGAGGACAACTTCCCACAGAAAAGGGCACGGAGGGCGAGGCGACGGAAGAAAAGTGAGTTGCACAGATTCACCAGCCTCTGATTAAAATGTCCTCCTCTCTCCCCGAGCCCCAGCAGCGCGTCCACACACCTCAACCCTCCCCACCCGCCCGACGTGACTGGGCAGCGGGGCAGCCGCGCTCCCGGGGTCTCCAACCTGACTCTGCCTCAGCCAGCCCACGTCGGGGATGGGGATGGGTCTGTATCTCCTTCCTCCTCCTCCGGCGGCGGCGGCGGCCTCGTCGTCCTCGTCCTGCTCGTTGTCGGACGCGGCGCCGGTCAGGCCGGCCCGGTACTCCATCATGCTGGGTGGAGAGGGAGAGGCCTTCACCCTCTTCGCTGCTGCCGCCGCATCCTCCACCACCACCGCCTGCGTCGTCGCTGTTGCGGGGCCGCCCGCCGTAACAAAGCGGCCGCGTCACTGGGGCCCAGCAACCCCTCGTCACGTGACCAGAGCCCAACGTCGCCGGGGCCCCAACACAGCGGCACACGTGACCAGCGTCCGCGTCACCAGCGGCCCCGCGTCACGTGATCCCCGTCCTTCCGCCCCCGCCACGTGACCAACGATCGCGCCGCAGCTCGCCCCGCCCCGCAGGCAACGCGTGGCAAGTGATCAGTGCCCGCACCGCCCCCTCCGCGGCCCGTGATCATCAGCCACGTCACCGCGCACGTCACGTGATCAGCGAAGACACCAGCCCCATCGGGTCACGTGGGCCGATGGGCCTGCTGCTGCCCCCGTCCCTCAACTCACGCCGACCCGCACACCGCAAGACAAGAAGGCACACACAAAATGCTGGAGTAACTCAGCGGGACAGGCAGCATCTCTGGAGAGAAGGAGTGGGTTGTGTATTTCACTCTCCCCCTCCCCTCTCTTCCCCCCCCCCCCCCTCCACACCAGGTCATCACAAATGTCCTCATTCTTCAGAGAACGGGGATTCCCCTCCCCCACTATAGATGAGGCTAGCACCAGGGTCTCCTCCATACCCCGCAACACTGCCCTCTCTCCCCATTCCCCCACTCGCAACAAGGGCAGAGTCCCCCTGGTCCTCACCTTTCACCCCACCAGCCGGCACATACAAACACATATCTCCTTCGCTCCTTAGATGCTGCTGCACCCGCTGAGTTTCTCCAGCTTTTTGTGTAACCCTCGATTCTCCAGCATCTGCAGTTTCTTCGTTAACACATAATCCTTCGCCAGTTTCGCCACCTCCAACGTGACCCCTCCACTCGCCACATCTTCCCATCTCCCCCCCGTCTGCCTTCCGCAAAGACCGCTCCCTCCGCAACTCCCTTGTCAATTCTTCCCTTCCTTCCCGCTCCACCCCTTCCCCGGGCACTTTCCCTTCCAACCGCAAGAGAGGCTACACTTGTCCCTTTACCTCCCCCCTCCACTCCTTTCAGGGACCCAAGCAGTCCTTCCAGGTCCGGGTTCACCTGCACCTCCTCCAACCTCATCTACTGTATCCGCTGCTCTAGATGCCAGCTGATCTATGTCAGTGGGACCAAGCGGAGGCTTGGCGATCGTTTCGCCGAACACCTTTGCTCGGTCCGCAATAACCAACCCGACCTCCCGGTGGCTCAGCACTTCAACTCCTCCTCCCATTCCGTATCCGACCTCTCTGTCCTGGGCCTCCTCCACGGCCAGAGTGAGCAACACCGCAAATTGGAGGAGCAGCACCTCATATTCCACTTGGGGAGTCTGCATCCTCTTGGCTTGAACATTAAATGTTCTCAATTCTGTTAACCCTTGCTGCCTCCTCCCCTTCCCACCTCTCCCTCAGCCCTCGGGCTCCTCCTTTTTCTTTCTTTCTTCTCCCCACCCCCCACCCCCCCCCCCCCCCCCATCAGTCTGAAGAAGGACCTCGGCCAGAAACGTTGCCTATCTCCTTCGCTCCTTAGATGCTGCTGCACCCGCTGAGTTTCTCCAGCTTTTTGTGTACCCCCTGAGAGGGGATCTTATTGAAACATATAAGATCATTAAGGGTTTGGACACGCTAGAGGCAGGAAACATGTTCCCGATGTTGGGTGAGTCCAGAACCAGGGGCCACAGTTTAAGAATAAGTCGTAAGCCATTTAGAAGGGAGACAAGGAAACACTTTTTCTCACGGAGAGTTGTGAGTCTGTGGAATTCTCTGCCTCAAGAGGGTGGTGGAGGCCGGTTTTCTGGATACTTTCAAGAGAGAGCTAGATACGGCTCTTAAAGATAGTGGAGTCAGCGGTATGGGGAGAAGGCAGGAACGGGGTACTGATTGGGGATGATCAGCCATGATCCATGATTACATTGAATGGTGGTGCTGGCTCGAAGGGCCGACTGGCCTACTCCTGCACCTATTGTCTCTTGAGTCAGACACAAAAGCTGGAGTAACTCAGCGGATCAGGCAGCATCTCTGGGGAAAAAGGAACAGGTGATGTTTCTGGTCGAGAACCTTTTTCAGACTGAGTCAAGTCGAGACCCGAAACGTCACACATTCCTTCACTCCAGAGATGCTGCCTGTCCCGCTGAGTTACTCCACAATTTTGTGTCTAACATGCTGGTTAACCACTTTTACACCCTCTCTTAAACCTCCATCTTCTTCTAAGTTATTTCTTCCTCGGCACATGCTGTCTGACCTCAGTATTTCCAGAAATCCTTGGCTCTGTTTTGAATTTAAGAACGAATGAGGAATGGGACTTGGCCCACTCCTATAGTCAGAGGGTGGCAAATCTGTGGAATTCTTTGCCACAGAAGGCTGTGGAGGCCGTCAGTGGATATTTTAGCAGAGCTAGATAGATCGTTGATTAGTACCGGTGCCAGGGGTTAAGGGGAGAAGGCAGGAGAATGGTGCTAGGAGGGAATGATAGATCTGCCATAATTGAATGGCGGAGTAGACTTGATGGGCCAAATAGCCTAATTCTACTCCTATCACATATGACCCATCATGTTGTTCCACTCTGTAATAAAATAGTAAGATTAAACGAGAACTCACCTGTTCGAAGTTTGATCGTTATTTTACGAGGAGTTACGATGAGGGATTACGTGAAGAGCCCGCCTCACGCTGGTAACGGCATACTTCAAAGCAGCGGCATGAAAAAACACAGAACACCAAAGCCGGAGTAACATAGTAAGGCTCATAAAAAGACTTAGAACCACCATTTGATCATTTATTTTACGAGGGTGGGAGTGGAGGGCACGTAATCCCTCATCGTAACTCCTCGTAAAATAACGATCAAACTTCGAACAGGTGAGTTCTCGTTTAATCTTACTATTTTACTTCGGAGTCACGTGAGTGACTACGTGAAGATTTTTAAAGCTTTCTGTGTTTTTTATGTCGTAGAATTAATCCGTACGACAGTCCGGCTAAGTAAACACATACATGAAAAAGCAGACAAATGTTAGATCTTTTCACAATTAACTTTTTTAATGGTTGAAAGACCATATAATACCCTCCTTATATTTGAGGGAAAAATGATTACAAGTGACAAAAGATATCAGTGACTACACAACTGATTATAGCAATTAATAGCAAACAAAGCAGGTGATTATAGTGCTCCCAACACCGCGTGTCCAAAGCTTGTCATAGTGTGAACAGGTTTGTTGTAGAACTTTGAAAAAGTTTCTTCTTTACTCCACCCTGCGATTTTTAAAATATGCTCGAGAGGTACGTCCCGCCCCTTCGCCGCGGACGTAGCTGCCGCCCTGGTGGAGTGAGATTTGAAGACATCAGTGTCTACTCCCGCTAAAACCAACACCTGTTTCAACCATTTTGAGATAGTTTGAACTGAAGCTTTTGTGTGTGGCTTTTTGTGCGTAAGCAGTAATGTCTTTTCGTTTCCTCGAAAAGTGTCCGTAACTTTAATATATTGGTTCAAATGTCTAACCACACACAAAGCAGGCTCAATATGAAAAGCTTGAAAGGTTACCTTTGTTCCAGATCTCCCTGGTCTACTTTGTTTGATCAGATCGTAAACATAGAAGACAACGTTATCTGTAGTCACATGCATACAGTCTAAACGCAACATTTGTAAAGTTTGCACTCTTTGGGCTGAGACCAGTGACATTAACATGACCAATTTCAATGTTAACCTATCCAATGGCAACCCTTCAATTGGAGTCCATTCTCTAAGTAGAGCAAGTACAATGCTCACATCCCAAATCTCTGTATATCTAGGTTTTGGCGGATTCATGTGAAAAATTCCTTTCATGAATCGTGATATCAATGGATGCGACCCAATTAATTTCTCACCAGTCATAAGTCCTAAATAGGACGACAAGGCACTGCGTGCAGTGTTAATGGCACTGTAACTTAAATGTTGCCCAAAGTGCAAATTGGCAAGGAATTCCAAAACATGAGTAACATTCACAGAATCATCAGAAATATTTGACTGTGTGCAAAATTCTTCCCATTTCTTAATATGTGTCATATATTGTTTCTGTGTGCTATCTCGCCATGATGCGCCAATAACTGTCAAAGTTTGGTCCGACAATCCCAGTTCCTGTAGTGGTCTGGTCAAAACCTGCAGATTAACAAATTCATATATGCATATAATGGGTAACCTTCATTTGTTACTGGATTAGTCAAGATATCACTACAGTTAGGAATCTGCATATACGGTTCTTTAATCATATTCAGCATAACTGGGAACCAAGGTTGAGTTGGCCAATTTGGCACTACCAACAATCCGGAAGCTGAATCTTGCTCTATTTTCTTCAAGCATCTCTGAATCAGAGCAAATGGTGGAAAAGCATAAAAGAACATCTTTCCCCAGTGTAATGAAAACGCATCTACTCCAACTGCGTCCGGATCGTGTTCCCAAGACACATAATGAGGCAATTGATGATTAAGCCTGGATGCAAACAAATCAATTTCTGGCAACCCAAATCGTCTAACAATATTCTTAAATATTGCTGGCTTAAGCATCCATTCCGTATTATCTTTAAAAATCCTGGACCTTTCATCTGCTACCACATTGTCCTTACCTGGAATATAGCTTGCTGAAATCCATATCTGCCGACCAATACACCATTGCCATATTTCATTGACCAGACAATCACATGATATGATCTAACTCCCCCCATGTGATTGATGTAAACCACAGCCGTTTTATTGTCTAATTGTATTAACACATGCAGACCTTGTTTAGCACAACAATATGCTTTAAGCCCATAAAAGGCCCCCAATAATTCCAAATAGTTAATACCATACTCTTGGAGAAACACTTGTTCTTCAGTTTTCCATCTACCTCCACAACTGGAGGATAAATCTGTGGCCCCCCATCCGAGAGCACTAGCATCTGTTTGTAAAACCATTTCAGGCTGTTTAATCATGATCTTCTTAGCAGCTTGTGGGACATTTTCAACCCACCATTGCAATTCCAATACTGCTTTCCTTGTTTAATTGCATAGGCCTGTCAAAGTGACCTGCCTTATCTTTAAGAGCCCTTACTTTGTCTCTTTGAAGATTTTGATAATGTAATGGCCCAAATTCCACTGCCGGAAATGCTGCCACCAGTGTACCAATGACTTTTGCCACTTCTCGGATGGAGGGATAAGGTTTGTGAATGAGGTAATTACACATTTGCAAAATATCATTTGTCTTCTTTGCTGGCAAAGTAACTAACATGGTCACTGAGTTAATTACAAACCCCAGAAAATCAATTGATTGAACTGGCTGCAGCTGGGATTTAATTGGATGAATTAAGAATCCAAGCTCTTTAAACAAAGCTTTAGTAACTGAAATTGAGTGCTCAGCTGACTCTTGACTATCGTTAATAATCAGAATATCATCCAGATAAGCCATTACAATGTGTTTCTGTGCTCTTAATTGGGCTAAAACTGGTTTCAAACAGTTTTGTAAAGAGTCTAGGAGCTGAACTTAATCCATTTGGTAAAGCTTTGAACTGCCATAATTGCCCCTGCCAATAAAACTTTAAGTATCTCCGAAAAAGATGATGAATTGCTACAGAATAATAGGCGTCTTTCAAATCAATCTTAGCCATATAAGAACCTGCTGAAATCAAATATTTTGCAGTATTGAATGTCTCCATCTTAAAATGTTTGTATTCTACAAACTTATTTAGATCTGTAAGGTCTAGAATAATTCTACAACCACCATCTTTCTTATCTCTGCGAAATATATTAGAGACAAATTGATGCTTATGTTCACAAGTTTTTTTCAATTACCCCTTTTTCGGATAATTTGTCAATTTCCACATTAATCTCCATTCTTTCTTCTGGAGAAAACACATAAGCATAAGCAGGTTTATTCTGTACAGGAGGATTGACCCCTTCTTTAAAAATAATAATAGCTCCTGAAACTGCTTGTAATATAAATTTATCAGAAGTAATATTAAGCCAGGCATTATAAAATTTTTTCAATCTCCCTCCAACTGGAGATTCATCCACAGTTTCTTTAAGGATAGAAGTCTTTAATACCTCTCCATAGGAGCGTGATGGTCTCCTCTTTCCCGAATGCAGGGAAGCACTGGCCTGTGCAGCACGATAATACTTTCGTGACAAATTTCTGCCTCTGTAACGAAAATCAAAACCCCTTCGGGCCGAAAACCCTTTTCTTTGTCCAGAGACAAAAGGCTTAATAGTGCTAAAATATTTAGCTTCTTCATCCAACTGTTTCAGCTGTTTCGGCAGATTTTCTCCAAACAAATACCCAGGAGCTTGAACTCCACTTTCTTGACACAGGCTTGCATATCTAGGGTGAAATATGGGCCGAATCGCCATTTTCCTCATGCAATTGATCTCATAAAACGAATTGCACAATAAGCCCAAAGTATCTTTTTGAATCTTGTCCATTTCCAGATTCTCCATTTGCCTGCCAAATGCCGTGATGGCAGCCGAAAATAATTTTAGCACCTTTTGAAATTTCATTTCTTGGGCTCTCATACTTGGAGTCATAGACGCCCATACCATCGGATTCACCGTAGGCACTTCCAATGAGGCACAATTGCCTGGTGCTTTATATAATTCTGATAATTCATTCATCACAGTATTATGAAGCTGGTGAGATACCATATAATTTATATTGGCAGCTAGGCTTTCTTCCATAGCCTCACCACTTCCTTCGGGTATAGCAAAAACTTGTGCTATCCCAGGCAGATCAAGCCTTTTCTTTTTACTTTGTGGCGTGCTTTCAAAAGCCATTTCAACTTCAGCAGGGTCTGCCTTCTACAGCCCTAATTCCATCGGGATATTATCCCATGAGACTTCTTCCAGCCCAAATCGTGGGTCTGGAGTATCATATTCCCAACTTGGCCCACAGCCATATTCATCATATTCAAACCCCTCAGGGATTTTTTGGGATTCATGTGGGTACTGTGACCCTTGTCTCATAATAGTTTGGAGAACTTTCTCCATATGCTCCATTTTTAGCCACATAGTTTTATTGTCTGGAGGTCTTTCAAAATCAGAATCATCAGAAACCACGGGCCTCACGGTTTTCTTTTTGCATTTCTTAGGAGCATTTTCCTCCGTGGTTATAATTTCCGGAGAATCTGGAAATTCTATATCGGGTAAATCAGTGGCCAGCGGTATCGGAAACCGGGTCCACTCTAGCTTCGCGTCCCGTATATTTACTTTCACCCCGGGAGGCTCTCTTCACCCGCGAAACCTTCTTTCCCGATTTCTCCATTTTTGTTAAAATTTATCTGTGCTCAATCAGCACGTTAACGTCTAAATTTTTACTTTTAGTTTCGATGCTGGAGCCATCCAGTGTAACTTCAAAAACCGCCCCGATGTAACTTCACTTACCTGCGGGCCGTTCCGACCGCTGCGAGGAGCTGCTCCTTACCGCAGCTCCTCCTTTCGCCGTCAGCGTTGACGTCATGCCGTTACCAGCGTGAGGCGGGCTCTTCACGTAGTCACTCACGTGTTGTTCCACTCTGTAATAAAATAGTAGTTGATGTATCAGTAACATTTGTATGTATTCATGACTATCTCAGTTACCTTTTAACCTCTTGTTGCAAGAAAGTGATAAAGGGAAGTGAGCTGAGGAGCCAGTTAAATCGGAGGGATTAAGAATGCATACGTGAGTATGAGCAGCAGAGCCTAGTCTGCAGTTGCCTTGGGCTCTCTTCATTCAAGAGTCAAGAGTGTTTATTATCATATGTCCCAGACAGAATAATGAAATTCTTACTTGCTGAAGCATAACATAGTACTCCGTAAGCAATATAATAAACAAAGAAAACCTTCAGTACACACACACACACACACACACACACACACACACACATATATATATATATATATATATATATATATATATATAAATATATACATGTGTGTGTGTGTGTGTGTGTATGTATATATATATATGTATATGTGTGTATATATGTGTGTATATATACACATATATATACACATACACTTAAAGACAAACACTAAAAACTAGAGTAACTCAGTGGGACTGGCAACATCTCTGGAGAGAAGGAATGTGACGTTTCGGGTCGAGATCCTTCTTCACACCTCTTGACCCGAAACGTCACCTATTCCTTCTCTCCATAGATGCTGCCCATCCCGCTGAGTTACTCCAGCTTTTTTGTGTCTATCTTCGGTTTAAACCAGCATCCGAAGTTCCTTCCTGCACAGAACCTGTTGAAGTTGGTCTGCAATGGCCACTGTGTTCAAAATAATTCATGGTCAGGTATCTGCCCTTCTACAGTGATGGAACTGGAATCAAGTCATCCTCAGTCCTGATGAACTACCTGCGAAGAAGGAGTCAAGGAAAGAGCGTTCACGTCGCGGCCCTGTTTCCACCAATCTTTCCACCACCACGCACAAGAAGCGACAAGACAGACACCATCGTATGCAGATGCCGAGAAGTGTGTTCAGCTCTGGCTGAACAACCTCTAATCTTGTGTGTGGACTCGATAAGAAGAAGACTTATGAAGAAGGAGTATGTCAAATTCCACTGTACCTCAATTGGTGCAATGTGGCAATAAATGTGAACTTGAACTTGAACTAAGGCTTTTGGGTTAGCTGGCAGTGTGAGCGGGGTCGTGGAATGAAGTTCATTGAGACAAACAGGCCTGTGGAAGAATGCCCTGCCCCTTCAGACTCAATGAGAAAGCCATTGGAGCAGGGCTGGGCAGAAGATAATATAGGCTGATATTAGAAGATTATAGACACAAAGTGCTGGAGTAACTCAGTGAGTCAGGCAGCATCTCTGTGGAGAAGGGAGGGGCGACGTTTCAGGTCGGAACACTTCCTAAGACAGGCTGACATTAGTATTGGGAAGTAGATGTAGATTAGTATTGGGAAGTAGAGGGGAATGCTGGTGAAGGCATCAGGGCGGAGAATTCGTCCAATGTGTCCCCCTTTGATTAGACATTAAACTGAATAAAAAAGAGATGGCAAGGCAACATTAGGGAGTGGTTGCATCCTAGTTTTGGCTTCAGACGACAGCACCATGGCTGAACAAATTGAATTCCGTGCCAAACTCACTTGCTGCATTGCCGTACCAACGCTTGATTCGACTGCAGTTCTGATGTCTGACACAACCTCTCTGCTCAGTTCAATAACCAACGTGACTGCAGCTCATGATTTATAGATCGCTCCCCTTACCTAGCAGAGTGCACCAAAGTCATGGGCTCCCATCAAGTGCAGATTGTGCAGCTTCTGTGACAACTAACCTGGCGAGGTGCTATCTGCATTGCTCAGCTTTCTCCTCTGGTGAAATGGTGCTGAGTGGGCACTGACTCCAGCCCTCCTAGTCCGATGTTGATTTGCTGGGGCTGAAACATCTCCTGCCGCAGTGTCCGTTTAAAATGTGTGAGCTTGGACAATACCGAGTACCAACTGCAGGCAGAATTAACGACAATAAGCTGGAACAAGAAATCCTGCGAGAACAATGACCATTTCACGCTGTGCATTATTGTGTGATTACCCAATGTGCAAATAAGCTTCAAGTTAAATGCTTTGTGTTATCCATGAAATATCTCAACCATAATGACTGTGTATTAAAAATTGCCAGGACAACCTCTAGCTGGTCTGACTGAAGGACCATTCTGTTGCTGAACTGATTTTGCTTTGAACAGTTACTAATTTCTTTTTTTCTTAATTTTCTTTATTAGAAATAATGTACATTACAATAATAAGCCAAAAATAACATAATGCATTTCCTGTACCACTTCTTATTTTAAACTTTAAGAAGAAGAAGAAGAATAAGAAGAAGAATAGAGAAAGTTAGATAAGATAGTAAGTGCGTGAGAGAGTGATCAGGAAGAACCCGTAGAAACGTAAGACACAAGAAAAAATAAAAAAGAAAACCAAAGGAAAAGAAACAAAAAAATAGATTACAGAAAATATGAAATAGAAGACAGAAAATATGAGAAAGCAAAATAAGATAAGATAAAAGGGATGTACCTACTTCGTATCTTTACACACCCCTCACCAGGTCCTGATACAATTTGTTACAGTTACTAATTTCAACGCTAACCCTGTGTAATTTGGTTAGCAGGGAATATTCTGCAATGGGATGCCAAGATGATTCAAACGGTAACTCTTTGATTTTATTTATTTTTCTTTCTACTTGACTGTTAATGTGGAAACGAGGAACTCCAGATGCTGGTTTACCGAAAAAGGCACAAAGTGTTGGAGTAACTCAGCAGGTCAGGCGGCATCTCTGGCGAACATGAGTAACTGACATTTTGGGTCGGGACCCTTCTTCAGACTGTTAATGTACCAACTTTCATTATATCCCCACGATGGTTTTGACTGGGATGCGTTTGCAGCTCAGGCCACCCTTGACTCGCACACTGACACTGACGCCTATACTTCCTCTGTTCTGGACTTCATCAACTCCTCTATCAACAGTGTCACCACCCTCAAACAAATCACCACATACCCGAATCAGAAGCCATGCACACTGTTTATGCAGTCTGCAGCCTGCATTTAGGCCCGTATACCTCTGCTCCTTTCTTATCCATGTGGCTACCAAATTCATTTTCAAGCACTCTATTTGTTGCCACCGCCTCTTCTGGCAGCTCATTACATTCACTGTGAACAACGGGACCCTCAAATCTTCAAATTAGGTTTTAGACTTTCCTGATCAACGAAAAAGATTCCGACTATTTTCTCTAGTTAAGCACATCATAACTTTATGAACCTCGACAAGGTCAACTTCCTTTTAAACTCCATTGAGAACATACATCGCCGATCCAATCCCTCCCAGAAACCAAAAACCCTCCATTCCAGGCAATATCCTGGTGAGTCCAAAGGGCCTGTCACACTTTCACGGCCTAATTCACGACCTCTGCCAAGTTTGCCTTTGACTCATACTCGCAGCATGGTCGTTATGAGGTCTTAGGAGGTCGTCGGTAGGTCGTGATGCTAGTCGTAGGTACTTGTGCCATCAAGTCGGTCGGGGCGTTTTAATAGCCTGATGAAAAATGTACATGAGTAAAAAAAGGTTGTGAATTAGGTCGTGAAAGTGGGACCGGCCCTTAGGATAGACACAGAATGCTGAGGTAACTCAGCAGGACAGGCAGCATCTATGGTGAGAAGGAATGGGTGACGTTTCGGGTTGAGACTATTCTTCATCCTGGTTAGTCTATTCTGCACTCTCTCCAATGTAACTTTCAGTGTGGACCAAATGCCGACCAATCGATGTTTTGTGCAGCTGTAATATATATATATATTTTTTTTTAATGAATATTTTTATTAGTTGTAAATACATATTAATAGAAAATACTTCTTACATACATTCATAATATTATTAATATTAATTTTTTCCCAATTATTAAACTATAATCAATAAAAAATCTTTGATTTGTTGTTATTAATTGATCTGTTTCCAGTATTCCTAGTATTATTAACTTTGAGTCAAGAGTCAGGTTCATATTAACAACATTCGAAATTATCCTAAATATTTCTATCCAAAATTTTGTAATTTTTACACAATTTGTAAATGAGTGTGTCAGATTAGCTTCTAAGTGCTGACATTTATCACATATGGCAGATACATTTGGAAAAATGTTATGTAGTTTGGATTTTGAGTAATGTCGTCTATGTAATATTTTAAATTGTATAAGAGAGTGTCTAGCATTTATGAACACTGGTGTATGTGTTGTAAACTTTCATCCCATACTTCTGGTCTAATAATTTGACCTAATTCGTTTTCCCATGATTGTCTATATATTTCTGTTAATGGGACATCATTTTCCAATAGAGTATTATAAATGTATGATATCAATATTTCTGTGTTCGGGTGTTTATTTAGACAATCATCTAAAATTTCTGTCTTTCTATTTCTAATTTCCTGTGTGTTTGCTTTTACATAGTTTCTAATTTGTACGTATCTAAAATAATCTTTTGAATGTAATCCATAAATTTGTTGTAATTCTTGAAATGAAAGGAAGTTTTCCCTGTGGAGATCGCCCATCTTATTAATTATCTTATTTTTCCATTGTAAAAAGCCTTAATCCATCATTGAAGGTTTAAATGTAACATTATTTACAATGGTAAGGGCTAGTGGTATAGATTTCAATTTTATTGTTTTCTTTATTTGTTTCCAGATACGTATTCCACTTTCTATTATAGGGTTTTCACTATAGGTTTTCTTACCTAAATTAATATTGGCAAATATTATTGAACTAATTTCAAAAGGAGAACAATCTTCTTTTTCCATTTTTTAACCAAATTTGTTGTTTATCTATCTCTACTAACCAAAAAATTCATATTTTTAATATTTAACTGCCCAGTAATAAAACATAAAGTTTGGTAGTGCTAAACCTCCATTTATTTTTGATTTACATAAATGTTTTTTATTTATTCTATGGCTCTTATAATCCCAAATTAAGTTGGTAACTAGAGAGTCCACCTTCCTAAAGAAATTTTTAGTAAGATATATCGGAATTAATTGGAAAAAGATATAGTAATTGCGGAAGAAAAATCATTTTTATTACATTAATTTTACCTAGCATTGAAATGGGTAGAGTTTTCCAATATAAAATATTCTTATTTAATTTATTCAATAATAGTGGGAAGTTGGATTTAAATAAAGAATCTTTTTGTTACATAAATTCCAAGATATTTAATTTTTTTGTTTGTTATCTTAAAAGGAAATTGTTGTAATATATGTAAGTTATTTACCATTATTGGCATGAGTTCACTTTTATTCCAATTAATACTATATCCTGAAAAAGATCCAAATTCAGTTATTAATTTTAATACATTTTGGAAACTAATTTCGGTTTTGTGATATAAAGTAATACATCATCCGCATATAAGGAGATTTTATTTTCAGTATCTCTGGTATCATACCCATATATTTCAGGGTGTGATCTCACACTTTGAGCTAATGGTTCTATTGCAAGTGCAAATAGTAGTGGGGATAAAGGGCAACCTTGTCTACAGCCTCAAGATAAACTGAATTTAGTTGATAGCATTTGATTTGTTATTATTTTGGCTGTTGGGTTAGTGTATAATAATTTGACCCAAGTAATGAACTTCTCTCCCAATTTAAAAGTTTCCATAACCGAAAACAAATAGGACCAATCCACCTGATCGAAGGCTTTCTCCGCATCTAACAAAATAACTACTAGATCTTTTTTAATACTCTTTTCGAGTATAAAATATTGAATAAACGTCTCATGTTTTATTTTATTGGATGTAATATATTATTTTTTTAATATATAACAAATATACTGACTAGAGATAGACACAAAATGCTGAAGTAACTAACTCAGCGGGACAGGCAGCATCTCATGATAGAATGAATGGGTGACTGAAGAAGGGTCTCAACCCAAAACGACACCCATTCCTTCCACCTCACTGCCACCTTTCCGTCGTTTTATCTTTAGTTTAGTTGAGAGATACAGTTGCGGAAACAGGCCCTTCAGCCCACCGAGTGCACGTTGACAAGCGATCCCCCGCATATTTATACTATCCTACACACACTCACACACTGGAGACAATTTACATTTATGCCAAGGCAATTTACCTCCAAACCTGTACATCTTTGGAGCGTGGGAGGAAACCGAAGATCTCATAGAAAACCCACGCAGTCCACGGGGTGAAAATACAAACTGTGTACAGACAGCACCAGGAGTCAGGATTGAACCCAGGTCTCTGGTGCTGCAAGTGCTGTAAGGCAGCAACTCAACCGCTGCATCACCGTTCCTCCACTGCTCTCTTCCATTTCAAACTCCACTGCTAGACCCTGACCACTTCTAATTTCACCTTCATTCCCTCTCTCTTTCTACTTGGAAGCCTCCTTCTCACCCTCCTCATCAGCACCATCTCACACTACCTGTCAAGACCTCCTAGCTTACGCTCTCTATCATTGCAAGGCCACCAGCAATAATCAAGGACCAGTCTCACCCTGGTCACTCCCTTTTCTCCCTTCTCCCATCAGGTAAGAGGTGCAAAACTTTGAAAAGGCATATCTCCAGATTCAGGGACAGTTTCTTCCCAGCTGTTATCAGGCAACTGAACGGTCCTCTCACCAACTAGAGAGTCACCCTTGACCCCCCCCCCCCCCCTATCTTATTAGAAGCCTTTGAACTACCATGATTCAAACTTCACTGGACTTCATCTTGCACTAAACATGAAACCCTTTATCCTGTATCTGTATACTGCAGACTGCTTGATTGTAATCATGCTGACTGGATAGCACGCAACAAAAAAGCTTCTCACTGTACATCTGTACAGCTCACAATAATTACACTAAACTAAACTAAACCATGGATAGACACAAAAAGCTGGAGTAACTCAGCGGGACAGGCAGCATCTCTAGAGAGAAGGAATGGGTGATGTTTTGTGTCGAAACCCTTCTTCAGACCATGTACCTGTCCGAATGTCTTTTAAACATTGTTATTGGATGCATTTCAGCTACTTATCTGCCAGCTGCTTCCATAAACACCACAAACTGTGTGAAAAGGGTCGCCCGTCAGGTTCCTATTAAATCGTTCCCTTCTCACCTAAAAACCTATCGCCTCCAGTTCTCGATTCCCCTTCCCTGCATTCACTCTATCTATATTCCTCATAATTTTACACACCATTATAGAAGATGTTTGGCACTCTAGCCTTCATCAGTCAGGGTACTGAGGACAGTACAATCTGCCTGGGCTTACATGATCTCCCAGTTGCTAAACACTTTAACTCCCACTCCCATTTGTGTACCCCCACACTGACCTTTCTGTCCTGAGCCTCCTCCATTGTTAGACTGAGGCCAAATGTAAATTGGAGGAGTAGCATCTCGTATTTCGCTTGGGCAGCTTACATCCCAGCGGTATGAATATTAATTTATCTAATTTCAAGTAACCCCTGCTTTCCCTCTCTTCTGTCCCTCCCCCACCCGAGTTCTCCGACTAGTTTCACTGAACTCCTGATTAATTTTACTGTTTGTCACCTTCCCCCCATCCAACAATGAACTGTTCTACATTTCCTTGATCATTGCCTGCTTTGATCTGTCCTGTTCACACCTTACATGTTCTTTGTACCCTTCCACATATCTCATTTCCTTCTCCCCTTACTTTGACTCGTAACGTCACCCATTCCTTCTCTCCAGAGATGCTGCCTGCCTCGCTGAGTTACTCCAGCATTCTGTGACTGTCGACCGCATGCAGGAATTGGGATGTCATGTTACAACTGTACCAGACGCCTGTAGGGCCACATTTGGAGTACTGAGTACAGTTGTGGTACAGGATGGATGACACTGGAGAGTAAGAGGCCGAGGTGTATCTCATAGAGGCTGGTATATAAAATTGTGAACTGATTGTGGAACTCATTGCCAGAGAGGAATGTGGAGGTCAAATTAGTAGATATTTTTACAGCAGAGATGGACAAACTCTTCATTAGAAAGGGGTGTCAAGGGTTATGGGGAGAAGGCAGGAAAATGGGATTAGGAGGCAGAGATCAGCCATGATTGAATGGTGGAGTAGACTCGAATGGTCGGAATGGCCTAATTCTACTCCTATAACTAGTGAACATGAAAATCATGATGGGAAGCTGCGAAGCCCAGCTCCTGCTCATCCCCGAGGTCCAGGAACTGGGTGGTGTAGGGAGTCGGCGATGGCAGCTGACATTGGACAAAGGGCTGGCAAAATAAACCGGGGGGGTGTTACTCTCTGCGCCCGCAAGGTCGGCTGCGGGAGGTGTCCCGGGGCATGAAGGCTGATGGTGGCCGGGCCAGGAGAGGGACGGCGGTTTTTGCGGGACGATCTGGATCATGGCGACGGCTGCAACGGGCTAGAGCTACGACTGGGAAATGGCCCAAAAACCTGGCGGCTTGATTCGTTTGATTAGTACCGGTGTCAGGGGTTATGGGGAGAAGGTCAGAGAATGGAATTAGGAGGGAGAGATAGATCAGCCATGATTGAATGGCGGAGTAGACTTGATGGGCCGAATGGTCTATTTCTACTCCTATTCCTTATAACTTGCATATGGACTCGGTGTGCTTTTTCTATACTTCATCGGGGATCGTACTTATGTGTGACAATAATCTTACTGAACTATGCAAAAAATAATCATTTTGCTATCCCTTGGTACATGTGATAATAAAGAACCTTTGAAATTAGAGGACATTTTAGGATCAGGGTGAGAGGGAAAAAAAAAATCACAGGTGATTTGAGGGGCAGCATCTTCACTACATATATGGAACAAGAAATGATAGAGAGGGAGCAATGATATATTTCAAAGACCCTTGGATCGGTATTCTCAATTTTTGTACTTTTTCTCATTGCATAGGTATGATAACGAATGAATGAATGACTATACTTATTGGCCAAGTATTCACACACAAGGAATTTGCCTTGGTGCTCCGCCCGCAAGTGACAACATGACATACAGTGACAGTTAGGAATGACACATGAAACATTAATAATAAACATTATCAATAAACATGAATTAAATAAAATAACCATATAACCATATAACAATTACAGCACGGAAACAGGCCCTCTCGGCCCTTCCAGTCCGTGCCGACCATTTGTTTTCCCCTAGTCCCATCCAAATACCAGAGCAAAAAGTGGCTACAGATTTTTGGTTACTGAGTAGAGCTACTACTCGTGTAAAAAAAGCTGTTTTTATGTCTGGCTGTGGCAGCTTTGACAGTCCGGAGTCGCCTTCCAGAGGGAAGTGATTCAAAGAGTTTGTGGCCAGGGTGTACCTCTGCCTACCAGGGCCAGGGTGAGAGGGGTCAGAGACGATCTTACCCACTCGTTTCCTGGCCCTTGCAGTTCTTCAATGGAGGGAAGGTTGCAGCCAATAATCTTCTCAGCTGATCGGACGATTGGCTCTAGCCTCCGATGTCATGCTTGGTGGCTGAGCCAAACCAGACCATGATGGAGAAGGTGAGGACAGACTCTATGATGGTCATATAGAATTGGACCATCATTAACGTACACGTCCATTGAAAACTTTGCCTGCAGCAGCATTGCAAGCATATACTCAGACTACATATTAAAACAGACTAAAGTGCTGGAGTACTCAGCGGGTCAGGCAGCATATCTGGAGTACCTGCTCTCCAGAGATATTGCCCGACCTACTGAGTTACTGCATTAATCTCAAGTCCCCAGCAAACTTGGTGTCATCTGCAAACTTGCAAACCAACCTGTCTACGCTTACATTCAAGCCATTTATTTATTTATATATATATATATATATATATATATATATTATATATATATTTTATATATATATATATATATATATATATAATATATATATATTCCAAACAGCGGAGGTCCCAGCACAGATCCCTGCTGAATTCACCCAGAGAGTTGTGAATCTGTGGAATTCTCTGCCTCAGTGGAATCGGCAGTGGAGGCTGATTCACTGGATGCATTCAAAAGAGAGTTTGATAGAGCTCTGAGGGCTAGCAGAATCAAGAGGATGGGGATAAGGAAGGAACGGGGTACTGATTGTGGATGATCAGCCATGATCACATTGGATGGCGGTGCCGGCTTGAAGGGCTGAATTGCCTATTCCTGCACCTATTGGCTATGTCTGTGTACCTATGTAATTCCATTGGCCAAAGACCTCCAGCCTGAATGTTGTCCTTCCAACCTTGCCTTCTGTAACTTAGTCAGTTCTGAATCCATATGGCCTGGTCACTGGTAATCCAGTAGATCTTAATCTTCTACATAAGGAACTTCATCAAATCTTACAAAAATCCACGCGGACAACATCCATTGCCCTCCCCTCATCCTCATCATCTCCTCAAAAAACTCAAACAGGTTTAGTGAGACATAACTTGCTGTAAACAAAGCCATGCTGATTGGCCCTAATTTACCCATTCTCTTCCAAGTGGGAGTAAATCCTATCCCGAAGATTCAGCTCAAATAGCTGCCCCACCACTGATGTGAGGTTGACAGGCCTGGAATTCCCTGGATTCCCTCTATGTCTCTTCTTAAATAAAGGAACAACATTAGCTCCTCTCAGATTCAGTTGAGTTTATTGTCACATGTACCGAGGTACAGTGGAAAGCTTTTGTTGCGTGCAAACCAGTCAGCAGAAAGACAATACACGATTAGAGTGTATAGATACGTGATAAGGGGAATAACTTTTAGCGCAAGGTAAAGCCAGCAAAGTCCGATCGAGGATAGTCTGATGGTCATCAGTGAGGTAGATAGTAGTTCAGGACCGATCTTTGGTTGTGGTAGGATGATTCAGTTGCCAGATAACAGCTGGGAAGAAACTGTACTTGAATCTGGAGATGTGTGTTTTCACACTTCTATACCTTTTGCCTGATGGAAGAGGGGAGAAGAGGGATCTCACCTGTGGCTCGAGAAGACGTAAAGTTCTTGGTCTATGCTCCTGCAATCTCCTCTTTTGCCTCTCCTAATGAGCCGAGATAAATCTAATTAGGTTCCGGGGATGTATCCACCTAATTGCTGTTCCTCCTCCTCTATCCCTCTCCCCTCCATCCTTGTCTCCTCCATCCACCTTCCCCTCCCCCCCTCTTCCTTCTTTTCCCCTCTTCCTTCCCCTCCTCCCTCTATCCATCTTCTCTTCCTCACCCTGCACTCTATCCCTCTTCCTGCCATCTCTCCACCCTTCTTCCCTCCACCCTCCGCTGCCAACATCACTCTCGTCCCCCTCCATCGCTCCTCTCCCCCTCCTCCGTCGCTCCATCCATCCACTTTCCCTTCCTCCCTCCATCCATCTTCTCTTCCCACTCCACCACCCTATCCCTCTCTCCTACCCCTCTTTCCTCCAATCCCTCCCTCTTTTTTCCGTCCCTCTCCACCCTCTATCTCCTCACACACACACCTCTCTCCCATCCCCACTATCCTTCTCTCCTTTCCGCCCCCCATTCCGTCTCCCTCCCTCTCCACCCCTCCACCCCTCTGCCCCTCCACACCCCCTCTCACTACTGACATCCCCCTCCCTCCGCCCTCTCCCCTCCCTCTCCCTGCCTCTCACGTCAACCCATTCTCTCCCCACCCTCTCCCCTCCCTCCCCTCTCCCCTCCCTCTCCATCCCCCCTCCGCCTCCTCCTTCCCTATCCCACTCTCTCGCGCCTCCCCCTCAGACCTCTGAATCCCTCTCTCTCCCCATCCTCTCTCGTCTAATCCCTCCCTCGCTCCCCTCTTCCTCTCTCCCTCTCTCCCTCTCTCCCGCTCCCTCTCCTCTATCCCTCTCCCCCCTCTCACTATCCTCCCCCCCTCCCCCGTCTCACTATCCCTCTCTCTCCATCTCCTCCTCACCTCCCCTCCCTCGCCCTCTCTCACGATCACTCTCTCTGCTCACTATCAGTCCCATCGCCCTCTCTCACTCTCTCTCCCCCCCTCTCCTCTCCCCTCCACGCTGGCCCCCCTCCGCTGACGCCGTTGCGGAAGCGGCTCCTTCCCTCCCTCCCTCCCTCCCCCGGGCCCGGACCCGGACGCTTCCCCGCCGCCCGGCCCCGCTGCTGCTGTCGCCGCTGCAGCCGCCGCCAGCGCCGGGAGCGAGTGCAGGCCCCGCTGGAGCCGCCGCCGCCATGTCCATCTTCCAGTCGGCCATTGACTTCCTGGCGGGCTCCCAGGGCCCGGCGGGCGGCCGCGACCACAGCGACTTCGTGGGGCAGACGGTGGAGCTGGGGGAGGCCAAGCTGCGGATCAAGCGGGTCATCGCCGAGGGTGAGAGAGAGAGAGACGCACGCAGACAGAGGCCCCGGCCCACAGCCTCACAGCCCGCGGTCCCCGGGGTCGGGGTGGGTCGGAGCCAGCCGGGGATCGCAGGCCCCGGACCGGGGGAGAGGGAGCTTTGGAGCCTGGAGCCCCCGGGAGCCGGCCCCCGATCCCCGGCCTCCATCCTCCCCCAGCCCCCTGTCTGCCCGAAGACTCCCGATCCCCCGGCAACACCTCACCCGGGTCCAGGGATCTCGATGTCCCGACTCTTCCTCGACTCTCCCCGCCATCCAGTACAAAATGAAGGAGGCTTGGGATAGATGCGCCTTCAACCGTCTGGAGGCCGAGCCCGCATCCACATACCAGGGTGGGGGAGGAAGTCCCTGGCACCCCAGGTGGGGAGACACCCCTGTCACTCCAGAGAGGGGGAACAGACTCGGCACCCCAGGTGTGGGGGAGCAGACACCCTGTTCACCCTAGGGTGGTGGAGACTCTGCCAGGGTGGGGAGAAGTCCCTGGACGACTCGGCACCCCAGGGTGGGAGGAAGTTCCCCTGTCACCCCAGGGTAGGGGAGGGGAGGCATACCCTGTCACCCCAAGGTGGGGGAGACACTCGGCACCCCAGGGTGGGGGAGGAAGATCCCTGGCATCCCAGGGTGGGGGAGACACTCGGCACCCCAGGGTGTAGGGGAGAAGTCCCTGGCATCCCTGGTGGGGGAGACAGACCCTGTCACCCCTAAGGGTTGGTGGAGACAGACTCGGCAACCCCAGGTGGTGGAGGAAGTCCCTGCCACCCCAGGTAGGGGAGGGAGGCAGACCCTGGCACCCCAGGGTGGGGGAGACAGACTCAGCACCCCAGGGTGGGGGAGACATAATCGGCACCCCAGGGTGGGGAAGACAGACCCCGGCACCCCAGGGTGGTGGAGGAAGTCCCTGTCACCCCAGGGTGGGGGAGGGAGGGTGACCTTATCACCCCAGTGCAGTGGAGCAGATGGACCCCAGCACCCCAGGGTGGGAGGGGGAGATGCATCATGTCCCTCTAGTGTGCATGGGGGAGGAGGATCCCGTCACCCTGGGGTGGGTGGCTGCCTATGGCAGACCTCGTCGTCCCTAGGGTGTGAGGGAGGGAATGGGGAAGGAGAAGCACTCCATCACCCTAGGGTGGATGATCCCATCACATCGGGTGGATGGGTGCCTTCCGCAGACCCCATCACCCCAGGGCTGAGGTGGGATGGGGGGGGGGGGAGATGGACACTGGTATAATGGGGTGGACGGGTGAAGGGGTGAGACAGACCCTGTCACCCCTGGGGTGGGTGGGGCAGAAGGATCTCCATCGCCCTGGGGTGGGGTCGGACGCGAACCATGGAACTCCTGGGTAAGGTGATTGTCAAGCTCTTTCTGGCCCCCACATGGAGACAGCAGAGTGTAGCCTTACAGAGCAACCTTAGTGTGCATGCGTGGAACAAAGTCAGTCCGTGGCTCATTTGGAAAAAAATGGAACATCAGTCTTTGTCACAAAAATTAAGAATTCCTGCTGAAACTCCGCAGTGTTAATGAGACCTTGGGGTACTGCGTGCAGCTTTGACCTACTTATTGAAGGAGGTATGTTCTTGCATTGGAAACGTTGCAAAGGAGTTTTGCTAGGTTTTTTTTTGCGATGAAGGAGCTACTTCTGAGAGGCATTGGAGCAAGTTGGACATGTGTCCGGAGTGAACTGCAGCTCTTAAACCAAAGATAGACACAAGAAACAGGGGTAACTCAGCGGGAACGACAGCATCCTCTTTCAGAGGAAGGGTCTGAAGAAGGGTCTCAACCCGAAACGTTGCCTATTTCCGTCGCTCCATAGATGCTGCCTCATCCGCTTAGTTTCTCCAGCATTTTTGTCTATCCTCTTTCAGTTATGTTTTCGAAATCAGCGGTTGCCTACTTAAGAGGAGTCACTTTTTTTTTCACTTTACGAAAAACGTGTTCTTAACCTTATTTACACTTTAGAGATACAGCACGGAAACAGGCCTTCCGCCCCACTGAGTCCACACTGACCAGTAATCACCCTGTAGGCTAACCTACACACTTTAGGGACAATTTGTTACAACTTACAGAACCCAATTAACCTATAGACCTGTATGTCTGGAGTGTGGGAGGAAACCGGAGCTCCCGGAGAAAACCTACGTGGTCACAGGGAGAATGTACAAACTCTGTACAGACAGCACCCTGGCAGCCCACCCGTTGCGTCACTGTGCCACCTGAAAGATTCTGCAGGGAATGAGGCCCTTCAGTCCTCTGAATCCTCATCGATCACCCGTGCTCATTAGTTCTGTATTACCCCACTTTTGTATCCACTCCCGACACACTAGAGGCAATTTCCTCCCGCACGTGTGGGATGGAAACTGGAGCAGCCAGGGAAAAAATCCGTGCGGTCACAGGCAGAACGTACAAACTCCACACCGACAACGCCTGAGGTCAGGATCGAACCTGGGTCTCTGGCGCTGGGGAAGCAGCTCGACCAGCTGCGCCTCTTTGCCACCCATCTTAGTTGTGAATCCTTTAGAGTTCTGGATCCCAGCACACCGTTGGGGCTGCATCATCAAACTCATTCGAAACAATTTAGTGGATGAAGGCAATCAAGGATTATATTAGGGACCATGGAACTAAGTCTATGATGAACTCATCTATGGCTTTATTGAGTGGTGGAGCAGGCTCAAGAGTTGGCATTGCCTACTCCTGCAACATCTCCCTCCCACACCCCTCAAGAGGGTAGAGAAACTGAGTGAGACACCCTGGATTGTGGATGCAGACTTTAATATCCTGGGATGGGGAGCACAGAATTGCTGGCACCTTGGGGAGGGTTCTGTGGGTATGGAGCCTGATCCCTGAGAAATTACCTCTCGTGTGTAGCGAGTGGATGAGAAAGTGGGATATTACAGAACTAGTGCGAATGGGTGATCGATGAGCGGTGTGGACTTGGAGAACCAAAGGTAGGTACAAAAAGCTGGAGTAACTCAGTAGGACAGGCAGCATCTCTGGAGAGAAGGAATAGGTGATATTTTGGGTTGAGAGCCTTTTTCAGACTGAGAGTCAGGGGAGAGGGAGACGAGAGATTGGAAAAGTACAGATATGAATAGGAGAACCATGGGCAAGTTTCCATGCTGTATCTGAGCTGACCTAAGTTCCGGGGTAGGGGCCACTGGAGAATTCAGCGGTGGCAATGTATGAAATTCAGCTGCTGATGTATGTGGGTCACAGTGATGGAATGAGACTAGTATCCAGCATTAGGGGGCAAGGGGAAGATGAATGGTGGGGGGAGATTTATAGAGGTGTACAATATCTTATCCCATGTGGATGGGGGAGTGCAGGAGGATGAGGGGTGATCTTATCGAGGTGTACAAAATCATGAGAGCAAAGATCGGGTAGAAGTATACAGTCTATCCGAGTAGCGGAATCGAAAACCAGAGGACGTAGATTTAAGGAGAGGTGGGAAATATTTAATTGGAACCTGAGGGGTAACTTTTCCCACACAAAGGGTGGTGGGTGTATAGAACGAGCTGCCGAAGGAGGTGGTTGAAGCTGGACTATTGCAACTTTTAAGAAACATTTGGACGGGTTCATGGATAGGACAGGTTTAGAGGAATATGGGCCAAATGAGGCAGGTGGGACTAGTGTAGATGGGGCATGTAGGTTGGTGTGGGCAAGTAGGGCTGAAGAGCCTTTGTCCACGCTGTATGACTCTTAAGTGAATGTGGATTTACCAAAGCTCCTGAGGTGATAGAAGCAGTCCAGTCCCTGTAGAAACAAGGAACTGCTGATGCTCATTGTTCAGAGAGGGACGCAAAATGCTGGAGTATCACAGTGGGTCAGGCAGCATCCCTGGCGAATATTAATAGATGATGTTTCAGACTTCTGAAGAAGGTTCCCGACTTGAAACGTCACCCATCCATATTGTCCAGGGATGACAATAGACAATAGGTGCAGGAGTAGGCCATTCGGCCCTTCGAGCCATTCACTGTGATCATGGCTGATCAACCACAATCAGTACACCGTTCCTGCCTTCTCCCCTTATCCCCTGACTCCGCTATCTTTAGAAACCTGATCTAGATCTCCCTTGAAAGTATCCAGAGAACCGGCCTCCACCAGGCAGAGAATTCCACAGATTCGCAACTCTCTGAAAAAGTGTTTCCTTGTCTCTGTTCTCAATGGCTTATCCCTTATCCTTAAACTGTGGCCCCTGGTTCTGGACCCCCCAACATCGGGAACATGTTTCCTGCCTCTAGCGTGCCTGACCCGCTGAGTCACTCCAACACTTTGTGTTCGTCCAGTCCCTGGATGGGGAATAATTCTGGAATGATGGCTCTTCGCCTCTGCCCATCCGGTCCCCCAGAATGTGGGAAATGGAAGTTCTTGGTTAATTTGGGGTCTTTTGTCTCCAGACCCTGTGGGTGGAGTGAATTCTGACTCATGGGCTGTGGAGGGTAGCTGGAAGAGAGTGTTTGACCCTCTGGGTTGGTGAAGGTATGTTTGCTGTCAAGGAGTAAATCTACTCACGGCGCTGAAGTGTGGATTATTGGATGGTGGAGATTGCTGAAATTACAGACATCAAATTCAATTCAGCACACATCATCTTGATTAATTTATGGAGATTAATTTCCATTGGTACAATCAATCATTTTTGTACCTGACCCAGTTTATTCCAAAATAGTATGACTGGACAATAGACAATAGGTGCAGGAGTAGGCCATTCGGCTCTTCGAGCCAGGACCGCCATTCAATGTGATGATCCCCAATCAGTACCCCGTTCCTGACTTCTCCCCATATCCCCTGACTCCGCTATTTTTAAGAGCCCTATGTAGCTCTCTCTTGAAAGCATCCAGAGAACCGTCCTCCATCGCCCTCTGAGGCAGAGAATTCCACAGCCTCTTCCACAGGATCTGAACTTTTAGTGAGTTTGTGTAAATCTGAAACTGCTTTCTCAATAAAACTGAGTGAAGTGAAATGCAATTGAGATTTCAAAACTGAGTGGATCAGCTGAAACAAAAGTTAAGATCAATTGATGCAGAACAAAGGAAGTTTGTTGCATATTCCAGTTTGGAGTTTTATACAGATAAGTGCGACGTTTCGCATTTTGGAAAGTCAAATCAGAGCAGAACTTTCACAGTGAATGGCACGGCTCTGGGCTGTGTTGGAGAGCAGAGGGATCTTGGAGTACAGGTACATAGTTCCTTGAAGTTGGCATCACAGATAGATAGGGCGCAAAACGTTTTTGGTTCATTGGCCTTCATCAGTCAGAGTATTGAGTATAGAAGTTGGGAGGTCATGTTACAGGTGTATAAAATGTTGGTGAGGCCACAGTTGGAGGATAGTGTTCAGTTTTGGTAACCCTCATACAGGAAAGATGTTGTCAAGCTGGAAATGGTGCGGAAAAGACTTACGAGGATGTTGCCAGGACTAGAGGGCCTGAGCTACAGGGAGAGGTTGAGCAGGTTAGGACTTTAATCCTTGGGGTGCAGGAGGATGATGAGTGGTGACCTTATCGAGGTGTATAAGATCATGAGGGGATTAGATTGGGTAAATGCACGGACTCTTTTACCTATAGTAGGGGAATCAAGAACCAGAGGACATGGGTTTAAGGTGAGGGGATTCTATGTTTTATGTTCTTTGTGTCAGTGGATGTCAATGAATAGAAGGAGTTTTTTTAAACTAATGGGGGGGGGGGGGGGCGGATGATTCTCGGCAATACCCGTGTTATGGGCCTGGCCCACTGGCTATTTTTTAGGCGACTAGGCTGTCGCCACAAGGTCGCCGGGGTGTCGCATGTATGGTCGTGAGTAGTCTCCTTAGTCGCCCAAAGAATTGTAGCATTTTTCTGGCCACTGCTGGATTTTGAAATGTTCAAGACTTTTCGGCGACAGTGGATTTGATGCCAATGAGCGTAGCTTGATTTCTCCTGACGTAGGTGCTGTCATAGGTTGTCGCCAGGTGCTGCCTTTGGTGAATTCCATTGGCGACTACCTACGTCAACGAGAACCGACGACTGAATTGTCTTAAGTTGTCTTCAGTTGTCGCGGACAGGGTCGTACCTTGTCATAGCTTGTCGCGGGTGGACGTAGGTTGTCGTAGGTGTGGTCGTAGGTGGACGTCCTAATAGGCCACCGGTTGTCGGTAGCTTGCCGTATCTTGATGTCGACTACGTGGTAGGTTGTTGTAGACATTGTCGTAGGGCGGTCCAGTTGCCGTTTTTTCGGCAACCTGCCACTGCTGTGACAGTCGCCGAAAAAATGGCCTAAGTGGACAGGCCCAAAAGGGTTTCGCTCCAACAACCTAGCAGTCAATCCGTGATACAACGAGTTGTTTTCAAACACAAAGTTCTTGTTGTTTAAGAAGGAACTGCAGATGCTGGAAAATCGAAGGTGGACAAAAGTGCTGGAGAAACTCAGCGGGTGCGGCAGCATCTATGGAGCAAAGGAAATAGGCAACGTTTCGGGCCAAAAACCCAAGGGTTTTGCTGCCGCACCCGCTGAGTTTCTCCAGCACTTTTGTCTACCTACAAAGTTCTTTTTAACAGCTTAAAATATATTTTTGTTATTGCTAAAAATACTAAAGGTGGTTCGTTACATTGTTTAATAGAGTTGTGTTGATCAAAGCGATTGCGTGTCAGTTTCAGTGCCTTGTCAGTTTCAGTGCCTTGTCAGTTTCAATACCATGTCAGTTTCAGCAGCGTCTGCAGTGTAACTATCAGCCTGTATTTTTTAAAGAGACAGTCCACTATAACTGAAATCCCTTATAAAGAGGTCTTTAGTAATGAGGGTTTATCGTACTTGTTTCTATAATGGTGCCTTTAACATCCCTTTCCCAATATTTCACAGTACTTTACAGCTTATGAAAATAATTTTGAAATGTCATCACTGTCACAATGTAGAAAGCAAGGCAGCTGGCTGTGCTCAGCAAGCTCCCGTAGAGTGAGAAAGACCAGATATTGTCCAGATTGCCCAGCCTCCGATCCTGCCGTCCCGGCACTCTGCCTGCCGTCCCGATGTGTTCTCACCTTTTCTGGGTGTAGAGAGTCTCGCTACTTGTCCCCAAACAGCCGTTGCACCTGGTGAGTTGGAAGGAGCTCTGAGGAGACAGTGTATTCCGAGGTAGAAATGAGGAGCTGCTGATGCTAGTCGACACAAAGTGTTCATAGTAACTCAGCAGGTCAGGCGGCATCGCTGGAGAACAAGGATAGGTGATGTTTTGGGTCCGGATACTTCTTCAGACTGATTATAGATGGGGAGGGAGAGGTGAAGAAAGTTGGGAGAGAGGAGAGGCGGGCCAAAGCAAGGCAGGCAATAGTTGGACACAGGCGAGGGGGAGGTTTGATAGACAAATGTTTGGAACAAGGGCCTGTGCAGAGGTGTAATACAGCCTAAATGAAGAGTTGCAAATTGTGAAGCCAGAGGAAGGAATGGGGAGGGGAAAAATAGGTGTGATTCCGAGTGGGACACGGGGGGTGGGGGGGAAAAGGGAGGGGGACGGAAGTAGGTTTGTTAGAGGCTACTTAACATTGGAGAAATCAATGTTCTTAATTTTGGTTTTAGTTTTAATGTGCATTTGCTTTTTTAAGAAGTATATTTAATTGAAGAGGGGATCTTATTGAAACATATAAGATTATCAAGGGTTTGGAAACGCTAGAGGCAGGAAACATGTTCCCGATGTTGGGGGAGTCCAGAACCAGGGGCCACAGTTTAAGAATAAGGGGTAAGCCATTTAGAACGGAGATGAGGAAACAATTTTTCACACAGAAAGTTGTGAGTCTATGGAATTCCCTGCCTCGGTGGTGGAGGCTGATTCTCTGGAAACATTTAAGAGAGAGCTAGATAGGCCTCTTAAAGATAAGGAGTCGGGGGATATGGGGAGAAGGCAGGAACGGGGTACTGATTAGGGATGATCAGCCATGATCACATTGAATGGTGGTGCTGGCTCGAAGGATGAGCGGGGACCCTCATTAAAATTTACCCAATAGTGAAAGGCCTGGATAGAGTGGTTGTGGAGAGGATGTTTCCACTAGTGCAAGGGTTCCCAACCCGGGGTAAATTTTCCCCACAGGGGGTAAATCTTGCCTACCCAGGGGGTAAATTTGTTGATTCTGCATTTGTACATATTTTTTTCTCATTGACTGACAGCGTTTGGTTCTGGTATACCGGTATCTGTTCATCATTAGTTGTGGGATGAAAAAGGTTGGGAACCCCTGCACTAGTGGAAGAGTCTCAGACTAGAGGTCACAGCCTCAGAATTAAACGACATTCCTTCAGGAAGGAGATGGCTGTGGAATTCTTTGCCACAGAAGGTTATGAAGGCCAAGTCAACGGATATTGTTAAGGCAGAAGTAGATAGATTCTTGATTAATACAGATGTCAGGGGTTATGCGGGGAAGGCAGGAGAATGGGGTTAGGAGGGAGAGATAGATCAACCATGATTGAATAGTGGAGTAGACTTGATGGGCCGAATGGCCTAATTCTGCTCCTATCACTTACAACCTTGAAATAAGAACCAGGAGGTAATTGTTTCCTTTGGAACGGTGCCTTGGGATCTTTTATTTCCACCTCTGTAGAGGATTAAAAGAGATAGCCCTGACAGTGTTTGTGTGTTGCTCTGCACAGGTTTTTTTGTTCAACTCACTGGAATGTGTCTTGCACCCAGGACATTCTAATTTAGATACAGGAGTATTGCTGCTATTAATAATTAAAAGTTGTGTATTTATCAGTCATGATCTGAAAAAAAAATGGCAGATTTGGCCGGCGGGCTTGTGAGGCTTCAGCTCGAGTTTTACAATGGGCGCATTTCTGCTCGAGTTTACTGTATACTAAATGGACTGCCGATCTTGAGATTTCAATAGGCCTGGTACGTGCGTGAAAACCTTGAAGTGTTTGGCCTCCAGTATGTCAGATGAGAGAGAATACATCAAGGTAAATGCATGATCAAAGATGAGTCTCACCCCCGGACACTCCCTCTTCCCCCCCCTCTCCCATCAGGCAAGAGTTTGAAAACGCACATCTCCAGATTCAAGGGACAGTTTCTTCCCAGCTGTTACCAGGCAACTGAACTGTCCTCTCACCAGCTAGAGAGCGGTCCTGACCTACCAACTACCTCTTTGAAGACCCTTGGACTATTTTCAGCCGTACTTTACTGGACTTTATCATACACCAAACATTATTCCCTTGAGCTTGTATTTGGACAATGTCGACGGCTTGGTTGTAATCATGTATAGTCTTTCCGCTGACTGGATAGCAACAAAAGCCTTCCACTGTACACTGTACACGTGATAATAAACTAAATATGATCAATGATCAAATACCTCTGGTTTCCTCCCACACTCCAAAGACATAAGGTTTGTAGGTTAATTGGCGTCGGTAAGAATTGTAAATTGTCCCGAGTGTGTAGGATAGTGTTGGTGTGTACGGAGTGATCGCTGATCAGTGTGGACTCATTAGGCTGAAGGGCCTGTTTACCCGCTGTATCTCCAGACTAATCTAAAGGCCCGACGGACCAGCAGAGTTACTCCAGCACCTTGTAATGTTTAAGAGGAACTGCAGATGCTGGAAAAATCAAAGGTAGACAAAATCTCTGGAGAAACTCAGCGTGTGAGGCAGCATCTATGGAGCGAAGGAAATGGGCGACGTTTCGGGTCGAGACCCTTCTTCAGTCTGATACTTTGTAATTTTCACTTTTGTTTTCCGCACTCTTAAAAAAAACTATTTCTGATTTAACAGGTGGCTTTGCGTTTGTTTATGAAGCCCAGGATCTTGGTAGTGGGAGAGACTATGCATTAAAGGTGAGTTATGGTTTGAGAGATGCATTCAGGCCATTCTTTGCTTTGGATGCAAACTTAGGAAGTGTTTCCATTGCCTCCGCGGTTGATTGAAATTAATTCTTCTGGGCTCTTCCTGTCAGGATGAGAATTGCACCCTTTCGTGGTTCCCGTTTAATTGCCGGCAAAATGTTGTGTACAAAAACATGAGAGGAATAGATTGGGTTGCCGCACAAAGTCTCTTGCCCAGAGTAAGGGAATCGAGGACCAGATGTAAGGTGATGGGGGGAAAGGTTTTTAATAGGAACCTGTGGGGTAACTTTTTCACACAAAGGGCGGTGGGTGTATGGAACAAGCTGCTGGAGGAGGTAGTTGAGGCAGGTACTATCGTGACAGAAACAGTTGGACAAGTACATGGAAAGAACAGGTTTACAGGAGTGTGGTGGGACTAGTGTAGGTGGGACATGTCGGTTGGTGTAAGTTGGGCCGAAGGGCCTGTTTAGTTTAGAAATACGGCACAGAAACCGGCCCAGGTCCTCGCTGACCAGCGATCCCCACACATTAACACTATTATACACCCCATAGGGACAATTCTTACATTTACCAAGCCAATTAACCTACAAACCTGTACGTCTTTGGAGTGTGGGAGGAAACCGAAGATCTCGGAGAAAACCCACGCAGGTCACGGGTAGAACGTACAAACTCCATACAGACAGCACCCGTAGTCAGGATCGAACCCCGGGTCTCCGGCACTGCATTCGCGGCAAGGCAGCAACTCTACCGCTGCGCCACTGTGACCGTAAAACTCTATGACTTTATGGCTGAACCAGTTGCTCATAAATCAGGAAATACTTCTATTTAATTTGGAATGATGTCTGAGTCACACATTTCAGGGATATCGCAGGTGGGGTAGTTGATGCCAGCATGTTGAATGAGTGAAGGTGGGGCTTTGAATCTCAGGTTGTGATCGTTACTTCTGTGGAACATAATGTCATTGTTGCATGTAAGTGAAACTATCCTCCCTTATTCAAATGCCCGCTCCTGCCACTGTATAAGGTTCTTCTGAATTTTCTGTTCGATTTCTTGGTGTCTTAAATTTGCGGCCTCCTTCCAAGAGTGGAAACATAGAATGATAAAAAAAATGTAAGAATTGTAAACCTCTGCGTGTTAGTTAAAGAATACATCGACTGGGTTTATATTCAATGGAATTTAGAAGGATGAGAGGGTATCTTATAAAAAAATAAAATAGGTTGAATGCAGGAAAAATGTTCCCGATGTGTGAGTCCAGAACCAGGGGTCATAGTTTAAGAATAAGGGGTAGGCCATTTAGGACTGAGAGGACGGAAAAACTTTTTCACCCAGAGACAATAGACAATAAGTGCAGGAGTAGGCCATTCGGCCCTTCGAGCCAGCACCGCCATTCAATGTGATCATGGCTGCTCATCCCCAATCAGTACGCCGTTCCTGCCTTCTCCCCATATTCCCTGACTCCGCTATCTTTAAGAGCCATATCTAGCTCTCTCTTGAAAGTATATCTGTGGAATTCTCTGGCACAGAAAGCAGTGGAGGCCAATTCACTGGATGTATTCAAGAGAGAGTTAGATTTAGCTCTTGGGGCTAACGGAATCAAGGGATATGGGGAGAAGGCGGGAACGGGGTACCGATTCGGGATGATCAGCCATGATCATATAGAATGGTGGTGCTGGCTCGAAGGGCTGAATGGCCTACTCCTGCACCTATTGTCTATGTTTAACCCTTTGGCTTATTCTTTTCAAGAGAAAGTAGACTTGGCCTCTTCATTCTCTAGCATTGAGCTTAACCTCCCAATTAAGTTATTGAGGATATTTGGCATTGGCCCTCTTGGGTATGGAAGAATGAGAGGGGATATTACTGAAACATGCATCATACTGAAAACACTTGATGGGAGAGGCGACATTGTGGAACACAGCCTCAGTTCCAATTAAGAATGGAAAGAGTGGAACTTCTTTTCTGAGGAATGAAGATCTTCGGAAATCTCCGAAGACAATGTAAAATTGTCCCTCATGTGCCTAGGGCAGTGTTAAAGTGCGGGAATCGCTGGTTGGTGCCGACTCGGTGGGCCGAAGGGACTGTTTCCACGCTGTATCTCTAAACTAAACTAGTTAACCCTTTAGCTTGATCTTTTTAAGAGAAAAGAGACGTCGCTTTTTCATTCTTTCATGTTGAGCACAACCTCCCAATTTAGTCATCAAAAAGTGTTTGAGTGAATTGAGCTTGAGCCCTCTGGTATGTGGAAGAATGAGAGATGACCTTACTGAAACATCCTGGAAGGACTTGATGGGAGAGTTTGCAACTGAGGAGCATTGTCTCAGTTGGATGCTCAATCCGGGGTCAATGTTATAAAATTCCTAATTTGGCAAAGGTGCTCCATAAATGCAGACTATTGACGTCAATTTAGTTGATTTTATTTTAGTTTAGCTTAGTTTAGAGATACAGCGAGGAAACTGCCCACCGAGTCCGCACTGACCAATGATCCCAACACATTAACACTATCCTACACACACTAGGGACAGTTTTACATTTATACCAAGCCAATTAACCAACAAACCTGCTCGTCTTTGGAGTGTGGGAGGAAAGCGAAGATCTCGGACAGAAAACCCATGCAGGTCACGTGCAGAACGTACCAACTCCATATACAGCACCCGTAGTCAGAATCGGAACCCTGGTCTCTCGCACTGTCAGGCAGTAGCTCTATCGCTACGTCCCCGTGCCGCTCTTCAGTATTGCTTGGCTGATCAAAATGCAGGTGAAACGGCTCTTGTCAGTCAAGGTTTTATCTGGTACGCCAATGTGTGTGGTCAAATCAAAATGTCAAGTTATTTTCTTTTATTGTCACTCAGAGCAGTTGACCCCGTAACCTGCCACTACTTTCTGTGTTCCATTGTCAAATTATTTTAATTTGTATTCCAGAGACTTCTGTCAAACGACGAAGAGAAGAGTAAAGCAATCATTCAGGAGGTTTGTTTTATGGTATCCTTTCAAGTCACGTGACGTCCTGTTGTTTGTCAGTCCTAATTGCTCAATTTGCAAGACTTTCTTTGCTGTCCAATTCTATGACCTTGAATGCCGCTAGGATAGCTGATGCCCATCTGTCAGTGGAATATTATTAATACATCGTAATATTTGCTCAACAAATATTAAGATACATGAAACTAAATGTTCGCTGCAGCATCCAATACTCCAAAAAAGCTTTCTTATTTGTTTTTTTCTTTCCATCCAAACCTTAAACCTGTACAAGAGAATAAATACATCTAGTTCTTAGAGTTCAACTCCACTGCTGCATTGTACCGAACCCTGGAAGGGCTGTGAAAGCAACCGAACGGATACTTCCTTTATGCGTAGAAAGGAAGTGCAGATGCTAATTCACACCGAAAATCGACACAACATGCTGGAGTAACTCAGCGGGATAGGCAGCTGCCTGTAGAAAGGTCTCGACCCAATACGTCACCTGTTCCTTCTGTCCAGAGATGCTGCCTGTCTCGCTGAGTTACTCCAGCATTTTTGTGTCTGTCATTGGTTTAAATCAGCATCTGCAGTTCCCTCCTGCACACTTCCTCTAGCCGTGACTCAGAGCTAGGACTTGTCTCTCCGTTGGTATACGGTGGTTGAAATACTATTCCACCTTCACTTTCTTAACAACAACCTGTCACCTCCCAGATCTCCGCAATCTGGTATCCACCTTGTATTTTGTTTTGTTCAGAGTTTTATTCTTACTGCTTCCTCTTGACCCACACAGAATAAACAAACAAGTTGTCAAAGGATCAGAGGATCTTTTTGGGCCAGGATTTCTGTGAGATTGGCAGAGATGCCAAGTGTCCCGGATTCGCCGTATTTTGTCCCGGCGAAATAACCATATTACGGTGTTCCGGCAGCCAAACATGCTGTTACGGAACACCGCCGCGCCGGTGTTCCTCCCGTGGTACACCGCCATGTGCCCCCGGTTTGCCAGCCCGGCAGCTCGCAGCCACGCCCGGCCCAGAGCCCGGGCGGCGCCGGCCCGCGCGATCAGCGGCACTTTCTTGCCGCCAGCCGGCCGCTCGCGGCAGCCCCATCACCGGGCCTTCCCCCCACCCCCACCCCCACCCCCACCCAGTGCGCAGGCGCAGACCCGCCGGCAACCTTGCCAAGTGCGCATGTGCCGCACCCGCCCGCCGGCAGCCCGCTGATCTGCACCAGTGCGCAGGCGCATAGCCGCCGGCAACAACCCCAAGTGAGTATGTTACGGAGAGAAATGCATTTAACCCCATTTGTTACGGACAAATGGGTTGAATGTTACTGTGAACTAAATTTAGGGTTGGCATCTCTGGATTGGATTAGAAGAGGTATTTAACTGGCTGTTATTTACCAGGTTGCAAAAGGATCAGAAGGGTTTTATCATTTAACGGAGTATTATTTACCTCTCACTTCAGAGCAATTAACATTCCCATGAATGTAGACACAAAGCACTGGAGTTAAGGCCCTGACCCACTTTTCCGAGTTACTCACGATCTCTCCCGAGTTTTCCCTTTGATTCGAGCTCGGAGAATTACGGTAATAGCCGTTCGTGGGTACTCGTGGGCATTTTTCAAAATTACTGGCATTTTTCAACATTACTGGCATTACGAGCCGCTGCGAAACATCTACGGACTTCTACGAGCTCGCTACCGACATTACCCGACATTCCACGAGTTCAAATCAAGGGGAAAACCAAGCGGATATATCTTTCTGGCGTTACGTTTTGATGTTCTTTTTTGTCCTGCTTTCCAACTTTCTCCGAACACTTGGGGACGTTCACTGAAGCTTGAAGGAGCTTCTTGCCAAGATGTGTTGTGCCCAATGTTGAATAGTGTTTGTGCTTTGTTGCTGGGCTCTCCTCATGCCCTTCAGCGTACAAAATGTTCTTAAAAGATTTAATACCTCCACGAACCAATGTAACAATCTTTATGACCAATGTGTAAGTACGTTTAATATATGGTGCGGCAAAAGCCTTTATTAATTTGTCTCCTTGACAAAGCAACTTCAGAAGAAACTTTCAGGGCATCCTAACATTGTACAGTTCAGCTCAGCAGCTTCTATAGGAAAAGAAGAATCTGACACTGGACAAGGAGAATACCTTATACTCACAGAACTATGTAAAGGTAGGTTCTCTACCTATGTACATACAATGTCTTGCTTGCTTACTGCTATGGGGAAGATATTTTTTGGTTACTGTTTAGATTAATTGGGGAAAGAGAGAATTTGTTTTGGTAAAAATGTAGCTTAGTTTTATTATTTAGTTTAGAGATACAGCGTGGAAACAGGCCCTTCGACCCCACCGAGTCCGCACCGACCAATAACATTGAAAATTAACACTATCCTACACACATTTACACTTATACCAAGCCAATTAACCTACAAACCTGTACGTCTTTGGAGTGTGGGAGGAAACCGAAGATCTTGGAGAAAACCCACGCGGTCACTAGGAGAACGTACCAACTCCGTACAGACAGCACCCGTAGTTGGGATTGAACCCGGGTCTCCGGCGCTGCAAGTGCTGTAATGGGCCTGTCCCACTTAGGCGATTTTTTTCGGCGACTGTCATAGTCGTAGCAGGTTGCCGAAAAAACGGCGACTGGACCCCCCCACGACACACTTATGACAACCTACGTCCACCCCCGGCAAGCTACGACAAGGTAGGACAATTCAGTCACCGGTACCTGTCGCAGGTTGACGTAGGTAGTCGCCAATGGAATTCACCGAAGTCAGCACCGGCGACAACCAACCTGGCGACAGCACCTATGTCAGGTTACGATCGTTGGCGTCAAATCCACAGGCGCCGATTGTCGCCGAAAGGTTTTGAACATTTCAAAATCCAGCGGTGACCAGAAAAAAGCTACGACTCTTTGAGCGACTGAGGAAACCATGTGGCGACAGCCTAGTCGCCTAAAAAATCGCCTAAGTTGGACAGGGGAAAAAGGCAGCAACTCTACCGCAGCACCACTGTGCCGCACGTTTGGTTAAAATTAATACATATTTGTTTTTATTTCCCCTCCCTCTTGCTTCCAGGGCAGCTGGTTGAGTTTATAAAGAAGGCTGAAGCAAATGTCTCCCTGCCATGTAATACAGTGCTGAAAATATTTTACCAGGCATGCCGTGGAGTGCAACACATGCACAAACAGAAACCACCAATCACTCATCGAGATCTGAAAGTAAGGAGCAGCTTCTGCGTACCTGACTAAGCTAAGAACAATTGCACTCGCTCCCTGAACTGGTTGCGGAAAGGAAGTTGCTGTTAATTTGAAAACGTGCTGAGTCATCTAGTTTGTGATTGTTTAACTTTCTTCAGCCCACCTGAATGTCCACACGCAGCCAACCTGTGTGTGAATAGCAGTATAAGTAGTGGGCACAAAAAGTTATAGTAACTCTGGGAAAAGGACAATAGACAATAGGGTGCAGGAGTAGGCCATTCGGCCCTTCGTGCCATCACCACCATTCACTGTGATCATGGCTGATCATCCACAATCAGTACCCTGTTGCTGCCTACTCCCCATATCCCTTGACTCTGCTATCTTTAAGAGTCCTGTCTAACTCTCTCTTGAACCTGTGACAATACATGTGAACTTGAACTTGAAAGCATCCAGAGAATTGGCCTCCACTGCCTTCTGAGGCAGAGAATTCCACAGATTCCAAATGTGACGTTTTTGGTCGTTACCCTTTTGCAGACTGACTTGAAACGTCACTTGTCCCTTTTCTCCAGAGATGCGTCCTGACCCTCTGCGTTACTCCAGCATTTTGTGTCTATCTTCAGTACAAACCAGCATCTGCAGTTCCTTCCAACACAATTTAAATGGCAGAGTTTTGTTACACAGTATTATTTTGGAAGTTTGCATGGTGCAAGATAATTTGTTGCAGCAATTTTGTACTGTTTAGAATTCGAATTCAATGTATTACTGGCAACTAGAAACAAGTTGACTTTCTCCAATTCAGTGATTCCATGACGTATTATTGTCACATGTACCTAGGTATAGTGAAATGCTTTGTTTTGCATGCAACCCGGTAAAGTCGTACAGCAGACCTCACCTTGGCTGTACACAAGATTTTAGATTTCAAATTTGGTGAGGACAGATATGTTTCTTTTCACTTTGGCAGTGAGTTGGTAAGAGTATCTTGTGGAATCTTCCCTTGAGGATATGCTGGTTTGTTCATATGAATTGAGGTCATCGGATACTATGGAAACTGCTGTCATTATAACAAAGCAGAACTAATTTTTATTGGGTTGCTCCTTACTGTTTGAGAATGTTGGCTTCTAAGATCGTCATAGAGTGATATAGTGTGGAAACAGGCCCTGTTCCAGCTACACTAGTCCCACTTCCTGTGTTTGGCCCATATCCCTCGAAACCTGTCCTATCCACGTACCTGTCTAACTGTTTCTTAAACGTTGGGATAGTCCCTGCCTCAACTACCTCCTCTGGCAGCTTGTTTCATGCACCCACCACCCCTTGCATGAAAACGTTACCCCTCAGATTCTTATGAAAACCTTTCCCCTTCACCTTAATCCTATGTCCTCTGGTCCTCAATTCAGAGATGCCAAGTGTCCCGGATTCGCCGTATTTTGTCCCGGCGAAATAACCTTTTTACTGTGTTCCGGCAGCCAAACATGCTGTTACGGAACACCGCCGCGCCGGTGTTCCTCCCGTGGTGATCGCCGGCGCCATGTGCCCCCGGTTTTGCCGGCCCGCGCGATCAGCGGCACTTTGCCGGGCCCTAGTGTCCGCGCCTGCGCAGTTGGGGAGGGTTGCCGGGCCCCAGTGACCGCGCGTGCGCAGTGGGGGAGGGTTGCCGGGCCCAGTGGCCGCGCGTGCGCAGTGGGGGAAGGTTGCCGGGCCTGGCGCCATTTCGAGCCACGCCACGCCCGGCCCAGAGCCCGGGCGGCGCCGGCCCGCGCGATCAGCGGCACTTTCTTGCCGCCAGCCGGCCGCTCGCGGCAGCCCCATCACCGGCCTCCCCCCCACCCAGTGCGCAGCGCAGACCCGCCGGCAACCTTGCCAAGTGCGCATGTGCCGTACCCCCCGCCGGCAGCCCGCTGATCTGCACCAGTGCGCAGGCGCATAGCCGCCGTCAACAACCCCAAGTGAGTACGGAGAGAAATGCATTTAACCCCATTTGTTACGGACAAATGGGTTGAATGTTACTGTGAACTAAATTTAGGGTTGGCATCTCTGCTCAATTCACCTGCTGTGGGCAAGAGACTGTAGGTTTACAAGGTTAATTCTTGGGATGACGGGACTGTCATATGCTGAGAGAATGGAGCAGCTGGGCTTGTACACTGGAGATTAGAAGGACGAGAGGGGATCGCATTGAAACATATAAGATTGTTAAGGGTTTGGACACGCTAGACACAGAAAACATATTCCCGATGTTAGGGGAGTCCAGAACCAGGGGCCACAGTTTAAGAATAAGGAGTAAGGCATTTAGAACGGAGACAAGGAAATACTTTTTTCACAGAGTGGTGAGTCTGTGGAATTCTCTGCCTCTGAATTTTCATCCAGCAAAATGTTCGTTTCTGGAGAAATGTCTCAGTGTCTGATAGTCTGTATTGTTTCACCAATGTTTCACAATATTGAGCAAAGTGTAAGGCATTATTTCAGTCGTTCCCCCCCCCCCCCAGCAATGCTCAAAAAGACAGTGAAATTGCACAATTCGCTCTTATTTTTTAGCTTTGTGAACGCCATAGACAGTCACAATCTTTTTACCGGGATAGATGTGTCAAAGACTAGAAGGTTTAAGGTGGAGTTTAATGGAGTGGAACTATAAAGGAGAGGAATTGTTTGTGCTATAACAACATTTAAAACCTATTTGGACAGATACATGTATAGAAACACAGAAAAAAGGTGCAGGAGTAGGCCATTCGGCCCTTTGAGCCAGCAACACCATTCAATATGATCATGGCTGATCATCCAAAATCAGCACCCCGTACCTGCTTTTTCCCCATATACCTTAATTCCATTTGCCCTAAGAGCTAAATCTAAAGGGCCTGTCCCACTGTATGAGGTAATTCAAGAGTTCTCCCGAGTTTCCCCTGATTCGAACTCGGAGAATTACGGTAATAGCCGTTCGTAGGTACTCGGGGCTCTCGTGGACATTTTTCACAGTGCTGAAAAAACTTCACGAATTACCGCGTTTCCCGAGTACCTGCCGTTAGCATTACGAGCCGCTACGAGACATCCACGAGCTCCGACGTACCCGTTACATACATTCTACGTACTTACCATGAGTTTGGTTTTTTTAAACTCGGGAGATCACTTGAATTACCGAGTGGGACAGGCCCTTGACTCTTGAAAACATCCAGTGAATTGGCCTCCACTGCCTTCTGTGGCAGAGAATTCCACAGATTCATTGGAAAGAATTAAAGGGATATGGGCCAAACGTGGGCAGGTGGGAGCGGTGCAGAAAGGGGAACCTTGGTCCGTATGGGCAGGCTGGGTGGAAGGGTCTGCTTTCGTGCAGTATGACTCTGTAAGTCTTGAGATGTGTTGGTCACTTTTTTTACAGTGTGGTGGCTACTTGGAACGAGCAGCGAGGGGTGATGGTCAATAGTGGTGTTTGAGTGGCTTTTGGTAGGTACGTGGACATGCAGGGAATGGAGGGATTTAGTTCACATCCAGGCAGAGGAGATTAGTTCAACGTGGCATCACGTATGTGGGCTGAAGGGCCTCTTCCTGTCTTGTATTGTTCTCTCGACTTTCTGAAGAAGGGTCTCAACGTGCGACGTCACCTATTCCTTTTCTCCAGTGTTGCTGCCTGACTCGCTGAGTTGCTCCAGCATTTTGTGTCTATCTTCGGTTTAAACTAGCATGTGCAGTTCCTTCCCATACATTGTATTGTCTGAAGAAGGGTTTCGGCCCGTAACGTTGCCTATTTCCTACGCTCCATAGATGCTGCCGCACCCGCTGAGTTTCACCAGCATTTTTGTCTACCTTCGATTTTCCAGCATCTGCAGTTCCTTCTTGAACATTCTATGTTCAGTAACCACAAGATAGTCGCACTTAAGTAATGAACATTATTTTTTATTATTATCTAGTGTTAAATGTGCTAATTTAATACTGTCAGGCATTTTGATTAGAACTTAGAAAATAGGTGCAGGAGTAGGCCATTCAGCCCTTCGAGCCAGCACCGCCATTCAATATGGTCATGGGGCAGACCATCTAAAATAAGAAGACAAAAAATGCTGGAGTAACTCAGCGGGTAAGGCAGCCACTTTGGAGAGAAGGAATTGACAACGTTTCGGGTCGAGACCCTTCTTCAGACTGATGTCAGGGGAGGGGGCAGGACAAAATAATAAGGTAGGTGGAGACAATGGGATTAGTGGGAGGACTGGGAAGGGGGAAAATAAAGAGAGAGAGCAAGGGCTACCTGAAGTTAGAGAAATTAATGATCATACCACTGGGGTGTAGATTATCCAAGCAAAATATGAGATGCTGTTCCTCTAATTTTTGCTGGGCCTCACTCTGACAATGGAGGAGGCCCGTGCGAGTGCCCATAGCTACGCCTTGGATCTGGAGGAAGTGGGATGAGATGAAGTAAAAGTTGTTGAGGGTAAGGACTAGCTCTGCTAAGTGGAGGAGAGTATTGGTGGACGGAAATTAACTGGTTCTGTGGTCGAGGAAGAAACGGAGGGCTTTAAGACCCTACTGGTGGGGGATGGAGGTGTAGAGTGACTGGACATCCATAGTAAAGATGAGGGAGTGGGGGACTGGAAAACAAAAGTCATTGAAGAGACAAAGAGCGTGTGAGGTGTCTTGGACGTAGGTTGCAGGATGTCTTCTGATCTCCTTGTGGCCCAGCACTTTAACTCCCCCTCTCATTCCTAATCTGACCTTTCTGTCCTAGGCCTCCTCCATTGTCAGAGTGAGGCCCAGCGCAAATTGGAGGAACACCACCTCCTTCGCTTCGGTAGTTTACACCCCAGCGGTATGAACATTGATTTCTCTACCTTAAGGTAGCCCTTGCTTTCTCTCTTCATTTTCCCCCTTCCCAGTCCTTCCACTGTCTCCACCTACATTATTTCTTTGTCCTACCCCCTCCCCTGACATCAGTCTTAAGAAGGGTCTCGACCTGAAATGTCGGCAATTCCTTCTCTCCATAGATGCTACCTCACCCGCTGAGTTTCTCCAGCATTTTGTGTCTACATTCGATTTTACCAGCATCTGCAGTTTTTTCTTAAACATCTAAAATAAGTACCCTGTTCCTGCTTTTCCCTTCATATCCCTTGATTCCATTAGCCCAAAGAGCTAAATCTAACTCTCTCATGAAAACATTCAGCGAATTGGCCTCCACTGCCTTCTATGGCAGAGAATTCCACAGATTCACAACTCTCTGGGTGAAAAGGTTTTTTCCTCATCTCGGTCTTAAATGGCCTACCCCTTATACTTAAACTGTGACCCCTGGTTCTGGAGTCACCCAACATGGGGAACATTTTTCCTGCATCTAGCCTGTCCAATCCTTTAAGAATTGTATATGTTTCCATAAGATCATCCCATCCTTCTAAATTCCAGTGAATACTAGCCCAGTCGACCCATTATTTCATCATATGTCAGTCCCGCCATCCCAGAAATTAACCTGGTGAACCTACGCTGCACTCCCTCGATAGCAAGAATGTCCTTGCTCAAATTAGATCAAAATTACGCGCAATACTCCAGGTGCATATGCCACAGTACTCCAGATACTCCATTGTTCATCATCTGAAAGTAAGCTGACCAAATTGGTTGTCTGCCATTTAAGCAAATCTTTGTTAACTGTTGTTAGTTCTTCCTGTTAAACTGCCTAAGTGCCTAAACTGCATGGGGTTTTACATTGGCATTAATTAAGGATTGTTTAGTTTAGAGATACAGCGTGGGCTTTGGCCCATTGAGTCCGCACAGACCATAGATTCCTGTACACTAACACTATCCTACACTTACTGGGAAAAATTTACATTCATACCAAGCCAATTTAACCACAAACCTGCGTGTATTTGGATGTGGGAGGATATTGAAGATCTCGGAGAAAACCCACGTGGTCATGGGGGGAATACACAAACTCCCATAGTTGGGATCGAACCCGGGTGTCTGGAGCTGTAGGCACTGTAAGCGCAGCATCTCTACTGCTGCGCCACCGTGCAACAAATTGGTTAATGAAAAGACGAGCAGGAGTTTTAATTTAGTTTAGTTTAGAGATACAGCGTAGAAACAGGCCCTTCAGCCCACCGGGTCCGCACCGACCAGCGATCCCCGTACATTAACAATATCCTCCTACACATTCTAGGGACAATTTTACATTTATACGGAGCCTATTAACCTACAAACCGGGTGTGGAGAAGGGTCTTGACCATTCCTTCTCTCCAGAGATGCTGCCTGTCCCGCTGAGTTACTCCAGCATTTTGTGTTTATCTTCGGTTTAAACCAGCATCTGCCGTTCCATCTGATATAATGTGAGGTTGTTTATTATGGTGGGAAAAATATTAAGACAGAGTATTTTTTATTAAATGATGATAAGTTGAAAGCTGCTGGTGTTGACAAATCACTGAACATTAATGTGCATATGCAGCAAGCAAGTTGGAAAGCAACTATTATGATATTTTTAAAAGTTAATTTGAATACACGAAGGAAGTTGTCTTTACTTTGCTTTGGACTTTTGAGATGCGGCACGGAAACAGGCCCTTTGTCCCATCGAGTCCGTGCCGACCAGCGATCATCCCATGCACTAATACCATCCTGCACAGTGGGGCCAATTAACCTACAAACCTGTATGTTTTTGGATTGTGAGGGAAAACTGGAGCACCTGGAGAAAACTCACAGGGAGAACGTACAAACTCCGTACAGACAGTACCTGTAGTCGGGATCGAAACGGGGTCTCTGGTGCTGTAAGGCAGCAACTCTGCCGCTGCGCCACCGTGCTGCCCTTATACCAATTATGTGGAGGCTGACTCGGGAATATTGTGTGCATGGCCTCCCTTCCTCCCTGGAGACATTTCTTCAAAATGTAGCTTGAAGTTTTGAGAATGGGAAATGGTTGAAAATAAATATGCACGTATAACTATTCAAAATGTTTTCACCTTCCCGCGATCTAACCAGTTGTTAGTGTTTCATAAATGGCATCAATGATTTGGACTTGGAAACAAGAAAGTATCAGATATTAAACTGAAAAGGAATGCATTATTTCTCCAAGAATTAGAAAACTCAGAGAATGGAGATTTAAAGGGCAAATTATCTTTGATGGAAAATATGTGGAATTTGGAACGCTTGGATAGAAACGATAGAAAGATCACTTAGCACTTTGGATATTTACCAAGTGGACAACAAAGGGTGGGACCCCAGTTGGAAGGAGCTGGGTAATAGAATCAGTTGCAAGTGAGGCACGGCAGGAGCACTGGGATTTATTTCTGGAGATATCACGTTCAGGTATTGAACTGAGACCAGGTTAACTGTGCCATTAAAACAATTCCATGGTTAAACAGTTTAATACTCTCTGGGAATTAGGAGATTGATTTTGAAATCAATAAAATCACAGAGCAATACTGGAGGGAAACTTTTTCACACAGTGTGAAACTGGACATAGGCAAAGATAGTATAATGTTTAAACAGACTGAATGGCCTTCCTGAATGTTTCGGATAAATAGCTTGGAAGTCCCTTTAGGAAGGAAGGAAGACTTAAATATCTGTAAACTGTTTGGGCGAAACAGGGAATGGATGTTCAGAATAATTCGATGTTTGGAGGATTTAAAACTCAGAGCCATGTCCAACATCGTTACTAGATGAGCTCAACGGGGAAATGAGACATCATTTTACTTTTTTTAGTTTTACTTTTGGAGACGCAGCATGCAAACAGGCCCTTTGGCCTGCCCAGACCGTGCCGACCAACAATCACCCCGTAAACTTGTTCGATCCTACACACCAGGGACAGTTTTACTGAAGCCAATTAACCTACAAACCCGCACATCTTTGGAATGTGGGAGGCAACCGGAGCACCCGGTGCAAACCCACGCAGTCACAGGGGGAACGCACATACTCCATGCAAACAGCACCCATAGTCCGGATTGAACTCTGGTCACTGGCGCTGTAGGGCGAGGGCAGTCACGGTGGCGCAGCGGTAGAGTTGCTGCCTCACAGCGAATGCAGCGCCGGAGACCTGGGTTCCATCCTGACTATGGTTGCTGCCTGTACGGAGTTTGTACGTTCTCCCCGTGGCCTGCGTGGGTTTTCTCAGATATCTTCGGTTTCCTCCCACACTCCAAAGACGTACAGGTTTGTAGTTTAATTGGCTTGGTAAATATAAAAATTGTCCCTAGTAGGTATAGGATAGTGTTAATGTGCGGAGATCGCTGGTCGGCGCGGAACCGGTGGGTCTGTTTCCGCTCTGAATCTCTAAACCTAAAACTAAAATAAGATACTACGTTTCGTGCAAAGAAATAACATTGATGTTATTTGTATATGTAAGAAAGTGGGACATGGGAAGTGACTGAGGTAAAGAGTTTGGATGCTTTGAAAATGGAAGCTATTAGATCGATGAGAAAATGAGCATGATAGGTTATGCTGGAAAGCTGAAATGTGTAGGTTGGGATTCTCCTGGTGTAAATGCCACTGCATACATGGCTTGTTTCTGTGCCTGAAATGTAAGGAATTCATTAACATTAATAGCCCTGATTATTCACTCTGCCAGTTGCTTAGAGAGAAAGGACAATAACCTATTTCGTATGGTATTAGGTTTTTGTTTAAAAGTAAATGCATAATTTTTGTCCGTCGTAAGATCTCTGTGCCTTCTGATATGTAGGTCCCCATTTTCAGTCCCAAATCACAACCATAGTTTGCGTAGAAGTTGAACCAGACCTTACAGGGCTTGATGGACACAAAACGCTGGAGTAACTTAATGTGTCGGGCAGCATCACTGGAGAATATGATGGATGACGTTTGGTGCTGGCCCGACCCGACCCGAAAAACATCGCCTGTCTTTTTCTCCAGGGATGCTGCCCGACCCGCTGAGTTAAGCCCCTGTCCCACTTCGACTAGACCGGCGACTAAAAAATTATCAATTTTTAAAATAGCACCCTATTTTTAATCATGATGAAAAAATAGCAGCAACCTAGATGAAGCCTCGACCACGCGGAAACCACTTTCGACCATTAGGGAGAGTGACCAAAACCTCTGGTGACCTCATGGAAACCTTGGGTGGCGGGCAAGGCAACAGAGGTTGCTGTTTAGGTCTCCTAAGTAGGATAGGAGCTTTACTCCAGCACTTTGTGTCTATCTTTGGTATTAGCCACCACCTGCAGATCTTTGTTTCTCCTTACAGGGCTTTTTGTTTTTTTGTTGTTATTAGCCATGTTTTTCAGACATTCTGGGCAGTAGGAGGTCTGCAAGTATAGACACAGGCACAGTCCTGGATATCTTTTATTTCAAACATCACAGAGTGCTATTATCTAAACATTTTCTTTTGGTATACAGCAATTTAAATGCTGAAATGGATGCTTTTCAGTTTCAACTTGGCATTTCCCAGAAAATTTCCTATGCAGTCCAGACAGATTAAATGTTTAAGTTGAGCTCTAATGTTAAACAGACGATAACCTACTACTCTCCAGAGAAGCTGCCTGTCCTGCTGAGTTACTCCAGCTTTCTGTGTCTATCTTCGGTATAACCTATTCAAGATAGGCACAAAAAGTTGGAGTAACTCAGCGGGTCAGACAGTAAAGGGCCTGTCCCACTTACACTACTTTTTCGGCGACTGCCGGCACCCATCATAGGTCGTTGCAGGTCGCCGAAAATGTTCAACATGTTGAAAATCCAGCAGCGGCCAGAAAAAGGTAGGATTCTTTGGGCGACTACTCACGATCATACTGGCTTCACCCCGCGACATGTCGCCAGGATGTCGCCTGTATGGTCGTGAATAGTCTCCTCAGTCGCCCAAAGAGTCGTAACTTCTTTCTGGTCGTCGCTGGATTTTCAACATGTTGAACATTTTCAGCAACCTGCAACGACCTGTGACGGGTGCCGGCAGTCACCGAAAAAGTTGCGTAAGTGGGACAGGCCCATATCTCTGGAGAAAAGGATTGGGTGATATTTTTGGTCAAGACCTTTCTTCAGACAGCGAAAAGGGAAACAAAAGATATAGAAAGTGATGTAGAGAGATATAGACAGTGATGTAGAGAGATATAGAACAAATGCATGAAAGATATGCAAAAAAGTTACGATGAGAAAGGAGACGGGCCATTGTTAGCTGAGGTGTAGGTGAAAATGACAATAGACAATGAAACTTAACAAGACGACTTTGAAGCTGGTACGACTTGGGTGAGGGAGGGCTGGAGGGTTTTACTTGAATTTAGAGAAGTCAATGTTCATACCATTGAGTTGTAAGCTGCCCAAGCGAAATATGAGGTGCTGTTCCTCCAATTTGCGCTGGGCATCAGTCTGACAGTGGAGGAGGCCCAGGAGCGAAAGGTCAGTGTGGGAATGGGAAGGGGAATTAAAGTGTTTGGCAACCGGGAGATCTAGCGTGTCCAATCCCTTAATAATCATATATGCTTCAATAAGACCCCCTCTCATCCTTCTAAATTCCAGTGTATACAAGTTGAGTTGCTCCATTCTTTCAATTTATGACAGTCCTGCCATTCCGGGAATTAACCTTGTGAACCTACGTTGCACTCCCTCAATAGCAAGAATGTCCTTCCTCAAATTTGGAGGGATATGCTAGGAGAGGAACTGCAGATGCTGGTTTAAACTGAAGATAGACACCAGAGATAGTAACTCAGTGGGACAGACAGCATCTCTGGAGAGAAGGAACAGTCTGAAGAAGGGTCTCGACCTTCCTGAAACAACAGCCGTTCCTTATCTCCAGAGTTGTTGCCTGTCTGAGTTACTTCATCTTTTTGTGTCCTTCAAGTATGATGGTTTCAACCTGGAAGCACTTATTGATATGTGTGACTTAATCAGACTTGTTGTCCACAATTGAGGTTGCAAATCTCACGACAGACTCTCCACGGTTGTTGATGGCATTTCGGAGAAGTTTTAAAACAACGAAAATCATCCGAGACTAAAAATCTCACTTTCTAAGTGCACAGAGAAATCAAGAAATGTATGAGTAATTGCTTAACTCAAGATTCAGCCAACAGTAGAAATCGTTGTTTAATTGATCGTTGTTTAATTGAATTTCTTGTTGAAGGTTACACATCCTAATTGTGTTGTGTGGTTCATCTCTTAATACAGGTTGAAAACCTCTTGGTCAGTAACCAAGGCACAATCAAGCTGTGTGATTTTGGCAGTGCCACCAGCATCGCGCACTATCCAGACTATAGCTGGTCCGCACACCAGAGGGCAATGGTAGAAGAGGAGGTAAGAGTGTTTTCTGTTGTTTATCGTCGTGGCACATTGAATGGCACAGAGCACACACTGCAGATATTTTGAAAAGCCAATGGATTACCCATTGTGCAGGGCAATATCAATGCCTCACTAACACGAATATTAACTCTGTTATGGACCTGTCCCACATAAACTATTTTTAGGCGACTGCTGGCGAATGTCATAGTCGTAGCAGGTCGCCGAAAAATCGGTGACTGGACGCCCCTTCGACATAAAATTTGAAATAGAATCATTACTTTAACAACAAAAAAACGAAGTCAGCACCGGCACGTGGCGACAACCTACGTTAATCTGGTAACAACTACGACTGCACCTACATCAGGAGAAGGCAAGCTACACTCATTGGCGTCAAACCCACTGTCGCCGACTGTCTCCGAAATTTTTCCAACGTGTTGAAAATCCAACGGCGACCAGAAAGATGCTACGACTCTTTGGGCGACCAAGGAGACTACTCACAACTATACAGGCGACACCCCCGGCGACCATGTGGCGACAGTCTAGTCGCCTATGGTCGCCTAAAAAATAGCCTAAGTGGGACAGGCCCTTTAGACACAACGTGCTGGAGCAACTCAGTGGGACAGGCAGATCTCTGGAGACAATGAATGGGTGACATTTTGGGTCGAGACCCTTCTTCAGGCCGATGTCAGGGGGGGAGGGAGATAGATAGATGAGGAAGAGTGAAGGTGTGAAAACAGGGCAAAGGGAATGAAGTTCAAGGAACATGTAGCTGGGAGAAGGCAACAACAAAGCAGAGACTAAATGTAATGGGAGCCAGAACTAGGAAGGGGGAGGGATGGAGAGAAGGAAAGCAAGGGCTACTTGAACTTCGAGAAGTCAATGTTCATACCGCAGGGGTGTATGCTTCCCAAGTGAAATATGAGATGCTGTTCCTCCAATTTGCACTGTGCCTCACTCTGACAATGGAGGAGGCCCAGGCCAGAAAGGTCAGATTGGGAATGTGAGGGGGTTAAAGTGTCCAGCAACCAGGAGATCACGTAGATCTAGGAGCTGAGTTGCTCCAGCATTTTGTGTCTATCGTTGGTTCAAACCAGCATCTGCAGTTCCTTCATACACCTTTAACTGTGTTTCTATTTCTATGCCGTTCAGTGAAATCTTGCTGGATGCACTATGAGAGTTCTTTGTCCCTCTATAACGTATGTTGACTATACGTGTGCAGTTTTCCTATTCTATGTAATGTGATTTTCTGTGGTTCAGAATATTGCTATGGAAATGTAACTTCCTTTGTCTCCGTGGCTGCTTGCCCACAGCAAGGATTTTTCAATGTATAGTGGTTTTTGAAAACTTTTAAATGGAGCTCTCATCATTCCCGGTGATTGTTTTTAGATAATCTAAAATTGAGCAAGTCCAGTTCCAATCAGTCCTATAATTCATGACTGTCAAAAATAACTGGGTGGCACGGTGGCGCAGCGGTAGAGCTGCTGCCTTTCAGCGGCAGACACCCGGGTTCAATCCTGACTACGGACGCTGTCTGTACAGAGTTTGTACGTTCTCCCCGTGAGCTGCGTAGGTTTTCTCCGTGATTTTTGGTTTCCTCCCACACTCCAAAGACGTACAGATTTGTAGGCTAATTGGCTGCGTATAAATGTAAACTGTAAAATGTAAATTGCCTCAAGTGTGTGTAGGATAGTATTAATGTGCGGGGATCGCTGGTCGGTGCGAACTCGGTGAGCCGAAGGGCCTGTTTCCATGCTGTTTCACTAAACCAAACTAAACTAAATTGCTTAAGGCTAAATAATGCAACACCTTAAAACTAATATGTGAAATGTAACCACTTATATTGGAGTAAACCATTCCATCCTTTCATGTGGTCTGCAGTTTGGAACAAAATATAGTTCCATCGTATCCTTAATGAATAATTAATGAATAGGGCAGTCACGGTGGCGCAGCGGTAGTGTTGCTGCCTTACAGCGAATGCAGCGTCGGAGACCCGGGTTCGATCCCGACTATGGGTGCTGTCTGTACGGAGTTTGTATGTTCTCCCCGTGACCTGTGTGGGTTTTCTCCGAGATCTTTGGTTTCCTCCCACCCTCCAAAGACGTACAGGTTTGCAGGTTAATTGGCTTGGTAAATTTAAAAATTGTCCCCAGTGGGTTTAGGATAGTGTTAATGTGCGGGGATCGCTGGTCGGTGCGGACCCGGTGGGCCGAAGGGCCTGTTTCCATGCTGTTTCTCTAAACTAAACTAATCGGTGTAAAGAGTGCCTTTCTTTGTCCAAAACAGATTACACGGAATACAACGCCAATGTACAGGACACCAGAGATAATTGACCTTTATTCCAATTACCCGATCAATGAGAAGCAAGATATTTGGGTATGTACGCTTTGTAATAACAAAATGAATCACCCATTACACCCAGTACATCCTTTTGCAGAAAAGCACTATGGAAACCAACTTTGCTTCCATAGTTTAAGTCGTTTTCACAAAGTCACAACTTTATTTTTTGTCAAATTTTGGTGAGTTTTCAGAAGTCCAAGATTTTGTCCATACTACTCGTATATCATACTACTTGTACGGTCATCAGGTAACAGAATCATCCTACCAGAACCAGAGAGCAGTGCTGAATTACCGTCTCTTTCTTTGATAACCCTTAGACTATCCTTGATTAGACTTTGCTGGCTTTATCTTGCACTAAACTGTTATTCCCTTATCATGTATCTGTACACTGTAAATGGATCGATTGTCATCATGTCTTGTCTTTCCGCTGACTGGATAGTAGGCAACAAAAGCTTTTCACTGTACCTCAGCGCACGTGACAATAAACTGAACTGAACTGATCTTTATAACGGACTGGTTCGCTGGGGCCTGGCTTACTAGTGAAGGCAACGCCCCTGTGTATCTGGTTCCATTGATGCATTGAGAACTGCGGACCTGAAGTCTCTTCTGCGGGGATAACATTTTTAGGGTCAATTTTGAAGGTTGCTTTAATAGACTACCTACTGTCATAAAATTGCAACTATGAAATTATGAGAGGCAAAGACATGGTAGACAGTCAGCACCTTTTTTGCATGGTGGAAAAATCTAGAGGGTACAGCTTTAAGGTGAGAGGGGCTAAGTTTAAAGGAGATGTGCGGGGCTCGTTTTTACACAGAGGGTTGTGAGTGCCTGCAATGCACTGCCAGGGGTGGTGACTGAGGAAGATGCCATGGTAGCATTTAGGAGATTTTTGTGTAGACACATGGATATGCAGGGAATGGAGGCATATGGATCACGTGCAGATTGGTAAGAGATGGCCTTGGCATCATATTTAGCTTTAGTTTAGACAAGTTTATTGTCATGTGCACCGAGGCACAGTGAAAAGCTTTTGTTGCGCGCTAACCAGCCAGCGGAAAGACATGCTTACAATCGAGCTATATACACAGTGCACAAATACATGATAAGGGAATAACATTTAATGCAAGGTAAAGCCAGTAAAATCCAATCAAAGATAGTCCGAGGTTGCCTGATGAGGTAGATAGTCATTCAAGACTGCTCTCTGGTTGCAGTAGGGTGGTTCCGTTCATTTCCCTGATAACAGCAGGTTATTTTGGCACTCACATCATGGGCAAAAGGGCCTGTTCTTGTGCTGTACTGTACTATGTTCTAAACCTAACACCTTTGAACAGTATGGGCATGTTCTGGTTGACTTATGCACCACAAGCACAACGTAATGTTATTTGGTCTTGCATGAGCAGCCTGAGTGTTCAATGAGGACCTTTCTCTAGTCAAAATATTTCTGTGCTGAGTATACTGTTGATGATAACTCCTATTCGTGGAGTTGTGTGGTTCTGTACGTACTGGCGATAGCGTCATTGTATATTGGAGGAAAAAAAAAGATCTGCAGTCAATGCACAAACTTGTTTTTTTGTTGGAATGGTCAAGGTCCTGTCGATTCAAACTCCCGTTTACCAAAAGAACATGGGCGGCACAGTGGCGCAGCAGTAGAGCTGCTGCCTCGCAGCTCCAGAGTCTCAGGTTCGATCCTGACCCTGGGTGCCGTTTGCAATGTTCCCCCCTGTGACCGCGTGGGTTTTCACCGAGTGCTGCGGTTTCCTCCCACATTCCAAAGACGTGCAGGTTTGCGGGTTAATTGGCCCTCTGTAAATTGCCCCTGGAGTGTGGGAGGGAAAAGTTGGGATAAACAAGAACTAGCGGGCGGGCAGTCGATGGGGCGGACTCGGCGGGCCGCACGGCCTGCTTCCACGCTGCACCTCGAAACCAAATTAAACGAGACATACCACTGCGGTGATTCAGGAGAAACCGGGCAGGAAACAAACTTTTGTGCACAATTCACCAATTGCAAAATGAAAAGTAATCAGCCAGCCTCGTGCCTTCTGCATAGAAAGAAACAGAGTTTACGTTTCAGTCGAGGGTACACAAAATGCTGTAGAAACTCAGCGGGTGCAGCAGCATCTATGGAGCGAAGGAGATAGGCAACATTTTGGGCTGAAACCCTTCTTCAGACTTACGTTTCAGTCAGTGGCTTGTCTTCATAACCGACCATAAGTCAGAGATGAAAAGCAGATCATAATGCCATTAAGGATACGAGTAGAATTAGGCCATTCAGCCCCATCAAGTCTACTCCGCCATTCTTTAATGGCTGATCTATCTCCCGCCTTACCCAATTCTCCTGCCTTCTCACTATAACCTCTGACACCCGTATTAATCAAAAATCTATCTCTGCCTTAAAAATATCCACTGACTTGGCCTCCACAGACTTCTGTAGCAAAGAATTCCACAGATTCACCATCCTCTGACTAAATAAATTTCTCCTCATCTCCTTCCAAAAAGAACATCCTTTAATTCTGAGGCTATGACCTCTCGTCCGAGACTCTCCCACAAGTGGAAACATCCTCTCCACATCCACTCTATCCAAGCTTTTCACTATTACACTATTACAAGTCTTCCACTATTTTATTACAGAACAAATGACAGATGATGAGGATATTTATAGGCAACGGTGTATGCTGTATGTACAGGCGAATATTCTCTTGCGTATGTTTGATGTGTGTACAGATGTGGTGAAGATGTCGCTGTTTAGAGCAGATTGCATGCCACTCTATATTGCGCACCAGTGGTCGTACTATGGAAAGACAAGTTTGCAGAGACTAAAGGTGGCCTTTAATGATGCCATGAGAACACTGCTAAGGAAACCTAGATGGTGTAGTGTGGGTAACATGTTTGTGGCTGCAGGAGTCAGTACTTTGGAAGCTATCCTAAGAAATCATATGCATAAATTCATTTGCAGGATAAATGACTCTAAAAATGTAATTATCGTGGCCTTGTCAAACATTAGGTTTAGCACTACATGCTACGAATCCCAGTTGTGGAGGTATCGCTGTCTCGTTGTAGGACATTGATTTTTCTTTTTTAGTCTGGATTTGAAATCATGTATTGTGGTTTTTTTTTTAATATATAATTTATGATGCTTTTATATGATCTAGTAAGATTTTATATGTTTTTTTATGATGTTTTTACATGCAATGTATTTTTATGTAATATTGTCCCTTGTCTGGACCTTGAGCCCGAAACAACGCTAATTAATTAATTGATTGATTGATTAATTATGCAGTATATTTCATGAGGTCCCCCCTCATTCTTCTAAACTCCAGTGAGTACAGGCCCATTGCGTGCAACCGCTCATCATTAACCCAACTCATTCCTGGGATCATTCTTGTAAACCTCCTCTGGACCCTCTCCAGAGCCAGAACATCTGTCCGCAGATATTGTGCCCAAAATTGCTCTCAATATTCCGAATGTGGCCTGACCAGCGCCTTATGGAGCCTCAGCATGACATCTCTGTTTTTGTATACAAGCCTTCTTGAAATAAATGCAAACATTGAGTTTGCTTTGAATAGAAAAAGGGAGGGGGGTAATGACCAAAGACAAGCCTGTGAAGGAGTAAGAAGGAGACATGAAGTGATGGTCAGTGAAGGCTGATTTTTTGTTTCTCTAACGGACGTGCAGACGTTTGTTATAGATATATCTTGTGACTCTCCTTAGGCCTTGGGTTGCATTCTGTACCTGTTGTGCTTCAAGCAACACCCATTTGAAGATGGAGCTAAACTTGGAATAGTGAATGGAAAGTACTCTATTCCTGCAAGTGATACGAAATACAATGTTTTTCACGACCTCATTCGTAAGTATTTAATGCAAGTTATACGCCTTCAAATTTCAAAGTTGAGAGGTTGATTATGTGAGGCTTGCCAGCTTATCTTCTGACAATGAATGTTAGATGACTGTGGCCGTGACCTGGTTGGGAGAGGTGGTGGTACCTATTGTATGCTCTACATTAGTCCTCTAGTACAGATGCTTCAGATGGTCCGAAGATGGGTATCAACCTGAAACGTCACCCATTCCTTCTCTCCAAAGATGCTGCCTGTCCCGCTGAGATACTTCAGCATTTTGTGCCTATCTTCGGTTTATATCAGCATCTCCCTGCACAGGATGCTTTTATTTGCTGCGTCTCTGGAATAATTTGCTGAATGGCGTGATATTCACTCAGTATAGAAGTTGGGAGGTCACGTTGCAGTTGTGTAAGACGTTGGTGAGACCGCATTTAGAATATTGTGTTCAGTTCTGGGCACCATGTTATAGGAAAGATATTGTCAAGCTTGAAAGGGTTCATAAAAGACTTACGAGGATATTGCCAGGACTAGAGGGTGTGAGCTATAGGGAGAGGTTGAGTAGGCTGGGTCTCTGTTCCATGGAGCGCAGGAGGATGAGGGGTGATCTAAAAGAGGTGTACAAAATCATGAGAGGTGTGGATCGGGTCAATGCACAGAGTCTCTTGCTCAGAGTAGGGGAATCGAGGACCAGAGGACGTAGATTCAAGGTGAAGGGGAAAAGATAGGAATCCAAGGTGTAACATTTTCACACAAAGGGTGGTGGGTGTATGGAACAAGCTGCCAGAGGAGGCAGTTGAGGCAGGGACTATCCCATTGTTTAAGAAACAGACAGGTGGATAGGACAGGTTTGGAGGGATATGGACCAAGCGCAGGCAATTGGGACTAGTGGAGCTGGGACATGATTGCCGGTGTGGGCGTTAGGTCAAAGGGCCTGTTTCCACACTGTTTCACTCTGTGATTCATTGTTGGGGAATATAGTAAGTCAAAGGAATAATCTCACGTGCAAAAAATAGGCAGTTTAATATAACAGGATTTGATCTTGAAAATATAATCACTTCTTAGCATTACAAGTGATTTTGAAATTGATAAGGAAGATCTGTCTAAGATGTTTAAAAAAAAACTGCAGATGCTGCAAAAATCGAAGGTAGTTAAAAATGCTGGATCAACTCAGTGGGTGAGGCAGCATCTATGGAGCTAAGGAACAGGTGACATTTCGGGTCGAGATCCTTCTTCAGGCCAGTCTCGACCCGAAACGTCACCTATTCCTTCGCTCCATATATGCTGCCTCACCCGCTGAGTTTCTCCAGCATTTTTATCTACCTTCAGTCTAAGATGAGTAGGTTGTGATATGGTTAACCCTGGCGCTCACATACTGGGAAAGCAAATGGCCAACATAGAATATCAGGCTTCACAGCATATTATATTAAAAAAGTTCAAAACTAATCGCCAAAGAAAAAAAAGGTTGAGGGGCACATTGCAAGTGCTCTGAGGAAAAGCAGCAGATTTTGGCAGGACTGCAAAACCCTCTGGGGGTTGAGCCCATGTTATTATAATATATCAGTGGTGTGTGCTACTTAACTAGGTGAACTTCAGCTGAGGATATTTCTAATTATCAAAACCTGAATGGCTGCTTTGTCATTGTTTACGACGCCACACTGCTTCCTTTAAGCTAATGGATTTTCTTAGTCTGCTGATGAAACACTTTTTTCATTGTACTCTGCAGAGTGATTGAGAGCTTCATTAACCTTTGTCTGCTTCTGGGAGTAAACAACATATTAGAAACGATGTCATGATAATTTGGACATTCAATCCGTGAGCTCTTGAGTCTGATTGTGGTGGGAGCGAATACATGAACTCACTCACTCACATTTTTGCTGAATTCTTTATGAATAATTGAATGAATGAATACTTTATTGTCACAGTGAAATTCTTTGCTTGTATACCCAAGGTTTGCAAATAGTCGCCACATAAAGTACACTTACAAAGTTACAAAGTACCCCCGCGCCACTTTGTTCTACCCCTCCTCACGCAGTGTCCCCCCTTTGTTCCTTCCCTCAGCAGCGGTGATCACACTTCCACGTGGTCCGTCCTCGTCCGTCGGTCGGCGCCACCATCGACCGCTGCACCGACCTCTCCCCTATCCGCAGGCCACGGGCTCTGACCCGCGAGGTTTCTACCTCGGGTCATTTAAATCTATTACAGGCAATTTTTTTTCTCTCCGCCTCACTCCCCCCCCCCCCCCCCCCCCCCCACACACACGTTACAGAGTGGGGGTGGCGGGCTATATTGTATATTTCCTCTCGGACTCTAGTGTGATGCCATCTTGTGGCCAAGCCACTTTGGTCTCGAACCATCGTTTGTTGAGCTCGAGCTCGAGCTCTCGCGTGATCTGGGCCGATCTGGGCCGACCCGTCAACTCCGATCTGGGTGGTCAGCTGACAGGGTGCAGCAGGCGACGGAGCTAGTCTTCACTTGGCAGCCAACGCGTTAACGCACCTTGCACTTTTGAACAAATATTAAACTGAGTGTTTAAATATTTCTTAGAGTTTATACAATACGTGAACCTCTTCACTAGTGTGATAATTTACATTTTCCCTTCTCTTTCACCGCTGTAGGTAATATGATGAAGATAAATCCCCAGGAGAGGGCGAGTATAACCGAGGTTGTGAACCAGCTGCAGGAGATAGCTGCTGCGAGGAATATTAATCTGAAATCTCCGATCACAGAGGTAAGAAACTCGTGTCGTGGTTGTCAGTTGGTGGCTCACTCTGCTTGAGAACAAGTGTGGAGTTCTCATTTGATTTTGCCAGCGGTTTCGTAGATCAAAAACATTGCAGTGAAACTGCTATTGTTATTTAATATTTAAGAAAGGTCTCGAACCGAAACATCACCCATTCCTTCTGTCCAGAGGTGCTGCCTGTCCCGCTGAGTTATTCCAGCTTTTTGTGTCCATCTTCTTTTATTTAATATTTAGTCATTATCAAAATGCATCTGGCATTTATTGAACCTGCTGGTCGTTTGTGTTCTGAGAGCAAGTGAGAGGATCTGACAGCAAGTGAGAGGATGTGGGGAGAAAGCAGGAACGGGCTATTGATTTTGGATGACCGGCCATGATCACATTGAATGGTGGTGCTGGCTCGAAGGGCTGAAAGACCTACTCCTGCACCTATTTGCTAGGTTTCTATGAATAGGAATTGCATCCAACAGGTGGTGCAGCGGTAGAGTTGCGGGCTCACAGTGCCGGAGAGCAGGTTTCGAGACTGACTTTGCGTGCTGTGTTTATTTGAATGATAAATGCTGCAGTATAAATGTGCTGCAACACTTCCTTCTGGCTATGGTTCATTTTTTTAACATTAAAATTCCGGGTGGAAAGAGGAAAAAAATCATTAGTAGTTGAAGCTGGCGCACACTGTGTTGGTCAAAGGGTGTCTTTGTCCTGTGTGCCATTGAAACTCTTAACAACCAAAGTTTTAAATACATTTTTGTGTTTCTGTATCAGTTGTGCTGGCAAACACCTGGCCCGGCAGTGGTTCAAACTGATATGTTCACAGTGTGCACTGCAGACTGCAGAGGGTGGGAGATGGGGCTGGGGGCATGAAGGAACTGCAGATGCTGATTTCCCCGACGATAGACACAAAATGCTGGAGTAACTCAGCGGGACAGGCAACATCTCTGGATAGAAGGAATTGGTGACGTTTAGGGTCGAGACCAGTCTGAAGAAGGTTGACCCCAAACGTCACCCATTCCTTCTCTCCGGAGATGCTGCCTGTCCCGCTGAGTTACTCCAGCATTTTGTGCCTACCTTCAATGTTCCTACCATTGGGTTGCAAGCTGCCCAAGCGGAATGCGAGGTGCTGCTCTTCCAGTTTGCATGTGGCCACACTCCAGCTGTGGATGAGGCCAAGGGCAGAATGGTTGGCGTGGGAAAGGGAGTTGGTGGACAGGGCGCATGTGTTTGGTGTCACTGATCTATGCTCGCTTGTGCCGATGGGGAGGAGGCCATAAGGGGAAAGGTTTAGTGACCTGTGCGTGCTGTGATGTTTCTGATCCGTTCAAGAGTTCAAGAGACATTTATTATCACATGCACCAATTGTTACAATGAGATTTGAGTTGCCATACAGACATACGAATAAAAATAACTCAATACACAATAGAGTTTAACATGAACATCCCCACACAGCACTATCAACATTTCCCACTGTGAATAAAGTGCCGTCCTCTTCCTCTTTGTTCACCCGTGGTCGGGGTCTTCAGGCCCTCTCGCCGAGATGATCGGTGCTCTGGCGTCGGAACGGAAGAACACACTCAGTGGCTTGGAGTTTTTGAATTGGCCACTTCCTACCGGAGACCACGGCTCCCGAATTCCACTGGCCGAGCTGGGCGGAGATTCGACGCAGGCGACACCGGCAAGGGGTCCCAGGACTCCTCGATGTTAAAGTAGCAATGTTACAAAATTTTGAGATTTTAAAAATCAAGTCTGCAATTTATCCCATCAGATAAAGCGTAAAAATAAGTTTAATTTGACACCTAATTCACTTTCATATCTTCAGTATTACAAAAGTTATAGCCATTTTCATACTCGGACATTAGCATCATGTTCCCTATTGCTTTTCCATTGACTTAACTCAAAAGCTGTGGTCAAAAGCCATAACTGTCTTAAAAATTAAGCGAACTGAATGAAATTTTCAGTTATTATAGATTGAAGCATTCTGAAACAAGTATGAAACAATCTTACTTGGATGACCTGAAATTAAAGCATATAATTAGTTAGTTACCTAATTGTAGCTAATTACAACATTCAATTACTAGATCTAAACATCTATTCATTTCTTAAGAAAAGGTTAACATTTTTAAATAGCCTAAGTGTCCAAATAACATTCACACAAGAATTCACAATATGACATAATTTTTAAATCTCATTGTCATGAATTTATAGGCTAAATGGAAGGAATTTAGTGTTTAATTCCCGTAAATTAATGGGCATTTAAATCATCTTGCGAGTGGGATTTTGTGGAACTCGATCGTTTGGAACGTTGCATTTGCGGTGAATTTAAACCCCATATCGGCAGGGAAAATACTGTCGGTTCGTATGGGGCCTAAGTCACCTTTTCGCAATATAAAATTTTGATTACAGGCATCCTAAGAAACACGTTTATATGTAAAAATAAACGGCGTACCTCGCTTTGTCCCGTACGTGAGATCCGTCCCGTTGTCGGCATTAGAAGACGCTTTTTAATTTACTCCCGCTATTAAATTATCCAGCATAGTTTAAAAAAAACTTCAGCGAACGTATGTCGGAGCGATTTTTCTTCACCGACTAAACAGCCCGACAAAGATCGATTTGAACAGGCTGGAGAAAACCGCATTTTAAACCCGCCCCCTCTCAAAGGCGCCAAAGCCGCGCACACGGGCAGTGACAGAACTGCAGCGCCGCCAAAGGTAAGTTTTGTAACATACCTCGTTAAAGGCAGCGCCGCCCGCGGCTGGAAGCTCCGCAAACCACAACTCCATGATGTTAAAAGGCCCAACACTCTGAAGCTCCACATGGTGATCGCCGGTAAGGCATCGCCCCGCTCCTCGATGGAATCCAGTGATGCAACGCTGCTGAAGTTCTGGCCGGTCTCCGGCAAGAAAGGTTGCGCCAATCCAAATGGTAGGCCGCGAGGAGTGGGGGGGGGGGGGGCGAGGGGAGATGTGTCTCGGAGAATAGACGCAACTCGACCAGGAAGTGACTGAGAAACGGTTTCCCCCTTCCCCCCTCACACCCCCACATAACAAAGACTAAAGGACCTCCAGAAATATACTTTTAGACAGACAAAAATTAACAAAAAGGATTAAAGGACAGACAGCTGCCGGCGAGGCGACTTCAAGTGTCCAGCATTCCTCTGCAATTATGAAGCAAGATGTCTTGTTCTCATGCGCAGTCATTTCCTGTAGACCCGTGCTTTTCGCACTGTGCATGAACCCTGTATCAATGATAAACTAATCCCTTCATTTTTGTCCAATGAATCTTGAAAATTGGCAGCGGTTTAGTAGATTAAAATGCATGCTGTTAGTTAATATTTAATAATTATCCAAATGTATCTGGCATTTGTTGAACCTGCTGCTCATTTGTGTTCTTGTAGCAAGGAGAGGAGCTTGAATAGGAATTGCATCCAATAGGTTGGGCGGTACAGTGGCGCAGCGGTAGGGTTGCTGCCTCACAGGTTCGATCCTATGCGGTGTAGACTCGGTGGGCCGGTTTCCCCACTGTATCTCTGAAGTCTAAAGGTTACGACCATTGGGCAAGATAGTGCTGGACTTGGCTTCTTGTCTGCAGTGCCCTTAGAACCCTGACTTTCCCAGACACTTCTGCGTCCGAGAGGGGTCTTAGGATGTTGATGAGAGCTGAGATAGCTTGTCGCTAAGACTCCCTGACTGTCTTGATGACTTTCAACAGCTCACTAGCAGTTACAGTGGCGCAGCGGTAGAGTTGCTGCCTTACAGCGAATGCAGCGCCGGAGACCCGGGTTTGATCCCGACTACAGCTTCTGTCTGTACGGAGTTTGTACTTTCGCCCCGTGATCTGCGTGGGTTTTCTCCGGGATCTTCAGTTTCCTCCCACACTCCAAAGACGTACATGTTTGTAGGTTAATTGGCTTGGTAAATGTAAAAATTGTCCCTCGTGGGTGTAGGATAGTGTTAATGAGCGGGGATCGCTGGTCAGCGCGGACCTAGTGGGCTGAAGGGCCTGTTTCTGCGCTGTATCACTAAATCAAAGTAAACTACTGTTAGAAGCAGTGTGCATAAATGTTTCTGTTGGAAGCAAGTGAAATATGGTTCGCTCTGAAAACTGTTAAAACAATTTCAGCTTCAAGTTAACTAAAAACACCATAAAATACTGACATAATAATTGAAAATTGTAACTGTGCTTGCGGTTCCCCATAGAGTTGGTGCCCTCACACAAACCTGCAGGGCTTGCCGATGCACACAAACCTGCCCTGATGTGAGTTTGGCCTCTCTCCTCCTCTGTCAGTGCTCCACAGCTTGCACTTGACCTCTGGCTGATATTGGACTTCTACACCATGCAGAGTGTGTGTGGAAGTGTGAAGAAGCTGAACTCCAACAGCTGAAAGCTGCCAGCCAACCCCATTCACGTATAAATGTCCATTTTCTTTTCTCCATTGTGATTTAGAGGCGTTGAATTTGACGAGAAGTTTTTAAATCTTTGGAAAGGACTGTCTATGTATTTTTAAATTTTGGCCCATTCTGACATTACGCCTGTGTGCGTGTGTCTGTGTGTGTCCGCGTCGGTGCCCGTGTCTGTGCGTGTCTGTGCGAGCGCTTCAGTGTGTGTTTGCATGCGTGTCCGTGCGTGCATGTGTATCTGTGCGTGCACCTGTTTGTGCATGTCTCTGTGTGTTTGCGTCTGTGTGTGTCTCTGTGGACTCTGCAGGATGTATATTACTAGAAGTAAGATCTTGATCGCTTTTGGCTCGCAGTGCTGTGATTTCCGAGAGAACGCCGCCACCTACGGCCGTCATTTTTGGCCACCTCGCTCAGAGCCCCCCTCCGCCTGTCTGGACTGGAGGATTTTTCCCATCGATGTAAAATCAGGGATATATTAATGTTTTTAAAAATGTTGACATTCTCTCTGCTGCCTCTGCTGGTGGGGGGGGGGGGGGGGGGAGTGACTATAAAACCCGGAAGTGGTGTGCCTCAGTCTCGGCAAGATGGAGGAAGCGAGAGGTTCACGTCTCTCTGAGCTCTGAATAACACTGAACACATATCTACTCAACTGTGAGTGCCCTTAATGTGGTTTGAAAATGAAAATATGGTTGCTTAGAAGTAAAAAGGCACTGCAAATGGTTGTTTGGGGTTTTTTTGGGTTGAATTAAAAAGGCCGTGCAAATGGTTGTTTGTGGGTTTTTTGGATTGAAGTAAAAAGGCAGTGCAAATGGTTCTTTGGGGGTGGGGGTTTGGGTTGAAGTAAAAAGGCCGTGAATATTGTTGTTTGGGGGGTTTTGGGTTGAAGTAAAAAGACAGTGCAAAGGGTTGTTTGGTTAAACTTGACAACTTCCTGTTTCCACTATATTGATTTTAGCTACCTCTTACACTGTGAATTTTGGCCATCTTACTCAGCCCCCCTCCACTCATCAGGTGCAGAGGATTCTTCCCATCAGTGAAAAATAAAAGTGTTATTAGTGTTTAAAAAATGTTGAGAATCTCTCTCCTGTCAATCATGCCATGAAGGCCACACCTTTTCCGGTGGAAGGGAGAGGGATTATAAAACCTGGAAGTGTGGATGTGGCTCAGTCTCTGCAGGATGGGGGAGGGAGAGGTCACAACTCTGTCTGAGCTGTGTATCAACTGAACATACTGAATGCCTACTGAACTGTGAGTATGGTGTTTTGCGTGGTTTTATGATGGTTTCATCCTGCTTGAAATGGTATGAAACTGCACTTGAATGTGGTGCCCTTGCACCCTGCATGAAATGGTATAAAACAGCATTTGAATGTGGTGTCGTTGCACCCTGCATGAAATGGTATGAAACTGCATTTGAATTTGGTGGCCTTGCACCCTCCTTGAAATGGTATGAAACTGCACTTGAATTTGGTGGCTTTGCACCCTGCTTGAAGTGGTATGAAACTGTACTTGAATTTGGTGGCCTTGCACCCTGCTTGAAGTGGTTGGAAACTGCACCTGAATTCGGTGGCCTTGCACCCTGCTTGAAGTGGTATGAAACTGCACTTGAATTTTGTGGCATTGCACCCTGCTTGAAGAGGTATGAAACTGCACGTGAATTTGGTGGCCTTGCAAGCTGCTTGAAATGGTAGGAAAATGGATTTGAATTTGGTGGCCTTGCACTCTGCTTGAAATTGAATTTCAAGGAATAGACGTGAGTCAACTGCCAGCCCACCAGCCGTGAGTGAGCTGCCAGCACATCAGGCTTGAGGGACTGAGCTGCCACCCCATTAATCCATTTGGCCCACAATGTCCACACTAGCCCTCTGGAGACGAGTAGTCCCTGCAGCCAACAACACCCACACCAGCGCTATAGAAAGGCCCCCCCCCCCCCCCTCACCCCTACCCCACTGGCCACCAATATTGGAGTTGGTGGAGAGGTGGAATATTGCGTCGGGGGACCAGCCCTCCCGTGTGAACATGGTCCCACTTAGTCTAGTATGTTTATATTCTCCATCTGTCATGAGTTCATTTTGCATCAATGTACAACTGGACAAGGCATCCAGTTGTACATTGTTAGTTAATGTACATTGAAGTTAATTTCCTGATGCGTTCCTATCATCATTTTGTCGCCATGTAGCTTCCTGGGGACCATTGTAATTTGAAACACGATCAGTTCTGGGAAGCTGCTCTCTCATGCAGGAAGGTCACTGCTGATCCTGCAGTTGTGTCACATTCAAAGCCCCATGGCCTTTGCTTCATATCGTGCTCAAACATCTGTCAGCAGTGGCCTAAATATTTTCAAAGACGCAGCATCTACATTTCGATGATGACGGACATTTCTTGCCTCATAGTGGCTGACTTCCTATCCTGTACTTATCACCGCAGGCTGCAAAGCTCCCCTGTCTGAGGAACAGTCTATTGGTAACAACTCTGTCGATTGCTTTAGGAATCTTTCATATTTGTTTCAATGGGGCGGCAGAGTGGCTTAACTGGCCAAGCTGCTGCCTCACAGCGCCAGAAGCCCATGTTCAATCCTGACCTTGGTTTGCACGTTCTTCTCCCTACGACCGGTTACCTCCCGCATCCTAAAGACGTGGGCGGGATTGCAGGTTAGCTGGCCCTCTGTAAATTGCCTGCGGCGTGTGAAAAGTGGATGGAAAAGTGGGATAACATAGAACTAGTGATAACGGGTGATCGATGGCCGGCGTGGACGCGGTGGGCTGAAGGATCTGTTTCCATCGTGTATCTCTAAAACTAAAACTCAAACAAAAACAATGAAATCACCTCTTCTTCAAATTCTGCTGTGTTGTTCAATGTTACTTCCCCCCCCCCCCCCACTCCACCCCCTCCTTTCAAAGCAATTTAGTAAACTATGTTGCAACATTTCCTATGTTGGACCATGTCCATCCTTAATAAGACCAAGCTCGTGCTGAACACTTGTGCAAGAAAGAACTGCAGATGCTGGTTTTAATCGAACATAGACGCAAAATGCTGGAGTAACTCAGCGGGACAGGCAGCATCTCTGGGGAGAAGGACTGGATGACGTTTCGGGTCGAGACCCTTCTTCAGACTGATGTCAGGGGAGGGGGCGGCAGCAGTGAGTGAGTGAGTGGCTGGCATGATCCCCGACCCCCTCCTTCTCAGCAGTCCTGCCCTCCCTGCAACTTTACCCCAGGTGGCCCAGCCAATTTGTGCAGCCCAGGCCATGCTGTGAAACAAACTCTTCCCCCCCCCCCCGCGGCGCTGTCCTTTTGCAGCCGCTTCCCATCAGCTGCCAGCAATGAGGGATGGACCTGGCTAACCCTCAGTACAGTAACATCGTTCTTGGTTGCTGTACTCGGGGATAGCCAAGTCTATCTTTCTTGGCTAACAACCTATCCTTTGGCCTCCAAGAAGCAGGTAAATTTACGTGCCTTATTTTTGTGTAAAAAATAGCGTCTTCATTGCCGGGAAATACGGTACATAGAAACATACATAGAAACATAGAAAATAGGTGCAGGAGTAGGCCATTCAGCCCTTCGAGCCAGCAGCACTATTCATGGCTGATCATCCAGAATCAGTACCCCGTTCCTGCTTTTCCCCCATATCCCTTGATTCCGTTAGCCCTAAGGGCTAAATCAAACTCTCTTGAAAACATCCAGTGAATTGACCTCCACTGCCTTCTGTGACAGAGAATTATTAAAGCAAGAGCTGAACGTGTTTTAATGCCTGATTATATTGCGCAAGGTAGACCGATCAAACATGGTTTTTTTTCCATTGTATGACTGTGTAGATTTGCAGTTAGATAATGGGAGAGGGTTGCTTCAGTTTAGTTTAGAGATACAGCATGGAACCAGGCCTTTGGGGCCACTGCTTCTGCACCGACTGGTGATCCCCGCACTCCCAACACTATCGTACACACACTAGGGGCAATTTCCAATTTTACCAAGCTAATTAACTTACAAACCTGTACATCTTTGGAGATCCCGGAGAAAACCTACAAAGGGGAACATGCAAACTCCATCGAGACAATACCCGTGGTCGGGATCGAACCCGGGTCCCTGGTGCAATGAGGCAGCAACTCTACCACTGCTCCAATGCGCTGCTCCAATTGAAGAGTATTTCCTTTACTATTTGGATTTATGATGCACCATGTTTTCCTTTATAGTTTTGAGAACTTTCAAATCATTGGATGGAAAAAAAATGTGGATGTGGAACTTTGCCTGGCTGAGCCTGCCCATGTTTGTAGTTAGGATGCAAATTGATGAAGATTTGCTCCATTTTAATCGTAAATGCGATGCATGTATGCTGCAGTCAGCTGCACATGCTGCACAAGAGCCACGATAGATAACGTGCTGGACCTGCGTGTGAGTGCTAAGCTGAGCTTTGTGTTGGGTCCGAACACAGCAGTCCCTCTGGACTTACTCTTGCTCTTACTCTGAACAATTGCAGACTGATTTGAAATCAGTGGCGTGCAAACTTTGCATTTTCTTATTTGTATTGTGTCCGGATCATTCTTTCACAAAGCTCTGGTATTTTGCTTCAGATTGGTGGTAATAGATTTTCGTTCTTAACAGTTCCTGGAGCAGAATGGAGGAATCACCAACAGCACGGTAGCAAGTTCAAAGCCGCACTGGAACAAGCCGGGAGCACCAATGAACAATGTGCATAATGCAGGTAGGTGGCCTGCTTCTTGAGCAAAGGAAAAAAAACAAAACATTAATTACCTTCCTGGATTAAAGGCGTAGCGGTAGAGTTGCTGCCTTACAGTGCCAGAGACCCGGGTTCGATCCCGACTACAGGTGCTGTCTGTACGGAGTTTGTACGTTCTCCCCGTGACCTGCGTGGGTTTTTTCTCCGAGATTTTCGGTTTCCTCCTACACTCTAAAGATGCAGAGGTTTGAGGGTAAATTGGCTTGGTATCAATGTAAAAAAAAATTGTCCCTCGTGTGTGTGGGGATCGCTGGTCGGCGTGGAATCGGTGGGCTGAAGGGCCTGTTTCCGCGCAGTATCTCTAAACTAAGCTAAACAGAGCAATATTAATGTGTGTTTTGTAGTAGCAAACGCATTAAAGTTGAAGGTGCACTGTGTTGTTACTGATTGGTGATCAGCATCACTCATCTTGTTATTAAAGCGGATTTGACAGGTAAAATCCTGCTGTCAAGAGTGTTTAGACTCACGGCTGCAACTTGGTTCTCCAAGTAGATGCAAGCCAGGAAGCTCATGTGGAAATCAGGTCAGAAGCAATGATGCCGCTATAATGGTGCCCTCGTTTCTATTTGATTATTCCGTCTGTGTTTGTTTTTTTTTGCTCATTAGTGCACAAATTGACAAATTAAACGGGCTCTGCTTAGTTTCCCGTTCAAACCCGTAAAGACACACTGACAACCCATACTCAGTGGACTTATTAATATGTCTATTGTTATTAAATTTGAGATCTCTGCAGAATCTTCAAAACCACGACCACAAGGGTTATCATAGGAGCATAGGGCTGTACAGCTCAAAATTGGACCCTTCGGCCCACCGTGTCCATGCTGACCATTTGTCCACACTAGCCTTCTCTGCCTTGCCTCAAAGAGCAATGAGATTGGCCGTGTACAGAGGGACAGGAGAATGGACCAGCCTCAAAATGATCATTTCATGTCTCATAGGCACAGAATTTGGCCATTTGGTCCATCGAGTCTACTCTGCCATGCAGTTGTGGCTGATCTATCTTTCCCTCTCAACCTAATTCTCCTGCCTTCTCCCCATAACCTTTGACACCCTTACTAATCAACAATCTGTCAATCACCGCTGTAAAAATACACAGTGACTTGGCCTCCACAGCTGTCTGTGGCAAAGAATTCCACAATTTCATCACCCTCTGACTAGTGAATTTCCTCCTCATCTCCTTTCTAAATAAATGTCCTATTTCTCACTTGTATTTACCATAGAGAAAGACATATCTGCCAGGGAATCCAAGGAAGTTAATATCTATATCTTGACAAGATGTTTTCCAGGGCATTAAGGTAGATAAATCCCCAGGGTTTGATCAAGTGTATCTTCGGACCTGGTGGGAAGCTGCGGACGATAAATGCAAAATTCGAGATAAATTTGCAACATCGATCGCCGTGGGTGAGGCGTGGAAGACTGGAGGGTCGCTCCAGTTGTGCCTCTGTGTGAGAAATCACAATGTCCAAACCAACTGGAAGAAACTGAGATAAATGCCCCTAGGCAACTACAACTCCTCAGATCCAGCATCCCGCCCCTTAGTTGTGTAGAATGTCTTCTCTTTCAGCCTTAACTATGGGTGATGAGGGGTGTTCTTGCAGAGGTGTATACGATCATGAGATCGCCTAGAAACACAGAGTCTCTTGCCCAGAGTAGAGGAATCGAGCACCAGAGGACATAGGTTTAAGGCGAAGGGGAAAAGATTTAATAGGAATCTGAGGGTTAACCTTTTCACACAAAGGGTGGTGGGTGTATGGAACAAGCTGCCAGAGGAGGTAGTTGAGGCAGGAACTATCCGAATGTTTAAGAAACAGTTTGGCAGGTACATAGATAGGATAGGTTTATGGCAGGGATATGGACCAAATGCGGGCAGATGGGACTAGTGTAGCTGAGACATTGTGGCCGATGTGGGCAAGTTGAGCCGAAGGGCCTGTTTGCACACTGTATCACTCTATGACTCGACAATTAATCCACACAGTTTTTCTTGCGCACTTCGGTTTTGTCCATTCCTGGTTGAGTGGGACACATTAGTAAGCTGCTGCGAGGAGGAAGCCCAACAAAAATGTGTGTTAATAAAGGGCCCATTCTGTTGAAATGTATCCAGGTCTGCAAGAAGCTGGGCCATCAAGTGTAAGCTGCCTGCAGCACCAGAGGAAATGAGGAGGATGTATTCACACACCACTTTCCAAGTCAATAGGACGTCTCGGTGCTGCAGGGGTCAACAGAAATCGTTTTATCCTTCACACTTTCCACTGCACCCTTGGGGTGGGAGATTGCAACCTTCACCTGGTCCGCCCTGTTTCGACGAATGCAATCAACCCGGCGTGCACAATCAAATAAGATCAAATAGAACAAGTTGTCCTACAACTTTCAGCTGTGCACGCCATACGCAAGAAGAAGACTACACCCTTTTCTACCGCCGGGATATTTATAAATGTGTGCCGGGGGATTCCCACTGTGGTTTATCTGGTGATTACAAGATCAGAATGATCATTTTTTTATGAATTGAGGTAGAATTGATCACCTCAACTGGTAGTCTTCACTGAAGTTAGACACGAACTGCTGGAGTAACTCAGCGGGTCGGGCAGCATCTCTGGAATAAAAGGAGGTGTGATGTTTCAGGCCAGAACCTTTCTTCAGACATTCCAATCTTTCACCGATCCAAAAAATCACCCATGTCTCCGGAGATGCTGCCTGACCTGCTTAGTTGCTCCAGCACTCTGTGTCGATCTTCAGTATGAACCAGCATCTGCAATTCCTTCCCAGACACAGTGGTGGTCTTTGATCTGTATTCTTCTTCGGAGATCCAGTACATATGAAAGGCACATCTGAAATTGCGGAGGGTGTGTCTGATGCAGGGTCTCGATCCAAAAAGTCCACCATCCCTCTTCCTCCACGGATGCTGCCTGACCTGCCCAGTTCCTCCACCTGCTCATAAGCCACCGGGTACCTTTGCATACATCCCAAACTGCAAGGAAAGAATCTTAATTTATATCATTGAGTCTTTTCCAGCAGTTTTGTTGGATATTCAATAAGGTTCAAACTTGACCCACAATCACACATCACCTACATTTAATGACACCACTCCCTGTAAACCATTTGTTCTACATTTATTCCATATTTAAGCCGCTTGCAAATTAACTATTTCATTCTTTCAACATAGTGGAAATATTGCTCGCCCAATTTATATATAAATTTATATATATATTTATTATACTTGATTTATTTTATGAAAACCATCCACATAGCCGTACATACCTGTTCACAAATAATATTGACATCCATATTCTGGACTAAAGAGCTGGACAGCTTAAAGAGTGACCTTGTTGTGTAAGTGCAGCAAGATTTCAGACCCCATTGACATCAGAGGAAAATTATTTTTAACCGTCCATTCCAGTTATTAAGGTGGTTAATTGAATATCAGCACAAAATTCTGGAGTAGCTTAGCGGGACAGGCAGCATCTCGGGAGAAAAGGAATAGACGACTGCCTGAAGAAGGATCTCGACCCAAAACGTCGCCCATTCCTTCCCTCTAGAGATGCTGCCTGCCCCGCTGAGTTACCCCAGTGTTTTGTGCCTATCTTCGGTGCAAAGCAGCATCTGCAGTTAATTGAATATACTGCCTTAAAAAAACATGGAAAAATAATCCCAGCCCTTTTATGCGAATAAAATAAGTTTGGGGAATTTGTGACGAGGGGGAATTAAGTTTAGTTTAGTTTATAGGGATACAGTGCGGAAACAGACCCTTCGACCCACTAAGTCCACACTGACCAGTGATCCCCACACATTAACACTATCCTACACCCAGTAGGGCCAATTTACAATTTTACCAAGCCAATTAGCCTACAAACCTTTGGAGTCTTTGGAGTGTGGGAAGAAACCGGAGCACCCGGAGAAAACCCACGTATGTCACAGGGAGAACATACAAACTTTGTACAGACAAACATCGAACCAGGGTCTCTGGCGCTGTAAGGATACAATACGATACAACTTTATTTATCCCAGAGGGAAAGTGGTTTGCCACCAATCAAAAGATGCAGGTACAAGGCATTAAAAATGTCAATTGCATTATAATAATAATAATGAAATGTATGTGACTATAGTAAGGCAGCAACTCTACCGCTGTGCCACCATGCTACACTGAGCCTGTTTAAGTCTGAATGCTTATGGATTTCTTGTTAACCGTGTTCCTCAGGTGTTGAAAATGACGTGTCACACCAGGGAGGGTTGTTTGACATCCTCAAAGGAGGTACAGAGAGGTTCCTGACGAACATCAAGGATACATCCTCAAAGATGATTCAGTCAGTTGCCAAGTAAGTGAAGATGAACACTGAGCAAAACGGGGCCCTGGTGTTCAGAGTGTATCCGAGCATTTATTTCAAGGACGAGAACATAAAAACTGGGACGCAATGTTGAGGCTTTATGAGGCACTGGCCAGATCACATTGGGAGTATTGCGAGCAGTTTTGGACCCCATATATGGGGAAGGATGTGCTGGCATTGAAGAGAGTCCAGAGGAGGATTATGGGAATGATTCCAGGAATGATGAACGCTTGACGGCACTGGGCCTGCACTCGCTGGAGTTTAATAGGATGAGGCGGGGATCTCATGGAAACTTACCGAATCGCGAAAGGCCTGGATAGAGTGGATGAGGAGAGGATGTTTCCACTGGCGGGAGAGTCTAGGACCAGAGGCCATAGCCTCAGCACCACACTGCAGGTTCTACAGAGAACAACAATTATAATTTTTAATGAATTTTTACAAAGAGAGAGAGAGAGAGAGAGAGAGAGAGAGAGAGAGAGAGTCATTTCACAATCACTAAAACAAGTGGTATTGTAAATTTGTACTTTTCAGAGGTGATGTACACATTTTGTTTGTTACTTATAGGCTTACATGTATGCGATTTTATATTAAATTGTAGCTTAGATCAGTTTGGTCCATTACCTCGCAGGCACTTTTTAAGTGCACATTTTGATTACTTTCCATTCTACCATAGAGATATAAAGTCTATAATAGACTTTATTTCTATTTCTATGATTCTAGAGACCTTGGCTGGGAACCTGGGGCTCACCAAAATTGTTCCCAATTGGGCCCCGCATCTCCTAAGTCCGGCCCTGGTGGGGAGAAGGCAGGAGAAATGCGTTAGGAGGGAGAGATAGATCAGCCAGGATTAAATGGTGGAGTAGCCTTGCTGGGCCAAATGACCTAATTCTGCTCCTTTAACTTATGATCTTCCATTGAGGCAATATATATTAGATCAAATGTACCATGGCAGAGCCATGCACGAGACTGTGATTTACAGCTACTTTGTGCACCGCGTTAGATGTCTTCACAAGATACGATGTGCATGAAGGAGTTATTTCGCCAAGCTGCATGCTGGTGCCTGCGTTACGCAGGGGTACCATTCACTAGGATCTTTGTGCTTTGTGTATTTAACCGTTCCAATACATCCACAGAAGTGATAACGTGCAATGCCATGATAAAGTGCGTGGTGTATACAGTCTGGCACTGGAATTTAGGATGAGAGGGAATCTTATAGAAACATATGGAATTCTTTAGTGAATTGGACAGGCTAGATGCAGGAAACAATGTCCACATGTTGGGGACGTCCAGAACCAGGGGTCACAGTTTAAGAATAAGGGGTAGGCCATTTGGGACTGAGATGAGGAAAAATGTTTTCACCCAGAGAGTTGTGAATCTGTGGCATTCTCTGCCACAGAAGGCAGTGGAGGCCAATTCACTGGATGTATTCAAGAGAGAGTTAGATTTAGCTCTTAAGGCTAACGGAATATAGGAATTTGGGGAGAAAGCAGGAACGGGGTACTGATTTTGAATGATCAGCCGTGATCATATTGAATGGCGGTGCTGGCTCAAGGGGCCGAATGGCCTACTCCTGAACCTTCTTTTCTTCTTGCGTATGGCGTGCACAGCCTAAAGTTGTAGGTCAACTTGCTCTATGTGATCTTGTTTGTGCACGTCGGGTTGATTGCATTAGTCAAAACAGGGCGGACCACGTGAAGGTTGCAACCTCCCACCCTACTTCTGAACCTATTTTCTGTGTCTCTAAAGGGAAGTATGATAACAGTAATTCCAGTGCAGGGCCGCAGGGACAACAGCTCCATCCAAGGCCGCAAGAAATTGCGGAGAATTGTGGACGCAGCCCAGGCCATCACACAAACTAACCTCCCATCCGTTGACTTCAGCTACACCTCACGCTGTCTCAGCAAGGCCAGCAGCATAATCAAGGACGAGTCGCACCCCAGACACTCCCTCTTCTCCCCTCTCCCATCAGGTTAAAGATATAGAAGTATGAAAATGCACGCTTACAATAGATGATAGGAGTAGGCCATTCGGCCCTTCGGCCCTTCGAGCCAGCACCACCATTCAATTTGTTCATGGCTGATCATCCCCAATCAGTATCCTGATCCTGCATTCTCCCCATATCCCCTGACTCCGCTATCTTTAAGAGCCCTATCTAGCTCTCTCTTGAAAGTATCCAGATAACTGGCTTCCACTGCCCTCTGAGGCAGGGCAGGGCAGGGCAGTTTCTTCCCAGCTGTTATTAGGCAACTGGACTCTCTCTGGCAAGAGTTCTCTTTCTGCACCTCCTGTGATTCCTCCAGCTCTCACGCTCCACGACCACGTTTTAACCCAAACTCGTTACCACTGACCATTGTGGGTTCCACGTTTCCTTGATCATTGTTACTTTTTTTGCATATCTTTCATTCATTTGCTCCATATCTCTCTGTATCACCGTCTATATCTCTCGTTTCCCTTTCCCCTGACTCTCAGTCTTGACCCAAAACGCCACCTATTACTTTTCTCCAGGGATTCTGCCTGTCCCGCTGAGTTCCTCTGGCTTTTTATGTCATCCTACCAACAACTCGGACTATCTTTGATCGTACTTTACTAGACTTTATAGCACTAATGTTATTCACGTTATTCCCCTTATCATGTATCTGTAGACTGTTGATGGCTCAATTGTAATCGTGTATTGTCTTTCCGCTGACAGGATAACGCGCAACAGTGGTTTTTCACTGTACATCGGTTCACATGACAATAAACTAAACTCAAACAAGAGCTGTCATATTTTGCCTACTTCATTTTTTTGGATTATATGGTTATTTGGGGTTTTGGGGAGAAGGCAGGAGAATGACATTAGGAGGGAGAGATAGATCAGTCATGATTGAATGGCAGACTTAATGGGCCTAATTCTACTCCTATTAGTTATGATCTTATGATTTCTATGTAATCTGTGGTCAGTGGTTTGACGCTCTTTTCCAACATTTTTTGGATACTGTAGAGACCACAGATTTTAGAGACCCCCCCCCAAAAAATGGAGGAAGAACGACAGAAATATACAAGTTACTTGCACCATATAAACATTTAATCCATTAGTTTAAAATTTAGCCCACAAAGAAAACAATAATGCCAAGTTACGTTGCACTCTTGCCCCATTTCTTGAACAGCAAGCAGAGATAGATATTATTAGAAATGACTAGAAAATGTATGTGGGCGCATAAGAAAAGCGAGAGAGATGGCAATAGATTGGAGTTTAGTTTCTCCCATCCCCTCTTTTTTTTCAGATTATTCTTTCTGCTCTCATCCATTGGTATTAGCAAGAAGCACAGACCTTACAGTAAAGGCCATTGTGTTATTGTTAGTCTGTCAGCTGGGATAAATGTCAACCTTGCGCAGCAGCCAAGTCTCCATTTGGTTTCTTAGTTCATTGACAGCCCATTTAATGAAGATGCCTTTCACTAGAATTTTGAGTTTTCAATCAACAATGCAGAAAATAGTTTTGTTTCAAATAAATACCAATTTTGCTGGGCTGCCAATTATGTCACTTGCATTTTCTTTTTTACTTTGCGTGTCTTTGTGTGGGATTTACCGGAGAACGTTTTATTAATGATTTGCGTGCACTTATTATCAGTTTTAGTTCCCATTGTGAATGTTGCCACTGTTAGTATTTTGAGTATTCATTGCTCAATTTCTTTTTTTTTCAACATCTCTCTGCTTCCCATAGCAATCCCAGGTAAATACATTTGGTTCTTCTGTGTGCTGTAAGGGCTTGTAACAATCTAGATTTTGCTCACCTTTTGTCAGTTTGCTGTGGAATTCAGATAAGATGGTTTTGCATGTTGCTTTCTTAAAGGTTGCAACTTTAAACGCTTTAAGTTAAATCCAGGTTCATGGACAGTTTCTTCCCAGCTGTTATCTTGCAACTGAATCATCCTACCACAACCAGAGAGCGGTGCTGAACTGCTATCTACCTCATTTGTGACCCTTGGACTATCCTTGATTGGACTTTGCTGGCTTTACCTTGCACTAAATGTTATTCCCTTATCATGTATCTATACACTGCTATACAATGGTTCGATTGTACTCATGTATTTGTCTTTGTGCTGACTGGACAGCACACAACAAAAAGCATTGCACTGTACCTTGGTACACATGAATATAAACTAAACTGTAACTGTGATTCCGTTTTACAGCAGGATGATTGCTATTGAAATGTGAGCTGGGAGGAATTTGTTTAGGCATCTTGGTCGGCGTGGTCAAGTTGGGCCAAAGGGCCTGCTATTTGAGTACCAGATGCCACTTCTCCTGTGGCTGTATAGAGTGCAGTGGAGGAGCACATGCACCTGGTGTTCTGTCAGTGATCCAGTTCGTTTACATGGGGATTGGCTGTATGCACATTTGTGAAGATCATCTTTCTTTTTAATTATTTAAATGTTCATGACTTCCAAGTGTTTTAGTTTAGTTCAGACAGCACGGAAACAGGCCCTTCGGTCTAATGTGTCCCATGCCGAACTGCCATCCCCGCACACTTACGCTATCCTAGAATGGGAACAATTTACTACTTTGCCCAAGCCAATTAGCCAACAAACCTGTGTGTCTTTGGAGCGTTGGAGGAAACTGGAGCACCCGGAAAAAACCTATACGGTTATGGGGAGAACGTACAAATTCCGTGCACGCAGCACCCTTGGACAGGATCAAACCCGGGTCTCTGGCGCTGCAAGGCAGCAGCTGCACACCATGCTGCCCATTTAATGCATTTTTTTTTTTCATTATTTATATCAGTTCTAATACTTAAATATTTTCCCGTCCGAGCTATTTAAAAACTTCATTTGCTTCCAGTATTGAGCAGGGATAAAGTCCTGCTCTATTAGTGTCCCCCCCCCCCCCGTGGTTAGGATAACGCTGCATGAGGCCCAGTTGTTGCTACAGCCGGGATACTGAGTGCCTTTGCTTTTGGCCAAACACATCCAGTGTAGGGGTAGTGACTTTAACCAGTGGGCCACATCCAGTGCCTTCTTGTTTATTGTTTTAATTTAACTTTGGTTAGTCTACAAGGCTGACTTCACAGATGTTGAGACTGTCTGTGGGTGTTGGTCACATGTCGATTTACTCTTGAAAACGCACACCTCCAGATTCAGGGACAGCTTCTTCCCAGCTGTTATCAGGCCACCGAACCATCCTACTACAACCAGAGAGCAGTGCTGAACTGCTATCTACCTCTTTGGTGACTCTCGGACCATCCTTGATTGGACTTTGCTGGCTTTACCTTGCACTAAACGTTATTCCTTTTTCGTGTATCTATACACTGTAAATGGCTCAATTGCAATCATGTATTTGTCTTTCCGTTGACTGGATAGCACGCAACAAAAGCTATTCACTGTACTTCGGTACACGTGGCAATAAACTAAACTGAACTAAAGTTAAATCACACGTTTTAGTATTTACAGATACAGCCCTCAGTGACATGATCCAGTCCCTTCCTCAGTCCCAACATCAAGTCCTCAATTCACTCTTGTGAGATGATGTGAAGTAATAACTTGCATAAAGTCATTTAACTTTTTTAGGTATATTGAGTTCCTGAAAGATTTTTCTTTTAAAGGCCAAGGTGTTTAAAAATATAAAATTGCATTGGTGCAATTTTGTTTTTGATGTAATTACTAAAATAACTAATTGTATTGATATATAGTTTAGTAGAAAATAGCCACATAATGCTTGAGTAACTCAGCGGGACAAGCAGCATCTCTGGATAGAAGGAATGGGTGACGTTTCGGGTGAGACTCTTCAGACTGAATCGGGGGAGAAGGAGACACAAAGATAAGGAAATGTCAGGTGTGAAGGGGATGTAGATCATAAAATGTAGAATATATATATTGTTAGCTGGGAGAAGGTGACAACAAAGCAAACAGAGATAAAATGTAAATGAGGACAGTTAGACTGGTCGGAGAATTGGGAATGGGGGAGGTGATGGAGAGAGTGAAGGCCCTGACCTCAGATCAACTAAGTGGAGGAGGACTGGGCTTTTTGGTGCCTTCCTTCACAGTGGAAAATGTTGATTCTGTTGTAGGGGGATGTTTGCTTGATTGTGTCTTGTGTATTGTGTCTTTTTTCTTTTTTTTTTTTATAGCTATGTATGGTAATCTAATTTCTTCTCTAAAGCACTTTGGCTTCAATGTGATTTGATTTTAAAGTGTTATATAAATAAAAATGACTAACTTACTTACTTAAAGATTACTTGAAGTTAGAGAAGTCAATATTCATACCGCTGGGGTGTAAGCTGCCCAAGCGAAATATGAGGTGTTGTTCCACCAATTTGCGCTGGGCCTTACTCTGATAATGGAGGAGGCCCAGGACAGAACATTTTCATTATATACCCTTAATACCAAAGGAGACCATAACATTTTGTTTGATTTGGGTTAGTTGTATAGGTTGTTATGGGAAATGTTTGCAACTCATTTTGCCAGGATAGAGTTTACTTTTTAACATATATCATAATTTACTGGGATTATGAAGCAGCATCTGTTCCACTTGTGCGTTTCTTGAAACTCTAATGGAAATAACTTTACTGGTACTTTTGATAACAGAAATACAGGGGAGTAGGACAACTGGACTGTTTCATTAAGAGGTAGCACAAACATGACGGTGAATGGTACGTGACAGTGATGATAGCTGACCTTTGGGTATTGATTTCCCAGACATTAACATTAATGTTGTAGCAAGGAACCGCAGATGCTGGTTCAAACCGAAGATAGACACAAAATGCTGGAGTAACTCAGCGGGACAGGCAGCATCTCCGGAGAGAAGGAATGGGTGACGTTTCGGGTGAAGTCTGAAGAAGGGTCTCGACACAAAACGTCACCCTTTATTTAACATTAATGTCTGCCTCATTGTATTTTGTTCTGTTTCTCAGTACAAACTTGCCCTTCCGTGAGAGCAATGATTACCTCAGGCGTTGATTTTAATCTTCCACATATTGCAATCCAGACCAGTGCATGAATGCCTCGTTCTTCACTTTGTCCTTCTGTTTACTGGTTAAGTTAAATATTTCTTTATTTTGCAATTCTATTCTAACGCAGTGCTTTTGTGCTTTTTTCATCAGTTATGCGAAAGGAGATTTGGACATTTCGTATGTAACCTCTAGAATAGCCGGTGAGTCAGAGATCCTTTCTGTTGCAGCGACTAATTGTTTCATTAACTGCTTCCGACAATAGATTTTACTTTAACCACAAAGCTAACCTTTAACTGAGAGTTACTTGTTCATGACCCAGACTCAATGTATGTCTGTGTATTCCAATAAACATTTGTAGGTTTTATATTCAGGAAACAACAAAGAGTGTCAGCACTGTATTCACTGGAATATAGAAGGATAAAGGAGAGGGGGTCTTATAGAAACATATAAAATTATTATGGGATTGGACAGGCTAAATGCAGGAAACATGTTCCCAATGTTGGGGGAGTCCAGTACCAGCGGCCACAGTTTATGAATAAGCGGTAGGCCATTTAGGAGATGAGGAAAAACGTTTTCACCCAGAGAGTTGGGAATTTGAGGAATTCTCTGCCTCAGAACGCAAGGCCGATTTATTGGATGCATTCAAAAGTTAGAGAGAGCCCTTAGGGCTAGCGGAATCAGGGGATGTTGGGAGAAGGCAGGAACGGGGTTCTGATTGTGGATGATCAGCCATGATCTCATTGAATAGCGGCGCTGGCTCGAAGGGCCGAATGGCCTACTCCTGCACCTATTGTCTATTTAAGCATGGAAACAGGCCCTTCAGCCCAACTTGCTCATGCCGATCGAGATGCCCCATGTACACTAGTCCCACCTGCCTGCATTTGGCCCATATTCCTCAAAAGCCTTTCCTATCCATTTACTTGTTGGAACCTCAAGCTCTCCCAAAATTTGACATTCTGGATATTATGTGGTGAACTCTGCCCGGTCTATCACAGGTACTGACCTCCCCACCATCAAAGGGATCTATAAAGGCGCTGTCTCAAAAAGACACCCAGCATCATCAAGGACCAATGCAACCCAGACAATGCTCTCACTTCATTCCTGCCCTCAGGAAGAAGGAAAAGGAGTCTGAAAACTGTAAGATCCAGGAGTGGCTTCTTCCCAACAACCATCAGACTGTTGAACACTAAGGACTCCAACTAAACTCTGAACCACGAGCTGCCTAGGTTCCACAAGCGACTTTGGGCTTTGTTTTGTTTCTGCATAATATTGTTTCTTTAATTTATTGAACCTTTTAATGATGTTTATTATGAATATCTATTAAGTACTGTAATTGCAAACCTGTTATTCTGCTGCTGCAAGTAAGAATTTCATTGGTCAGTTTTGGGACGGATGAAGATAAAAACCTCTTGACTCTTGAAGCAAATACTTCCACTTATCAGTGTGTTGCAACAACTCCGATTGACATTGGAAGTTTGATCTGAAGTCTCAAAGAGATTGCTTCCATTTTTGCGTGATTCATGAAATGTTGATCTAACATGACCCCCAAGCATTTACCGAGGAAAGTTTTTAAGAATGATCCCAGGAATGAGTGGGTTAACATACGACGGGGCATTTGATGGCACTGGGCCTGTACTCGCCGGTGTTTAGAAGGATGAAGGGTGGTGTATCTGTGGAATTGCTTGCCACAGAAGGCTGTGGAGGCCAAGTCAATTGATATTTTTAAGGTAGTGATAGATAGATTCTTGATTAGTACGGGTATCGGGTTATGGGGAGAAGGCAGGAGAATGGGGTTCAGAGGGAGAGATAGATCAGCCATGATAGGATGGGGGGGGGTACACTTAATGGGTCGAATATCCTAATTCTACTCCTGTCACATAATCTTATGATGAGGGGGGACCTCTTTGAAACTTACCGAATAATGAAAGGCTTGAATGGAGTGGATGTGGAGAGGATGTTTCCACTAATGGGAGAGCCTGGGACAAGAGGTCATAGCCTCCGAATTAAAGAATGTTCCTTTATGAAGGAGATGGGGAGGAATTCATTTAGTCAGAGGGTGGTGAATCTGTGGAATTCTTAGCCACAGAAGGCTGTGGAGGCCAAGTCAGTGGATATTCTTAACGCAGAGATAGATAGATTCTTGATTAGTACGGGTGTCAGAGGTTATGGGGAGAAGGCAGAAGAATGGGGTTGGGGGGGGGGGGAGAGATAGATCAGCCATGAACAATCTCAAAAGAAAATGGAGCAATAATTACAGAGTCGTCATTCTAATTACAATTTTTGCATAATCTTTTTCCACAGAGGATAATATAGCCACAATGGAGTGCAAGTCAGTAATGTAATTAATAAGTTCTGGTGTCATTTAAATCATTTGTAATTCACAACCCCTTCAGTTTGGTGCCAAATATTTGTAAAATGTCTCAACTTTTTCCACAGTAATGTCGTTTCCAGCAGAGGGTGTGGAGTCGGCCATCAAGAATAACATTGAAGATGTCAGGTTGTTTCTAGATTCCCGGCATCCAGGACATTATGCTGTTTATAATCTCTCTCAGCGCTCGTACAGATCATCCAGATTCCATAACAGGGTAACTGTCATAAATGTGAATGCAAATGATTATGAATATGATTAAAGTGTGTGTGGGAAGGAACTGCAGACGCTGGTTTAAACTGAAGATAGACGACAAAATGCTGGAGTAAAAGCCCTGTCCCACGATACGAGTTCATTCCAAGAGCTCTCCCGAGTTAAAAAAAAACCCAACTGTGGTAGCACGGAGAATGAACGTAGCGGGTACGTCGGAGCTCGGGGACGTCTCTTAGCGGCTCGTAACTAATGGCAGGTACTAGGGAAGACTCGTGAAGATTTTTCAACATGTTGAAAAATGTCCACGAGAGCCCCGAGTACCGACGAGCGGCCATTATCGTAAATCTCTGGGTTGGAATCAGGGCAAACTTGGGAGAGCTCTTGGAATGGACTCATACCGTGGGACAGGGCATTTACTCAGCGGGACAGTCAGCATCTCTGGAGAGCAGGAATGGGTGACGTCACCCATTCCTTCTCCCCAGAGATGCTGCCTGTCCCGATGAGTTACTCCAACATTTTGTGTCTATCTTCGAGCAAATTTAAAGTTGCCTTCCTCCCTTGGCGGCAGACAAAAATGCTGGAGAAACTCAGCAGGTGAGGCAGCATCTATGGAGCGAAGGAAATGGGCGACGTTTCGGGTCGAGACCCTTGGCTGTGGGGTTTTCTTCTTTATATTTTGTTGCTCAAGTTAATACAAAGGACATTTACAAAGGACATTTATTATCACAGTCACCAATTGGTGTAGCGAAATTTGACTTGCCATGCAGCACACAGATAAAGATAAGACAACATTAAAGAATTTAACAATAAACATAAAAACATCCCCCCACAATGGTTCCCTCTGTGAGGGAAGGCACAAAGTCCAGTCCCCATCCCCTTGTCCACCCATAGTCGGCCTATTGAGGCCTCCGCAGTCGCCGTTACAGCGGCCCGATGTTTCAGGCCCTCTCGCCGGATGATGGTGCTCCGGCGTCGGGAGAACCATCTCAGCGGCTTGGGACACCTGGAATGGCCGCTTCCCTACTGGAGACTGCGGCTTCCCTGGATGGAGCTCCACCACTGGCGATCTCGCCGAGAGATCCCAGGCTCCCGATGTTAAGGTCAGCTCTGCCGCCCGCAGCTGGCCGCTCCACAGACCCGCAGCTCCGCGATGTTCACCTGCGGTCTCAGCATTCCGGAGTTCCAGCGCGGCAATCCGGGCAAGGCATCACCCGCTCCGCGATAGCGCTCCAACGCTGTGCCGCCGCCGAAGCCGTGGTTCTGGCCGGTCCCCTTAGGAAACGCCGCTCCAGACCCGCAAGGACGGGTCGAAGGTGTTACCCAGAGAAAAGCCGCCTCTCCAACCAGGTAGGGACCAGGAAAAGCAGTTTCCCCCCACCCTCACATAAAAAAGAATAGACGTCCAAACAAAACACTTTTTAACACGCTAAACATAAAAGAAAGAAGTGAAAAGACAGACAGCTGGGCAGCCATACCCAACTGAACGGCGCCCCCTAATGAATAATAGAGCAGTCGACTAGCTGCGCTGTTGAAAAAGTTTCAACAGTTGCCGTCTAAATCCTATCCACTGACCTGTTGTGGACATCCCAGGAGGTGGGAGGAGAGAAAACATACTTGTTACCCAAGATAGACACAAAATGCTGGAGTAAGTCAGTAGGTCAGACAGCATCCGCGGTGACGTTTTAGGTCGGGCCAGGACCCTTCTTCAGCTTGGGAATGCAGAAGGATCCCGACCCGACCAGAAACGTCACCCATCCTTTTTCTTCAGAGATGCTGCCTGACCCGCTGAGTTACTCCAGCATTTTGTGTCTATCTTTGGTATAAACCAGCGTCTGCAGTTCTTTGTTTCAGCTGCTAGTTATCCAACTTTTTTTTCTATATCCAACCTCAAAAACCCTTTTTGTTTTGTTTTTTCAATGATGCATCCATCAAATCTTTTGTGAATCAAAATTAAAATGACTGCTTATAGACAGGGTATGTGTAATAAATGTGAATGCAAAGGATAAACCTTTATAATAGAATTCTGTATCAGAATTTATGGACATAAAATATCTCAAATTATGTTTTGGATTTGAATAAAATGGTATAATTTTAATGCAATTTAACTTCTTATCACAAATTCAGCCTGAAACCATTTCAGTGAATGTCCCTATTATAATCACTTCTAGATATATGTTGGCTCCCTTATTGAAAAAAGTGTTATTTATGCCTTGGTTTTTATTAATAGGTTTACTGTTGCTTGCTCTTAAACTTGGAAGCTATTCTGTCGACCTTTGAGGGTATTAGCAGTGCAGATTATGTTGTGAAGGATTATTTGTTTTCATGTTGAAATTGAGGAGGGACTTGGGAGTGCTGGCGCAGGACTCCCAAAAAACTAATTTGCAAGTCGAATCAGTGGTAAGGAAGGCAAATTCAATGCTAGCATTTATATCAAGAGGAGTGGAATACAAAAGCAGTGACGTAATGCTGAAGCTCTAAGGCGCTGGTCAGGCCGCATTTGGAGTACTGTGAGCAAATCTGGGCCCGATATCTGAGGACGGATGTGCTGGCTCTGGAGAAGGTCCAGAGGAGGTTTACAAGAATGATCCCAGGAATGAGTCGGTGAGTCTATGATGAGCGTTTGACAGCACTGGGCCTCTACTCGTTGGAGAAGGAAATGCAGATGCTGGAAAATCGAAGGTACACAAAATGCTGGAGAAACTCAGCCGGTGCAGCAGCATCTATGGAGCGAAGGAGATAGGCAACGTTTCGGGCCAAAACCCTTCTTCAGACTGATGGGAGGCGGGGGGAAGAAAGGAAAAAGGAGGAGGAGGAGCCCGAGGGCTGAGGGAGAGGTAGGAAGGGGAGGAGACAGCAAGGGTTAACAGAATTGTGAGAATTCGATGTTCATGCCAAGAGGATGCAGACTCCCCAAGCGGAATATGAGGTGCTGTTCCTCCAATTTGCGGTGTTGCTCACTGGCCGTGGAGGAGGCCCAGGACAGAGAGGTCGGAGACGGAATGGGAGGGGGAGTTGAAGTGCTGAGCCACCGGGAGGTCGGGTTGGTTAATGCGGACCGAGCGGAGGTGTTCAGCGAAACGATCGAGGAAGAGTAGTCCAGATAGCCGTGGGAGTCAGTTTATAGTGGTGTCGGTCAGGAGTCTCTATCACCTGCGATGGAGATGGTGAGGACAAGGAATGGAAGGGAAGTGTCGGAAATGGTCCAGGTGTATTTGAGTGCCAGATGGAAGTTGGTGAAACGGATTAAGTCAGTCAGTTGTGTGTGGGTGCAGGAGGTGACACCAAAGCAGTCGCCGATGTAGCGGAGGTAGAGGTCAGTGATGGGGTCCTGGTACGCCTCGAATTGCAGGAACAGCACCTCATATTCTGCTTGGGGAGTCTGCATCCTCTTGGCATGAACATCGAATTCTCTCAATTCTGTTAACCCTTGTTGTCTCCTCCCCTTCCCACCTCTCCCTCAGCCCTCAGGCTCCTCCTCCTTTTTTCTTTCTTCCCCCCGCCTCCCCCCGCCCCCCATCAGTCTGAAGAAGGGTTTCGGCCCGAAACGTTGCCTATCTCCTTCGCTCCATAGATGCTGCTGCACCCACTGAATTTCTCCAGCATTTTGTGTACCCTCTACTCATTGGAGTTTGGAAGGTTAAGGGGGGACCTCATTGAAACTTGCAGAATAATGTAAGGCATAGATAGAGTAGATGCGGAGAGGATGTTTCCACTAGTGGGAGAGTCTAGGACCAGAGGTCATAGCCTCAGAATTAAAGGGTGCTCTTTTAGAAAGGCGCTGAGGAAGAACTTCTTTAGTCAGAGGGTAGTTCAGCTGTGGAACTCATTGCCACAGAGGGCTGTGGAGGCCAAGTCAGCGGATATATTTAAGGCAGAGATAGACAAATTCTTGATTAGAATGGTGTGAAGGGTTATGGGGAGAAGACAGGAAAATGGGATTAGGAGGCTGAGATCAGCCACGATTGAATGGTGGAGTAGACTCACTGGGCCGAATGGCCTAATTCTACTCCTATAACTTGTGAGAAGGGAAGATTAACTCTCTTGTCTGGGTGCTTAAGAAGGAACTGCAGATGCTGGAAAAATCGAAGGTAGACAAAATGTTGGAGAAACTCAGCGGGTGAGGCAGCATCTATGGAGCGAAGGAATAGGTGATGTTTCAGGTCGAGACCCTTCTTCAGTCTTCTCTTGTCTGGGTCATTATTTTGCTCTGCCTATGACAATGCTTTTCAAGCTTGCTGCACTAATAGGCATTGTCTAGTTTATCTTCATAAGGAACTGGATATTCTGTTATTAAAGTTTCAAATTCAAAAATCTTAAAAATTATATGTTGGAATTTTAATGAATATTTGCATTTGAAGAATCAGTACAAGGAACTTTTATTCCTTAGGGATTTATGTCATTGTATGCCGCTGGAGCTTTCCTCGCTTTTATACGCAATGATGGATCAAGAACATAAAAATGTGCATGAAGGACACATTTGTTCTTTGACGTTTTGGGTTGGGAGCCTTCTTCAGTCTAAAAAGAAAGGTCCCGACTCGAGACATCTCCTATTCATGTTCTCCAGAGATGCGCCTGACCCACTGATTAACTCCAGCACTTAGTGCCTTTTTTATTCCCACAAGACATTAACCAGCATCCCAACAACTGAACAGGTATCCAATCTAGTGCTTGCCCTGCAAAGCTAACTTGTTACTGTGCTCTGTTCTGGGCCCAACTTACTTTAAAAAAAATCTCAGTGTGAAATAAATAACTCCTACCCGCTCTACGGTGTTCAGTCTGCAACTCCGGCAGGTGCTGAAAAGTGTGATCTCTACAAATATTCATAAATGTCCAGCATATTCTTGTCTTGTCTCTCTCGGCTTTGCAGCTCCCTGTTGCATGCAGATTCCTCCCTGTTCGCAGGCTCAAACCATGGAGAAACTAGCAGCTGGATGGAGCTGTGTATCCAACGGAAGACGGGGAGGGAGTAGCTTCCATTACATCCGAAGGGAGGTGATGAGAGGGAACCCCCGCAGTTGGTCAGTCCACAGGGCAGGTGCTGCCAGTCCCCGGCAGTGGCCGAACTCACCCCGCCATCCTGGGGGCAGCCCTGACCCACTGCCTGTTGGCATCGCTTGCCCAAGCTCACCTGATGAATGCCAACTTGCACAGGCAGCCTCTACGTACTGAGCCATGGGCATTTACTGCTGTGTGAGCACCAGTGGTCGATGTGGATATGCACCAGGTACCCAGCACAACAGCACTGCCACCAAAACAACTCCATTTTAACCATCGTTTCCACTAGCTCTCTCAGTAAGATAGTCACAAAGTACTGGGGTAACTCAGAGGGTTAGGCAGCATCTGTGCAGAAAAAGGATAGGTGATATTTTGGGTTGAGACCCAGAAGGGTCCCGATCCAAAACGTAACCTATCCTTTTTCTCCACAGATGCTGCTGATCTTTGTTATAAACCAGCATATGGAGTTCTTTATTTCTACGTTATGTCATCTTTGAGTTACTCCACTACCTTGTGCCTACCTTTGTTAGAAACCAGGATCTAAGGTTAATTATTTCTACATATGAGATCTTTAAATTTCTGAACAAAGTTAATCTAACATGGTGACATTTACATTCACTGCATGATATACTGCATGGTTTCAGTAAAGCACAGGAGTGGTTTATTTAAAGCATTTTCTTTGTTCTTGCAATGCTAGGTTTCGGAATGCGGTTGGCCTACGAGACGTGCACCAAGTCTGCAAAATCTGTACAACATTTGCAAGAATATGCACTTGTGGTTGAAGCAAGATCCAAAGAATATTTGTGTTGTCCATTGCCTTGTGAGTAGTACAACACTTTATCTTTGTAATGCATCATTTTTGGCACATTGGCCTTCCCCAGTCAGCGTATTGAGCACAGAAGTTGGGAGGTCATGTTGCAGTTGTATACGATATTGGTGAGGCTGCATTTAGAGTATTGTGTTCAGTTCTGGGCACCACGTTATAGGGGAGGTTGAGTAGGCTGGGACTCCTTGGAGCACTGGAAGATGAGGGAGGATCGTATAGAGGTGTATAAAATCATTAGAGGAATAGATCGGGTAGACGCATAGAGTCTCTTGCCCAGAGTACGTGAATCGAGAATCAGAGGACATAGGGTTAAGGTGAAGAGGGAAAGATTTTTGCTGGTTCTACATGCCAGCGTAACGTCTTTTTTAGAACGTCCCCTAAATTTTTTTCCCTTGCACTTGCCTGCGGGTCCGTTCAGACCGCTGCGAGGAGCTGCCTCTGCAGCTCTTGCTTCTGCCGTCAGCGTCGACGTAATGCCATTCCAGCGCCAGGCGGGGCTTCTTCACGTAGTCACTCACGTGACTCCGAAGTAAAATAGGAATCTGAGGCGTAACTTTTTTACACAAAGGGTAATGGGTGTACAGAACAAGCTGCCAGAGGAAGTAGTGGAGGCTGGGACTATCCCAACGTTTAAGAAACAATTAGCAGGTACAAGGATAGGACAGGTTTGGAGGGATATGGGCCAAACGCAGGCAGATGGTTCGAGTGTAGATGGATCATGTTGGTCGGTGTGGGCAAGTTGGGCCGAAGGGGCTGTTTCCACACTGTATCACTATCAGATCATAAGAGGTGATTTTTTTTAAAGAAGTGCAAAAGGAATAGAAAATTATTTTCATTCATTTAATTTGAGACAGGAGGACTTGGGCCCAAATTGGTAAAGCTCAGACTGAAGGCTTGTCAGAAAAGGTTGTTCCTATAAACAGGTCTTGGATTGAACATTTGGGTTTGGAGCCAAAAAGCCTTGAATACGTAGGAGATAATTTTATAATGGTTATGTTTTAGATTGATAAGCTGATTTGGCTGTATAAATGTTTCTCAAATATTTTTTCACGGTTAAGAACAATTTAAACTAATCAGTGAAATATTTCTTTAAGAGCAGATTAAAAAATCTTTAATTTATACATTATCATTTGTGGGACTTTTTTTTCTTAAAATGTGTGCTTGAAGGAGGAGAACAGCATTCTGAATTGAAGGGAGAAAGCAGATACACAGAGTTGGGTGTTTTTTACAAGCATAAACTTTGTACGTTCTCCCCGTGACCTGCGTAGTTTTTTTCCCCAGATCTTCGGTTTCCTCCCACACTCCAAAAACCTACAGGTTTGTAGGTTAATTGGCTTGGTATAAGTGTAAATTGTCCCTAATGTGTGAAGGCTAGTGTTAATGTGTGGGGATCGCTGGTCGGTGCGGACTCGGTGGGCCAAAGGGCCTATATCGGTGCCACCGTACTGCCCTTCAATGGGCAGATTGACAGATTCTTGATTGGTACGGGTGTCAAGGGTTATGGGGAGAAGGCAGGAGAATGGAGTTGAGAAGGAAAGATAGACCAGCCAGGATTGAATGGTAGAATAGACTTGATGGGCCCAATTGCCTGTTTCTTCTCCTATGACTTATGAACATGAACGTATGATTGAAATCTTTCACCACAGGATGGCCGAGCAGCGTCCGCTGTGGTAGTCTGTTCCTTCCTCTGCTTTTGCCGCCTCTTCACCACGGCTGAAGCTGCCGTGTACATGTTCAGTATGAAGAGGTCACCACCCGGTATCTGGGCTTCCCACAAAAGGTACGCACTTTTAAAATTCATAATGCAGGCACCTCACCTTTTGCACAGTAGTTCCCTTCATGAAAAAAGCGGCGTGTATTTCAAAAACCTGTAAATTAAACATATACGTACTCTCCCCTCTCCCATCAGGCAAAAGGTACAGAAGTGTGAAACCGCGCACTTTCAAATTCAGGGACAGTTTCTTTCCAGCTGCTATCGGGCAACTGTACCATCTTGCCAATAATTAGAGAGTAGTCCTGAGCTACTACCTACCTTATTGTGGACCCTCGGCCGATCTATGATCGGACTTTACTGAGCTTTGCCTTGTAGCATCGTTATTCACGTAATCCCCTTTATCGTTTATCTGTACGCTGTGGATGGCTCGATTGTAATCATGTATTCTCTTTCCGTTGACTGGTTAGCACGAAAGAAAAGCTTTCCACTACACCTCGGTACACGTGACAGTGAACTAAACTCAAACTTCGCCGCCTAGTGTACATTTGAGCGGGTCATTTAAAAGATACTAGTGTGTAAAATCGGGATTTGGAATTAAACGTACAAGTGCGTTATTCCTTAAAGGCGTAAATCAAACGCGAGTGAAGCACGAGGTGCCCGTGTCAATCAATCAATCAAATCAATCAAAGACTTTATTGTCATTCAAAAATACACCAACAAATGCAAGTCTGAACGAAAGGTTGTTGCATCTGGCTCACCGTGCAACATAAAATAACAAAAGGATAAAATAGATAAAAAGATAAAATGAATAAAAGAATAAAATAGATAATAGTGGCGGCACATTATACGGAATTCAAGAGTCTGATGGCTCGGGGGAAGAAGCTGTTGCAAAACCTGGCCGTTCTGCTCCTTATACTGCGATACCTTTTGCCCGAGGGCAGCAGAGTGAACAGTCCATGATGGAGACGTGTGGGGTCTTTTATAATGCTGTTGGCCTTGGAAAAGCAATGTTTGCACTCAATGTCTCGGATTGAAGGAAGAGAAGTCCTGATGATTTTTTTCAGCCGTCCTCACCACTCTCTGCACAGACTTCCAGTCGGAGGCTTTGCAGTCCCCAAACCAGACAGAGAAGTAAAGTTGAGCAGAGGGTTGGTTCCACCAAGATTAATGTAGCACAGAACGCCACAGGAGATCATTTTTCCCCTGTGGCTATCAAACTATACAACTCCTCCCCCTTCTGTCGTGGAGTAGACTAACTCGTTACTTTAGTTTTCCATTTCCTGTATCTTGTGTTTTATGCCAGTTGGCAGACCAATTTCCCTCCTGGGATGAAGTATCTTACATGTTGTATAGTATCGACACTGACCAGGTATTGTTGAATGAAGGAGTGCAGTTTGTTGGTATGTTGAAGAGAGCACAAGGTGGTTATCACTGTTTCACCAAGGGTGGGGCGGTGGAAAAAGGCGAAGAGCGAGGAAGGAATGTTGGTTTGAATTGCACTTATTTTATTGCAAGGGACCTGACATGTTCAGGTAGATGACCTCAGGGTATGGATATGTACGAGCGACTGGGGCTGATTAAGAGAAGAGCAGGACTGTCAGCTCAAAGTTCCGGGATACAGGTGCTTCAGGAGAGACAGAGGTGAGGGTAAAATAGGAGGAGGGGGGTGGGGGGAGAAGTTGGGTTACGGAGGATGTCATGGCAGTGGTTCAAGGTGACATTACGGACGGTTCGTCTAGTGAGGCTATATGGGTGGAGCTGAGGAACAAGAAAGGGATGATCACCTTGTCGGGGGTGTACTACAGACCCCCGAATAGTCAACGGGAATCAGAAGAACAAACATGCCAGGAGATTGCAGACTGCTGCAGGTCAAATAAGGTTGTTGTAGTCGTAAGGGATTTTAACTTTCCCAATATTAACAGGGAATATCATAGTGTAAAAGGTTTAGACCAGGTGCAATTTGTCAAAAGTGTTCAGGAGAGTTTACTCCAGCAGTATGTAGAGGCTCCCACATGTGAGAGGGCACACTTGAACTCGTCTTGGGAAATTGGGAAGAGCAAGTGGATGAAGTGTCCGTGGAGGAGTTTTTCGGACCAGTGATCACTGTTTGATTAGGTTTTAGATAGTTATGGATAGGGACAGAGAGGGCCCACGTGTTAAAATGCTAAATTAGGGTAAGGCGAACTTTGAGAATAATTCTGAGTGTGAGTCTTCGTCTTACTTTAGTTATAAAAGGGAAACAAGTGAAGCCCGTGTATTATATTGAAATAGACAATAGGAGCAGGAGTAGGCCATTCGGCCCTTAAAGCCAGCACCACCATTCAATGTGATCATGGCTGATAATCCCCAATCAGTACCCCGTTCCTGCCTTTTCCCATATCCCCTGACTGCTATTTTTAAGAGCCCTATCTAGCTCTCTCTTGAAAGCTTCCAGAGAACCTGCCTCCACCGCCCTCCGAGGCAGAGAATTCCACAGACTCACCACTCTCTGTGAGAAAAAGTGTTTCCTCATCTCCATTCTAAATGGCCTACTCCTTATTCTTAAACTGTGGCTCCTGGTTCTGGACTCATCCAACATCAGGAACATGTTTACTGCCTCTAACCCAAACCCTTAACAATCTTATATGTTTCAAATGTTCAAAATACCTGGAACAAGCTTTAATTTCAGTAATAATTATTACTATTGAATATGAGCGAGACCTTGGGTAAACTCAGTAAGCTGGTGTTCCAGACCATGCATAAGTTGTCAGAAAGTGCACCACTTTCCTGTGTTGATGACTGTAGTTTATCACAGTAGTCTGAAGAAGGGTCTTGACCCGAAACGTTGCCTGTTTCCTTCGCTCCATGGCTGCTGCCTCACCCGCTGAGTTTCTCCAGCAGTTTTGTCTCCCTTCGTGGTTTATCACAACGTCACTCAGTGTTTGTATCTTGCCCCTTGTGTTTCATAGGTATGTGGAATACATGTGCGACATGATGGCAGAAGAACCAATAATCCCACATAACAAATGCATCCTGATCAAGTCCATTGTGATGACACCAGTTCCTCTATTTAATAAACAACGCAATGCTTGTCGGCCATTTTGTGAGATATATGTCGGCGATGAGCGGGTGATGACCACCTCCGAAGAATATGATAAACTGAGGTAAATGCAGACTGGTTATTTTGTTATTTGCAGTCTATTGCCACTTTCTCATCTGATCATAAGGGATAGGAACAGAATTAGGCCATTTGGTCCATCAAGTCTTCTCTGCCCTTCAATCATGGCCGATCTATCTCTCCCTCCAACCCCATTCTCCTCCCTTCTCCCCATATCCCATGACAACCTTTCTGCCTCTGCAATTTCTGTTTCAGTCTCATTGATTTGAAAATCTTAAGTTGTTATTAGCCCAAAGGGGCGAGTCACTAAATTGATCGACCCACTTGAAGATGAGTGGGGCAATGTATTGCCCAACTGCTTGTTACATAGAGGGTGCTGGGTACCTGGAACAAGCTGCCAGGGATGGTGGCGGAGGCACGGGATATGAGTCCCCTGCGGGCAGATGAGATGACTTTAACCTGGCATCATGTTCGGCATGGGTATGATGGGCTGAAGGGCCTGTTCCCGTGCTGTACTGTTCTATATTCCATGTTCTGTGATACAATAGTTCATTGGTGCTTTTATCGTCACATGTGTAAACGCACAGTGAAATTCATTTCTTACATCCAGTCCAGTCCAATATTTCCATATCTAAACATATCCTTGATTAGCAAGTGTACAGAAATTGTTTATTAAGCATGCTTGCAAGAGGCGCTGTGTTTGTGCAGCATTTTCAAAATCCAGTCCGCGCTTAATTTGTTTGAGCGGTTCTTATGCCAGGCAAGCCCCAGGCTGCTGCGGGCCTCCAGCCATAGCCTTCCTTGGACCTCTCCTCGCCCATCCACCGTTATTGCCCAGGCCGCCTCCCGTAGCCGACCTTGGGCGTGTGGTAGGTAGGCCGGACCACAGCTCCGTCTCCGAACAGCCTCGCTCCTTGCCCCTCGCCCGTTGCATCCATTGTTATCGTTGCCGGCCCTATCCTCCCGGTCTCCGCTCTCCGGGGATGGGTAGGGTACCTGTAACACACTACCATGGTGTGGTGGTGGAGGCAGATACGATAGTTTTTTTTTAAAATTATACAAATACTTTAATTCAGAAAATAAGAATTGAGTATTAACATGATCAAGGCTGCCTATATTGACAGTTACAAACAAACGGTCATCAGATTAATATATCGCCAAATGTATTGCTTTCAAGAGAGAGCTGGATTGGGCTCTTAAAGATAACGGAGTCAGGGGATATGGGGAAAAGGCAGGAATGGGGTACTGATTGGGGATGATCAGCCATGATCACATTGAATGGAGGTGCTGGCTCGAAGGGCCAAATGGCCTACTCCTGCACCTATTGTCTATTGTCTTTCAACAATACACTCGACCTCCCGCGGCGACCAGCGTTCACAGAAGGCCTCCAGAGTCCCCGTGAACACCGTGTGTTCCCTCTCCAGGAATAGGTGGGCACGGACGTAGGCCTAGAAAAGTGGCGCTTAAGAGGCTTTGAGATAGGCACGGGTATGCGGGGTATAAAAGGACTGGACAAGCTAGATGCAGGAAAAATGTTCCCAATGTTGGGCGAGTGCAGAACCAGGGGCACAGTCTTAGAATAAAGGGGAGGCTATTTAAGACTGAGGTGGGAAAAAGGTTTTTCACCCAGAAAGTTGTGAATTTGTGCAATTCCCTGCCACAGAGGGCAGTGGAGGCCAAATCACTGGATGGATTTAAGAGAGAGTTAGATAGAGCTCTAGGAGTTAGTGGAATCAGGGGATATGGGGAGAAGGCAGGCACGGGTTATTGATTTGGGGACATGATCACAATGAATGGCGGTGCTGGCTCGAAGGGCCGAATGGCCTCCTCCTGCACCTATTTTCTATGCTTCTATGAATGGCGGGATATGAATCCCCTGCAGGCAGAGATTAGTTGAACCGAACAATATGAGCCGAAGGGATGACGGCCTTGTCACTGCAGCACTGCCGGTCCTGTGTTCGGCCGCGGGGGACGAGCACGGGCAGTCTGGGTGGCACTCCCCCTGCAGGCCGTGGTCCACTGGGTCCTCCGACCGGTTGGCTCGCTGCCTCCAGATCCCTGTGTGCTGGGATCATCTGCTGAGCAGCTTGCTGGGTGCTCTGTGTCACATGTTTTGTACTTAGAAATTAGAAATTGTATTGTACTTGAATTGTGCCTTGTTGTACTGCAGGTGAGGAATTATCTGACATTTGTTTCTTACAGAGAATTTAAAGTCGAAGATGGCAAGGCAATAATACCACTAGGTTTAAGTATCCAAGGTGATGTTCTTATCGTGATCTTTCATGCTAGATCAACACTTGGAGGAAGACTGCAAGCAAAGGTACACTTAACTCTGAAGAATGTGTAGGAAGGAACTGCAGATGCTGGTTTACACTGACACAAAATGCTGGAGTAACTCATCAATGGATAGCATTTATGGATCGAAGGAATGGTTGACGTTTTGGGTTGAGACCTTTCTTCATACTGAGATACAGAGGAGAGGGAGACACAGAGATGTGGAAAGTGTGAAAATGAGACATCAAAGGGGATGAAGCTCAAGGAAAATGTGGAATGGATCATTGTTAACTGGGGAAGGTGACAACGAAGCATATAGAGATAAAATTTAATCAAGAAGAGTCAGACTGGTCAGAGAACTAGGATGAGGGATGGATGGAGAGAGTGGGGAAGCAAGGGTTACTTGATGTTAGAGAAGTTGATGTCCATACCGCTGGTAAGAACTGTAGATGTTAGCTTAAATCAAAGGTAGACACAAAATGCTGGAGTAACTCAGCGGGTGAGCCAGCATCTCTGGCGAGAAGGAATGGGTGACGTTTCGGGTCGAGACCCTCTTCAGACTGAAGAAGGGTCTCGACCCGAAACGTCGCCCATTCCTTCTCTCCAGAGATGCTGCCTCTCCCGCTGGGTTGTAAGCTGCCCACGCAAAATATGAGGTGCTGTTCCTCCAATGTGTATTGGGCCTCACTCTGACAGTGGAGGAGGCCCTGGACAGAAAGGTCAGCGTGAGAATGGGAGGGGGAGTTAATGTTTTTAGCAACCGGGAGATCAGGTAGGTTTAGGCGAACTGAGCAGAGGTGTTCAGCTAAACGATTGCCCAGCCTGCGCTTTGTCTCTGGAGAACTCTGAAGAATCATCGGTGCAATGTGTATGGGAATCTGGATAGTCTGCCTGTTGCTGGTGCTTTGTGAGGAGGTGGTGGCGCATAAAAATGTTCATCTGTAAATGTATCTGTCCATTTGAGTATCATTTCAGCAGGATGTGTTAGTGGTGTAGCATTAGGATCAGTCTGAATAGGATTTCTGAGCTGCATAAATTCTTGCCATAATGAGCAAATGAAAAATGCGATGATGACTGAAGATCTGCAAATTTGTCGTTTCAGATGACTTCAATGAAGATGTTTCAGATTCAGTTCCACACTGGATTTGTGCCCAGAAATGCTACCTCAGTCAAGTTTGCAAAGTAAGTATTTTTAAGCTTGTTTACTTGCAACAAATTTCTCGTGTGACTGCTGATTTTGGCATCACATGAGAATTCACAGAAAGTTTGTCTGATATAAAATTCACTTGTTAAAGCTGTCTGCATTCTCACCTGTACACTAAGGGCCTGTCCCACTTAGGCGACTGTTTAGGCGAGTGCAGGAGACTCTGCGCTCGCCACATGATCACCAGATGGTCGCCACATGTTCGCTGGTGGTCTCTGGTGAGACTCCTTCATGGTCGCGAGGAATTCCCGCATTCTGGGAACTAGTCGTAGCCTCAGTATGGTCGCCACAAATTTTTCAACGTTGGTCGCCAAGGTGATATAGACACACACTGCGATGAACAGGAAGGTTAAGACGGCTAGCACAGTGTACGGTAAGTCCTTTAAAATAGTGGGGAGAAGGGGGGAGAATGGGGGGGGGAAGAAGTGGAGACACTTTTAAGAAGCCAGACAACTTTAATAAGCCAGAGATACACAGCTGTGAAGTTTGGCGGGCATTTAACATTACCGGTCGGTTCTCCTTGGTTCTGAAAACTTGTGCTTACATTTTCATTGGCTCATTGGGGCAAAAAAACGTGCTAGCCGTCTTAACCTTCCTGTCATCGCGGTGTGTGTCTGTATCACCTTGGCTTTGGACCGTGTGAATTTCAGACAGCGGTGTGTGTGTGTGTCGGTGTCATTGCACTTGCCGTTTATTCAGGTGAGTGTCGCCAACTTTACACTCGCCGGAAGTCCGGTGAAAAGTGGCCTAAGTAGGACAGGCCCTTACGGGTCAACGTTTAACCCTTCCAAAATTAAGGACTTTGGTACTTCAAATATAAAATTGGCTTTAGTTTATAGACCAGAAATCAAGAAGTCAAAGGTACCGCCCTGTGTTCTTTTTCGCAGAAGGAAGTGAACCAAGCTTCTGTTCTGTTGAAATTCAATATCCATTTTACCACGTTGTCCAACATGTAAACTCGGTCAAGAACCATGTCAGGTCTAAATCTTTCCAACAACTCAAATTAAACTTGGGATCAAGGAGGTGCAGATGCTGATTTGCAAAAAAAATACAAAGCTTAGTTTAGTTTAGTTTAGAGATACAGTGCGGACATCCGCGCCGACCAGCGATCCCTGCACATTAACACCCACGAGGAACAATTTTTACATTTACCAAGCCAATTAACCTACAAACCTGTACGTCTTTGGAGGGCGGGAGGAAACTGAAGATCTTGGAGAAAACCCATGTAGGTCATGGGGAGCACGTACAAACTCCGTACAGACAGCACTCGTAGTCGGGATCAAACCCGGGTCTCCGGCGCTGTAAGGCAGCAACTCTACCGCTGCGCCACCGTGACTGCCCCAGTGTTGGAGTAACTCAGCAGATCAGGCCGCATGTCTGAAGAGCGAGGTGAAAGAACATTTCGAGGCGGGACCCTGCTTGAGTCTGGTTATAGGAGGAGGAAGAAAGCTGGAGCGGTGTGAGCGGGGCAATTGGTAAGTGAGTACAGGTGAGGGGTGTTTTGATAGCCAGGTATGAAAAGACAAAAGGTAGTGAGATCAGGAGAGAAGAGGTGTGAAATGTGAAGCCAGAGGAAGGAATATAGGTGGAAGGGAGCAAGGGGAAAGGGAGGAATTGGTGCATATCCAGGTGGGGCACAGGGAAGAGAGTTGGGGGGGGGGGGGGGGGGGGGGGGGGGGGGGGGGGGGGGGGGGGGGGGGGGGGGGGGGGGGGGGGGGGGGGGGGGGGGGGGGGGGGGGGGGGGGGGGGGGGGGGGGGGAGAGTGTGGGGGGCCGGTTTATTGGTCAGTTACTTACATGTAGGTCATTTTGTTCAGTTTTGGTCACCATGTTATAGGAAAGATGTTGTCAAGCTTGAAAGAGTTCGGAGATGATTTACCAGGATGTTGCCAGTACACGAGGGTCTGAGCTATAGGGAGAGGTTGAGCTAGCTAGGACTTTATTCCTTGGAGCACAGGGGTGATCTTGTAGAGGTGGACAAAATCATGAGAGGAATAGATCGGGTAGACGCACAGAGTCTCTAGACCAGAGTTGGGGAATCGAGAACCAGAGGACTTAGGTTTAAGGTGAGGGGGGGAAAGATTTAATGGGAACCTGAGGCGTAAATCTTTTAAAACAGAAAGGTTGGTGTGTATTGGAACGAAATGCCGGAGGAAGTAGTTGATGCAGGTACTATCGCAATGTTTAAGAAACATTTAGACAGGTGCATGGATAGGGTAGGTTTAGAGGGATATGGGCCAAAAGCTGGCAGGTGGGACCAGTTTAGATGGGACATGTTGGCTGGCCTGGGCACATTGGGCCGAAGGGCCTGTTTCCGCGCTGTGTGACTCTATGTATCACCTATCCCTATACCTAAAAATGTGTATGTTCTCTCAAGCCTTTCCTGACGTCCTCTGAGTGAGGGCTATTTGTATATATGTATGTAGCCTGCTTGTGTATACTACTCTTATAACAAATGTAAATCACTTTGGTCAACGAGAGATGTTTTTTAAATGTGCTATATAAATAAATGTGACTTGACTTGGCTTGACTTGCCATGATACCTCCTCCTTATAATCAAACCATCCACAGTGCACGGATAAAGGATACAACATTTTGTGCAAGATATAACATTGAAGCCCGATAAAGTCCGATTAAAGATAGTTCAAAGGTCTCCAATGACATAGACGGGACCACATGCACCTCCTCTAACCTCATCTACAGCATTCGGTGTTCCCGATTTGGCCTCCTTTACATCAGAGAGTCCCAAACACTGAATACTTGCGCTCGATGTGCCAAGGCCTGCTGGATCTCCTGTTTGCTAACCACTTTAACTCCTGCACCATACTGACCTTTCTGCCCTGGGCCTCCTCCATTGCCAGAGTGAAGTTACACTCAAACTGGAGGAACAAGCATCTTGTATTCCACTTGGTATGAACACTGAATTCCCCAAATTTAGGTAACTAGCCTCCAAACCTCTTCGCCCCCCCCACCGCCCCCACATGCCCTCCCCCGTTCCTGAATTGAATTAGATTGAATACTTTATTGTCACGTGTGACAAATCACGTTGCAATTCTTTGTTTTGCGTGCTCAAGGTATGCAAATAGTCACCACGTAAAGGGCGCTGACAAAGGTACAAGACATCCCGCACCAGGTCCTCCTTTGTTCTCCCCCCCCTCCCCCTTCCTTCACTGTGGTCTCCCCATGCCATGTCCTCCTTTGGTCTTCCTCCCCCCTCACGGCGGTCTCCCCCACACCAGGTCCTCCTTTGTTCTTCCTTCCCGCTCGTGGCAGTCCCTGGTTGCGCATTGATATCTGGCTTTGGCCTCCCCCCCATCCCCATTGACCTACATCCTTTCCTCTGGCTTCCATTTCATACCTCTTCTTTCCTTATTTCAATACCTTTTGTCTTTTTTATCTCCGGCCTTTGTCCAATCATCTACCATAGTCCCGATCCCACCTCTCTTCCCGCTCTCTCCTCCCTACAACAATCAGTATGAGAAAAGGTCACAATTCAAAATGTTGCCTTATCCATGTTCTCCAGAGATACTCACTGAGATACTCCAGCACATAGTGCAAATTTAAGTTATCTAGGAATCGTTTTATTATTACTTGACCTTAATTTGTTGTTCAGAATATTGCAAGAACTGTCTGGGCATTAATTATCTAATTTAATTGTCTCATAAAATGTAGAATGGTTTGGTTGATTTTCTTTGATACTTAATATAAATATAATTGTTTCATTTGATGAAATCTAACATCCAATAAATGATAAAATTAATATAAATTGTGAGCAGGTCTTTAAAATATTGCTAGCGGAATCAATTATTACTTTCTTAAAATATCTGATCAGGCAACTGAATCATCCTCTCACCAGCTAGAGAGCAGTCCTGACCTCCCATTTACCTAATTGGAAACCTTTATCGAATTATCTTTAATCGGATTTTGTTCCGTTTATCCTGTATCTGCACACTGTGGACAGCTTGATTGTAATCATGTATTGTCTTTCCACTGACTGGGTAGCACACATCAGAAGCTTTTCACTGTACCTCGGTCCACGTGACAATAATAAACAATACTCAACAAAAAATTGTATCAATCTTTGGGGATCTTGGTAGATTTTAAAGAAAATCTACCAGGTTCCCCAAACATTGATACAATTTTAAAGAAAATCTATTAGTAGTAAGACCCCTTCGGTCATGGCTGACCATGGGTGATGCATCCTGGTCGGATGCAAGCCTGGGCGATGTCATATGGAGGACAGGCTGTTGCCCATGTAGCACGTCCCCCCTCTCCACGTCGCTGATCGATCCAAAGGAACCGCAGAGCCGTTACAGTTTGGCACCAGCGCTGTTGAAGGAGCTGCCAGAGCGAGGTTGTAGACAGCGACAAACTGCCTTAGGGGATCCGACTCCGGATTTTCTTGAGGTTTACCCCTGGAGCCTTTTCCATGACTGGATATGGCCACAAAGCAGTGGAGGTTTTAAATCAGAGTTTTCCCTCTCCTCGATGGACTGCCTTCTCAGGCTGACGAGCCCCATCTGCCCGAGACGGTAGCGTCTCATTACCTTCCCGTGCAGGTCTATAGCACCTGCCCACTGCCCAGAAAATCTGCAAATGTTCTAAATACACAGCAGAGTAAAACAGAACTAACAGAGAAATTGGTAGATTTCAACATGAACATGAACATGAGTTGGGGTTGCCAACTGTCCCGTATTAGCCGGGACATCCTGTTTTTTGGGCTAAATTGATTTGTCCGCCCTTGTCCCGTAGTTGATTCCTACTACTCGGGTCAAGGGGAATGTCGGGTCGGAGTGCCGCGCCCGGCCCCGCCTCACTCATTCCAACGTAGTGCAGCCAATGGAATGCAGCAGCAGCGCTTCAGATCTTTGGACCTTCGCTTACTGCCAACACCACCAACCCTCCTTCCCATGGCCGATCATCGGTTCATGAGTTGGATGGGGTGCCGGACTTTGCGCGCAACGTTGCGCCCGGGCCAAAGCTCCTCAGCTGGCCCGCAGGCTGGGCTTTGTGTGCAGTCCAGCACCCGGGCCAACTCATCATTTACCCAGCCACGGCCGAGTCGGTCAATTAACTGCCGTTGGGAATTTGCCCTTTTTGACCTTTTGTCCCTTATTTGGGAGTAAGAAAGTAGGCAACCTTAACGTGAGTAGATCTTGGGATTGGAAAGGGGCAGAGGGTATACTGGCCTTATTTGCTTAAGTGTCATTGCAGGTTAAATTAATGGTGTTGTCTCAATATTTCGCAAGATAATTTCAGCACTGCTACTACAATTCATGCGAGATTTACGGCAAAAAAAAGGAAATTATTTTATGAGAGGAATAGATCAGGTAGATGCACAGAGTCTCTTGCCCAGAGTAAGGGAATCGAGGACCAGGGGACATAGGTTCACGGTGAGGAGGAAAAGATTTAATAGGAAACTGAGGAGTAACTTTTTCACACAAAGGGTGGTGGGTGTATGGAACAAGCTGCCAGAGGAGGTAGTTGAGGCTGGGACTATCCCATCATTTAATAAACAGTTAGACAGGTACATGGATAGGACAGGTATGGAGGGATATGGACTAAACGCGGGCAGGTGGGACTAGTGCCAGCTAGGACATGTTGGCCGGTGTGGGCCAGTTGGGCCGAATGGCCTGTTTCCACACTGTATCACTCTATGACTCTAAGAAGAAATGCCATGGCTCGTGACTTAATACCATGGGGTGGTTATGTCAGTCTCAGCGGGCAAACTACTTCGCTAAGTAAACTTTACCCGAGTAAAGCACAAAGTGCTGGAGTAAATCAGCAGGTCAGCCAGCATATCTGGAGAACATGGACAGGCGACACTTCGGATCCATAACCTTATTCCGACCACTTTGTGGAATGCCCGTGCATTGTGAACCTGGAATAAGTTTTGCGTGATTGCTAAGGAAACTGAGATTTGTTTCAACTCACCTAAGATCACCACAGATGGTTTCTCTGGTCGGAGACATTAAATGCGATAAGCCGCAAGGTTATTTTTAGTGCATGACCTCTGGTACAGGAGCATCGAAGGGCAGCTGAACGGGTAATCTAATCCTTTTATTTGTTACAATAATTTATTACAAATGTTGCCAGACTGGGAGGTGCTCTGAGGATGGTAGATGCGGGTGACGTGATTGTTGGAAGGAGTAGCATGGGGTTGATTTCGGACTGAAATGTTGCCAAAATGGGTTTTTATTTAGAGATACAGTGCAGAAGCAGGCCCCGCGGCGGCCCACCGAGTCCAGCGACCAGCGATCCCCGCACACTAATGCTGTCCTGCACACACTAGGGACATTGTTTACATTTACCAAGCCAATTAGCCTACAAACCTGTACTTCTTTGGAGTGTGGGAGGAAACCGGAGCACTCGGGGAAAACCCCGGTGAGTCACGGAGAGAACGTACAAACTCCGAACAGACAGCACCGATAGTCGGGATCGAACCCGAGTCTCTATCGCTGTAAGGCAGTAACTTTACTGCTGCGCCACCGTGCCGCCTGTGTTGCACCCGGTGATTGAAAATAATACAGCAATTAAATCAGCCGTGTATAACATATGTGGTATAACCTGATACCTGAAGCGGGCAGATTTGCAGTACCATGGAATGTTGCTACTGGAGCTTCTTCTTCTTGCGTATGGCGTGCACAGCCTAAAGTTGTAGGACAACTTGTTCTATTTGATCTTATTTGATTGTGCACACCAGGTTGATTGCATTCGTCGAAACAGGGCGGACCCACGTGAAGGTTGCAATCTCCCATCCCGTCACTGGAGCTGTGGAGGAACTATCTCGGGCTTAATTTCTCACCAGGGCTCTGGTTCTAGATAACCCTGAAAGCAGGTCTCTTGAAAACTAATAGTATTGTTATATTGTCTCAACAAAACAATAGGAATCTTCCAATGTCAGAGCACTTGTACGCAGTCGATGTTGGAGGGTTAAACCACAGCAGTGGTCATGTGCATCTCGGGAATCTAAAACCTTTGCCACAACTCGTGCTAAATTTCTGCAGTTCCTTCCTGCACCAACTATTTTATCAATTTTTATTTCAGAAGTAAGATAATAGGTCCATGTTCTAAATTATGTAGAAGGGTCTCGACCCGAAACGTCACCTATTCCTTTCCTGCAGGGATGCTTACTGACCCACTGAGTTACTCCAGCTTTTTGTTTTTATCCTCTAAACTTACCAGTTGGTTTGTTGCAAATGGGAGAAATTTAACACTGACAGGGATTGTTTGAGCAGTGACAGTGCGTTCTTTGTTGGGTTATTCTGTTACTTTGCTTTGAGGGTGTATTGTAGTAAATGGAAATAGGACTTCCTTCTTGTTAATCTTATTCATATTTTGTAACGTTAAAGGGAGTAACAAACCCTTTTGGGATTGTAATAATACAGAGGGTTTGCCTCGGACAGTAACATTGTGTAAGAATCTTCAGAGCTACCAGTAACTCTGAAGTTCTCAATGGGGAGAGAATCCAGAAATCAGAGGTGCAAAGGGACTTGGGAGTGATAGTGCAGGATTCCCAAAAAGTTAATCTTGTAGTCGAATCGTTAGTAAAGAAAGCAAACTTAATGCTAGCATTTGAAAGCTTGCAAAGAGTAGGAGTGAACGGGTCCTTTTCAGAATGGCAGGCAGTGGCGAATGGAGTGTTGCAAGGCTCGGTGTTGGGGCCGCAACTCTTTACCATATATATTAATGATTTGGAAGAGGGAATTAGAAGCAACACTAGCTAGTTTGCGGATGACACAAAGCTGGGTGGCAGTGTGAACTGTGAAGAGGATGTTAGGAGGTTGCAGGGTGACCTGGACAGGTTGAGTGAGTCAGATGTGTGGCAGATGCAGTATAATATAGATAAATGTGAGGTTATCCACTTTGGCGGCAAAAACAAGGGGGGCAGATTATTATCTCAATGGATTTAGGTTAGGTAAGCGGGAGGCGTCCTTGTACACCGGTCACTGAAAGTTGGCGTGCAGATACAGCAGGCAGTGAAGAAAGGTAATGGAATGTTGGCCTTCATAACAAGAGGATTTCAGTATAAGAGTAAAGACGTTCTTCTGCAGTTGTGTAGGGCTCTGGTGAGACCACATCTGGAGTATTGTGTACAGTTTTGGTCTCCTAATTTGAGGAAGGACATCCTTGTGATTGAGGCAGTGCAGCGTAGGTTCACAAGATTGATCCCTGGGATGGCGGGACTGTCATATGAGGAAAGATTGAAAAGACTAGGCTTGTATTCACTGGAGTTTAGAAGGATGAGGGGGGAATCTTATAGAAACATATAAAATTATAAAAGGACTGGACAAGCTAGATGCAGGAAAAATGTTCCCAATGTTGGGCGAGTCCAGGACCAGGGGCCACAGTCTTAGAATAAAGGGGAGGTCATTTAAGACTGAGGTGAGAAAAAACATTTTCACCCAGAGAGTTGTGAATTTATGGAATTCCCTGTCACAGAGGGAAGTGGAGGCCAAAACACTGGATGGATTTAAGAGAGAATTAGATAGAGCTCTAAGGGCTAGTGGAGTCAAGGGGTATGGGGAGAAGGCAGGCTCGGGTTATTGATAGGGGACGATCAGCCATGATCACAATGAATGGCGGTGCTGGCTCGAAGGGCCGAATGGCCTCCTGCACCTATTTTCTATGTTGCTATGCGAGCATTTATTTCAAGAGGGCTTGTATACAAAACCAGGGATGTAATGTATAAGGAGCTGATAAGGCCGCATTGGGAATATTGTGAGCAATTCTGGGCACCATATCTGAGGAAGGATTTTCTGCCTCTGGAGAGGGTCCAAAGGAGGTTAACAAGAATGATCCCCGGAATGATTCAGTTAACCTATGATGAGCGTTGTCGGCACAGGGCCTGTACTCGCTGGAGTTTTGAAGAATGAGGTGGGACCTCATTGAAAGATATTGAATAATGAAAGCCTTGGATCGAGTGGATGTGGAGAGGATGTTTTCTCTAGTGGGAGGGTCTAGAACTAGAGGTCATAGCCTCAGAATTAAAGGATGTTCTATTAGGAAGGAGAAATTTCTTTAGGGTGGTGAAACTGGAATTCTTTGCCGCAGAAGGCTGTGGAGGCCAAGTGAGTGGATATTTTTAAGGCAGAGATAGATAGATTCTTGATTAGTATGGGTGTCAGAGGATATGGGGAGAAGGCAGGATAATTGGGTTAGGAGGGGGAGATAGATCAGTCATAATTAAATGGCGTAGTAGACGATGGGCCGAATTTTCTAATTCTACTCCAATTCCTTATGACCTCATGACCGTATGAAGGTGTAGATAACGTCACAGGGGATTGGGTACTTGAAGCGATACGGATGATCAGGCATTATTTCATTTAAGGGCAGAGCAAACTTTAAGGGGCGAATTCCAAACATGTCTTATTTTCTTCTAAGGTAAAATCAGAAAACTGCAACAAAAATGTTTGCAAGAATACATTAGAACCCAAGTTGTTGCTTCCTTTCCACAGTAGTGTGTAATTAACTTGGGGCATTTGATAAAGAATGAATTAATTTTTTTTAAAGTTAAAATGATCATCTGTTGTGGTTGCTGCTGATATTCAGAGAAAAGAAAGATAGACACAAAATGCTGAAGTAATTCAGTGGGTCAGGCAGCATCTCTGGAGAGAAGGAATGGGTGGTGTTTTGGGTTGAGACCCTTCTTCAGAGTCATGGGAGAGGGAGTCTAGAGATATGGAAGAGCGTGAAAACAACAGATCAAAGCACTTGATGGTAAGGAAATGTAGAATGGGAAGGTGACAACACGGCATACAATCAGTAATATTTAATCAGGAGGACAGAGGACTTGGTTCGCAATGAACTTAAGACATAGGAGCAGAATTAAGCCATTCAGCCCATCCAGTCGATCATGGCCGATCTGTTTTTCCCCCTCAACCCCATTCTCCTGCTTTCTCCCCGATACCTCTGACATCTTGTTGCTGATTCTGTTAAGAAGCAGAAACCTGAGGACTCATTGCTGCTTGAAATTGTAGCTAAATGCAAACTTTATGGATCATGCCACTCTTCTGCCTTTATATGTTTATCAGAGAAAACTCATGCACAGCGGCACAGGACAATGTCTGGCATGCTCTGCGGAGCTTCTATTCGTGGGCGCAGCGGGGACTTATTTGCTATCCTGAGTGGGATCCCTCACCGGGGATCCCTGGAGAAGAGCTCTGACCGCCGGCCTGCGGCCTACGTCATCTTGAAGCCGCGGTCTCCGGTGGGGAAGCACCGATTCGGGACTTACCTTTCAGACGAGAGGGCCTATACATCTGGCCGTCCGCAGCAGCAACTGCGGAGTTTATGGCCCCGACCACGGGGGAACAATGGAGGAGGACTGACTGTACTTTGTGCCTTCCACCACAGTGAAGACTGCTGTGGTGGATGTTTGTGTTAATTTTTTATTGCGTATTGTGTGTTCTTTTTTGATTGTACCGCTGCTGGCAAATTCATTTCACTGCACTTTATTGTGTATGTGATGAATAAATCTGATTGATTAATTGACCTCAAAGCGCCAGAGACCCGGCTTCAATCCTGACTACGGGTGTTGTATGTGCAGAGTTTGTTTGTTCTCCCCGTGACCTGCGCGGGTTTTCTCCGGGTGCTCCAGTTGCCTCCAACACTTCAAACACGTACAGGTTTTTAGCTTTAATTGGCATGGAATAAATGTAAATTGTCCCGAGTGTGTGTAGAACAGTGCTAGTGTGTGGGGGTCGCTGGTCGGTGCGGATTCGGTGGGCCAAAGGGCCTGTTTCCACTCTGTATCTCTCAACTAAACAGTTGCAAGTCAATTCCTGTGAGACTGGGAATATGCATTTCGCAAGCCAGAACATTGGGCAAGTGCAGCGATCACTTTAAAAACACCACGACCTCTGCATCCACCCCCAGGATCATAAGCCACTTATTGGCATGGAAATGTATCACTCATCCTTCATAGCCACTTTATGGCTACTCTTGCCACTCCTGGAATAGTCTACATATCTGCTCCATGGGTGTACTAATTTTTCAATATCAATTGGAAATGCAGAAGCTCAATTAAACGAGCATCATGAAAACACATTGGGAGAAAGCTAAATGGTGGGTGGACACAAAATGCTGGAGTAACTCAGCGGGTGAGGTAGCATCTCTGGAGAGAAGGAATTGGCGAAGTTTTGGGTCGAGACCCTTCTTCAAACTGAAGAAGGGTCTCGACCCGAAAAGTCACCTACTCCTTCTCTCCAGAGTTGCTACCTCACCCGCTGAGTTACTCCAGCATTTTGTGTCTACCTTCGATTTTACCAGCATCTGTAGTTCTTTCTTACACACGCTAAATGGTGGGTTTGGTTTAGTTGTCAATTGATTCTGGTGGTTATGTATTTCAGGTATGATCTTGATGCATGCGACATCCAGGAGAAATATCCCGACCTCTTCCAAGTAACTCTGGAGGTGGAGGTAGAGCCTCAGGAGAACTCCAGGAGTAACCTTCCACCCTGGGAAAACTTTATGACAAAGGGCCTCAATCCGAAGATCCTTTTCTCCAGTCGTGAAGAACAGCAGGAAATGCTTTCTAAATTTGGTATGTTTTTTTTAGAGAATTAAAATGTAACCAACACTATATGCAGCTTATAACAAAGAATTTCTGCAGAGATTAATAGTTTGGGGAATGAATGAATGAATGAATGAATGAAGGATGGAAGTTAGACACAAAATGCCGGAGCAACTCAGCGGGAAGGGGAGCACCTCTGAAGAGAAGGAACAGGTGACGTTTCGGGTCGAGAGCCTGCTTCAGAGAATGTCACCCATTCCTTCCCTCCAGAAATGCTGCCTGTCTCACCGTGTTACTCCAGCCTTTTGTGCCTATCTTCGGTTTAAACCAGCATCTGCAGTTCCATCCTACACAAGGATGGAAGTTTAGTTTACTGTCGAGGTACAGTGTGGAAACAGGCCCTTCGGCCCACCGAGTCCATGCCGACCAGCGATCCCTGTATACTCGCACCATCCTACACACGAAGGACAATTTACAATATTTACCAAAGTCAAATTGACCTACAAACCCGTACTTCTTTGGAGTGTAGGAGGAAACCAGAGCAGCTGGAGAAAACCCACGCAGTCACAGAGAGTACGTACAAACTCTGTACAGACAACATCCGTAGTCGGGATGGAATCTGGGTCTCTGGTGCTGTTAGGCAGCTGCTGTACTGCTGCGCCACCGTGCAGTCCTGAATGTTAGAGAGTTAGTTTTAAACATAAATTGTGTAGTTTATGTAACTATTTACGGCCGAATGTAAAAAGCTTTAGGAATCATCTGTTCCCGCAATGTTTCTCAGCAGAGCACATGTATTCATTTTAATGCTTTTTAATGTTAAAGTCATCAACTAATCACATTATGCTGGTTACTACACGTGGAATAGTGAAAGAGGATGTGGAGAGGATGTTTCCACTAGTGCGAGTCTAGGACCAGAGGTCATGGCTTCAGAATTAAAAGATGTTCCATTGGGAAGGAGATGAGGAGGAATTTCTTTAGTCAGAAGGTGGTGAATCTGTGGAATTTTTTGCCACTGACGGCTGTGGAGGCCATGTCCGTGGATATTTATAAGACAGAGATAGATAGATTCTTGATTAGTACGGGTGTCAGGGGTTATGGGGAGAAGGCAGGAGAATGGGGTTAGGAGGGAGAGATAGATCAGCCATGATTGAATGGCGGAGTAGACTTGATGGGCCAAATGGCCTAATCCTGCTCCTACCACTTATGAGCGTAGGATTTATTTAGTGAAGACATCTGTGTGGGTTTGGTTTATGAATTTTGCTAAATTTCAACTAAAGTGTCAGAGGCTGAGAGGTGATCTGATCGATCGAAGTCTATAAGATTGTGAGAAGCGTAGATCGGGTAGACAATCAGAACCCTTTTCCCAGAGTGGAAATGTGAAATACTGGAGGGCACAGCTTTAAAGTGAGAGGGGCATAGTCTAAAGAAGATGAAGAGGAGAACTTTTGTTTTAACACAAGTGTACACACGGCCAGTGGAGGCGGGAGAAGCAGATAGGACAGGAATGTTTAAGAGGCATTTAGACAGACACATAAACAGTCAAGGAATAGAGGGGGAAAGGCTCAGCGGGTCAGGCTGTGTTTTTGGAGAACATTTGAACAGGTGACATTTCGGATCAGGAGCCTTCTTCAGATTGATTGTGGTGAAGGTAGAGGGGATGTGGTGTGGGAAGAGAGCTGCAAGAGACATGGTGCAGGACAAAGCCTAGCTTTGGGGGGGCTCACTCTGGCGCAGTGGTAGAGTTGCTGCCTTACAGCGAACGCTGCGCCAGACACTCGGGTTCGATCACGACCGCGGGTGCTGTCTATACGGAGTCTGTACGTTCTCCCCATGACCTGCTTGGGTTTTCTCTGAGATCTTCGGTTTCCTCCCACCCTCCAAACCCATACAGGTTTGTAGGTTAATTGGCGTGGTAAATGTAAAAATTGTCCCTAGTGGATGTAGGATAGTGTGAATGTGCGGGGATCGCTGGTCGGTGCGGACCCGGTGGGCCGAAAGTGCCTGTTTCCACGCTGTATTTCTAAACTAAACTAAACATAAACTAATCTAAAGTAAAAGTGATAGGGTGGATAAAAGTAAAAGTGATAGGGTGGATACTGGTGACAGAGACATGACAGAGTACGGTCAGTATCAGTCTGAAGAAGACGTCACCCATTCAGATGCTCCAGAGATTCCTCTCCAGAGATGCTGCCTGTCCTGCTGAGGTTTTCCAGCATTTTGTGTCTATCTTTGATGTAAAACGCGTCTGCAGTTCTTTCTTACACTGTTTGAGGTGATTAGTTAGATTCTCATCATGGTCAGAACAGACAAGGTGAGCTGCAGGGCTTGTTCCTGTACTGTTCTATGTCCTGTGCTTACTCTCATTGTTCAACGTTTATTCTGTAGTGAGTGATTTTGTGTTTTGTCTAGTTTAGTTTCGAGATACAGCACAGAAACAGGCCCTTCGGCCCACCGAGTCCGCACCGACCAACACATTCACACTCTCCTACACACACACTAGGGACAATTTACATTTACACCAAGCCAATTACATACAAACCTGTACGTCTTTGGAGTGTGGGAGGAAACCGACGATCTCGGAGAAAACCCATGCAGGTCACGGGGAGAACATACAAACTCCGTACAGACAGCACCCGTAGTCGGGATCAAACCCGTGTCTCCGGCACTGTAAGGTAGCAACTCTACCGCTGCATTGTGCATATAGGTGTAGATGTAGACTTTGTAACTTTGTCAGCGCACTTTATGTGGCGACTATTTGCATACTTTGGGTATGCAAGCAAAGAATTTCACTGTGACTTGTCACACGACAATAAAGCATTCAATTCAGTAGATCGATTTTTTTTAAATACTGTGAAAACAAATTTATAACGCAAAGGTATTCTGAGCATTATGAATATTTTTCTTCACCCATGAAGGGAAACCTGAGCTGCCTCGACAGCCGGGGTCAACAGCACAATATGATGCGGAGAGCCCGAAATCAGACCGCGCTTCAGAGAACACAAGTGAAGACGAGGCATCGCATCAGAACAGTGATACTTCCAACAGCTTTTTCGAGACTCTAAATTGGGAAGGTAAATGTTGGCAGATTTTTGACGAATACTTTGAATTTTAGTTGGATCCTTATCAGCTGATTTCACCTTATCACCTGTGTTTTGATTTTTATTTCTGACGGGTAGTTATTTAAAAAAACTGAAAAGGGGTCAAGAGTCTAGTTTGCCTAAGCTGATATTGATGAATTCTTTGAATTTGAATTGACATTGTCTCAGATAATTTCACCTTATTGACAGTGATCTCATTTTTGCTCCAGATGAGTAATTACTTAAAAAGCTGAAACTAGGCCACGAGCCTAGTTTACTGAGTATCAAACTCACAAATAGTCATAAAATATTTTGGTTTGTTCATATGATCATAAGATCAATGATAGGAGCAGAAATTAGGCCATTTGGCCCATCAAGCCTACTCCGACATTCACTCATGGCTGATCTATCTTTCCCCTCAACCCCATTTTCCTGCCTTCTCGCCATAACCCCTGACGTTTCAGGTCGAGATCCATCCTCAGACTGGCACTTCGGCCCAACTCATCGAATCTAGTCTGAAGCTGGGTCTCGACCCGTAACGTTTTACTTCATTATGAATATTGAGCTAATCTTCCCTGAATCACTGCTCTTCTACGATTCTAGTCAGTTGGCCATCGTAATAAATGTGCATTAGCGCAATCAACTAAACTGTGGATAAATCTGTGCTCTTGTACAGAAATGTGTAGGTGAGACCAAGCCCGCAGGCTCGACGATCATTTCATGAACACCTCCGCTCAGTCTGCCTGAGCCTACGTGATCTCCCAGTTGCTAAACACTTTAACTCCCCCTCCCATTCCCACATTAACCTTTCTTTTCCTGGACCTCTGCCACTGTCAGAGTGAGGCCCAACACAAATTGGAGTTACAGACCCTCATATTTCTCTTGGGCAGCTTACAACACAGTGGTATGAATATTGACTTCTCTAACTTCAAGTAACGCTAGCTTTTCCTCTCTCTCCATCCATGTTCACAAGTTATAAGAGTAGAATTAGGCCATTCAGCCCCTCGTGTCTACTCCACCATTCAATCATGGCTGATCTCTGCTTCCTAATCCCATTTTCCTGCCTTCTCCTCATAACCCTTGACACCTGTTCTAATCAAGAATTAGTCTATTTCTGCCTTAAATATATCCATTGACTTGGCCTCCACATCCCTCTGTGGCAATGAGTTCCACAGATTAACGATCACTTTCCCACCCTAGTTCATTGTCCTCCTGATTAAATTTGACTCATTGTATGCCTTGTTGTTACCTTCCGCTCGGCCAACAATGAACCATTCTACATTTCCTTAGCATTGTTCCCTTTGATCTCTCATTTTTACATCTTACCCTTCCATATCTCTATGTCTCTCTTTCTCCTGACTCTCGGTCTGAAGGAGGGTCTCGACCCATCAACGTCTATTCAGAGATGCTACCTGTCCCGCTGAGTTACTCCAGCATTTTGTGTCTATCTCTTATACAGAAAGTTTGGAAGGAAAATTAAGTCATGCATTTTGTGAAATAATGCGGAACTAATCAGGATTTATTTCCTCCCCCTCCCACCTCTCCCTCAGCCCTCGGGCCCTGGCATTCCCTCTATCTCTATCTCCCTCCCCCACCCTAGTCGCACTAGCTTCTCATTTTCACACCACAAACAGCTTACAATGGCTCGTTCCCTTTATCATCTATACTTTTTTGCATATCTTTCATTCATTGTTCTTTATCTCTCACATCACCGTCTATATCTCTCGTTTCCCTGATCCCTGACCAGTCTGAAGAAGGGTCTCGACCCGAAACGTCGCCTATCTCCTTCGCTCCTTAGATGCTGCTGCACCCGCTGAGTTTCTCCAGCATTTTGTGTAACCCTTTAGAGTTTATTGAATTGGAATTAAATTAGATTTGAGCAATGCTTGAATTTAATTTGGAGGATAAACTTTCTCCCCCTTTTCCCCCCAACAGCAATTAAATATCCCCCTTTTATCGATTTGATTTTGTTTGCTTTGATCTAAGCAATCTTTTGACTGCTAACTTTTGCAAAGATTATTTTCTTTTTCATTATTGCTTCCTGCTGTGAAATTATGTTCTGCAAGCGTTTCACTACCTTCTGTTACATTACACAGTGCAAATCAAAAAAGTGACAGCTCTGATGACTGATCCGCTTTGAGTTGACTGGCCTGAACTGGTGGGAGAAAGTGCTGGAGTTTACTCAGTGGGTCAGGCAGCATCTCCTGAGGACATGGATAGGTGACGTTTCCGGTCAGGGACCCTTCTTCAAACTCAATAAGGGTCCCGACCCGAAACATGTCCTCCAGAGAGGCTGAGTCACTCTGGCATTTTGTGTGTTTTTTTTAAATTGTAAACCAGCATCTGTAGTTCCTTGTGTCTCCTAAACTAGTGGGAGTTCAACGGATTAAGTTTTCCATTGTGTTTCCTGCTGTGAAGAGCCATTGTTTCATCGCCAACTTCAAGTTACATTTATCTCCTCTTGGTCAAATAGCTCTCTGATTCACAGTGAGTTGGTGAGAAGGAGACTTAATACCCTTGAAACTATAATATGTTACCTTACCAAGAGGTACAGAAGTGTGAAAATACACACCTCCAGATTCAGGGACCGTTTCTTCCCAGCTATTATCAGGCGAGTGAACCGTCCTCTCATCAGCTACCGTGTGGTCCTGACCTACCATCTACCTCATTGGAGACTTTCTGAACTATCTTTAATCTGACTTTATTTTGTCCTAAATGTTGTGTACCCTTTATACTTTATATGTTCATGTATAGTTTTTTCCTTTGACTGGATAGCATGCAAACAAAAGCTTTTCACTGTACCTCAGTACACGTGATAATAATAATGAACTAAAAAAATACAATCACCAGTCCACATATCAGCTAGTGCGGTCCTGACCTCTCTTTTACCTCATTGGAGACCTTTGAACTATTGTCATTTGGACTTTATCAGACTTCAGTGGTATTAATACCTTGCACTAAAAGCTTTTCTTTAACTGGACAGCAGGTAAAGAAAAGCTTTTCACTGTACCTCGGTGCACGTGACACTAATAACTAGATCACCCCAATGATATACTTGCATCTACGCGATCATTTGAAAAAAAAAGCTTGTTAACATGTAGGTAGCTGTTTATTGTATATGCAGTTGGTTATTGTCCGTAGCATAAGTTGGTACATTGTTTAGAGCAGGGGTGTCAAACTCGCGGCCCGCGGGCAGGATGCTTCCTGTACAGCCCGCGGGATGATTTCCCCGATGCCAGAGCGGGCTGCAGCTGTCCGTGGTGCCGGTTCGGACGGCGTTCGCGATCCAGTTCAATTCAATTCAATTCAACTTTAATGTCATTGCACAGATACAAGTATGGATACAACGAAATGCAGTTTAGTGTCAGTACGTAGTGATAGCAATATATAGATAAATACAGATAAATAAATACAGATGTGGAAATCTATCGGCGGGACTCCGAGTTCAGCAGTGTGATGGTGTTATTATAGAAGCTATTCCTCATCCTGCTGGTGCGGGACCGGTAGGCATGAAATCGCATTTTGCCCGTGACCAAAAATGAGTTTGACACCCCTGGTTTAGATAGTACTTTGGCTTTAGGCTTGGTTTTCTTGGTTGTGCTTACCCTGGTGTTATAGCATGTACTTTGTGTTTTAATTGTGATTAAGCTAAACTGAACACTGAAAGGAAGTAGACACAAAATACTGGAGTAACTCAGGCAGCTTCTCTGGAGAGAAGGACTGGGTAACGTTTTGTATTGAGACCCTTCATCAGACTAATGTCAGGGGAGGGGGCGAGACAAAGATAGAATGTAGTCGGAGACAGTAAGACTGGTGGGAAAACTGGGAAGGGGAGGGGATGGAGAGAGAGGGAAAGCACGGGCTGTTTGAAGTTAGAGAAGTCAATCTGAAGAAGCGTCGCCCATTGCTTCTCTCCAGAGAAGCTGCCTGAGTTACTCCAGCATTTTGTATCTACCTTCAATATTCATACCGCTGGGGTGTAAGCTGCCCAAGCGAAATATGAGGTGCAGCTCCACCAATTTGCACTGGGTCTCACTCTGACAATGGAGGAGGCCCAGGACAGAAAGGGCAGATTGGGAGTAAGTAAGTACTGAAAGGAAATAAGCTGGTGCAGATTTTAATGGTTCGTGCGACCTGAGTAATTTTTGACCTAATGCTTTTGATTGTTTAGCAGAGGGAAGCGAGGACGCCGGGACTGCCGAGGAACAGTCTCCAGATGATGATCATCCGGACCTGGAGGAGGAATGCAGTCCGTCAGACGATGAGTTTGCGGCTTTCTCCAGTGAACGTGGTTCCGTGAGGGCCGATGAGGCTGAGAGCCCAACTCAGCCCGACTCGGAACAAGTGAACAAGGTCAGTTTCTTCTTCGAGGTGGACATCGAAGGGGCAGCGGATCAAGGCGCGAGGCGTCCTTCCGAGGACAGCGTGGACCTGCTGGGTCTCAACAGCGCTGCCCAGCCCGACGTGGCTCCTCCGGCAGTGGAGATGAAGAGCTCGTCCAGCAACGCCGACCTGCTGAGCGATTTGTTTTCCGGAGCTCCGCCTGATGCGCATCAGGATAGCTCCACGGACCTCATTGGGGGAGGGGACGATTTCTTCTTCAGCGCAGCACCTCCACCATCGGTGGAACCTGTTCCCGCAGCTCCGCCGCCACAGGCTTCAGCAGGTACGTTGCAGACGGATATCACTGGTGGTCACTCGATCCATCAACAGCAGATGCTCCTTCGGTTCTGTCCGGACATTTTAATTGTCATAGAGTCATACAGCATGGAAACAGGCCTTTTGGCCCATCACCCACACCGACCATCTACACTAGTCCCACCTGTCTGCATCTGGCCCATATTCCTCTAAACATGTACCTATCTCAATGTTTCTTAAACATTGTGATACTACCTGCCTCAACTACCTCCACCAGCTGTTCCTTCTATATACCCACCTCCCTTTAGGTTAGTTTAGTTCAGAGATACAGAGCGACCCACCGAGTCCATGCCAACCAGCGATCCCCACACACTTAAACTATCTATCACACACCAGGAACAATTTACCATTATATACCAAGCTAATTAGCCTACAAACCTGTACATCTTTGTTTGAAAGAGTTACCCCTCAAGTTCCTATTAAATATTTCCCCCCTCACCTTAGACCTTTGTCCTTTGGTTTTCGATTCCCTCTACTCTGGGCAAGAGGCTATACATCTACCCAATCTATTCCTCTCATGATTTTGTACACTTCTATAAGATCACCCTGCATCCTCCTGTGCTCCAATGAATAGAGTCATAGCCTGCCCAACGAGCTCAGGCCCTCGTTGGGCAGGCTATGTCCTGGCAACATCCTCGTAAATCTTCTCTGCACCCTTTCCAGCTTGACAGCAACTTTCCTATGACATGGTACCCAGAAACAATTGTTTGGAGATTAGAATATAGGTCCTGGGACCTCTTGGCTCCAGAGCCTTGCCGTATTATCCGTTTTGCCAGAACAACAGAGGTCACCGAGATACCAGCACGTAAAGTTGGTCGTGGAAGTCGGCCATGGGAATGGATCCGCCGGCTCCAGCCGGGCTGGAGTTCTAGATCTCCAGTCGCAGGGAGCAAATTCGACCTGCCAATCAGTGCAGTAGTCCCAATGAGGTTGAGATCGGTCGTCTCGCCCGTCCTAGGCGCCATTTTTACAAGAGGAAATTGGGGGGGGGATTTGTCCAGATTAAAGGGAGGGAGGTGGAGTGGGGGACAGACCACTAGTTGCCAGAAAATCGGTGGTGAGCCTTTGTACCAGCAGGTGTAGAGATTGAGGAAAATATTGCACATCTGCATTTTCTCCTCTTTGAGACATAGATACATAGGAAATAGATACGTGAGTAGGCCATTTCAGCCCTTCAAGCCATCATATTCAATGTGATCATGGCTGATCATCCAAAATCAGTACCCCATTCTTGCTTTGTCGCCATAGCCCTTGATTCCGTTAGTCTTAAGAGCTACATCTAACTCTCTCTTGAAAACACCCAGTGATTTGGCCTCCACTGCCTTCTGTGGAAGAGAATTCCACAGATTCACAACTCTCTGGGTGAATAAGTTTTTCCTCATCTCAATCCTAAATGGCCTACCCCTTATTCTTAAACTGTGACCTCTGGTTCTGGACTCCCCCAACATCGGGATCCTTTTTCCTGCATCTAACCTGTCCAATCCTTTAAGAAGTTTATAGCTTTCTATAAGATCCCCTCTCATCCTAAATAATGCACTACATGCCTCCGTATTCACCAAATCTTAAATGATCCACCACCACTCCTGGCAATATGTTTCAGGCCCACACCTTTCACTGTGTAAAAAAAATCTGCCCTGCAAATATCCCTCAAATTTTCACCCTTATCTTATAACTATGCCCACTTGTGTTGAACATTTACACCCTGGGGAAAAAGATTCTGACTATGTCTATGCCTTTCATAATTTTATATATGTCTATCATAATCATAATTATACTTTATTGGCCAAGTATGTTTTGCAACATACGAGGGATTTGATTTGCCATACAGTCGTACCAATAAAAAGCACCAAGACGCACAAAATACATTTTATCATGAACATCCACCACAGTGCCTCTTTTACTTGAGGAGATCCACCAGGTGGCGCCATCTGCCATTGCTGATGGCGCCACCTGGTGGATCTCCTCAAGTAAAATGTAAAATGGTAAATGTAAGAGTATTAGGAGAAGGACATCTGGTGTTGGTCAGCCACAGCATTCATCAAGGTCACGGCAGATTGTCTAACCCGCTTGCACCTTCCTGTTATGTCCATGTCCTTCGATTTCTATAGTATGCAGAAATATTAATTTCTGCTCGGAATTATCTCAATGACAGAGTCTGCAATCCTCTACAGGAGATTTCCACATATTCTCCATGGTTTGCATGTTACATCGTATTTGTTTAGAGATACAGTGTGGAAACGGGCCACACGGCCCACCGAGTCCGCCTGGGTAGCTTACAACGCAATGGTATGAACATTTGAATTCTCCAACTGTAGATAACCTCGACAAAACAACTCTCCCCCAATTCTCTTTTCCCCCCAACTCCCCACTCCTGATCCCCGCCTGACTGCACCCATCTCTCCCCTATACCTATGTTCCTTCCCCTAGCTACACAATTCACACCTCGTCAATCCTCTCGCTTGAACTACAGAGCCCTCCATAATGTTTGATATAAAGACCCATCATTTATTTATTATCTCTGTACTCCACAATTTGTAATAGAAAAAAAATCACATGTGGTTAAAGTGCACATTGTCAGATTTTAATAAAGGCCATTTTTATACATTTTGGTTACATCATGTAGAAATTACAGCAGTGTTTATAGATAGTCCCCCCATTTCAGGGCACCATAATGTTTGGGACACAGCAATGTCATGGACACAGTAAATGAAAGTAGTCATGTTTAGTATTTTGTTTCATATCTTTTGCATGCTATGGCTGCTTGAAGTCTGCGATTCATGGACATCACCAATTGCTGGGTGTCTTCTCTGGTGATGCTCTGCCAGGCCTGTATTGCAGCCATCTTTAGCTTATGCTTGTTTTGGGGGCTAGTCCCCTTTTCAGCATATAAAAGGCATGCCCAATTGGGTTCGAAACGGGTGATTGACTTGGCCACTCAAGAATTTACCATTTTTTAACTTTGAAAAACTCCTTTGTTGCTTTAGCGGGATGTTTGGGATATTCTTGCTGTAGAATGAACAGCCAGCCAATGAGTTTTGAGGCATTTGTTTGAACTTGAACAGATAGGATGTGTCTATACACTACAGAATTCATTATGCTACTACCATCAGCAATTGTATCGTCAATGAAGATAAGTGAGGCAGTACCTTCAGCAGCCATACATGCCCAGGCCATAACACCCCCACCACCGTGTTTCACAGATGAGGTGGTATCCTTTGGTTCCTTCTCTCCTCCATACTTTGCTCTCACCTGTCCACAAGACCTTTTTCCAGAACTGTGGTTGCTCTTTTAAGTACTTCTTGGCAAACTGTAACCTGACCATCCTATTTTTGCAGCTAACCAGTGGTTTGCATCTTGCAGTGTAGTCTCTGTATTTCTGTTCATGAAGTCTTCTGCGGACAGTTGTCATTGACAAATCCACACCTGACTCCTGAAGAGTGTTTCTGATCTGTCGGACAGGTGTCTGTGGATTTACCTTTATTTTCGAGAGAATTATTCTGTCATCAGCTGTGGAGGTCTTCCTGGGCCTGCCAGTTCCATTGCGATTAGTAAGGTCACCAGTGCTCTCTTTCTTCTTAATGATGTTCCAAACAGTTGATTTTGGTAAGCTGAAGGTTTGGCTGATGCCTCTAACAGTTATTCTTGTTTCTCAGGCTCATAATGGTTTCCTTGACTTTTATTGGCACAACTTTGGTCATCATGTTGATAAACAGCAATAAAAGTCTCTAAAGGTAATGGATAGCCTGGAGGAAAGACTAGATGCTGAGAGCTCTCTTACACCTGCATTAAGGAGGCATTTAGACACATCTGAGCAATTACAAACGCCTGTGAAGCCATGTCCCCCAAACATTATGGTGCCCCAAAATGGGGGGGACTATGTATATACACTGCTGTAATTTCTACATGGTGAAACCAAAATGTGTAAAAATGGCCTTTAATAAAATCTGACAATGTGCACTTTAACCACATGTGATTTTTTCTGTTACAAATCTCAAATTGTGGAGTACAGAGGCAAATAAATAAATGATGGGCCTTTGTCCCAAACATTATGTAGGGCACTGGATCTCATTAATTCAAGGGCAGCACGGTGGCGCAGCAGTAGAGTTGCTGTCATATAGCGCTTGCAGCGCCGGAGACCAGGTTCAAGCCTGACTACAGGTGCTGTTGGTATGGAGTTTGTACGTTCTCCCCCTGACCTGCGTGGGTTTTCTCCGAGATCTTTGGTTTCCTCCCACACTCCAAAGACGTACAGGTTTGTAAGTTAATTGGCTTGGTATAAGTCTAAATTGCCCGAGTACGTGTAAGATAGTGTTAGTGTGCGGTTATCGCTGGTCGGTGTAGACTCGGTGAGCCGAAGGGGCTGTCTCCCTGCTGTATCTCTAAACTAAACTAAACACATGTCGCTGAACCATTGAATGATTTGCCACTTTTTCACCTCAGCTGTTAAAGTGAACGATTTGTCATGCTGGATATGATAGTCCAAATATGCCAGCACCATGCACAGAGGTAAAGACTCCTCTCCAGTCACCTAATCATGGTTTGTTTGAATGTAGACCAATGCAAGTTGCCCTGGTGCACTTCAGATTGATCGGTGACCGATAAGAAGCGAAAGCATTAAACCTATTTTATTTACTTTTTGTCAACAGACTCCTTTGATCCGTTTGGTACTGGATTGCCTGATCAAGCCGAGCCAGATTTATTTGGAGAGTTTTTCAGTCCTAATCCCCCGTCTGGTTCATCCATAAATGGTCTGCCTCACCCATCCTCCAGCTCAGATTTCTTCAACATGGGTAACGTTGTCCCTGTGATCCTTACTACATTCTTCCACTTTTGCTTGCTGTCTCTTTGAATGTATTCAATGCAGGGGAACATTCTCACAACTCTCGGTCTCTATTCCTTGGAGTGCAGGAGGATGAGGGGCCATATTATTGAGATAAAATCATGAGAGGAATAGATCGGGTAGATGCCCAGAGTCGGTGAATCGAGGACCAGAGGACATGGGTTTAAGGCGAAGGAGAAAAGATTTAATAAGAATCTGAGGGGTCGCTTTTTCACACAAAGGGTGGTGGGTGTATGGAACAAGCTGCCAGAGGAGGCAGTTGAGGCTGGAACTAGCCCAACGTTTAAGAAACATTTGGACAGGTACATGGATAGGACAGGTTTGGAAGGATGTGGACCAAACACGGGCAGGTGGGACTAATGTAGCTGGGACATGTTGGCTGGTATGGGCAAGTTGGGCCAAAGGGCCTGTTTCCACGCTGTATCACTCTATGACTCTATAATTCGTAGCTGCTGGATGCCTCTGCCCAGACTACAAGTCCACTCTTAGATATGACTTTCTGGTCCTTATGTGTTCACGTTGAAAATACATGTTCTTTTCTCTTTCCACCAATAGCAGTTCTTGTGAATTAAAACTTCTTCCCAAAATGTTTTACATAATCTGCTGCCACTTGGTGAATATTAAAAGTAGTTAATTATTTTTTTATGGGTGGCATGGAAACCACTTTAAAAGTTACTAAGGACATTTTAGATGAGCTGCAATGTCAACTAATATGTTTTCTGGAACAGAAATAAACTGAGTACCTGTAGGAAGAAACTGCAGATGCTGGTTTACACCGAGATAGACACAAAATGCTGGAGTAACTCAGCGGGTCAGGCAGCATCTGTGGAGAGAAGGAATGGGTGATGTTTCGGGTCAAGACCCTTCGTCAGACCTTCAACTGAACTTGTAATGAACAGCTGAGGCAAATCTAAATTCCATTTCCTATCAGAAGCAGACATTAGAAACAAAAAAAAAATCAAATAAGCAGCAAATATTTTGATATATCACAATGTTGCACATTCGTCTTGGCTTATTCTCGGGGACATAGGAATTAAAGTCTGGATCACAATTGTGTTGATCATGAATGGCGTATGCCTCAAACCCTGGTTTTGAATCTAGTGCTCAGTAAAGACCTACTACTTATGTGCAGAAGTGTTTCATTATTGTATTATGCAATTGGCCTTTCTCCAATTTCATTATGGCACCTTATTACTCCTGTATTGCGCCATTTTAAATTCTTGATAAAACCTCCGTTGTTTTATACACAGGGGCATTCAAATTACCGATTTTGATAACTCATTTTTATTTTGCCAAGCTTGATTGAGCCTGGTTGTCCTTTACAACAATGTAGTTTCTTTTTTCTTCCTTAATATCTGGAATCCATCTGTTTCCACATTGAATAAACTCAATGACTGAACGCCCGTTAGGCTTTGGGCCAAAAACTTATGAGGTTCACTGTCCCCCTTTGTCAAGTGGAAAAATCTATTAAACTTCAAAAAAATCATTGTGTTTCCTAGGCACCTTATTTTTCCTCAACAGTTTCTCAAAGCATAATTTGGAAGAAGCAATGAAGCAATGGAATTTATACCCTAATTAATACCCTCATTTGGAATGAGATTCTAATACTTCAGACTTTAGAGATACAATGTGGACACCTGCCCTTTGGCCCACCAAGTCCACGCCGACCAGCGATCATCCCGTACTCCAGCTCTATCATGTACACTAGGGACAATTTTGGGGTACTGATTTTGGATGATCAGCCCTGATCATATTGAATGGCGGTGCTGGCTCGAGGGGGCGAATGGTCTACTCCTGCACCTATTTTCTATGTTTCTATGGAATTTACAGTTTTACCAAAAGCCAATTAACCTACAAACCTGAATATCCATGGAGTGTGGGAATAAGCCTGTGAAAACCCATGCAGGTCACGGGGAGAACGTCCAAACTCCGTACAGACAGCACCCATAATCAGAATCGAACCCGGATCTCTGGCTCTGTAAGGCAGCAAATCTACCCCTGTGTCACCCTGTCTCACAATAGTGATCGTTGAAGTGATTTTGCAGTTTTTCACTGAATATTTGATTACTTTCTTGGCTGTTGCTTTTTAATATCTGAATATTCTAATAATTCTGAGAAACTACTGGGGCACATATTCATCAAGTGTGTTTGCTTTCCAGGGGCGGCAGGACCACCCGAGTCTTTGAAAGTATCTTCATCTGCTAGTCAGCCTGATCTGATGAGTGACTGGGACGTATGGGCCACCAACAGCAGCTCAGCTCCACAGCAGAATAACCAAGCTGCCTTCGGCACCGCAGTACAAAGTAATACAACTTTGAAAAAATACTTGCTCATCACACTGCTAGCGGGGGCTTTTGCTTCATGAAAACAGACAAGGGTGAGATGTGGCATCTGAAAATCAAGGAAACTGCAGATGCTCGAAATAGTAACAGAGGGCGTGGAAAGGTCCAGCACAGAAACAGGCCTTTCAGCCCACAATGTCTGTACCAACCAGAATGGCAAGATAATGTGATGTTCCTACATGAAGCGTACCCCTCCATTCTCAGCATGGGGAGAGCAATGGGGGAACTCAGCTTGGAGGGGGCTGCCGAGAACAAGAGGGATCTGTAGTGGTAGTGGGGGGGGGGGGGGGGGAGCGTGGAAGGGGGAACGAAGTAGGGACCATCAATATTTAAGAGTACTTTAATGTTTAATGGTGGAGTATAAATAATCATCCCAACATTGTCATATAGTCCTGCTGTTAATACAGGTTTAAGAAAGGATATTTCCCGATAAAATAAGTTTGGTTTAGAGTACTGTGGTAAGAACTCTTCATTGTAGCCTTGATGTTTAGTTTAGTTTAGTTTAGTGATACAGTGCCGAACAAACAGGCCCTTTGGCCCACTGAGTCCACAACAACCAGCAGTCCCCGCACATTAAATTATCCTACACACACCAGGGACAATTTTACACCTGCACCAAGCCAATTAACCTACAAACCTGTACGTCTTTTGGAGTGTGAGAGGAAACTGAAGATAGAAAATAGGTGCAGGAGGTGGCCATTCGGCCCTCTGAGCCAGTACCTCCATTCATTGTGATCATGGCTGATCGTCCCCAATCAATAATCCATGCCTGCCTTCTCCCCATATCCCTTGATTCCACTAGCCCCTAGAGCTCTATCTAACTCTCTCTTAAATCCATCCAGTGATTTGGCCTCCACTGCCCTCTGTGGCAGGGAATTCCACAAATTCACAACTCTCTGGGTGAATTTTTTTTTTTCACCTCAGTCTTAAATGGCCTCCCCTTTATTCTAATACTGTGGCCCCCTGGTTCTGGATTCGCCCAACATTGGGAACATTTTTCCTGCATCTAGCTTGTCCAATCCTTTTATAACTTTATATGTTTCCATAAGATCCCCCCTCATCCTTCTAAACTCCAGTGAATACAAGCCTAGTCTTTCCTCATATGACAGTCCCGCCATCCCAGGGATCAATCTCGTGAACCTACGCTGCACTGCCTCAATCACGAGGAAGCCCTTCCTCAAATTAGGAGACCAAAACTGTACGCAATGCTCCAGATGTGGTCTCACCAGAGCCCTATACAACTGCAGAAGAACCTCTCTACTCCTATACGGAAACCCTCTTGTTTTGAAGGCCAACATTCCATTAGCTTTCTTCACTGCCTGCTGTACCTGCACGCCAACTTTCAGTGACCGGTGTACAAGGACACCCAGGTCTCGCTGTACCTCCCCCTTACCTAACCTAACCCCATTGAGATAATAATCTGCCCTCTTGTTTTTGCCACCAAAGTGGATAACCTCACATTTATGTATATTATACTGCATCTGCCATGCATCTGCCCACTCACTCAACCTGTCCAGGTCACCCTGCAACCTCCTAACATCCTCTTCACAGTTCACACTGCCACCCAGCTTTGTGTTCACCCAGAGATCTCGGTGAAAACCCAGGGGGTCACGGGGAGAACGTCCAAACTCCGCACAGACAGCACCCGTATTCTCCGGTGCTGCCAGCGATGTAAGGCAGCAACTCTACCGCTGCACCGCCGTGCTGCCCATGCTGGGTTGATGCTTAGTTAGTACTTGTCGGCACCTTGTGGCAACCATTTTGTGTACTGTATGCACGAACAAAGAATTTCCCTGCACCTACATGGTACATGTTACAATAAAGTAGTGTCTGTCTATATCCACATCCCTATCTAAAAGTCTCTTAAACACCACTACCCCATCTGCCCCCTGGTAACACATTTCGGGCACCCTCCACTCTCTGTGAAAACTTGCCCTGCTCATCTCCTTTAAAGTTTGCCCCTCTGGCTTAAATATATGCCGTCTCGTCTTTGACATTCCCACCCTGGGGAGAAAGGTGTCTATCCTATCGATAGGTAAATCTGAAATCAGTCATGATCACAATGAATGGCGGTGCTGGCTCGAAGGTCCGAATGGCCTCCTCCTGCACTTATTTTCTATGTCTATGTTTCTAAATAAAAGCTGAAAATGCAGGAAATATTTAGCAGGTCGGGAGACATCTGTGCAGAGAGAAGCAGTAAACCTTGGTTCTGAAACCATTGGTCAGATATCCCGAATAAGAGGCAAAGACCCAAACCGTTGATTGTTTCTCTTTCCGATAGAGTGTGCCAGACTTGCTGAGTTTTTCCCAGCACTTTCTGTGAAACATAATATCATTGTTTCCAAACTTTGTAACTTGAATTGGACCTAACATTTATTGTGCCAAATCAATTATCACCTTGAACGCAAAAAAATGTATGTCTATTCAGGCAGACCCTCAATCGAGTGAATCATTCTGCTTCAACCTAATGATCCCAAAATTGACTGTGGACAAAAAATGCAGGAGAAACTCAGCGGGTGAGGCTGCATCTATGGAGAGAAGGAATAGGCGACGTTTCGGGTCGCGACCCTGCTTCAGACTGATGTCGGGAGTGGGGCATGGAAAAAAAGAAATGAAGAGACGGAGACAGTAGGCTTTGTGGGAGAGCTGGGAAGTCGGAGGGGGAGGAGGGAGAAAGCAAGGGCTATCTAAAATTAGAGAAGTCAATGTTCAAAATTGACTAGACTGTTCGGCTGTAGTAAGGTGTGTGCCTAAAGTAGTTTACAATAAATCAAGTATTTAAACGCAATGTAATTATTGACATGCAGGAATTATAGCTGTCTTTACTTTACTTTAGACTTTAGAGATATAGCGCGGAAACAGGCCCTTCGCCCATCGAGTCCGCGCCGACCAGCGATCACCCCTTACACTACCCACTAGGGAGAATTTCAACTTTTTGCTGAAGCCAATTAATGTACAAACCTGAAGATAGATGCAAAATACTGGAGTAACTCAGCAGGTCAGGCAGCATCTCTGGCTAGAAGAAATGGGTGACATTTTGGGTCATGACCCAACTTCAAACTTCTCGACCTGAAATGGCACCCGTTCCTTCTCTCCAGAGATGTTGCCTGTCCCGCTGAGTTACTCCAGCATTTTGCGTCTATCTTCCGTGTAAACCAGCACCTGCAGTTCCTTCCTACACTTAACCTACAAACCTGTACATCTTTGGAGCGTGGGAGGAAACCGGAGGGCCCCGTGAAAACACACACGGTCACAGGAAGAACGTACAAACTCCATGCTGACAGCTCCATGTAGTCAGGATTGAACCCGGGTCTCTAGCGTTGTAAGGCAGCAAATTCTTCACTGTGCCGCCATGCCACCCACAATTTAGAAGCAGCAAGGTCCTACAAACTGTTGCAGTAACTGACCAAACCATTTATTTAATTGATAATTGGTTGAAGAAGCACTCCTTGGCCTTGTTTGAATATTATCATCGATCTTTAGTGTCCACCTGAGATCTCAGTTTAAACTCTCATTCAAGAGACCGATAAAGTAAATGTGTGGCCAGCGTTCTGGTTGTGAGCAATGAAGGTAGACACACAAATCACCATCACTGGTTCTCCCCAAGTTACAACATGTTTGTAACCCCAACAGTTTATGTTGGAAATGCAGTCGCCCAGTGAGATATTTAAATAATAACCCTGTCTAAATGTTTAAGAAACATTCAGACAGGCACATGGAAAGGACAAGAAGGGTCTCGACCCGAAACGTCGCCTATCTCCTTCGCTCCTTAGATGCTGCTGCACCCGCTGAGTTTCTCCAGCTTTTTGTGTACCCTGGAAAGGACAGGTTTGGAGGGATATAGAAACAGAAAATAGGACCATTCGAGCCAGCACCGCCTTTCAATATGATCATGGCTGATCATCCACAATCAGTACCCCGTTCCTGCTTCCTCCCCTTATCCCTTGATTCCGTTAGCCCCAAGAGCAATATCCAACTCTCTTTTGAATATATCTAGTGAACTGGCCTCCACTGCTTTCTGTGGCAGAGAATTCCACAGATTCACAACTCTCTGGGTGAAAAGGTTTTTCCTCATCTCAGTCCTAAATGGCCTACCCCTTATTCTTAAACTGTGGCCCCCGGACCCCCCCCAACATTTGAACATTTTTCCTGCATCTAGCCTGTCCAATCCCTTAGTAATTTTATGTTACCATAAGATCTCCTCTCATCCTTCTAAATTCCAATGAATATAAGCCCAGCCGATCCATTCTTTCATCCTATGTCAGTCCCGCCATCCGGGGAATTAACCTTGTGAACCTACGCTGTACTCCCTCAATAGCAAGAATGTCCATCCTTAAATTCGTAGATGAAAATTGCACATAGTACTCCAGGTGTGGTCTCGCCAGCGCCCTGTACAACTGCAGTAAGACCTCCTAGCTCCTAAACTCAAATCCTCTCGCAATGAAGGCCAACATGCCATTAGCTTTCTTCACTGCCTGCTGTTTGCACCTCCCCTTTTCCTAATTTGACACCATTCAGATAATAATCTGCCTTCCTGTTCTTGCCACCAAAGTGGATAACCTCACATTTATCCACAAAATACTGCATCTGCCATGCATCTGCCCACTCACCCAACATATCCAAATCACCCTACAGCCTCATAGCACCCAGCTTTGTGTCATCCGCAAATTGAAGATGTCACATTTAATCCTCATCTAAATCGCTAATGTATATTGTAAATAACTGGGGTCCGAGCACTGTACCCCACCAGTCACTGCCTGCCATTCTGAAAAGGACCTGTTAATTCTTACTCTTTGCTTCCCATTTGGGCCCAAACTCGGGCTGCTGGGACTAGTGTAGATGGGATGTGTTGGCCGGTGTGGGCAAGTTGAGCCGAGGGGCCTCTTTCTATGCTGTATCACTCTATGACCAAGGGAGATATAATTGAATATCGACTGTTCAGACATTGCTGTGATACGAATTCCCACATGGCTTAAGGTTCCTGCAGGCTTGCAGCAGCCAGCAAATTCAGCTTGCCAATCTCACCTTCATAGGTGCAGGTTGTATATCAGTAGGTTGTTTGTCATCTGGGAAAAGCTGTATCTGCATTGTCATTGATCGATTGCTCCTTGATTTTGGAATTAAGCATTTTTCCCAGTACACAGTACTGAAATAATTGTAATTTTCAAAATATTAAAGCAGTAATCAAAACAAAACTGCAGATACTGAAAATTTTAAAGAAAATCAGAAAATGCTGAAAAAAGTAAGTTCTGATGAAGGGTCTCAGACAGAATTATACAGCATGAAAACAGGCCCTTCGGCCCAACTTGCCCATACCAACCAACATGTCCCATCTACACAATTCCCAACTGCCTGTGTTTGACCCAAATCCTTTTAAAGCTGTCCTATCCAAATGTTCAGATATAAAATGTTGGATTATTTCTCTTTCCACAGATACTGCCTGACCTGCTATGTTTTTCCAGCATTTTCTGTTTTATTAAATCAGTAATATTGCAACTTTCTTTAGCGACAAAGCTTCTTTGCCGGTGATAAATGTGCACTTATGTAGTTAGCATGTTAATTTTAATCATATAAGCTTATTTATTAAAGGACATCTGTGCAGTGATGTAACTCGAGTTGCTCCCTTACAGCGCTTACAGCGTCAGAGATCCGGGTTCGATCCTTGTCTGTAAGGAGTTTGTACGTTCTCCCCATGACCTCCATGAGTTTTCTCCAAGGACTTTGGTTTCCTCCCACACTCCAAAGACGTACAGGTTTGTAGGTTAATTGGCTTGGTGTAAATGTAAAAACTGTCCCCAGTGTAGGATAGCATTAAGGTGAGAGGATCGCTTGGTTGCCGCAGACTCGGTGGGCCGAAGGGCCTGTTTCCGCGCTGTATCTCTAAACTCTCGGAAACTAAACTAATGTCTTCAAAGTTGCTCCGATACTGTTCACCTTGTATGACGTATTGCTCCGATATTATTCACCTGTAACTGAAATGTGTTGGGTTCTTCCTGTTGTAGGTTCAAGTTTTACTTCATCCTCTGCACCTGGGGCTTCGTCAGGTACATCGTTTGGTCAGTCAAAGTCACAGAGCTTTGATCCGTTCGCTGATATCGGTAACCTTGCCTCAGGTTTATCAGGTAATTGTTCCCCTTGAACTCGACCGGCATCACCCACACTTCCATCCTTGCAAATACCACCCCATCTTTGACTTCCTCGGGCTCATGGAAGAAGCGCACTGTTTGATATGATGCAGTACATAATATATAATAACTTGTAGCGTATTATGTAGCATTCTGCATATGGGAAGATGCCAGGGAAACAGGTAGTTCTGGTGTAATGCAATATTCGTGTTCTTAAGAAACCCCGTGTGAAAGAAAATCGCACTGGAAAAACATTGGTAGAGTAGAGTTGCTGCCTTACAGCGAATTCAGCGCCGGAGACCCGGGTTCGATCCCGACTACGGGTGCTGTCTGTATGGAGTTTGTACGTTCTCCCCGTGACCTGCGTGGGTTTTCTCCGAGATCTTCGGTTTTCTCCCACACTCCAAAGACGTATAGGTTTATAGGTTAATTGGCTTGGTAAATGTAAAAATTGTCCCTAGTAGCTGTAGGATAGTGTTAATGTGTGGGGACCGCTGGTCGGCGGTGGGCCAAAGGGCCTGTTTCCACGCTGTATTTTTAAACTAAACTAAACTAAATAGTGCCAATGGGGAAAATGAGATTTGGGGTTATAGAGCTTCAGACTTGCAATAACAAAGTTATTTTTACTGCAGGGCTTTCAAAAACAAAGGTCTTTTTAATAATTAGTTTACATTTGTTACTTCAAGCCAAGAATAAGTAATCAAAGACGAGTCACACGCTGGCCGCTCCCACTTCTCCCCTCTCCCATCAGGCAAAAGGTATAGAAGTGTGAAAACGCACACCTCTAGATTCAGGGACAGTTTCTTCCCAGCTGTCGTCAGGCAACTGAACCATCCTACCGCAACCAGAGAGCAGTGCTGAATGACAATCATCATAGGGGTCCCTCGGACTATCTTTGATCAGGCTTCATCTTGCACTAAACGTTATTCCCTTATCATGTATCTGTACACTGTGAACGGCTCAATTGTAATCATGTGTTGTCTTTCCGCTGGCTGGTTAGCACGCAACAAAAACTTTTCACTGTACCTCAGTACACGGGACAGTAAACTAAACTCAATCCTCTCCTCACTCCTGCTTCTTTCCCCCAACCCTTTTCCTTTCCACAATCCTCTCCCCTCTCCCACTCCCCATCCCTCTCTCTCCCTCTCCCCACCCCTCTCGCTCCCTCTCCCCACCCTTCTTCCACTCCCATCCCACTCTCTCCCTCTCCCCACCCCTCTCTCACTCCCTACCCTTCTTGCTCCCTCTCCACGCCCCTCTCCCACTCCCCACCCTTCTCCCTCTCACGACCCTTCTCCCACTCCCTAGCCCTCTCCCACACCCCATCCCTCTCCCTCCCACTCCCCACCCCTCTCTCACTCCCCATCCCTCTCCCTCCCACTCCCCACCCCTCTCCCACTCCCCACCCTTCTCCCTCTCCCCTCTCCCACTCCCCACCCCTCTCCCTACCCCTCTCCTCAGTAAACTAAATAACAATAAACTAAACTGAACTGAACATCCAAACTGACTACAGGTCACATTGATTAACAGAGTATGGGTTGCACGAATATCGATAGAAGCGATGAATTGTTTATCAGTTTGAATGGCCATCCACAGTGAAACTAACCGACTGTGTTCTTGGGAGACAATGATGTACTGCGGGAGGTTCTATTCATCAATTCCCTTAACTGTTTTCTTTCCAAGACAACTCTTTTTTTCTGCTTGTGAATTTCCAAAATAACGGTTAAATGGATTTCCAGTTCCCGTTTGAAATCGTGATTTGGCCCCTCCCCCGTAACACAAACCATGTTCCCCAATTCATCGCTCACATTGTATCTAATCACCAGTCTGGAAACACGTGTTACCGTAGAATTACCTGTATTCACAGATGAAATAATATAAAATGGTGCAGTTGATAGATGCAAAACGCTGGGGTAACTCAGTGGGTCGGTCAGCGTCTCTGGAGAAAATGGACAAGTGACGTTTCGGGTTGGGACCCTTATTCAGACTGATTGTATTGGGGTTGGAGGGGAGGGAGTAGGGGGTGGGAGTCGGGGTGGTGGGGGGGGGGGAGGGGGGGGAAGAGTCGTGGGGGAGAAGGGGAGTCGGGGGACAAAGTGAAACCCAAGGCAAATCAGGGCTGCCAACAGTTGACTTCAGACACGGAGGTTCCCTGACAGGCCGATCGATGACCAGAGACAGGTGTGAGCCCAAGGTGGTTAAATCGTTGCAGACTGTGGGGCTGGTTAATGGACTTTAGTGGAGGGGGGGGGGGGGGGGGTGTGAGAGAGGTGTTTGTAGAAGTTACAGTTGTCTTGCTGTGCTGTTAATGACTGCGTGTGGTGCTGTGCCAGGTTCAACGAGTGGAGGGTTCACATCAGGAGGGACAAGTGCTCAGAAGGCCACCCAACCAGCAATGGGCAGCAGTTCGTGGCAAGCAGGTCGGACTTTGGGTGGCAGCACTCCGTCACGGCAGCAGGCACCACTTCCAAGGCCATCACAGGCAAAAACGGCAGCCCAGAACAAACCCAACTACAACTTGACTTTTAGCGTGATCGGAAAACGGGAGGAACGAGGCATTCGAGGGCCTGGATTTGGTACGTTTTTGTTGCTATTTTTCCAACCAAATCTTTTCAAATATTTTTACCAACTATTTAAAAAAAAATCTGTGCTTCAATTACATGTAAATTACAAGATGGAAGCATGATTTTTTTTTGTGTTATGTCTAATTCTAATAATGAAATCCTACATACAATCCAAACTCCATAAATAGGCAGCACGGTGGTATCGCAGTAGAGCTACTGCCTCGCATTGCCAGAGACCCGGGTTCGATCCCGAATTTGGATCCCGAACACGGGTTCTCCGCGTGACATGTGTAGGTTTTCTCCCAGATCTTCTGTTTCCTCCCACTCTCCAAAGATGTACCTGTTTGTAGGGTAATTGGCTTGGCATAAATGTAAACTGTAAAAATGTAAATTGCCCTTAGTGTGTGTAGGATAGTGTAAGTGTGTGGGGATGGCTGGTCGGTGCGGACTCGGTGAGCTGAAGGGCCTGTTTCTGCGCTGTATCTCTAATCTAACTAATCTGTCCATATTGTTTAAGAAGGAGCTGCAGATGCTGACCTGGGTGCAGCAAGCTGTGAAGAAAGCAAATGGTATGTTAGCATTCATAGCGAAAGAATTTGAGTATCGGAGCAGGGAGGTACTACTGCAGTTGTACAGGGTTTTGGTGAGACCACTCCTGGAGTATTGCGTACAGTTTTGGTCTCCAAATCTGAGAAAATACATTCTTGCCATAGAGGGGGTACAGAGAAGGTTCACCAGACTGATTCCTGGGATGTCAGGACTTTCATATGAGGAAAGACTGGATAGACGTGGCTTGTACTCACTATAACTTAGAACACTGAGGGGGGATCTTATAGAAACTTACAAAGTTTTTAAGGGGTTGGATAGGCTAGATGCAGGAAGATTGTTCCCGATGTTTGGGAGGTCCAGAACAAGGGGTCACAGTCTAAGGATAAGGGGAAATTCCTTTAGGACCGAGATGAGGAAAACATTTTTCACACACAGAGTGGTGAGTCTCTGGAATTCTCTGCCACAAAAGGTAGTTGAGGCCAGTTCATTGGCTATATTTAAGAGGGAGTTAGATGTGGCCCTTGTGGCTAAAGGGATCAGGGGGTATGGAGAGAAGGCAGGTACAGGATACTGAGTTGGATGATCAGCCATGATCATATTGAATGGCGGTGCAGGCTCAAAGGGCCAAATGGCCTACTCCTGCACCTATTTTCTATGTTTCTATGCTGGAATATCGAAGGTAGACAAAAATGCTGGAGAAACTCAGCGGGTGAGGCAGCATCTATGGAGTGAAGGAAATGGGCAACGTTTTGCCTATTTCCTTCACTCCATAGATGCTGCCTCACCCGCTGAGTTTCTCCAGCATTTTTTGTCTACCCTCTGTGCATACGTTCCTTTCCTTCATAAACCCATCACAGCAGTTCTTACATTGTCCCTTTTCTGTTCTCTAACTGTACAGAACATTCTATGGCCTCAAAATTTTCAGTGTAAACAATCTTCTCTCACCCATACTTGCCTTCATCGGTCACAGTAGAAAAGTTAGGACATCATGTTACAGTTACACAAAACAATGGTTAGACGGAATATTGCGTGCAGCACACTGTAAGTGGTAGAACGCGTCGATAAGGTGGTAAAAAAGTCTTGCTTTCATTGAACAGGTGTTTGTGGATAAGAGTGCAGAAGCCACGATGCAGCTTTATAGGACTTTGATTAGGCCGCATTTGGAATATTGCTTGCAGATCTGGCCGCCCCATTGCAGGAAGGATGTGGAGGCTTTGGAGAGGGTACAGAGAAGGTTTTACAGAATGCTGCCTGGATTAGAGAGTTTCAGCTACAAGGAGAGGTTGGATAAACTTAGATTGTTTTCGCCAGAACGTTAGAGGTTGAGGGGAGGTGCGGTCGAAGTGTATATAATTATGAGCAGCACAGTCGGGTAGGCAGTTGGAACCTTTTTCCTCAGGTGGAAATGTCCAGCACAAGAGGGCACAACTGAAAGGTGAGAGGGGGAAAGTTTAATGGAGATGTGCGGGGCAATGTTTTTTATAGAGTGGTCGGTGCCTGGAATGCAGTACCATTGGTGATGATGGAGGCAGATACAATAGTTGCATTCAAGAGGTTTTTAGATGGGCTCATGGAAGTGCAAGGAATAGAGGGATATTAATCATGTACAGGCTGATGAGATCGTTTTAACTTGGCATCATGTTTGATGCAAACATTGTGGACCATATTCTCGTCTCCATGTGAAAGGAAGTCACCTAATTTGAAGAAGGACATTCTTGCTATTGAGGGAGTGCAGCGTAGGTTTACAAGGTTAATTCCCGGGATGGCGGGACTGTCACATGCTGAGAGAATGGAGTGGCTGGGCTTGTACACTCTGGAGTTTAGAAGGATGAGAGGGAATCTTATTGAAACATATATGATTGTTAAGGGTTTGGACATTAATATATGATTCTCTGCCTCAGAGGGCGGTGGAGGCAGGTTCTCTGGATGCTTTCAAGAGAGAGCTAGATAGGGCTCTTAAAGATATCGGAGTCAGGGGATATGGGGAGAAGGCAGAACGGGGTACTGATTGGGGATGATCAGCCATGATCACATTGAATGGCGGTGCTAGCTCAAAGGGCCATATGGCCTGCACCTATTGTCTATTGTCAATTGAAGGAGATGATTAAGCTAGAGCGTGGAGAGGAGTCACAAGGACGTTGCCTGGAGTGGAAAGCTTGAGTTATAAGGAGAGATTGGGTTGTTTCCCCATGTTGAGCTGCGGCCGTATACAGGTTAGAAATACAGGTTAGCCATTTAAAATTGTGAGGGGCATAGGACGGGGAATAGCCACAATATTTCTCCCAAAGAAGAGGACATAAGCTAAGGTAGGAGGTGAAAGATTTAAAAGGGATCTGAAGGACATGTTTTTCACACAGATGGTGGGTATATGGATCAATTAGCCAAATGAGATACTAGGTTCAGACACAATTACAACGTTTAAAAGACATCTGGAGGTACATGAATAGAACACTGAACCCTGCAGTGAAAGCACACCCCCATAGTCAATATTTATACTGTACAATACCTACCTTTGTGCTAGACTATATATTCATTTATAATATTTATATTTACAATACTATTCTGTGCAATATCTTATAACCATATAACAATCACAGCACGGAAACAGGCCCTCTTGGCCCTTCCAGTCCATGCCGACCATTTGTTTTCCCCTAGTCCCATCTACCTGCACTCAGACCATACCCCTCCATTCCCTTCCCGTCCATATACCTATCCACTTTACTTTTAAATGTTAAAATCGATCCTGCCTCCACCACTTCTGCTGGAAGCTGATTCCACACAGCCACCACCCTCTGAGTAAAGAAGTTACCCCTCACGTTATCCCTAAACTTCTGCCCCTTAATTCTCATGTCATGCCCTCTTGTTTGAATCTTCCCTACCCTCAATGGGAAAAAGCTTATCCACGTCAACTCTGTCTATCCCTTTCATCATTTTAAAGACCTCAATCAAGTCCCCCCTTAACCTTCTGTGCTCCAAAGAATAAAGACCTAACTTGTTCAACCTTTCTCTGTAACATATTTGCTGGAACCCAGGCAACATTCTAGTAAATCTCCTCTGTACTCTCTCTATTTCGTTGACATCCTATAATTAGGCGACCAAAATTGTACACCATACTCCAGAATTGGTCTTACCAATGCCTTCTACAATTTTAACATTACTTCCCTATTCCTATATTCAATGCTCTGATTTATAAAGGCCAGCACACCAAAGGCTTTCTTTACCATCCTATCTACATGCGATTCCACCTTCCTTCAGGGAACTATGCACAGTTATTCCTAGATCTCTCTGTTCCACAGCATTCCTCAATTCCCTACCATTTACCATGTACGTCCTATTTTGATTTGTCCTGCACTTCACACTTATCAGCATTAAACTCCATCTGCCATCTTTCATCCCACTTTTCCAAATGGCCCAAATCTCTCTGTAGACTTTGAAAATCTACTTCATTATCCACAACACCACCTATCTTAGTATCATCTGCATACTTACTTATCCAATTTTCCACCGCATCATCCAGATCATTGATGTACTGATCAGACCCTGTTTATCCAGATGCTTATTTATATTATCTCTAAGTATCCTTTCCATTAATTTGCCCACCACTGACATCAAACTAACAGGTCTATAATTGTCCATTCTGGCTCTCTAATGGTCCAATTTTATCCCTCGTTATCCTTTTGCTATTAATATAGCTGTCGAAACCCTTTGGATTTACTTTCACCTTTCTTGCCAAAGCAACCTCATATCTTCTTTTAGCCTTCCTAATTTCTTTCTTCAGATTCTTTTTACATTCTTTATACTCCTCTAGCACCTCATTTACTCCATGCCTCCTATAATTATTGTAGATATCTCTCTTTTTTCAAAACAAGTGTCCAATTTCCCTTGAAAACCATGGCTCTTTCCAATGTTTACTATTTCCTTTCAACCTAACAGGGGCATAAAGATTCTGTACTCTTACAATTTCCCCTTTAAATGTCCTCCATTTCTCTTCTACATCCTTCCCATAAAACAAAGTGTCCCAATTCACTCCTTTTAAATCCTTACGCATTCCCTCAAAGTTAGTCTTTCTCCAATCAACAATCTCCACCCTAGGTCCAGTTCTGACTCTCTCCATAATTATATTGAAGCTAATGGTATTGTGATCACTGGTCCCGAAATGCACACCAACGCATATCTCCGTCACCTGACCTACCTCAATTTCCTAACAGGAGGTCCAGCACTGCCCCTTCTCTCGTCGATACCTCTATGTACTGCTGCAAAAAACTATCCTGCACACATTTTACAAACTCCAAACCATCCAGCCCATTTACAGAATGTGTTTCCCAGTCTATTTTTGGAAAATTGAAATCGCCCACAATCACTACCTTGTGCTTACTACTAATATCTGCTATCTCCTTGCATATTTGCTCTTCCAATTCTCGCTCCCCATTTGGCGGTCTATAATACATCCTAAAAGTGTTGCTACACCGTTCCTACTTCTCAGTTCCACCCAAATAGCCTCCCTAGACGAGCCCTCTAATCTATCCTGCCAAAGCACTGCTGTAATATCCTCTCTGACAAGCTTATGACAATGACCTTCTGAGTGCAATATCTTGTATTCTGGTAATGGTGCATATGTAGCATAATGCATATGCATGTGTAAATCTGTGTGTAGGTGAGTGTATGGATTATTTTTATTTTTCTCACTTTTTACTGTTTTTATTTGTTATTTTTTACCTTGTATGTTTGTGCTCCGCTCAGGCAGTGCGCCTGTAAGTTGTTGTATGCACCACTACAATGATAATAAAGTAATAAAGGAAAGTAAAGTAAAGTAGAAAGGTTTAGAAGGTTATGGGCCGAACATGGGCAAATGGGATTAGTTTAGATGGAGAGCATGGTTCGCATGGACAAATTGGTCTGAATGGCCTGATTCCATGCGGTGTTAATTTATGGATCTCCATGTTTCTTGCTTCATCTGAAATCTCAGTCCTCTCATTTAAGGCTGTCGTCCAAAATTATTTAAATCCACCTCTTCTTAATTTCAAACATCTCTCGCGATCATGGTTTGAACTTCCCCCATTGTGATTAAATCACCACAACTGTTTTCTTGGTCAAATTCATGCTCATTAACGAAGAATAGTCGATTCCTATTAATAAGATTTTATTCTGACACCGCAGGACCAAAACCGAAAGTATCTGCAAGTGACTTTCAGGATCTGTTGTCGGATCAGGGATTTTCCAGTCTATCGGATAGAAGAGGACCAAAAACGATTGCAGAAATGCGACGGGAAGAGATGACTAAAGAAATGGATCCTCTCAAACTAAAGGTTTGCAAAATATATACAGGCCTCTTGAATATCTGAATTTGAAATTGATATTTTGTAACCAGTACAGGGCTCTCACAACTTTTTTTTCCCTGTTGCTTGCTGGGCAACCTAGGCAGATTTTCAGATTGCCAAATGACAGTTTAGGTGGTCATTTAAGATGGCTTGCATGACGCGTGCGATAATGTGCTCGGATGAAGTGCTTAGTTACCAGTTGGAATTATACTCAATGAAGCATTCACATATTATTTCTGCTTCAAATAAAGTCACAAACTAAACATATTCCAATCAAGACATGATATATACCACAATGACAGGCAGCAAAATTATAATACAGTATCTTTTTACACATTGCAATTAATGCAATTTCTATTATTTCTTTCCACTTCCAAACAAAAACGTGGTTGGATTATTCAGCTGATCAACTTGTGTCAATAAATCCACATGCTTAACCATGCACACTACAAAATTATCATTCATAGCATGGTCGTTATTGCTATAGCACAGACATATAATTTATCCGCAACAAAATATACAGATTGCCTAAACAAGCTGTTAAAACACTGTACCCATCTGACAGGTTAAACATTACACTAACTAACAAGAGGTGGCCAAATGACATAAATGCATCAAATGTTCTTTTGGTAATATATTTAAAGGTGTCAAGATGCCACATTACCTGGCATTCAGATTAGATGTATGTGTTGTGAACAGCAATGAAGATACCCAGTTTGTAGGCACCAGATTAAAAAAAATTGTTGATAAACACTGTTTCCATCATTCCCACTTCAGAATTAATGTTAAAATTTCAACTGAAATATCTCCTGACTAAATTTGTTATGTATATGACTGACTGTAGAAGTAAAACCTGGATAAATCCAACGTATAGTTGTGAATGTTGTTCATTAAATAACTACAGTACTGATACTCCATATTAAGAGCATTGATTTGCCGTTAAAATGAATTATGTAATAACATGTCAACGGTAGCAGTGACAATCGAACACTGCGGTTTTAATGTTTCACAAGCAGGTGCTTCAGGAGACCTCCCCCTTCCTCCCTCCCTCCCTCCCTCATCCCGGCCTAGGCGTGCGGGAGGGTTTCTTTTGAAAGCGCCGTTGGCGGAGTGGCAGGCAGCGGCCGCTATCAGGGAGGGAGGAGGAGGAGATGGAGCCGCCGCTACTGCTGCTGCTGTGTGGAGCCCATCAAATGCTCCAACCCTCCGTCACGCCACACTTAGCATCTTTCCCACGCATTAAAGCCGTTGCCGAGACAAAACGTCACATTTCTTTTCTCCAGAGATGCTGCGTGACCCGCTGAGTTACTCCAGTTTTTTGTGTCTATCTTCGGTATAAATCAGTATCTGCAGTGCCAAGCCGGGCAAAATGACTCGGCGTTTAGGTTGCCCGGCGGCACTTTGGGTGGTCATTGGCTCCCGGGCAACAATTAATTTTGAGCCCTGCAGTACTGTGAATGTAACACGCTTAGAAAGATTTAGAGGCGTATGGACCAAAAACACAGGCAAATAGGATTATTTTAGATAATGATCTTGGTTTAGCATGAACAAATTGGGCTGAATGGCCTGTATTACATAACGAATCTCCACATTTCTAGCTTTAATCTGAAATCAGTCTTAATGCATGTCCCGACCTGAAACATCACATCCATGTTCTCCAGGGATGGTACCTGACATGCTGAGTTACTCCAGCACGTAGGTGGAACTGGCACTTGCTAAAGTTCAGTGATGCTCGTGATGTTGCACCTTGCAGACATGAAGCTCAGGCTTTGCACGGGTAAAAGGTAGAAGTAAACAAAGACAGGAGTAAATCATTCAGTCCTTTGCGTTTGTTCTGGCATTCAGCCAGATTGTGACTCATTAATTCCTTAGTGCTATTAAAACCCTGGACATATCCCATATCCTTGTGCTGTGATTAAGCTTTACAAACATTTCCACTGTAAATTTCCAATGGATTACTTTTTCTTCAGTTGAAAAGATTAACTGTTCTATGCTATAAAATTATACTAATGTATTTGCTTCTCTGTGAAAACGAACTGAAAGGTCATTTTTTGTTCTATTTTTGTGGATTTAGCTGATACTTTGGCCCTTTCAATGCATGGTGCTGTTCTTAACTTATTATCCGTGAGGCTGAAACAGCATACAATTATTCAAAATGCTGGAGTAACTCAGCAGGACAGGCATCATCTCTGGAGAGAAGGAATGGATGACGTTTCGGGTCTTGACCTCAGTGATGCCGCCTGTCCCGCTGAGCTACTACAGCATTTTGTCTACCTACGATTTAAACCAGCATCTGCATTTCTTTCCTATACAATTGTTCAATGCATTTTTTTATAGATAATTGAAACATGAACTAAAAGGATAATTGCTTTGCTAGATCTTTGACTGGATTGAAGGAAAGGAGAGAAATATAAGAGCTTTATTGTCAACTCTGCATACAGTACTATGGGAAGGTGAAACCAAGTGGAAACCCGTGGGCATGGCAGATATAGTAAACCCAGACCAAGTGAAGAGAGTCTATAGAAAAGCAATACTTGTGGTTCATCCTGACAAGGTAAGGTTAACAGCATGAAACTGCCTTGAAAATGAACAGGATAACGTTGAAAAAGGTTGATAAGTACGGGTGCCAGGGGTTATGGGGAGAAGGGTTGAGAGGGAAAGATAGATCATCTGTGATTGATTGACGATGGGCCGATTGGCCTTATTTTGCTCTGATAATTTATGAACGTATGAACTTAAGAAAACCTGGAAACAGTCCACATTTAACACGGAAGTTGCACGATATTTTTAATAGTGCGATTGAATTTAAATGTAACATTTGTTTTTCTTTAAGCATAATAGATACTGTAAACATCGGAGTATTGATGCGTAAATTATTACATACGCAGGTTTTAATCCTAAAGAGATCTGTCGCCACATTTTTGTGTGTAATAATCTGCGTGGTATTTTAAACTTTCAAATGAACAATGCAAAAAAATCTCACTAGAGCTATCATGGATAGGAATTTTAAGATTATTGTTTTATTTTCTTAAGGCCACAGGTGAGCCGTATGAAGAGTATGCCAAGATGATCTTCATGGAGTTGAACGATGCCTGGTCGGAATTTGAAAACCAAGGATCAAAGGCACTCTTCTGAAGTTATAAACTAGTTGGTTGTGACAAAAGAGGCTGCTCAAAGTGCTGTTTTATCTTCTCCAGGAAGGGCACCTGCAAAGGATCGTACCTTCGGATGTTTTCATGCTCATGGAATGTCACTGCAGAAATGCTGTTTAAAGTGCACAGTTCCTTTCACAATGGTTTTTTGCTGCACGTCCTGAAGACGATCCTATACTGAAACGGAAATGACGGAAGGGTCAGAAAACCACATTTTTAACTTTAAAAAAATTATTGCAGTAAAATCGGGTTTTGAAGCCCTCGCAAAAATCTCGACTGTTCTTTGATACAGAGGTGGAAATGTTTCAAGACACCAGTAGAAGAATTAAGTAAGATGAGATCCAGTTCTAAAAACACATAGTTGTAGGCTTAGTGAGTGTAGGTAAAATAGTCAACAATCCTTTACCTTTGAAAGCAAAAAAAAGAAGCATTCCTGTTGGCATGTTGCATCCCCTCTTCCCAGCTTCTCTAGGCTTTGTTCATGTTTGTTTACCATGTCTGCCTGTTAATTTATCATGCCAGCCTTTCGTCTAATTTTATTCCCACTCAAAAAAAAGGTCACCGGCCAGAAATGATGTTCATTTTCTTTGCCTGTGTGGGCAATAATTTATCTTTTTGAAATTAGAGATTTCTACGAGCAAGTCCTTGCCTACTCATGTTTGATTTTTGTAATAATGTAAAGTTACTGTCTGTGATTAAATGTTATGTGCTGTGAATTATGGGTTTGCCATAAGTTTGAAGCATAATGCTGAGAGATGTCACTGACCACATACTAAGGACCAGCAGATCAATGCTGCGGTTTTACCATGCGGTCAATGAGATTCAAGCATTGACTAGCACCTGTGAGGAATGATTTGCATTAACTTAAAGTGAAGTGAATGTTAGATTTATCTTATTAAAAAAAATGAGTGTATCCAGTTTGCATTCCAACCCGGGGGAATTGCTCTTTGAGCACTACTTTCCACGAGGTGAAACTTAGGAAGATTTTTCCTGTGTGTTTAGAAAGGAGAATGTCTTCTGCTGTCCTTTCAAAGGTCTTATCTCATGTGCTCTTTTTTTTCCATCTAGAGATATTTGAGTAGTTTTTTATCCTGTAATTGAAATGTGTGATTGCCGAGGCTGTTCAAGAACTGATATTGCGTTACAGTATCAAAGTCCTTTATATTTGCCTCTTGATTTTAAAGTTGGTTTGGATTCACCCAAATGTGGCATTTTGTGCTGAATTGATTTGCAGCTAGTGGATTTTGGTGCACCATGTTTTCATTTGCTTTGTGGGAACCAACAGACATTCAGCTTTCCCTTTACAACGCGACAGACATTGTATTTATAGATCTGAATCAACTAGGCATGCTTCCATGGAAAAATGGATTCTTGACACATATGTTTATACAAAATATGAGTTAATGACTTGATTGTTGGTGAATGAAGAAAAATGAATTTGTATTACAAACACTTCCAAATATGGCGTATTGACACGCAGTTCCTTAATGTGTTACTCCCAGTATCCCCTGGTATTCTAATGATTTCTAAACCACTCTTGCCTATTTGGATTTTGTTGCCTCCATGCATGGTACCTTAGCGGAGAGGGAGGAACAAAATAGGTCAGGCTACTACTTATCCACCATCGGTGCAGCTGTGCATTGTAAAGTACATCTCCCATTCACATTTTTTTTTCACCAGTCTGCAAGGAGCTTTATTTGCAACCAGAACAAAACTGTCCAACCCAACGTCCGCCATTTGAATTTGAAATGCCAACTAAGGTTGGGAATTCACACAGCCATGTGTGTTTATCATGGGATGCCCTGTTCAGATCCTGACACCAGGACACTGGACCACACAGTATTTAACCCAGAAGCCACACTTCTGATACCGTTGTGCTGAAGAATGTTAACCTTACAAAACTGTACATGGTGTGAGACTCGCAGGTTTTTCAGATGGGCAGAAGTTTTATCACGTAACTGTTTGAGAATAATAATGAACAAAGGCCTGTAGTGTTGCTTCTGGGATAGTTTTAAAGCTGAACTGTTAACATGCAGTAAACACTACAACTGCACAAAGCAGATACTCACGGTATCTTTTTTTGGTATTGGTTTGAAATGGTGTGGCCGAAATGTTTCCTGAAAGAGTACAGGAGGCTGAAGCAAGATCCGAGTTTTTCGTAAATTTGTATATTTTGGCATTGTGTAATGAAGGATACGTCATGTAATTTTTTTTTCTGGGAACAGGAGTTAAATAGGAAGTGATATATAACAGGGGCCTTGCATTGCTGGATGGGACACTCCTTAAATGGCAGATATTAGGCATTGCAGCCATTTTAAAGCATTAAGAGTAAATTCCAAGTGCAAAAGGGGAGATGTTTGCTCTTCAGTTTACCTTAATTTATGGGAAATAATTTGATTGCACAATTACTTTTAAATCTAATATAGTCTTAATCTGTGTAATTCTTAGGGGATATATTGAAGGGATTTGCATAAAATCTTATTTTGGACAGCTATCAGAAAATATGTTACGCAAGTTGCATTTTTAATATGGAAATATTGTATTATCTATAGATTGTACAACACCATATATGTATATATAGAACAAACTGAATTGAAGCCTCAAACATTGTTAGAAAGGTTTCGTGTAAGAAACATAATATAAACTTTGTTAATTTAGTCACATACTTCTTTATCTGGAAATAAGTGTCTTATTTGTGAATGACTTTAATGGCTAATAAAACAAGATTGATTTATTTACTTGTGTGCTGCCTCACTTCTCAAGTCTATCAGATTAAGTTTGCATAAAATGTGCCAGATTTTGTTTTGTGCATTTATTGTGACGTGCACACATATTTTCCTTATTTGAGCCCTCAGTTATTGCCTGTATAAAATCAGTTAAATTAATTAATCATTTTGTTCACTTGATTGATATGAGGTCTGCAGGTTGGGCCACCATTTAATTGACCTTCACTAACTGCCCTTGAAAAGGTGCTGGTGAGCTGCCTTCTTGAACTGCTGCAGTCCTTGGGATGTGGGGCCAGCTCCAATGCGAGCTGTGAGATTTTGACCCGTGATGATGAAAGAATGGTAATAGTTCAGTTTAATTTATTATTATCATGAGATACAATGAAAAGCTTTTTGTGCGTGCTTTCCACTCAAAGAAAAGACCATATGTGATTACATTCAAGCTGTCCACAATGTACAGCTAAAGGATACAAGGCAAAATAAATGTCCATTCAAGTGAGTTTATTGTCATGTGTCCCTGATAGGACAATGAAATTCTTGCTTTGCTTCAGCACACAGAACAGTAGGCATTTACTACAAAACAGATCAGTGTGTCCATATATCATTATATAAATACATACACACATGAATGAATAAACTGATCAAGTGCAAATAACAGATAATGGGTTATTAATGATCAGAGTTTTGTCCGAGCCAGGTTTAATAGCCTGATGGCTATGGGGAAGTAGATATTCCTGAACCTGGTCATTGCAGTGTTCAGGCTCCTGTACCTTCTACCTGAAGGTAGCAGGAAGATGAGTGTGTGGCCAGGATGGTGTGGGTCCTTGATGATGCTGCCAGCCTTTTTGAGGCAACGACTGCGATAAATCCCCTTAATGGAAGGAAGGTCAGAGCCGATGATGGACTGGGCAGTGTTTACTACTTTTTGTAGTCTTTTCCTCTCCAGGGCGCTCAAGTTGCCGAACCAAGCCACGATGCAACCAGTCAGCATGCTCCCCACTGTGCACCTGTAGAAGTTAGAGAGAATCCTCCTTGACAAACCGACTCTCCGTAATCTTCTCAGGAAGTAGAGGCGCTGATGTGCTTTCTTGATAATTGCATTAGTGTTCTCGGACCAGGAAAGATCTTCAGAGATGTGCTCTTGACCCTTTCAACCATCGACCCGTTTCTGTGGGTTCCCATCCTACTCCTTCCAAAGTCCACAATCAGTTCCTTGGTTTTGCTGGTGTTGAGGGCCAGGTTATTATGCTGGCACCATATGGACAGTCGCTCGATCTCTCTTCTATACTCTGACTCATCCCCATCAGTGATACGTCCCACAACAGTGGTGTCATCAGCGAACTTGATGATAAAGTTCGCATTGTGACCGGCTATGCAGACATGAGTATAGAGTGAGTACAGCAGGGGGCTGAGCACGCAGCCTTGAGGTGCTCCCATGCTGATTGTTATCGAGGCTGACACATTTCCACCAATACGAACAGACTGTGGTCTGTGAATGAGGAAGTCGAGGATCCAATTGCAGAGGATGCGCAGAGACCCAGTCTGCGAGTTTAGTAACCAGCTTGGAGGGGATGATTGTGTTAAATGCCGAGCTGTAATCAATGATTAAAGTTAGTTCAAAGGTCTCCAATGAAGTAGCTGGGAAGTCAGTTCCCCACTATATCCCCAAGTCATAATGGTGTGTGTGATTTTGAGGGAAAATCCAGGTGGTGGTGACGGCATGCTTTTGGTGCCCTCCTCGCTGGCAGAGGCCATGGTATTTAGCAGGTGCTATCTCAGGGGTCTTGGTAAGTTGCTGCAGGGCTTCCTATAAATGGCACAAACAGGCTATTGTGCCTCGGTGTTGAGTAAATAGTCATGTTTCGGATGCCTATCAAGATAGTGTATGGTGCTACACAAAATGCTGGAGAAACTCAGCGGGTGCAGCAGCATCTATGGAGCGAAGGAGATAGGCAACGTTTCGTGCCGAACCCCTTCTTCAGACTGATGGTAGCTGATCTTCTTGGGTGTTGTAGCTGCAATCATCCAAGCAAGTGGACAATATTCCATCACGCTCTTGACGTGAGCTTTGTAGATCATAGGTGGGCGTTGGGAGAGTTACAATAAGAAGCGAGTTACTTGCCGCAGGATTACGAACTTCTGACCTGCCCTTGCAAGCACATAGAAACATAGAAAATAGGTGCAGGAGTAGGCCATTAGGCCCTTTGAGCCTGCACCGCCTTTCAATATGATCATAGCTGATCATCCAACTCAGTATCCCGTACCTGCCTTCTCTCCATATCCCCTGATCCCCTAACTCCCTCTTAAATATAGCCAATGAACTGGCCTCAACTAACTTCTGTGGCAGAGAATTCCAGAGATTCACCACTCTTGTGTGAATTTTTTTTTCTCATCTTGGTCCTAAAAGACTTCCCCCTTATCCTTAAACTGTGACCCCTTGTTCTGGACTTCCCCAACATCGGGAACAATCTTCCTGCATCTAGCCTGTCCAACCCCTTAAGTATTTTGTAAGTTTCTATGAGATCCCCTCTCAATCCTCTAAATTCTAGCGAGTACAAGCCAAGTCTATCCAGTCTTTCTTCACATGAATGTCCTGACATCCCAGGAATCAGTCTGATGAACCTTCTCTGTACTCCCTCTATGGCAAGAATGTCTTTCCTCAGATTAGGAGACCAAACCTGTACGCAATACTCCAGGTGTGGTCTCACCAAGACCCTATACAACTGCAGTCAAACCTCCCTGCTCCTATACTCAAATCCTTTTGCTATAAATGCTAACATACCATTCGCTTTCTTCACAGCCTGCTGCACCTGCATGCCTACTTTCAATGACTGGTGTACCATGACACCCAGGTCTCGTTGCATCTCCCATTTTCCAAATCGGCCATCATTCAGATAATAGTCTGCTTTCCTGTTTTTGCCACCAAAGTGGATAACCTCACATTTATCCACATTATACTGCATCTGCCATGCATTTGCCCACTCACCCAACCTATGCAAGTCACCTTGCAGCCTCCTAGCATCCTCCTCACAGCTAACACTGCTCCCAGCTTCGTGTCATTTGCAAACTTGGAGATGTTGCATTCAATTCCCTCGTCCAAATCATTAATATATATTGTAAATAGCTGGCGTCCCAGCACTGAGCCTTACGGTACCCCACAAGTCACTGCCTGCCATCCTGAAAAGGACCCGTTTACACCTACTCTTTGCTTCCTGTCTGCCAGCCAGTTCTCTATCCACATCAATACTGAACCCTCAATACCGTGTGCTTTAAGTTTGCATACTAATCTCTTATGTGGGACCTTGTCGAAAGCCTTCTGCAAATCCAGACATAACACATCCACTGGTTCTCCCTTATCCACTCTACTAGTTACATCCTCGAAAAATTCTATAAGATTCGTCAGACATGATTTACCTTTCATAAACACATGCTGACTTTGTCCAATGATTTCACCACTTTCCAAATGTGCTGCTATCCCATCTTTAATAACTGACTATAGCAGTTTCCCCACTACCGATGATAGACTAAGTGGTCTGTAATTCCCCGATTTTTCTCTCCCTCCTTTTTTTAAAAGTGGGGTTACATTAGCTACCCTCCAATCCTCAGGAACTATTCCAGAATCTAAAGAGTTTTGAAAATTTATCACTAATGCATCCACTATTTCTGGGGCTACTTCCTTAAGTACTCTGGGATGCAGCCTATCTGGCCCTGGGGATCTATTGGCCTTTAATCTATTCAATTTACCTAACACCACTTCCCGGCTAACCTGGATTTCACTCAGTTCCTCCATCTCATTTGACCCCCGGTTCCCTGCTATTTCAGGCAGATTATTTAAGTCTTCCTCAGTGAAGACAGAACCAAAGTAGTTATTCAATTGGTCTGCCATGTCTCTGTTCCCCATGATCAATTCAGTTGTTTCTGACTGCAAGGGACCTACGTTTGTTTTAACTAATCTTTTTCTCTTCTCATATCTATAAAAACTTTTGCAGTTAGTTTTTATGTTCCCTGCCAGTTTTCTTTCATAATCTATTTTCCCTTTCCTAATTAAGCCCTTTGACTCAGTCCTCTGATAGGCTGCTTTTTCTGGCTAATTTGTATGCTTCATCTTTTGTTTTGATACTATCCCTGATTTCCCTTGTTATCCATGGATGCTCTACCTTCCCTGATTTATTCTTTTACCAAACTGGGATGAACAATTTTTGTAGTTCATCCATGCAGTCTTTAAATGCCTTCCATTGCCTATCCACTGTCAACCCTTTAAGAATCAATTGTCAGTCTATCTTGGCCAATTTACATCTCATACTCTCAAAATTACCTTTCTTTAAGTTCAGAACCCTTGTTTCTGAATTAATTATGTCACTCTCCATCCTAATGAAGAACTCAACCATATTATGGTCACTCTTGCCCAAGGGGTCACGCACAACAAGACTGCTAACTAACCCTTCCTCATTACTCAATACCCAGTCTAGAATAGCCTGCTGTCTTGTTGGTTCCTCCACATGTTGGTTTAGAAAACTATCCCGCATACATTCCAAGAAATCCTCTTCCCTGTCAATTTGATTTACCCAATCTATATGCAGATTGAAGTCACCCATTGTAACTGTTTTACCTTTGTTGCACGCATTTCTAATTTCCTGTTTGATGCCATCCCCAACTCCACTACTACTGTTAGGTGGCCTGTACACAACTCCCACAAGCGTTTTCTGCCCCTTAGTGTTTCGCAGCTCTACCCACATCGATTCCACATCCTCCAAGCTAATATCCTTCCTTTCTATTGCGTTAACCTCCTCTCTGACCAGCAACGCTACTCCACCTCTTTTTCCTTTCTGTCTATTCCTCCTGAATATTAAATATCCCTGAATGTTCAGCTCCCTGCCTTGGTCACCTTGCAGCCATGTCTCCGTGATCCCAACTATATCATATTCATTAATAACTATCTGCATACCCCAGCAAATATGAGGTGGTGCATTTTACCCAGAGAGTTGTGAATTTATGGAATTCCCTGCCACAATCAATGGATGGATTTAAGAGAAAGTTGGATAGAGCTCTAGGGGCTAGTGGAGTCAAGGGATATGGGGAGAAGGCAGGCACGGGTTATTGATAGCGAACGATCAGCCATGATCACAATGAATGGCGGTGTTGGCTCGAAGGGCTGAATGGCCTCCTCCTGCACCTATTTTCTATTTTCTTCTACGAATGCTTCTTGCATTGAGACATAAATCCTTCAGGATTGATTCTACAACACTCTTACCCCTTATACAATTATGTCGAAAAGTGGCTCTTTTTGATTTTTACCCTGGATTTGTCTGCCTGCCACTTTTTTCACCTTGCGACCCATTGCTTCTACCCTCATTTTGCACCCCTCTGTCTCTCTGCTCACACATTTAAGAAACCACCACCTTTTATTCTCTGTTTATTATCTTTTTCTTCTTTCTCCCTTACATGTTGGGTCTGAGTGCTTCCAATTGTGGATTGTAGATCCACATTGTGGATACGGCTACTTGGGTTCAGTTTCTGGTCATTGGTAATCTCCAGGGTATTGATTGTGGGGATGTCAGGGGGTGAGAGCTGGTTTTTTTCTTATAGGATTGAGTCATTACCTGGCATTCCTGGGCAATGAAATGGCAGATGGGGCAGAGAAATGGCAGATGGAGATTAACCCCAGCAAATATGAGGTGGTGCATTTTGCGAGGTCAAATGGAAGGGAAAGTATACAGTTAATGGCTAGACTGGTAACAGCATTGATGGTCAGAGGGATCATGGGGTCCAACCCCATCGCTGCCTGAAAGTGTCAACAAAGAGCATAGAAAATTACAGCATAGGAATGGGCCCTTCTGCCCATTATATCTGTGCTAACTGTGCTACTGTGCTCAATCTGTGCTAATGAGATTGATCCCTGGGATGGCGGGACTGTCATATGAGGAAAGATTGAGAAGACTAGGCTTGTATTCTCTGGAGTTTAGAAGGATTAGGGGGGATCTTATAGAAACATATAAAATTATAAAAGAATCTAGAACCAGGGGCCACAGTCTTAGAATAAAGGGGAGGTCATTTAAGACTGAGGTGAGAAAAAACTTTTTTACCCAGAGAGTTGTGAATTTATGGAATTCCCTGCCACAATCACTGGATGGATTTAAGAGAAAGTTGTATAGAGCTCTAGGGGCTAGTGGAGTCAAGGGATATGGGGAGAAGGCAGGCACGGGTTATTGATAGCAGACGATCAGCCATGATATCACAATGAATGGCGGTGTTGGCTCGAAGGGCCGAATGGCCTCCTCCTGCACCTATTTTATATATTTCTATGTTTCTAAACATGATGCCAAGATTGACCAATCTTTTCTCATCTGCACATGATCCAAAAGCTTCCAGTCAGTCAAGTCAAAAAGTCAAACAAACTTTATTGTCATTTAGAAATACATTGATGCAATTCCAAGCGAAATTCCGTTGCATTTGGCTCCCCGTGCAACACGATAATAAACAGAAGGATAAATTGGATAAAAGGATAAAATGGATAAAAGGATAAATAGACAATGGTGGCAGCCCATTACATGGCATTCAGGAGTCTTTTTTTTGTAAAATATTTTTATTAGAAGTAAATACATATTAAGAAGGAATAACATAAAATAAAAAGAAAGAGATATTATTCGTCACATACATTCTTAATATTTTTAAAGTTTACAATCAATCTTATTTATACTTATATACTTTTTATTATTTTATAACAGAAAGAAGATAGTAAAGAGAAATAATAAAGAGAAATAAAATAAAAGTAGAAAATCAATAATATGAGTGGAGTATTAAGCATGCTATTCTTCATTGGAGATATATTATATATAGTTCTTCATCTATTCCTTCATTCAGGTTTCAGTCAGGCCCTCGAACCGGACCACCTTGACCCTTTAAAAATTCAATAAATGGAGACCATATTCCTCTGAATTGATCTAGCTTGTCCAAAAGGACAAGTCTTAATCTTTCCAGATGAAGTGTCTCCGACATTTCTGTAATCCACATTTTGATTGTGGGGAATGTAGGACCTTTCCAAAATCTTAATATTAATTTTTTACCAATTATTAAACTATAATCGATAAAAAAATCTTTGCTGTGTTAGTAGTTGATCCGTTTCTAATATTCCTAATATGATTAATTTTGAGTCTGGAGTCAGTTTTGCATTAACTACATTCGAGATTATTTTAAAAATTTCTATCCAAAAGTTAGTAATTTTTATACATTTTGTGAATTAATGCGTTAGATTAGCTTCTAAATGCTGACATTTATCACATATAACAGAAACATTTGAAAACATTCTGTTTAATTTGGATTTTGAAAAGTGTAATCTATGTAAAACTTTAAATTGTATCAAAGAGTGTCTGGCATTTAATGAGCAGTGGTGTACATGTTGTAAACTTTCATTCCATACATCTAGACTAATTGTTTGACCTAATTCGTTTTCCCATGCTTGCCTATATATTTCCGACATTGGTACATCATTTTCCAATAAAATATTATAAATATATGATATTAATTTTTCTGTGTTCGGATATTTATTTAGACATTCATCTAAAATTTCTGTCTTTCTAGTTCTAAAATCCTGTGTGTTTGATTTAACATAGACTCTAATTTGTACATATCTAAAGTACTCTTTTGAGTGTAATCCGTAATTTTGTTGTAATTCCTGAAATGAAAGAAAGAGACTTTCCCTGTAGAGATCACCCAACTTATTAATTCCATAGTTCTTCCATTGTAAAAACCTTTATCCATCATTGAGGGTTTAAAAGTAATGTTGTTTACAATGGGAAGAGCCAGTGGTATACTTTCCAATTTTAATGTTTTCTTTAATTGTTTCCAGATACGTATCCCACTTCCTATTATTGGATTTCCTCTATAAATTTTCTTACTTATTTTAGAATTGGCAAATAAAATCGAGCTAATTTCGAAAGGTGAACAATCTTCCTTTTCCATTTTTAACCAGTTTGGCTGTTTATCTAATTCTTCCAACCAAAAATTCATATTTTTAATATTAACTGCGCAGTAGTAAAACATAAAATTAGGCAGTACAAAACCTCCATTTATTTTTGATTTACATAGATGTTTTTTATTTATGCTATGGCTCTTATAATCCCAAATAAAATTGATAACTATAGAGTCCACTTTCTTAAAAAAAAAATTTAGGAAGATATGTCGGGATCAGTTGAAACAGGTATAATAATTGCGGAAGAAAAATCATTTTTATCGCATTAATTCTACCTAGCATTGAAATAGGTAATGTTTTCCAATATAGGATATTCTTAAGTAGTTTATTCAGTAGGGGTGAGAAATTAGATTTAAATAAAGAATAATATCTTTTTGTTACATAAATTCCAAGATATTTGATTTTTTCATTTGCTATCTTAAAAGGAAATTGTTGTAGTATGTGGGTTATTTCCCATTATTGGCATGAGTTCACTTTTATTCCAATTAATTCTATATCCTGAAAACAAGCCAAATTGAGTTATTAAATCTAATAAGTTAGGGATACTAGTTTCAGGCTTTGTAATATAAAGTAATACATCATCTGCGTATAAAGAGATTTTATTTTCAGTTTCTTTGGTTTCATACCCGTATATTTCAGGATGTAATCTCACGGATTGTGCTAATGGTTCAATTGCCAGTGCGAACAGTAGTGGGGATAGAGGACAACCTTGTCTACAGCCTCTGGATAAATTAAATTTAGTTGATAACATTTGATTTGTTAATATTCTAGCTGTTGGATTAGTATATAGTAGTTTAACCCATGTTATAAACTTCTCTCCCAACTGAAAAGTTTCCATAACTGAAAATAAATAAGACTACTCAACCTGATCAAAAGCTTTCTCTGTGTCCAATGAAATAATTGCTAGATCTTTATTAATATTTCTTTTCAAGTATATAATATTGAATAATCGTCTCAGGTTATACGAGGAGTATCGTTTTGATATAAATCCTGTTTGATCTGAATGAATTACTTTATTAATCACTGTATTTAGTCTTTGTGCTAGTATTTTGGTTAATATATTTTGATCAGTATTTAAAAGAGCTTTAGCTCTATACGACCCTGGATCATCCAGATCTTTATCTAATTTAGTGTATAAGATCATTATAATTTTTTAGATTATTCTTCGATTTCTTTAGTAGTTAAATGATTCTCTATTTTCTGTCCTTTTAGATTACATTTTTTTTTAATATTCCTGTTTTTCTGTCATGATGTTTATAATATTATTCTAATTTATAAGGTGTCTGATTTTCCAAAATTTTCGTGACGAGCCAATAATTTTTGTGGTTTATCTCCGAATTCAAATTGTATTTGTTTAGTATATTGGTAGAGTTTTACAACTTGGTCTGACTGTATTTTATTTAATTTATATTTCAATGCAGAGATTTTATTATGTTTTATCATGGTTGGGTTAGCAGCGCTTTCTGTGTCTAATTGTTTGATCTCCTTTTCCAATGCCTGTTGTTCCCTCCGATTCTCTTTATTATAAAATGCTTGAGAGGATATCATAATTCCCCGAACATACGCTTTAAAAGTTTCCCATAATAGGAACGAAGGTATTTCTGGCTTATCATTTATTTCAAAGAAAATCTTAATCTGTTTTGTGATGTATTCTTGAGTTATTTTGTCTTTTAAAATTTGTGGGTTAAATCTCCATTGTCCCTGTTTTTCCGTTTTACCAGTTATTTTAATCATAAAAGTTAAAGGTGCGTGTGATCTGAAATTATAATATTATGATATTTTGAATTATAAGTGAATGGGATAAGTTTTAAATCTACCAAAAAATAATCTATTCTTGAATAAGTTTTATGCACAGGTGAGTAAAATGAATATTCTCGTCCAGCTGGGTTTTGCATTCTCCAAACATCTTTAATATTACTGGTATCTGTATATGCATTTATTAGATCACTGGAATGCGATTTAATTTTCCGTTGTCTTGATGATCTGTCTAAATAAGGATCTAGTTTACAATTTAAATCTCCTCCAATTATTAGGTTGTGTTGTGGTAATTCTGGGATAGTATTAAATATTTTCTTAAAAAACACTGGGCTGTCAAAATTTGGGCCGTATACATTGACAAAAATCATTTTTTGTGTGTATAATTCTCCTATTACAATAATATATCTACCATCACTATCAGTTATAGATGAAGTGTGTTTAAATGAAATACCTTTACAAATTAATATTGCTACACCTCTAGATTTGTGTGTAAAAGAAGAATGATACGCTTTGTCAATCCATTTAGCCTTTAATCTATGCTCTGCATCTTTTTTTAGATGTGTCTCTTGGATAAACGCCACGTCTACTTTAAGTGCTTTTAAATGTGCTAATACTTTACCACTCTTGATTGGTTCATTAATACCTTTAACATTCCAGCTACAAAACATTATTCCTCCATTCCCCCTATTCATTTTTAAGTCTTGCATCTTTTATCTAAGGAGGTGTGTAATAGAGCAAATGGTTCAACTTGACATACCCGACCTTACACCCGAACTCCGAATAGAAGAAATTTCAAGACCCTTGGGTATCTCTCACGTATATATCTCCTTTGTATTAATTTATAACTCCATTCAAATATAAAACAATAATAACAAAGAATAATATTAAAAAAGGATAGACTAAGAGATTAATAGGGTGCACAAAGAGAGAAAAAACTACATCTAATATTAGTGTAGTTAGTGTTAGCCATACTACCATGGCTAGCAATCTACCGACTTCTATAGTCGATGTTACAAACTTATCCATCTCCATGGTTCCTTAAAATTGTTATTCCATAAATTTTTTTAACCGGGAATATTAAACTCTGATGTGTACAGGCTCCATCGGTCAAGTATATGATAATATCTATACTTAATACAACTAAAAGATATAATAAAATAATAAAAAATAAAAAAAGGAGGAAAGTAACAAATAAAAAGAATTTAAAAAAAGTGCCAGGGGGGATAAATGAAGTCAAACCTTATATTCTGTGTGATTATATTTACTGTTTACCTAATTCTAAGTAAATCAGCTATAATTAGTTGTTAATCATTAATTGGTAGTTATCAGCTTTAATTAATAATAATATCGCTGTATAAATTTTAGTATTTGTTAATTATTAATATTAGTGGTGTTATTATTCTAACTGTTAGTATCCATAGGAGAGTCTCCAATCTGTATCTCCAATCCGAGTCTCCAATCAGCATCCTTCTCCATCTTCTTTAGGTGCCACAAGTCCATAGTCCACTCCAATCCTGAAAATATAATTTATTTGTTGATATAGTTCATCTTTGAAGATTTCATTCAGTCTTCCTCTCGTTCCTTAATCCCCTGGGCCAAGTTCATTGCATCCGCTGGATTTTTGAAATAATGTTCTTCCTGGTTGTCGGTGACTCTCAGGGTGGCTGGGTACCTCAGACTGTACTTCAAATTCTTCACTTCCTTCAAAATTCTTTTGGTCTCCTTGAACGCATTTCGTTATCGGAGACCTCTGCTGTGTAGTCTCGATAAATGCTGATCGAATCTTCTTCTCCTCCAAGACATGATCATACTGGACTTTTACTATCATTTGTCTTGGAGGGGCGTCTTGCTTTGTATAACGTCTCATTACTCTGTGTGCTCGGGCTAATAAAGGCTTTTGTTCCAGAGATAAAACCTTTTGCAATAAGTTGGCAGTAAACTCTCGGGTATCTTGATTCTTTTCTCTCCCTTCTCAAATACCCACGATCCTTAGGTTCTGTCTTCTCTGCCGTCCTTCCAACTCGGTACATTTATCAGTTATTTTGCCCAGTAAATCAGATAGATGTTGATTTTCTTTGAGGAATGTTTTCATAGTCTGAGCACTTGTTTCGGCTAGATCTTCAAGGTTCTTTATGGCTGTCGACTGCTCCTTGAGTTCTTCCTCCACAGGTTCCAGCTCAGTTTCCATCTTATTTTGGATTTTATCATTCATCTCTTCCACTATATTTGCAGCTTGATCCGCCAATATTTCTGCAATTTCCTTTCGCAATGTGTCAGATAATTCCGTGGCCGAGATATTGATTTCAGACTTTAACTTTCATCTCCTCCTTGATTTTTTCTATTTCTTCCTTAAAATTCATTTTTGCCAGTTCAGTTTTTAATTCCAAATTAATTTCTTTCTTTAACTCTACCATTTCTTGTACAAAAAAAACTTTAAGTTCTTCAATTTCCGATTTTTTTCTTCGATTTTTTCGACACATCTTCTAGGGATAGTGTCCTACCTGAGCCCGAGGCTCCATTCGGGCATTCAGGAGTCTGATGGCTCGTGGGAAGCTGATGCAGAACCTTGATGTTCTGCTCCTTATGCTACGATATCTTTTGCCCGAGGGCAGCAGAGTGAACAGTCCATGATGGAGATGTGTGGGGTCTTTTATAATACTGCTGGCCTTAGACACGCAACGTTTGGTCGCAATATCCCCGATTGAGGGGAGAGAAGTCCCGATGATTTTTTCCGCTGTCCTCACCCACTCGCTGCACGGACATCCAGTCGGACGATTTACAGTCCCCAAACCAGACAGAGATATAGCTGGTCAAAATACTCTCTATGGTGCCCCTGTAGAAAGTGGTGAGGATGGGATGGGGGAGGTGAGCTCTTCTCATCCGGCGCAGAAAGTACAACCGCTGCTGCGTTCTCTTAACTGTTGATGAGATGTTATTTGACCAGGTCATACTGTTAGTGATCTGCACCCACAGGTACTTAGTGCAACTGACCACCTCCACATCGCTGTCATTGATGTGAAGTGGTGTGGGACTGTGCCGGTTTTTCCTGAAGTCGACAATGACCTCCTTTGTTTTTTCGACATTCAGGATCAGGTTGTTCGTATTGCACCAGTCCACCAGTTGTTTCACCTCCTCCCTGTAAGCCAGCTCATTGTCGTCCCGGATGAGGCCCACCACTGTTGTGTCATCTGCATACTTCATGGTGTGGTTTGTACTAAACCTGGTACAACAGTCGTGGGTCATCAGGGTAAACAGCAGTAGACTCAGGACACAGCCCTGAGGGGAGCCGGTGCTCAGAGAGATGATGTTAGAGGTGTTATTTCCAACCCTCACTGACTGGGGTCTGTCAGTGAGGAAGTCCAGTAGCCAGTTACACATGGGGGTGCTGAGGCCCAGTGGAACCAGTTTGCTTATCAGGTGCTGAGGGATAATTGTGTTGAATGCTGAACTCCATGAATAGCATTTGTACATAAGTGTTCTTCTCCTCTAGATGTTCCAGGCTCAGATGGAGTATGGAGGATATAGCGTCCTCTGTGGAGCGGTTTGGCCTGTAAGCAAACTGGTATGGGTCAAGTGTGGAGGGGAGTCTGGAGGTAATATGGTCCCTGACCAGTCTCTTGAAGCACTTCATCATTATGGTAATGAGTGCTATAGGGCGGTAATCGTTGAGACATTGTATATTGGATTTTGTTGGCACTGGTATGATGGTGGCAGTCTTGAAACACGATGGGACGACAGCCTGGTTCAGCGAGGTGTTGAAGATGTCCGTAATGATATGTGCCAGCTGATCAGCACATTCCCTGAGCACCCGTCCTGGTATGTTATCAGGGCCTGCCGCCTTCCGTGCGTTCACTTCCGTGCGTTCACTGCATATCCAGGTGCCTAAATAAAAGCATCTTAAATACCACTATGGTATGTGCCTCCACCATCTAAATTTATCGACCTTTTGTTTACTAGTCAAGTCAATTTTATTTCTATAGCACATTTAAAACAACTCTTGTTGACCAAAGTGCTTTACATCAGTGCAGGTACTAATCTGCTACATACAGTGGTACATAGATCTAACAATACATACATAAATACATACATACAGCACTCCCTCAGAGGACCTCAAGACACTAAGTATCATCTTCTTCTTCTTTCGTGTGGCGTGCACAGCCTAAAGTTGTTGGACAACTTGTTCTATTTGATCTTCCGTTTGTGCACGTCGAGTTGATTGCATTAGTCGAAACAGGGTAGACCACGTGAAGGTTGCAATCTTCCACTCCTAAGTATCATCTATGGGTACTGTATTTACAGGCCTGTTGTAATGCTGCCGTAAGTATGAAATTCTCATGTTGTTGGTACATATGACAACTTAATACTATAGACTGTCAACATCTGTTGCAGTTGGACACAAAGTGCGGGACTCAACAGGACAGGCAGCATCTCTGGAGAGAAGGAATGGGTGACCTTTTGGGCCTAGACCCTTCTTCAGACTGTCAAGGGAGAGGAAAACGAGATATGGAAAGGTAAAGTGAGAAAACGACAGATAAGGCAGACAGTGATCAAGGAAATGTAGAATGTTTCATTGTTGGCTGAGGGGAAGGTGACAATGAGGCATACACACAGTAAAATTAATCAGGACAGTGAAGACCTGGTGTGTGGGAGGGACAGAGAAAGAGGGAAAGCAAGATTTACTTGAAGTTAGAGAAACCATGGATAGGATATGTGAGGGATAAAGTGATTAAACCCCATTATAGTAAGGAGCTTTAAAGAGGATTCAAACTAATAGGGGCCGGAGAGAGGGTTCTGACACAGCTGTGTCTAAAGGTTACCAGACCCATCCTTGAGTCCTTGAGTAAGAAGTAATAGCATTGTATAGCGGTAGAAGGGAGTGATGTAGAGAGATCCCTATCAGTGGAATGGAGTGATAGATGGGACCCTTGTCACTATAGCTTAGCTTTAGTACTGATATAGGGGAACTGAGAGGGTTCACTAGGAGGTGAGTAAAACTAGGGTAGGTCATGAGCAACCGAGCATGCTTAATAGAATAAATGAATATTACAACACACCCCTGGTCAAGAAACTGCTCATTACCATGAACATGTCTGGACATGCAATGTATGATATGGGAGGTACTGGGGGGATGTACCTACAGATTGTGCACCTCAGACCCTGATTGGAGAAGGGTCCGGAGGGGAGGTTGAATGTAAAACTCTGTGTATAAAGGGGGATGACTTCTCTGGCTTTGGTGTGTCTCGACTTGGAGAGGCAGCTGGTTCTGCAGATTCGTGAAAAATAAAGAATCTCTTGCTTCCAAGATTTAGTCTTTGAGCAGTGATTGTGAGCACAAAGCGTATCTCACAAACTAGGGCTCGTCCGGGATCGCCACTCCGGCTGCTTGGTGGAGGCAAAGAAGGAGGGGAAGGTGCACCCTGCTGATTTCAGCAGTCTCTGATCTCCTTGCTTGCCATCAGCAGTTTGAGCGAGTGATATTCGGGTATAAAGACTCGGGAAGCAAGAGGGGGTGTAAGGTGAATAAATAAGGAACGGTCGAGCGATTCTTGTGCACAGGACCCAGGTAAGAAAACTGACTATTAAGTATTGCCTGGGCGACCGGGGTCTGTCGGACGGGTATAGTACGACGAGACAATGGAAACCGGAACGGGAAAAGGGTCCGGGGAAACAGGATAAGGCTCATACTGATATGGAGCCGCACATTCCGCCCGATAGTCCGTTGGGGCGAATGTTGCACGGATGGGGTGAAGGGAACACCCGGGGTAAGAGTAAGGAAACTATGATAAAGTTTTGTTACTTTGAATGGCCAGAAGGAGCCAATTCGAGGGAGCGCAGTGTGGTGGCCAAGGTTGGGTTCAAATGAAGACTGGGTGAGACAGGCGTTGAATGTTTTTGTGAATGAACGAGAACGCCAAATCAAATAGAAAAGGACTATTCCCAGTGCTGGAAACCCAATAATGGGATGTTTCCGTTAAAGACAGAGAGAGAGCAGGATGAATCTGACTGGCCCCAATTGGTGATGACCACCTACGACGACTGCCCCCGCCATATGAATCCCAGCCCCCAAATATACCCCCATCAGCTCCGGCTGCATCTGCCCAGGAGGTCCCACTAAGCCAGAGCGGATCGGCAGTAAACCTGTCCACTCCTGTCTCAGAAGAGACAGATAGTAGAGAATCACGGAAAGTAGAGAAGAAACAGGGTGAAAGAAACTGTGATTCAAACATAGAACGTGAAGGAGAGAGCCAGTCAGATAAGGAAGAGGAAATAAAAAGTGAGGACGAGGATGGGACGAGTGTCCCAGGCAGTAGTCGGATGACGCGATCTCAAACGAGGGCAGCCAAACAAAGATCAGACCGATCTGTTCAAATGAAGCCCCTAAGAGAGGTCCCGTTAGGGGGAAATGAAGGGGGGATGGGATTTGTAAATGTGCCTCTCACCAGTATGGAGGTGAGGAACTTTAAGAAGGAGATGAAAAGTTTATTGGAAGACCCCTTGGGACTGGCTGAACAAATAGATCAGTTCCTAGGGCCAAATATATGTACATGGGAAGAAATGATGTGGAATTCTCTGCCACAGAAAGTAGTTGAGGCCAGTTCGTTGGTCATATTTAAGAGGGAGTTCGATGTGGCCCTTGTGGCTGAAGGGATCAGGGGGTATGGAGAGAAGGCAGGTACAGGATACTGAATTGGATGATCAGTCATGATCATATTGAATGGCGGTGCAGGTTCGAAGGGCTGAATGGCCTGCTCCTGCACCTAATTTCTATGTTTCTATGTTTCTATGTTTCTATGAAAAATATTGAGTTGTTTCAAACAATCTCATTGAAGTAAGAATGGAACTAATGTGATGTGTGTGTAAAAACCGGTTTTGTATGAATGAGGAAGTTTGTATATGTGATAGGTTTGTTTGCTGTGGGCCACATGCTGTAAGGGTATGTGTGTGTGTTCCTTTAAGAAATTGTAAGCAATGGGGGAGGTTACGAATAGTTGTAAGGTAACGGACAACGCTTTGTATCATCACAACTTAAAAGGGGAAAGTTGGAAAATGTAGGTTGCTTGGCTTCTATAGATTTCTTTTCAGTAAAGTTAATTTGGAAAATTGTTAGTCGTATGTATTTAAACTAGGAATTGGAATTTGGGAATTGTAGGGAGAATGGTTTGAACAAAATTAGAAATAAGTTAATTGCTGAACAACAAGCAGCTTTTATGGTTTGTTTAGATAAACATTCTGGTTGGAGAAGGGTAATAAATTAATGGGGCCCAGGAAAAAAAAAAAAAGGAGTTGGCAGACAATGATGTCAATAATGGGAAGTTTATTTACTTCAGAAGAAAGACAGATGGTCAGAGAGGCAGGAATAAAAGTCTGGGATAAGGGGTTGCAGGCTCAAGCGGGAGCAGCAGATGCGGGAGCAGTAAAATATCCCATTACTGCGCCGGATTGGAGTAACCAGACAGAAGAAGTATGAGAGATCTCAGGGAGATAATAATCAAGGGAATCAGAGAAGCCGTTCCCAAGGGACAGAATTTCGAACGGGCTTTTGAAAATCAGCAGAACAAGGACGAACCTCCGACAGTGTTCTTACAAAGGTTGAGGAGGAATGTCCAGCAGTATTCGGGGATAGACCCTGATTCAGACGCAGGTCAGCAGTTGCTAAAGGTTAATTTTGTAACCAAATCATGGCCAGACATTAGAAAGAAACTGGAAAAATTGGAAGATTGGAATGACAAACCATTGAATCAATTGTTAACAGAGGCTCAAAAGGTATATGTAAGACGGGATGAGGAAAAACAGAAGGGAAAGGCAAAAATGATGTTGCAAGCAGTACAGCAAGGAGTACAGAAGGGGGGAATCGAAGGTGATAGAAGGCCAGGTGCTCATGGGGACCGGGGAAGGGGAAGCGGTAGTATTAGAGAACGAGGAAGAGGTGAATGGAGGGACCGAAGTTGGGGTCCCCGGGAAAACAAGGAACAAGGATCAGGAGGGTGGTACACGGGGCCATCCTGGTGTTACTATTGTAACGAGGAGGGTCATTTCAAGAGGGAATGTCCCAGGCTACGACGGGAGGTGCAGTCGTACACACTCATGGAGGAAGAATAGGGAAGTCGGGGGTCCTGCTCCCTGGGGTGTATGGGATACACACGGGAACCTCTGGTAAACTTGAAATTAGGATATTAGAGGATATGGTATTTATGGTAATTTGGGAGTGGAGAGATCAAGTGGAACTAAGGTACCAGAAGAAATTGGATTAGGTGAAAAACAAGTCAGAATCTCGTGGGTAGGGGGGAAAGTGATGACTGCCCCCGAGGTAGAAGGGGTGGTGGTAAAATATGAGGATCGAGAAGTCAGTGGAAGATTTTAAAAGGAAGGTGAATAAATTTGCAAAAGAGGATAAACTATCTGAGAAGTAAGACATTGAGTTTAGAATGAGAAAGAAGGCAGATCAGAAAGGATTAAAGTGGGAAGCAGAGGGATAAATTGATGAGACTGCTTTAGAGAGAAAGAGCGTGAAAAAGGAAAGACAATGTTGTCAGTAACAACAGACCTGGTTGAAAAGTCTGAAATAAGTGATGCACCGACACACAGTGAGTCCTATGACAGAGCCAAACAGGGGCCAGAGATTCCATGCCAATAATAAATGTATTTGGGAGAGTGTTTTCTCAAATGCCCTATCGGGAGTGAAATAAATCTGGATCTAAGCCCAGACAAGGCTAGTAAGGAGATAGGTAATGGATAAGGTGTGTGTTGGGGATGTGAACAGGTACGATAATCAGGAAATAATAATAATAATAATAATAATAATAATAATAATAATAATAATAATAATAATAATAATAATAATAATAATATTAAGATAATGGTGAACATAGCTATGGTAAGAACATTAAGAAGAGGTATTAAATACACCTAGGCTAGGATGCGGCAGCGTTTTAAATACTAGTGCCGTGTTGTAGGCAAATTTGGAAGGTGTTGATATAGTATGTGAATGATTTGTTGGTTTGTTCCACAAGTGAGGAGCAATGTGAGAGAGAGACATTGTAATTATCTTGGAAAAGGTGGCACAGGAGGTCATGATGTATCAAGGAAGAAGTTTTTGTTTTGTCAGCAGCAGGTAGAATATTTTGGACGAGTAATATCTAAAGAAGTAAAAGCTATAGCGCAGGATCAAATTGGAAGCTTGCCTGCAATCTTGCTTAGCTCAGTTGGCAGAAATTAAGGCTTTAAGAGCAGCATATGTACATGGAGTCTGGCACATGTTTGGAGCAGTAGGGAAACAGAAAGGCTTTGAGAAAAGCAACGGAGACCCCATGCAAAGTTAGCAGTGTCCCCCTATGAAATGTTGTTTGGGTTACCTTATTTGGGAAAGATAGAAGGAATACCCACCATAGAGGGCAGTGATGTATTCTTAAGGAACTATTTACTGGCAGTATCTCGTTCCCTTACAGAATTAAAAGCTAAAGGACTATTGGCTCAAAGACCACCACTCGACTTTCCAATACATGCTGTAAAGGCCGGCGACTGGGTACTGGTCAAGAATTGGAAGGAGGAGAAACTCCAGCCCAGGTGGACCGGCCCATACCTAGTATTACTGACAACCGAGACAGCAATACGAACAAAAGAAAAAGGGTGGACCCACGCGATCCAGGTTAAAGGACCCGTTGATCCACCCGCCCCTGATGAGGAGGAACAGTGGATGGTGAAGCCAGGAAACAAACCCCTAACAGTAATTTAAAAAAAAAAAGAATTGTATGTATAACTGACAGTATGAAAGGAGCAGTCGTGGTATTGTTTGCTTTGTATGTAATTGTGGTAAAAAGTATTGATAATTGTGATAAATGCTATCATCCTATCAGATATGGAGGGCGGATAACCAGATCATTTACCTATCATTCCCATGTGAACGATGCATGCTATAATGTGAGGACTAGAACAATTTGTGAAGAGGGGGGAAAGAAGTATTTGATGATAGGGAATAGGGGGTATATAGGGAGGTTCGGGTACGTTACCTGCCCAAAGGGAGAGAGATGGGTTTGTGTAACCAAGGCAGGACAGATAGGTTTCCCTTTTCAGGTCGTAAAATGGGCAATAGATAAGATGAAAGAGGAAGTAATAAAAGAGTTTACAGAAGTAGTAGTCACCAAGCCTCCCCCTCCCCCACCTACTCAGCCTCAATTGCACCAGACACTGTACGAAGAAATAAAGAAGCAGATTGAGATCCCTGAAGGAGAAAAAAAAAACCTGTTCATGGACTTGGCCCTCCGGATAGCTGGAATCCTGAATGTGACTAACTGCTGGGTCTGTGGCGGACCACTGATGAGCTCACGTTGGCCGTGGAGAGGATCCATTATTGAAGTATGGGACCTGATGGAATGGAACCTGACAGTTGGACAAGATCAAGATCCCCAGGCATGGGTCCTGACAGACGCTCCGGTAGGGACTGAGTGTATCGCTAGGCCCTGGGCAAAGGATGCCGTCCTAGTAGGCAGCAGCCCCTGCCAGCGCATCGTCACCCAGTGGCCAAATCAGTCCCGAGTGTGGTGGCCAGAGGAGCCTAAATGGTATCTAACTAAGAAATACGGGAAAAACTGTGCTATCTGGATGAAGACTGATGGAATGGAATCGACTGGACTATGGAACTGCACCGGGAACAACCCTTATCAAGGAATCCCAGTGTTGCGAGACATATGGAACAAGGTTGCCTCTAGTGGACCGGCCCCTGAAGGACTGTTATGGATATGCGGATACAAGGCATACTCGGTGTTACCGATAAATTGGAGCGGGACTTGCTTTATTGGACTGGTACAACCTGGATTTTTCTTGTTAAACACCGAAGAAGGGCGGTCGCTAGGAACACCTGTATTTGATGACCTATATCTGAAGAAGAGGAAAATAGACATTGGAGAATGGGAAGATGATGAATGGCCACCAGCAAGAATCATCTCATACTATGGACCAGCCACTTGGGCACAGGATGGATCCTGGGGCTACCGAACCCCAGTATACATGTTAAACCGGATCATAAGACTGCAGGCAGTACTGGAGGTAATTACCAACCAAATTGCGGGGGCACTGGAGATGCTGGCAAAGCAGCAGACACAGATGAGAGCAGCAATATACCAGAACCGGTTGGCCCTAGATTACCTCCTGGCAGAAGAAGGAGGGGTATGCGGGAAATTCAACCTCTCTAATTGCTGTTTAAACATCGATGATAATGGTCAGGCAGTGATGGACATATCAGAAGGGATCCGTAAGTTGGCACATGTTCCAATACAAAAGTGGAATTCGATTATGGGAACCCAATGGTGGGATTCCATCCTCGGAGGAACATGGTGGAGAACGGTGGGACTCGTGCTTCTATGTGCATGGGCTGGACTGATCTTTATCCCCTGTTGCATCCCTTGTTTTAGGGAACTTATTACAAGGAGTATAAGTCAGATGCAGGCTGTAGTCATGCCTATGGGAGAGAAAGGGGAAATACAGAGAATAATGATAATGCGGCCAGGGGAGGTCCATGATCTACAGGAAAAGAAGATTAGGACAATGTTATGTCAATCGAGTTGAGGGACCTTGAAATGGGGGTTTAATCAGTATATGCGTAGCAAAAGAAAAAGGGAGGATTGTGAGGGATAAAGTGATTAAACCCCATTATAGTGTGAGATACCCTTTATGCTCACAATTAATACTCAAAGACTAAATCCTGGAAGCAAGAGGTTTCTTTATTTTACGAGTCTGCAGACCGGGTGCCTCTCCAACTCGAGACACACTGAAGCCAGGGAGATCATCCCCCTTTATACACAAAATCTTACATTCAATCTCCTCTCCGGACCTTTCTCCAATCAGGGTCGGAGGTGCACAATCTGTAGGTACAACCCACCGTACATCCCCTCGCACCTCCCATATCATACATTGCATGTTCAAACATGTTCATGGTAATGAGCAATTTCTTGACCAGGGGTGTGTTGTAATATTCATTTATTCTATTAAGCATGCTCAATTGCTCATGACCTGGCCCAGTTTTACTCACCTCCTAGTGAACCCTCTCAGCTTTCCTATATCAGTACTAAAGCTAAGCTATAGTGACAAGGGTCCCATCTATCACTCCATTCCACTGATAGGGATCTCTCTACATCACTCCCTTCTACCGCTATACAATGCTATTACTTCTTACTCAAGGACTCAAGGATGGGTCTGGTAACCTTTAGACACAGCTGTGTCAGAACCCTCTCTCCGGCCCCTATCAGTTCAAATCCTCTTTAAAGCTCCTTACTATTGTGAGGGATAAAGTGATTAAACCCTATTAAAGAAAGGAGTTTTAAAGAGAATTCAAACAGAGAGGGGCTGGAGAAAGGATTCTGACAGCAGAGTCTGAAGGTTGCTAGTTGCCAGACCCATCCTTGAGGCCTTGAGTAAGAAGAGATAGCTTTGTATAGCTAGAGAAGGGGGTGATGTAGAGAGATCCCTATCAGTGGAAAGGAGTGATAGATGGGACCCTTGTCACTATAGCTTAGCTTTAGTACTGATATAGGGGAACTGAGAGGGTTCACTAGGAGGTGAGTAAAACTAGGGTAGGTCATGAGCAACCGAGCATGCTTAATAGAATAAATGAATATTACAACACACCCCTGGTCAAGAAACTGCTCATTACCATGAACATGTCTGGACATGCGATGTATGATATGGGAGGTACTGGGGGGGGATGTACCTACAAATTGTGCACCTCAGACCCTGATTGGAGAAGGGTCCGGAGGGGCGGTTGAATGTAAAACTCTGTGTATAAAGGGGGATGACTTCTCTGGCTTCGGTGTGTCTCGACTTGGAGAGGCACCCGGTTCTGCAGATTCGTGAAAAATAAAGAATCTCTTGCTTCCAAGATTTAGTCTTTGAGCAGTGATTGTGAGCACAAAGCGTACCTCACAGGATAGGATGAGACGGATATGGGCCAAACACAAGCAGGTGGCGCTAGTGTAGATGGGGCATGTTAGTCAATGTGGGCAAGTTGGGCCGAAGGTGGCACAGCGGGTAGAGCTGCTGCCTCACAGCGCCAGAGACCCGGGTTCGATCCCGACTACGGGCACTGTCTGTACGGAGTTTGTACGTTCTCCCCGTGACCTGCGTGGGTTTTCTCCCGGTGCTGCGGTTTCCTCCCACAATCCAAAGACGTACAGGTTTGCAGGTTAATTGGCTTGGTATAAGTGTAAATTGTCCCTAGTATGTGTAGGATAGTGTTAGTGTGCAGGGATCGCTGGTCAGTGGGCCGCAGGGCCTGTTACAGCGCTGTGGTAAAGTGGGATAACATAGAACTAGTGTGAACGGGTGATCAATGGTTGGCATGGATTCGATGGGCTGAAGGGCCTGTTTCCATATTAAAAAAAAAAAAAAAGTTGGGCCGAAGGGTCTGTTTCCATACTGTATCACTCTAAATCAAGGGTTCCCAACCTGGGGTAAATTTCACCAACCTAGGGGGTAAATTTGTTCATTCTGGATTTGTACATACTTTTTCTCATTGACTGACTGTGTTTGATTCTGGTATACCGGTATCTGTTCATTATTAGTTGTTCATAAATGTGAAATAACATTGTTATGTGCTATTAACGTTGCCAGGGGTAAACGGGACGAAAAAGGTTGGGAACCCCTGCTCTAAATCAATAAATGTCACCTATTCCTTCTCTCAAGAGATGCTGCCTGTCCCGCTGAGTTACTCCAGCCTTTTGGGTCTATCTTCATTGTAAACCTGCATCTGCAGTTCCTCCCTACACATCTGCACTTCCCTAGATAGACTCAAAATGCTGGAGTAACTCAGCGTGACAGGCAGCATCTCTGGAGAGAAGGGATGGGTGATGTTTCAGGTCGAGACCCTTCTACAGACTGAGGCGTCTGCAGTCCCTTCCTGCACACCTGCAATTCCTTACTGCACATCTGCTGCAGAGGTATAGGAAGGGGCTGCAGGAAGTGTCCGAAGAAGGGTCTCGACCCGAAACGTCGCCTATCTCCTTCGCTCCTTAGATGCTGCTGCACCCGCTGAGTTTCTCCAGCCTTTTGTGTACTCTCGATTCGCCAGCATCTGCAGTTCCTTCTTTAACACGAAGTGTCCCTCCTCTTCGTTCCCGGTCACGTGCGGGCGGGCGGGCGACGCGATGACGCAGACGCGTTAGCAGCCGGCGGGATGGCGGGCGACGCGATGACGCAGTGTGGGCGCTGGGCGCGTTTGAAGCGCGGAGGGAAAAGCGCGCGCGGACGGCGAGTAACGGCCGCGGGATGAGCGAGGAGGCGGCGGCGCTGCTGCCGCGGCTGGTGGGTGGACATGGCGGAATGAGGGCTGACATTGTCAACCAGGGACGGTGCTCTGTGGGGAGGGAGGGAGGGAGGGAGGGAGTGGGCGGCGCTGCGGTCGGGCGATGGCGGGAGGGTCCGGCTGGGGCAGCAGGGTCGAGGGCTCGGCGGGGCCTTTGGTGTGGGAAACAACAACAGCAGCAGCAGCAGCAGCAGAGGAGGAGACGGGATGAGCGAGGAGGTTGTCAACTTTACTGTGGAGGAAGGAACTGCAGACGCTGGTTTACACCGAAGTTGTAAAGTACACCGAAGTTGCTGGAGTAACTCAGCGGGTCAGGCAGCATCTCTGGAGAGAAGGCATAATGTTGTCAACTTTACTGCCCGGTTTTGGGGAGAGAGAGGGGAGGCGTGTTGAAGGAGAGGGTAAGGTGAAGGAGAGACTGAGGGTGATGGTGAAGGAGAGACTGAGGGAGATGGTGAAGGAGAGACTGAGGGTGAGGGCGTGGGGTAAGGAGAAGGGGAGGAGAAGGAGTGGGTAAAGACTGGGTGAGTCAAGGATAGTGTGAGGGTCACCAGTGAGGTAGATAGTAGTTCAGCACTTCTCTGGTTGTGGTAGGATGCTTCAGTTGCCTGATAACAGCTGGGAAGAAACTTTCCCTGAATCTGGAGGTGTGCGTTTTCATACTTCTATACCTGTTGCCTGATGTGAGAGGGGAGACGAGGAAGTGGCCAGAGTGCAACTCGTCCTTGATTGTGCTGCTGGTCTTGCCGAGGCAGCATGAGGTATAAATGGAGTCAATGGAAGGGAGGTTGGTTTGTGTGATGGTTTGCATCCATAATTCACTGCAATTTCTTGTAGTCTTGGATGGAGCTGTTCCCGAACCAAGCTGTGAGTTATCCCAGTAAAATGGTTTCTATGGCACATATGTAAAAGTTGTTGAGAGTTGTTGGGACATGTCGAACTTGCTAAGCCTTCCAAGGAAGAAGAGGCATTGGTGTGCTTTCTTGGTCGTTGCTTCAATGTGAGAGGTTATGGTGTCAGAGGTTCTGGGAGAAGGCAGGAGAATGGGGTTAGGAGGGAGAGATAGATCGGCCATGATTCAAAGGTCTTTTACTGTCATGTGTACCAATTAAGGTACAGTGATATTTGATTTACCATACAGCCATACGAACAAAAAAGCAATAAGACACAACTACATAAAAGTTAACATAAACATCCACCACAGAGGACTCTTCACTGAAGGAAGGCAATAAAGTCTAAACTTTTCTCTTTACTGGGCGGATTAGACTTGATGGGCCGGATTGCCTAATTATACTCCTATCACTTATGATCTTCAATATCTGTGGTCTAATAGAAGCTGTTAGTGATATTAACTCCTAGGAATTAGAAGTTGATCAACCATCTCTACTTTGGCGCTGTCAATGCAAATATTGGTGAGTGTGCAGAACAAGCAGTGTCTGTGTCTCAACGTCAGTGGCGGAGCTTGTTAGATGGTGATTGCGAGTTTGGGGGTGGGGATGCATCCAGTCTTGGGAAAAGACTGACCATTCATCTTGTCTGCACCCTTCATGACTTTATAAACCTCCATGAGGTCATCCCCTCAGCCTCCAGGAAAATAAACCGAGTCTATGCAGTCTCCTTATAACTCAATCCCTCCAGACCCGGTAAAGTCTGAAGAAGGGTTCCAACCTGGAACGTTGCCTATCCATTTTTCTTACCAGATGCTGCCTGATCCGCTGAGTTCCTCCACCACTATGTGTTTTCACTCAACAGGCTCACAAATCTTTTTGCATCCTTTCCAGTTAAATGGATCTAACCTCCCAAACCAGTCTAGTATGCTGTGTCTAGTCAAAGGCCTTACTGAAGTTCAAGTAGTTTAAAAGGTAATATAAGAATTCTGGGCACTCTCCATAACTTGGAAGTTATTCAGTATTAAAGAGCTGACATCAGCAAAGAAATCCAATGTCTCCCAATTGCTGGAGAGGATATTGACATGTCTGATCTTGCATCTGAAACCAAGATGACAGGAAAAGTCATGATGCTCCCTCTGTTGTAGTTTTTTATTGACTGCAACAGGTTGAGCAGAACTATTGTGGATGATTAAAGTGAGATTTTCACACAAGTATTTTTGTTGTGGAAATCAAGACTCCTACATGTTTAATATAAGATTATTGTTAGGGAAGTGGTAAAAATATATTATCGATTACAAATTACAATGATGCAAGGAGAAGACTGGTGTAAAGAATGTGATCAGAGTTGATTAGAAGGTAAAAGCTTGAGTAAAATCAAGGACTGCGTTCAGAGCAATGTGTGTGCCCCTTGTTCTAGAAGCAGGTAATTGTTTGAAAAACAGGAAATGGGTAGGCTGCCTAAATAACTACATTGTATCAAACTTTATAATGCAAAAAATGAAAATAAAGTCAGTGAAGCAAAGAAAGCCAAGACTTATCTCAAACTTAAAACATTCCATTTAAAAAAAAGGACATTTCAAGTGCTTTATTCTACTTTCAAAAATAGAAGTTTAGAAAATATCTATTCAAATTGGAAAAGTTCTAACATCTCTCCAATGTGGGAATACCTGGCACCACCTTCATCTCTTGTATTTTATAGGCTACTAGACTAAGTGGGACCCTTTGGCTCCCTGTCAGACGGGAGGGCTAGTCCCCAGACGCAACCCGTTCACCCAACGCAATATTCCACCACTTGCCCATAGCCCCCACGGAAGGCCTGGTCCCCCAAAGCAACACGTTCCCCCAACGTAAGATTCCACCACTCCTCTGCCTCCCCCAGCGCTGGACTTTAAAAAAAATCCAATTGCACTTCCCCTGCCTCCCCCAGTACTTCCAATTCCACTTCCCTGCCCCCCCCCCCCCCCCTCCTCCAACCCTCCTGTGCTGGCAGGAGGCTACAAGGGACCAATGATTCTCATGAGTAGGTACTGATGCCACATTTTTTTGATGAAGCTTTTTGAACACACAGAATTGCTTCCATCTGGTCACCTCTTCCTGTGGCAAAGTGCAAGAGCAGATTGACATTTTCAGGGGGCTGACATCTGGTGAATGAACAACATGACCTGCCCATCAATGCCAACTGAGTTTTAACAGAGTTTCAATGTTGGGGATGTTGAACAGGGAGATGTCTTTGGCACTGGTTAAGTTATCCAGCCAATGGGCTTGAAGGAATTTTGCAGAGACAATGATGGAATTGCCTCTCCAGTGTGCTTTGAGCTGCTGTAATTAGTTTGTTACTCAGAAGTGTATGTGAGGATTGACTTCATTGCTGCCTGATCAGCTGTGATAATTGTGAATAATTTATTTTTGATATCTGTTTTCTGTGAGATGTGGCTCTGGAGTAGTGGCTTCCAGACTGTCAATGTAGATCTTTATTATATTTGATGGGGCAATGGTATCTAAAATATTTACAATCTTGTGGAATGATAAAAAGCATAGGAATAGTTACGTTGACCTTGATCTGAATATAGCAGGGGAGGTTGCAGATATCGAAAACTGCCATCCAGATACAATATTTGTCTGTGGCTGCATGGATATGTCTCCAGATGCTCTGGTTTCCTCCCATAATATTGTGCTGGTTGGTGGTTTAATAGCGTATTATATATTCTCCCAGCATGCATAGATTTAGCTCTTAGGGCTAAGGGAATCAAAGGATATGGGGGAAAAGCCATAACAGGATACTGATTTTGGATGATCAGCCATGATGATAGTGAATGATGGTGCTGGCTCGAATGGCCCACTCCTGCACCTATTTTATATGTTGGTGACAGAATTGGAGAAGGGAATATTGTTTGTGTGTGAAAGAATAGGTTGCAGGGTAAGAAATGAGGAATGGGATAGCTTCAAGAATTGCATTAGACTGCATGGGCTGAGTTAGTTGATGCATAAATATTGATGATGATAACAGAACCATTTTGCTTTGCTTTCAATGGTGATGTAGAATCTGTTGGTAAACGGGAGGCAACTGAACCTCAGTTTGGTATTTCATCTGGCAGTCTGCACTGACAATGCTGCAGAGGATTATCAATCTGAATTATGCATCCTTCTATTTGAGGTAGAAATTCACAGCCAATTCTCACTTGGTGGGCAGAGTGCTGAATCGAAATTGCAGAATTGAATGGAGGTATTATTTTAAAATGTCTTTAAATTCTTAAAGTTAATGGTATTGAATGTTACAGTGGTAAAATGTTCAAATTTTATATTATGCAGAAATTGCCGAAACAGCCCTACAGAAGTAGATTCTACAGAGACCATGCATTTGGGAGGTAAAAGGACATTACATTTTTCTGAATGGAGTAAAACAATGTTTTGTGAGGAATAGATCCTCATTTATTAACAGGTCCTTACAAAATTAACTAATTAAATATAGCTCAATGAGTGGTTCTGAAAAATCTACTTTCCTTTGGATTTTTATGATATATAAATGGTCGATATAATTTCATTACTTTGCAGTTTTAGCTGTAAGGGCATGTCCCACTTGGGCATCATTTGCACGTCATTTACACGAAATCCTAAAAATTGGTTGAGGCGTGGTGGCGTATGCAGTATCGCGCGGCGCCCCAAGATGTTTGCAATGCTCAAAATCCTCGCGGGCCACCTGCGTGATGTAACCCTTGTGCACGCTGTCGTACTGATGGTGTACGTGCAGCGCGTGGTGACGCATCGTTACGCACGGTGACACACGAACATTGCCTATGGCAATTTATTATGCGTCAACGTCCGTAACCATACGCCGCCATTTGCGTGTCATTTGAATGCCGCACCACCTAACCGCCCGGGTATAAAGCATAGTTTTGAACATTTTTCACTGCGAAAATTCATGCCATGGAGATCGGGCTAAGTATGAACGACATCGCAAATGACTCCAAAAGAAGCAGGGCCCTCAAGAGCACTTGGCACGTGACTGCCGTACTGCTAGACGATTTTCGCACAACTGTCGCGTGTCAGTCACTGCCGGCCTGTCGCGTAAATGACGCGCAAATGACGGCCAAATGGGACAGGCCCTTTACAGCCATAAGATGTGAAGGAAAAAAGTTGTATAAAGATTCTTATTCAAAGGAAGAGATGTAGATGAATTGTGCTGGAGTATCTGAGTGCTCTTTAGTAAATGTTCAGTAATTTGAGTAGTTGGCACTCTGAATTATTAATTAATGCATTCAATTTCTTTTCATTTTCCACCGGTTAATATCTTATTTACAATGTAATGTGAATTATTTAAAAAAAAAAGTAGTCTTAATGTGTGGAAAGAAGTTATTTAGCCTGTTTTGCCCCAAGCATTTCATTGAAAGTATTATTTATTTCGTCCTACTCTGTTCTTTCCTTAAAACTTTCTAAAATATTTTATTTTTTCGTATATATTCTGTTACATTCTGAAGTGTACGATATTAGGGACCAAAGCTGTTGTTTCATGGTGATTCAGATACAAATGCTTTGAAATGCGTTGCTCTTTCAAGTGATCCATAAGAACGGGATTCAGAGTGTAAATAAATTTGAAGTCATGTATTTGTTATCAAAGGAGTTACAGTGGAAAAACGTTGTGCTCTGAGCAATCTTGACGGAAAATACTCTCTTGCACAAGAAACATTAAATCAGATTCCGTGCTGTAATTGTTATATGGTTATATGGTTAGATACCCCAATTTCTTCATTTATAGAAACTTAGACATAGAAACATAGAAAATAGGTGCAAGAGTAGGCCATTCGGCCCTTCGAGCCTGCACCGCCATTCAATATGATCATGGCTGATCATCCAACTCGGTATCCCTTACCTGCCTTCTCTCCGTACCCCTTGATCCCTTTAGCCACAAGGGCCACATCTAACTCCCTCTTAAATATAGCCAACGAACTGGCCACAACTACCTTTTGTTGCAGAGAATTCCAGAGATTCACCACTCTGTGTGAAAAATGTTTTTCTCATCTCGGTCCTAAAAGATTTCCCCCATTTATGATGCACGTTGACTAAAATTCTCGATGCAGGATTTCAACCCAAAATGTGGATATGCATATTTTACCTCCATAGAGCATTGTGTTTCTTGGTCAAAAATAGCTGCCTGGGTAAAACTATTTTATTGCATTAAATTATTTGAAACTATTTTATGAATACGGATTATACATGTTGTTTAAATAGTCAATTTACAACAATTAAATGTTACAAGCTGTAATTTATTTAATTTGCTAATTTCAGTAATTGATTTATAAAGTGACAATTAATACTATATTTAGGCACCCTTAAAGCCCATAAATGTTCAAGATTTTTGTATTGATTCTTCCGGTATCACAAAATGGACTATGTTAAGTTATCTGGATTTGATAGCTGTGTCAGATTAATTTCTCATTTTAATTTATTTTAATCATTCTAGGCTGACAGGAAAACCGATGAATGTAATCTTGCAGAAAAATGCAAATGCATCAACTATTGTCAACCACTTCTTGGCTGGACTAGGTGAATTTAAGTACTCAATTTAATTACAAAACGCAAAACATTATATGAATGGTGTCGTTGAACAATAATGATTTTTATCAACACAAATTGTGATTTCTGCTGCATCTGATGGAAATCAGGAAAGAAAATTGAGTGATAGTTATTTAGTAAGTTTTCAGCAGTGATCAAGGAAGGTGCTAGCAGTGTGCTGGCATATAGCTCATCTAACATTTCATACATGAGCTGAATTCAATGGCAAGACCCTTAACAGCATTGATGTGCAGATGGGATCTTGGCATCCAAGATCATAGCTCATTGAAGATGGCAGAACGTAAATAGGGTGGTTAAATATGGTATGCCCATTCCCGTGCTGTATTGTTCTGTTCCATCTAATATAAAAGAGAAATGGACACTTTTTTGTGGTTATTCTGTGAACCTGCGTTCACGGTGGCGTAGCGGTAGAGTTGCTGCCTTACAGCGAATGCAGCGCTAGAGACCTGGGTTTGATCCTGACTACGGGTGCTGTCTGCACGGAGTTTGTACGTTCTCCCCGTGACTTGCGTGGGTTTTTCTGCCATCTTTGGTTTCCTCCCACACTCCGAAGACATGCAGGTTAATTGGCTTGGTAAATGTAAAAATTGACCCTAGTATGTGTAGGATAGTGTTAGTGTGCGGGGATCGCTGGTCGGCGCGGACCCGGTGGGCCGAAAGAGCCTGTTTCCCACTGTATCTAAAAAAGAATGGCGGTGCTGGCTCCTGCACCTATTTTCTTTGTTTCTATCCCAATGTTGGGCGAGTCCAGAACCAGGGGCCACAGTCTTAGAATAAAGGGGAGGCCATTTAAGATTGAGGTGAGAAAAAACTTTTTCATCCAGAGAGTTGTGAATTTGTGGAATTCCCTACCACAGAGGGCAGTGGAGGCCAAGTCACTGGATGGATTTACATAGATATGAGAGAGTTAGATAGAGCTCTAGGGGCTAGTGGAATCACGGGATATGGGGAGAAGGCAGGCACGGGTTATTGATTGGGGACGATCAGCCATGATCACAATGAACAGCAGTGCTGGCTCTAAGGGCCGAATTTCTATGTTTCTAACCCATTATTTTATGCTTCTAAATACACATGAAATGACAGATGAATCCTCTTTTATCTGTTTCTGAATCTTGGGCTTCCTATAAAAGCAAAATTAGCAGGAGAGGGTGAAGAGCATTGTTATTGTACACTTTGCTATTCCATGCAATAAATAGAGGAATAATACAGCCTATTTTTGTGATCAGGAAATGTTTAGCACCTTCTGTGAGCTAAAACCCGTTCACTTGTACATGTTAACAATTCACAAATGCATCACTGTACTGATAGATGTATCAATAAAGTGTTTGATATTTTTTGGGGTGCTTTAATGTATTAAACAGCATAGTGCAAGTCCAATCATTCAGACTAAAATGCATTTATGTTCGAGTGGGATAAATACAGTGCAGCTGAAATGTGGCGGTGATGGCACGAATATTCAGGCAATGTCAAATATTTCTCCATTCCATTTGCCTCCGAAATGGTCTTCTGTACACCGTGAGACCAAGCATAAACTCTGCGAATGTTTCGCCGATCGCTTGAGCTTGGTCCACCACAAACTCTTGGTTGCTGACCATTTTAACTCCCCTTCCCATTCCCAAACTCAACCTTTTTGTCCCGGACTTCCATTGCCAAAGTGAGCCCATACCAAACTGAAAGAGCACCAGCTCATATTCTGCCTGGGTAGCTTACAATGCAATGGTATGAACATTTGAATTCTCCAACTATAGATAAGCCCAACAAAACAACTCTCCTCCAATTGTCTTTTTCCCCCAACTCCATCCCTGATCCCTGCCTGACTTTACACCCATCTCTCCCCTTTACCTATGTTCCTTCCCCGAGCTACACAATTCACACCTCGTCAATCCTCTCGCTTGAACTACAGAGCCCTCCATAATGTTTGAGACAAAGACCCATCATTTATTTATTATCTCTGTACTCCACAATTTGTAATAGAAAAAAAATCACATGTAGTTAAAGTGCACATTGTCAGATTTTAATAAAAGCCATTTTTATACATTTTGGTTTCACCATGTAGAAATTACAGCTGTGTTTATACATTGTCCCCCCCCATTTCAGCTCACCATAATTTTGGGACACAGCATTGTCATGTAAATGAAAGTAGTCATGTTTAGTATTTTGTTACATATCTTTTGCATGCAATGGCTGCTTGAAATCTGCAATCCATGGACATCACCAGTTGCTGGGTGACATCTGTGGTGATGCTCTGCCAGGCTTGTATTTCAGCCATCTTTAGCTTCTGCTTGTTTTGGGGGCTAGTCCCTTTCAGTTTTCTCTTCAGCATATAAAAGGCATGCTGAATTGAGTTCAGATTGGGTGATTGACTTGGCCACTCAAGAACTGACCAGTTTTTAGCTTTGAAATACTCCTCTGTTGCTTTAGCAGTATGTTTGGGATCATATTATTGCTGTAGAATGAACCACCAGCCAATGGGTTTTGAGGCATCTGTTTGAACTTGAGCAGATAGGATGTGTCTATATACTTCAGAATTAATTACGCAACTACCGTCAGCAGTTGTATTATCAATGAAGATAAGTGAGCCAGTACCTTCAGCAGCCATACATGCCCAGGCCATAACACCCCCACCACAGTGTTTCACAGATGAGGTGGGATGCTTTGGATCTTGGGCAGTTCCTTCTCTCCTCCATACTTTGCCATTGCCATCACTCTGATATAAGTTAATCTTTGTCTCATCTGTCCACAAGACCTTTTACCAGAACTATGGTTGCTCTTTTAAGTACTTCTTGGCAAACTGTGACCTGGCCATCCTATTTTTGCAGCTAACCAGAGGTTTGCATTTTGCAATGTAGTTTCTGTATTTCTGTTCATGAAGTCTTCTGTGGACAGTGGTCATTGACAAAACCACACCTGACTCCTGAAAAGTGTTTCTGATCTGTCGGGCAGGTGTTTGGGGATTTTTCTTTATTGTAGAGAGAATTCTTCTGTCATCAGCTGTGGAGGTCTTCCTTGGTTTGCCAGTCCCTTTGCGATTTGTAAGCTCACCAGTGCTCTCTTTCTTCTTAATGATGTCCAAACAGTTGATTTTGGTAAGCCTAAGGTTTGGCTGATGTCTCTTACAGTTTTATTCATGTTTCTCAGTCTCATAATGGCTTGTTTGACTTTCATTGGCACAACTTTGGTCCTCATGTTGATAAACAGCAATAAAAGTTTACAAAAGAGAGTGAAAGACTGGAGGAAAGACTAGGTGCTTAGAGCTCTCTTTCACCTGCATTAAGGAGACAATTGAACACACCTGAGCAAATACAAACGCCTGTGAAGCCATGTGTCCCAAATGGGACCATGTATAAACGCAGCTGTAATTTCAACATAATGAAGGCTATTAAACCAGGCTCGGACAAAACTCTGAACATTAATACCCCTCCATCTGTTATTTGCACTTTATTAATTTATTAATTAATGTGTGTATTTAAGTATATAACTGTAGTCAATGCCTACTATGTTCTGTTGTGCTATGCAAAGAAAGAATTTCATTGTCCTGTCAGGGACACATGACAATAAACTCTTTTGACTTTGACTTTGATGAAACCAAAATATATAAAAATGGCCTTTATTAAAATCTGACAATGTGCACTTTAACCATTGTGATTTTTTCTATTACAAATCTCAAATTGTGGACTCCAGAGGCAAATAAATAAATGATGGGTCTTTGCCCCAAACATTATGGAGGGCACTGTGTGTGTACGAAGGAACTGCAGATACTGATTTAAACCGAAGATAGACAAAAATCTGGAGTAACTCAGTGATGCTGCCTGACCCACTGAGTTACTCCAGCTTTTTGTGTCTTTGGTGTAAACTAGCATCTGCAGTTCCTTCCTACACATTTTATTTGCAATTTCTTTGCACAGGCTAATAATCTGCTAACCCTGCCAGTGGTTAATCTTGCAAAGACATTCTGATAAGAGGACGTGTATGTAAGTGAATTTCATCAACTAAATTGTTTTAGGCATTCATTTTTCGAATCCAACACAAAGAGTATGCAATTTTAAATGGGAAACTCGTTACAATTGGAAAATTTAGACCTTGACTTGAAAATTGAAGCAAACTGAATTCAAATAAGTTAGTTAGACGTTAAATAAATGATATATCAAATAAATTAGTTATATGCAAACTATATACCAGCTGAAACAATTCCTGAATAAACGGTGAAGAGGAAAGAGTAGTCCCACCTGGCTCATGGTAACGCAGAAGTAGAGTTGCTACTTTACACGGCAGGGATCCGGTTTGATCTTTTGTACGTTCTCCACATGGCTTTTTTTTCTGGTTTCCTCACACACTCCAAAGACATACAGGTTTGTAGGCTAATTGGCTTGGTAAAATTATAAATTCTTCACAGTATGTGCAGGATAATGTACAGGGATTGCTGGTTGGCTTGGTCTCGGTGGGCCGATATAACCTTTTGCATGCCAGCTCATCAGTTTTCCCCAACAAGTCCACACGGTCTCCTGGAGGAGATGATAAAACCTCTTAAGGGGTTGGACAGGCTAGATGCAGGAAGATTGTTCCAGATGTTGGGGAACTCCAGAACAAGGGGTCACAGTTTAAGGATAAGGGGGAAGCCTTAGGACCGAGATGAGAGTTCTTTTTTCACACAGAGAGTGGTGAATCTGTGGAATTCTCTGCCACAGAAGGTAGTTGAGGCCAGTTCATTGGCTATATTTAAGAGGGAGTTAGATGTGGCCCTTGTGGCTAAAGGGATCAGGGGGTATGGAGAGAAGGCAGGTACAGGATACTGAGTTGGATGATCAGCCATGATCATATTGAATGGCCTACTCCTGCACCTATTTTCTATGATTCTCAGGCTGATTTATGACTGGTAATTTTCTGTCAGAAAATTTTAGAAATCTATTTTGTTTCGCTAGAAGAGCCAATCCATTTGGAGAGTCTGATAGTTTCAAAATGTTGAAGACTTTAATCAGAATTTTTCTGGAGTTCCCCACTTGCTGCCTGCTGTGGTAATTCTAGACTTGCAAACCATTTTCCATCTTGCTGCCCTATTAAACCATTTTCATTGGTCAGCAATGACTGAACCAAGTAGTCGTAATGGAAGATACAATGTTACGTCACACATATGAGCATTTCTTGTATTTTTATTCATGCTTTAAACATGGCACAAGAAAAAGCGAGCAGAAGTAGGTCACCTAGCCCCTCAAATCTGTCGCCATTAAATTTGATTATGGCTGAACAGCCTCTGACCCCAAATCCAGGTTTAGGCAATCTTAGATATTCGCCATCCTCTATAATTTATGTGCACCTAAATTTTAAATGACCGCCCACTTACCTTGTAACCATGTCTTCTTGCTATAAATTCGCAGACGAAAGAAACATCTCTCATTCAAAAAATCATTTGCCAAATCTCTGCTGGACATCCTCCAATGCTAGTATATCCTTTATGAAATAAAGGAGACAAAATTGTAACAGAATCCTGCAGCATTCTATTTCCAAACCCCTCTGCAAAAAGGATCAATATGTCATTTGTCTTCAAATAACTTGCTGCATCTGTATGCTAATTTTGTTTCATGTAGAAGGACATTAAATCCTTTGGAATCTATTTCCATTTAGATAATGTTCTGCATTTAGATTTTTTATTGAAGTGCTTGGCGTCATACTTTCTTAGTCCATTTGCAAAAATTCTTGTTGCTTTCATTGCTCACTCGACCCATCATAACTGTAGCAAAGTTCAAATATCCCCATCACGACATGTCTTACCACCTTTTCTTGTGTAATTAGCAAATTTGAATATCTTACTATTAGTCACCAGCTCATCCTTAATATGCATTTTAAATTAGTAAAGAACTGATCCTTGTAATACTTAACTGGTTACATGCGTCAAACTCTCCTAATATAAACCAGTTACCAATCCTTGTTAACAAACTTCCTTCAATACACTGAGCTCTTGTCCTGTGCACAATCCTTTCATAAGGTTATAAGTAATAGGAGCTGAATTAGGCCATTCAGCCCATTATGTCTACTCCGCCATTCAATCATGGCTGGTCTATCTCTCCTAACCCCATTCTTCTGCCTTCTCCCCATAACTCATGACACCCATACTCGTCAAGAATCTATCCCTGCCTTAAAAATATCCATTGACTTGGCCTCCACAGCCCTCTGTTGCAAAGAATTCCACAGGCTCACCACCTTCTGACTAAAGAAATTCCTCCTCATCTTCCTAAAGAAACCTCCTTTAATTTTGAGGCTATGACCTCTAGTCCTGGACTCTCCCACAAATTGAAACATCCTCTCCATCCTTTCACATGGAAACTTTTCAAGTACTGAAAATCAAATTTCTCTGCATCTTCAGATTTCCCTCTATCAACTGCTGGTTGCATCCTTTAAGAAATCATCAAATCATTTTTCACACACCAATTATTGAGTTTCAGTAATTGCTTCTCCCTTGTTTTTAACTTCAGCATCTTAATAACAACAAATGTTAACAGGCCTACTGATTCCTACTTTTTAATCTATCTCTCTTCTTGAACCGATCTGTCACATTTGTGCTTTTCCAATTTCGTGTACTTGTGTAATGCTTTGGATGGCTATAATTTATTTCCGCCGAAGCCAAAGCGATTGAATCGCGAGCCATTTTTAGCTTAAAGAATTTGGCTTGACCTTTCAATTGATCTCCAGGTTTCATCTAAATTTAGAAAGTAAAGACAACTCTTTCAGGTTCAAAATTTCAGGTTTGAATGGCAGTTCAAGGACAAATATAAAATGGTTTTGAAAAATATTTTCCTTCTCGCAGGAAGGAATTGCTTTTGACAGATGTTAAATTTTATTGCCCTGCAGAATATCAATTCTGCCTCTAAAGGCATACAGCAAATCCCAGTAATAGCCCTCAAATATAAAGAATCCTGAAGCCACAACTAGGCGAATAAAAATATCTGTAATCTGCATTGCATTTTTAATATTGAGAAACCTTGATATTGTTCTCTGCCCCCATTGCTGAAAAATGCTTATTCTTTGAAAATGTCATCTTGAGGGAAAATGTCACATGGAGCGCCAGATAGATATTAATTCTTAATTATTTTTCCAGACAATATTAATAATACTGAGTCACTGCTGGATTCTACATCCCACTTTGATGTTCCGTTTTCAAAAGTGGAAGGTCCAATGAATGAAGTTCCAAAAGATCTCCAGTGCAAAAAGGTGCTGAATGTTTTTTTATTTTTTATTAATTTATGTCTTATAACATTTTTTATTTTAATCTTTTTCCTTGTCTTTTGTAGGCTGTTCTGCTTACTGAACTCATGCTGACCCTTTTACTTTAAATTTACAATAATCTCATTCTATTCTTCCCACATTATCAACTATCCCCAGATTTTGCCACTCACATACACATAGTATACATAAACTCATATACACATTATAGTGACCAATTAACCCCACAACCACACATTTGAAATGTGGGAAGAATCTGGAGCACCTGATTGAAACCCATGGGGTCATGGAAATTTGTGATATTTTTCAATGGTATAAAGTTATACTTTTGTTTCTTGACGATGGAGAATGAATGTGTTACAGGCATCTTGACACCCAAGGCTTTGGAGCCAAGCATAGCCGAGTTTAAGGGTTGTATGAAAGTTGCTAAGGCACCTAAGCTGTGAGTTGGGGTGCATTAACTGCTGCAGCCTTCTTCATAGGCACCTTGTATTGCATACTAGGACTTGATACTCTTCATATGACCATATTTCATCAAAACATAGATAGGGACCATTGGCTCACTCATTTTCCATGTTTCTTATCAGCCGACAGCATCACCTGCAAACTAGTTCTATTTTACACAATGGGGACAATTTACAGAAGCCAAATAACCTACAAACTGCAAGTCTTTGGAATGTGGGAGTCACAGGGAGAACGTACAAACTCCATACAGACAGCACCCATAGTCAGGAACCTGGATCTCTGGCGCTGTAAGGCAGTAACTTTACTGCTACACCACCGTGCAATCAAGTAGAGTTGCCAGTACTTGCCTGACCTTTCCCCTCAGCTAGCTTTCTCACCTCTGCTCCATATGTTTGAACAAGGGGTCCCAACCCAAAATGGCATCTGTCCATTTCCCTCCACAGATGCTGCTGGGCCTGCTGAGTTCTTCCAACAGTTTTTTTGCGCTTGAGAACATGACCAAAATCAGAAACGTTATAATTTAATGACATTCCATCAATTTTGGCTGGATTTTTGCACATTTCGTAAAGGTGAAAGGTTGTCCGTCATTCCTAGTCAGTTTGGCACAGTTACATTGAGGACTGTCTTTTGTCAGTGTTTCTATTTTGCTCTCCTCAATTCCAGATGAATGTGAGCCAAAGACTGAAATGAAAGGACAGAATTCTTGTCATTTTCTTAAAGTTATTAAGCATTATTTTTTTTCTTCCCATCCAGAAAGAGTCTGCTGCAGGAGCACAATTGCAATCTTTGGAAAATGCTCAATCTCATAAATCATCAAAATCTTGCACAGACAAGAAAGGGAAAAATAGTGGTTTGTATAATTTCTTTTTTTTAAATAGTGATTTCACCTCTGCACATTTTTGCATTTTGAGGATTGATGAGTAGAGTTTTAATATGCAGATCTTACCAAATACAGTATGATTAGAAAATAGCATTTGTCTAAGAGAAGCAATTTGCATATGTGTGACAATTCTTTTTAAAATTAGTTAGTAATTCAAAATTCAAGGAGCACTGGTAACTTCAATGTGAAACTTAGAAAATCAGACCATAGGGGATTTAAAAAACATTTAAAAAATACCAAAGGGCAGAGCACAGTTAAGCATAGGAACAGGCTCTTCAGCCTTTCTAAAATCTCATTCTCTTATCTGTCTCCACCACTGTTTTGGCAGCCGACTCCAGGCACCCATCACCCTCTGTAAAAAAAAAAACTTTCCCCACGCATCTCCTCTAAGCTCTGGCCCCTCTCATCCTAAAGCTACATCCTCCAGGTTTTGGCTCGACGATGTAAGGCCCAACCGATGATGAGGCAAGCATACCATATGCCCTCTTTCCCACTCTTACATACTTATGTTGCCACTTTCAGGGAGCAGTTGACTTGGACCCCAAGATCCCTCTATACATCAAAGCTGTTAAGGATATTCCTGTTCATTATATATTTTCCTCTTACATTCGACCTCCCAAAGTGCAACACCTCTCAAGCAGTGTGCCATTTTTCTGTAGCTGATCTATATCCTGCTGAGGTCAGCCGTCTTCACAGTTCGCAACTTCAGCAATCTTGGTGTCATGCAAACTTCTTAACCAACCCACCTACATTTATGTTCAAGTCAATCTATTTCAGTGTCAGAGCAGCAGTGAGAGATTTCGAAAAGGCAGCAGCTGGATGGGTTGAGTGATCAAAATTGAGCAACTATTAAAAAGGCAAAGCATAGTGAAGCTGCCTATTTGGAGTTGGACCTCCTTAAAGTCTGCGTCAGGGAACTGGATCTGCAGCTGGATGACCTCGGGATCATCCAGAAGAATGAGAGCTTCGTTGACAGTTACAGTGAGGTAGTCACATCTAGGTACAGGAAGAGTAGGTGGGTGACCATGAGGAAAGGCAGTGTGTGACGAACATGCATGCTTTGAACTCATCACACTTTTAAAAGCATCCCACTGTCCAGATGTTCCTTTGTCCACAAACACCCTACCCCAATCAACTTGAATAAGTTCCTTTTATGTTACAGTTCTACAAGGGGTTGGTGAGGTAACATTTGGAGTATTGTGTTTAGTTTTGGGCATCCTGCTGTAGGAAGGATGTTGTCAAGCTGAAAAGAGTGCAGAGAAGATTTGCAAGGATGTTGACAGGACTTGAGGGCCTGAGCTATAGAGAGAGGTTGGGCAGGCTAGCACTTTTGTGCATTCATCACATCTATTCCCCTTATGATCTTATACACCTCTATAAGATCACCCCTCATCCTCCTGCGCTCCACGGACTAAAGTCTTATACCCAGAGTTCATCAGTTTGAGGGAAAAGATTTAATAATTCCACACAGTGGGGAGTAGGTATATGGAATGAGCTGTCAAATGAGATAGCTGAGACAGGTACTATGACAACATTTAAAAGACATTGGAAAAGATACATCGATAGGAAAGGTTTAGAGGGATACGAGCCAAACGCAGACATGTGGGATTAGTGTAGATGGGGCATCCTGGTCGGCACTGGCATTCGGCTGACGGGCTGGTTTATATGCTGCATGAATTTATTTACATACATTTGCATATTATATATATATCAAACAGTGGCTACAGTGTTTGGTTGTTGAATGAATTTCTTTGGTTCTGTGTCATCCACTTCTCTTAAATTCAGGACCTCAAAGTCCCACAGATTGGATTAACGTCTGATAAGGAAAATGAGCAGAGAATTGAAGATCCTGTTCTCTTGCCAGCTTGAATTTATTATGCTCTGCTACATGACTCTCTACTCTTTGTTGGTTAAAATGTGTAAACTTTTCAGATATGGTGCTGAATTCTAAAGCAGCAGATTATTTCAAATAAAGCCGATAAGTAAACATTGTAAACTTTATTAGTCATCTTGGTGAGTGTCAAATAATACGACTTCACATCAATGTATATTGAAGATGACGTATAGTGACTTTTCGTAGTGAATCTAAATTGAGAAGAAAGATTATACAAGTAGAAACAAGAGATTGATATTTTGATGGGAATGTTAAAACACAGTGGTCAACAGATCACTGAACACTTTTTTTTTAATGTCACTTCAAGATAAAGATCCAAAAGCATTCTCAGCTGTTGGCACTTCTCTGTAGATCATGCTATTGTTCATCATGGTATTAGTTTTAGTCATCACAGCTAACATCAGTGTCCTTGATGCTTTTTGATGATGATGTGATCTGTAGTGACTATTGATGAATACTATGTCCTGTGTCTTTTTGCATCTATCATTTCTTGGTTGTGTCTGCCACATCAAAAGCAGTGGCCTGATTTGTTGATGAAAATGGAAATTGCCTTTTGAACTATTAAAATTGTAAAAACAGGACAATCGTTTTCTTTTTCCTTTTTAAAGGCTCTTACAGTTCAAAAAAGCAGACCAAACATTGGGCAGAACCAGCAGCTATTGCTGCTGACAAAACCAGCGGTGGCGAAGGTATTTGCATTGCTGAGGCTGTTGAAGATGGAAGAGATTTTGATGAACCTGAAGGACCGCTCCTCATTGATGTAGAGGCACTAGTATTGGAAGCTGACATATCTCCTGGAGAAAAATTTGGGATCACTTACAATGCAGAGGCATCAGTTGTTAACTCAACCCCAGATCCTTCAAAGCCATTAGGAATTCTGAAACCAAAAATGAGGTATGAATTTAGTGGAAAGAAGTGAGTGATGGTACAAAGCATGAGCTGATATTTACAGCTAAAAGCAAACTAGCAGAAGAGCAAATTTGCCAACCTTCCCAGTGCCACTTGTTCTTTTAACAAGGATGACATTTTGTAAATTTTGTATGTGTTCTTTTTCAGTTTTCTTCCCTAAATGCATTGATACTATTGACCTCATGCGTTTCTGATCATAGGCTGCTCTAGCATTCTCTCATTCTTCGGGTAAAAAACTTTCATTTGAACTCTCCATTTGTTTCTCTGGTGATGATCTTATATTGTTGGTCTTTAATTTTGCATTTCCCTATAGTTACAAGCTCTCTGAATCTACTCTATTGAAACCTTGATTTATTTCAATAGACAATAGGTGCAGGAGTAGGCCAATTTGGCCCTTTGAGCCAGGGATGATCATCCCCAATCAGTACCCGTTCCTGCCTTCTCCCCATATCCCCTGACTCCGCTATCTTTAAGAGCCCTATCTAGCTCTCTCTTGAAAGTATCCAGAGAACCAGCCTCCACCGCCCTCCGAGGCAGAGAATTCCACAGGCTCACAACTCTCTGTGAGAAAAAGTGTTTCCTCGTCTCCGTTCTAAATGGCTTACCCCTTATTCTTAAACTGTGGACCCTGGTTCTGGACACCCCAACATCGGGAACATGTTTCCTGCCTCTAGCGTGTCCAAACACTTAATAATCTTAAATGTTTCACTAAGATCCCCTCTCATTCTTCTAAACTCCAGAGTGTACAAACCCAGCCGCTCCATTCTCTCAGCATATGACAGTCCCGCCATCCCGCGAATTAACTTTGTGAACCTACTTTGCACTCACTCAATAGCAAGAATGTCCTTCCTCAAATTAGAGGACCAAAACTGCACACAATACACCAGGAGTGGTCTCACTATGGCCCTGTACAACTGCAGAAGGACCTCTTAGCTCCTATACTCGACGACTTGTTTATAAAGGCCAACATGCCATTCGCTTTCTTCACTGCCTGCTGTACCTGCATGCTTACTTTCATAGACTGATGAACAAGGACCCCCAGATCCCGTTGTACTTCCCCTTTTCCCAATTTTACACCATTTAGATAGTAATTTGCCTTCCTGTTTTGATACCAAAGTGGATAACCTCACATTTATCCACATTAAACTTCATCTGCCATACATATGCCCACTCCCCCCAACCTGTCCAAATCACCTTGCATTCTCATAGCATCCTCCTCACAGTTCACACTTCCACCCGGCTTTGTATCATCCGCAAATTTGCTAATGTTACTTTGAATCCATTCATCAAAATCATTGATGTATATTGTAAATAGCTGCGGTCCCAGCACCGAGCCTTGCAGTACCCCACTAGTCACTGCCTGCCATTCCGAAAGGGACCCGTTAATCCCTACTCTTAATTTCCTGTCTGCCAATCAATTTTCTATCCATGTCAGAACTCTACCCCCCAATACCATGTGCTTATCAAATGCTTTCTGAAAGTCCAGGTACACTGCATCCACAGGCTCTCCCTAGTCCACTTTCCTAGTTACATCCTCAAAAAATTCCATAAGATTAGTCAAGCATGATTTCCCCTTCGTAAATCCATGCTGACTCGGACCGATCCTGTTACTGCTATCCAACTGTGCCGCTATCTTATCTTTTATAATTGACTCCAGCATCTTCCCTGCCACCGTGTGAGGCTAACTGGTCTATAATTCCCTGTTTTCGCTCTCCCGCCTTTCTTAAAAAGTGGGATAACATTAGCTACCCTCCAATCCACAGTAACTGAATCTATAGAACATTGGAAAATTATCACCAATACATCCACGATTTCTAGAGCCACTTCCTTAAGTACTCTGGGATGCAGAACATCAGGCCCTGGGGATTTATCAGCCTTCAGTCCCATCAGTCTACCCAACACCATTTCCTGCCTAATGTGGATTTCCTTCAGTTCCTCTGTCAACCCAAATCCTCTGGCCATTACTATATCAGGAAGATTGTTTGTGTCCTCCTTAGTGAAGATGGATCCAAAGTACATGTTCAGCTCATCTGCCATTTCCTTGTTCCCCATAATAAATTCAGTCTTCAATTGTCCAACTTTGGTCTTAACTAAGTTTTTCCTCTTCACATACCTAAAGAAGCTTTCACTATCCATATTTATATTCTTAGCTAGTTTACCTTCGTACCTCATATTTTCTCCCCGTGCATACCTGCCAACCATTCCGATTTGGGCGGAATTCTTCCGATTTTTCCATCCCAATTCCGAATTCCGATTTTTTTCCTCAATATTCCGAAAAAAATTGGAATTCGGAATTGGGATGGAAGCGTGCATGCGACCCATGGCGGCGGCGAGGAGACAGCGAGAGAGCGCACCGCGCCTGCGCCGCTTATGGGGGCACGCACGGGTGTACGTCAGCACGCAGCCGCATGACCCCGCCCCGCCACGGTGGCGTTCGGCGTCACTTGCCCCCCCCCCCCCCCCCCCCCCCCCCCGCACTGACGTCACTTTCCTGCCCTCACTGACGGCACGTACCCCGCCCCTTACTGATGTCACGTGCCCCGCCCCTTACTGACGTCATGTGCCCCGCCCCTTACTGACTTCACGTGCCCCGCCCCTTACTGACGTCACGTGCCCCGCCCTCACTGACGTCAGACTAATAGGATTCCGATTTTTCATTCTCACAAGTTGGCAGGTATGCCCGTGTTGTCTTTTTAGTTATCTTCTGTTACTCTTTAAACATTACCCAATCCTCTTACATCCCGCTCATCTTTGCTACCTTGTACTTCTTCTCTTTTATTTTTATACTGTCCCTGATGTCCCTTGTCAGCCACGGTCACCCCTTACTCCCCTTGGAATCTTTCTTCCTCTTTGGAATGAACTGATCCTGCACCTTCTGTATTATTCGTAGAAATACCTGCCATTGTTGTTTCACTGTCATCCCTGCTAGGGTATCTTTCCAGTCAACTTTGGCTGGCTTCTCCTTCATAGTCCCCTTTATTCAACTGTAACACTGACACCTCCGATCTACCCTTCTCCCTCTCCAATTGTAGATTAAACCTGACCATATTATGGTCACTACCTTTCAATGGCTCCTTAACCTCAAGTTCCTTTATCAAATCCGGTTCATTACATAACACTAAATCCAGAATTGCCTTCTCCCTGGTAGGCTCCAATACAGGCTGCTTTAAGAATCCATCACATAGGCACTCTATAAAGTCCCTTTCTTGGGGTCCAGTACCAACCTGGTCCAGTATCAATCCCCCCCCCCCCCACTATTTAGTTTAAACCCACACGTGTAGCCCTAGCAAACCTGCCTGCCAGAATGTCAGTCCCCTTCCAGTTAAGGTGTAACCCGTCCCTTTTCTACAGGTCACCCCTACCCCAGAAGAGATCCCAGTGGTCTATAAATCTAAATCCTTGCTCCCTGCACCAGCCCCTCAGCCACAGATTCAGATCTCATATCTCCCTGTTCTTCACCAGCACGAGGTACTGGAAGCAATCCAGAAATAACCACCCTAGAAGTCTGGCATTTCAGTCTTCTTCCTAACTCTCTGAACTCGTGTTGGAGAACCTCCTTCCTCTTCTTCCCGATGTCGTTTGTGCCTACGTGCACAACTACTGCCGGCTGTTCACCTCTCTCTCTCTCTCTCTCTCGAATGTTCTGAATTCGGCTCGTGACATCTTGAACCCTGGCACCAGGGAGGCAACAGACCATCCTCGCGTCTAGTCTGCCTTCACAGTATCTCCTATCTGCTCCTCGAACAATGGAGTCACCCACACGTCTGATACTGTTTAAGTCCTATCTCCACTGATGTGTCCGCCGCTCGGACTGGACGCATCGCCTCCCCCGAAAGTTCCCAAGAGGGCGTACCTGTTTTAATTCGGAACAGCCACCTGGGTCTCCTGCACTCCACTGTTACCACCCTGTCTCTCAGTCACACACCTTCATTCTTCCCGTATCCTCGGAGTGACAACCTAATTGTAAGTCCTGTCCAGGAAACTCTCATTTTCCCGGATGGCCGTGAGGTCATCCAACTGCTTCTCCAGTGCCCCAACACGGTCCTTCAGGAGCTGAACCAGGACGCACTTGCCACAGTTGGAGCAGCCAGAGGCTTCACCCGTGTCCCTGGGCTCCCACACACTGCAAGCATCACACTGTCTCATCTCACCTGTCATGTGTTCACCGCGTCCCGTCCTCTCCAGCTTTTTGCGTAGCCTCCTCGCCGAAGACTCTCGAGCCAAAGACTCACACTTTACTCACAAGGCACAAAGACTCTCAAGCCAAAGACTCACACTTTACTCACATGGCACAAAGACTCTGGAGACAAAGACTCACAAGCCATTCCCCTGGAGCAGCCTTGCTTATATTGACTGATAATTTGCATAATTTGCTGATTTACAAACCCAATTCCTCAGTTTTAAACTGCTTATCCCCCTGTGACTGACTCGCCTTTCCCACGGGTTTCAGCCAATAAGTTCTTCACTCTGCTTCTCTTTGATTGCTGCTTCTCCAAGATCCACGTAAGCACTGGGCTAACACTGGCTTTTCGGCGCTCTTTTTAAACTGTTTTTCCCCTCTGACTCGCCTCTGACTCGCCTTTCCCACGGGTTTCAGCCAATAAGCTCTTCTCCCTGCTTCTCTTTGATTGCTGCTTCTCCAAGATCCACATAAGCACTGACAGCAAACACTTACGTACACTCATCAGACTGGCTACCTTACCTCCTGCACAGTCCATCAGTCAACCTCAGCCTTTCTGTTTCCAAGGATAAGGAAACAGACTGATCGTGATCACCCTTTCCTGGTAGATGTCATCTGGCAGTTGTGAGATCTTTGTAAATTACATACTTTCTTATCCTTATCTACTTTCTTATCTCTTAAATATCTCAAATATTGAATTCCACGTTGATTGTTTCATTGCTGCATTTTTTATTTCTATTGTGATATAAATAAATGATTTACATGAAAATATACATTGACTGATTGGTAAATTTGCAGACGACACAAAGATTGGTGAAGTTTTCGATGGTGTGGAAGGTTGTCAAAGGATACAGCATGATATAGCCAATTGGGAAATATGTGCAGAGAAATGGCAGGTGGAGTTAAATTTGGACTGGCGTGAGCGGTTTCACTTTTATAGGTCAAAATGTAAGGAAAGTTAACAGTAAATGGCAGTATCCTTTGCAGCATCGATGTGCAGAGGGATCTTGTGATCCAAGACGATAGTTCCCTGAAAGTACAGGATGGATGGGGAGACTATAGTGGGGTGTGGAAGAGGTTCACCAGGATGTTGCCTTGAAGGGACAGTATTACAAATAAGACGAGGTTGGGCAAACTCAGGTTATTTTCTCTGGAATGGGGGAAATTGAAGTGAATCCTGATGATAGTTAAAAAAAATTGAGAGGATTTGGTTGGGTAGATGGTCAGAGTCCTTTTCCAAGGGTGAAAACATCAAATACCGGAAGACGTAGGTTTACGATGAGAGGGGAAATATTTAAAGGAGATATGCGGGTCAACATAGTGTTAGGTGGCTGGAGCGTGCTGCCAGGGAGGCGTTCGAAGCAGATAAAACATTGATGTTTAAGAGGCATTTAAACTGGTGCAGGGGTAATGTAGGAATACGGACCATTTGCAGGCAGATGGGATTTGTATAATTTGGCATTATGGTGGAACAGATATCGTGGGCAAAAGAGCCAGTTCCTGTATTGTACTGTCCCATGTTATATTATCAATTTTCCCATGCAGTATGCTATAGGTTTACTAACACTGTTGTTAAACTAGTCTGTTCATTTGATATGTTCTGCCTGCCTTATAGGGATGAATTAACCATCATTCAGTCCTTGTAATGCTATCTTTCAAATTAATAATTAATTATTTCACAATGCCTCTGCCACCTCTTCCTCGAATGCCTTTGAAATGTGCTGATAAAACCCATGTGGAGTAGGAATTTTATCCATTTAATTTGATGATTTAATATTTATTCCCTTTATTTAAATATTATCAGTCTCAGCCTGATTACCTCACTGGTAAATTAAAGTAATAAAGCTCTGTAACAGTTAATCCATTTCCCATTGCTGATACCTACACATTCCTTTCCGTATCCTAATTGTTCCCTTTGTAATTTTTAGTCATCCGTGATGTTCCATGTGCGTTTACTCTTTGTAGGCGGAATATATTTTTTCCAGGTTTTATTTTGCATTATGTTAAGTGTTTCCTGGTGCTGCTCTGAGATTTTTTTTTTCCGATATTATTGTCCATTTTAGTTTTTGTAAGTTCCATTCCCAGTGCTTTAGCACCTGATTTTTTGATGTCCCTATGTTGCTTCCTAATGCAGATTTGTGATATTGCTACTGAGCTCATTTTATGAAATTATTTTTTGTTTTAATACAAGTGTAACACCGATAGCTGTGAATCGTCCAAATGTTAGAACTCAGCAGAAGAATATTGTCTCACGCATTTTAGGAACTGAAGAGCCCAAGACTACTTCAACTTGTTTTGGAAAGAAGTATGTATATCTTTAGAAAGTTAAAGAACCGTTCTGATTACAATCTCACAATTTTTCTTCTACTTATAAATCCATGGAGAGTACACATAGGTCAGCACAGACTCGGTGGCTGCACTGCCTCTTCCAGACTGTGCGACTCATGATTCTTTACTTTTTCTTGAAGGTATAGACTCCTTGTATTGGCTTGTTTTATGTGCACACCAGTGCTCTCTTGGTTTTAGGCTGAATTACTCATTCAATAATTGTCAGTATTTCAACTTTCAGACTGTTACATTTATCCGCAGATCTGTAGTTCTTCGATAGGAAATTGGCCAGGGAAGGAAATATGATTTAATTGTTATCTCTCTAGCTAAACTAGAGATATTGAGACCACCAACAGCACCACTGCCCTATATTAGGGAAGTCAGTGGTACATGCTCACAGTAAAACATCCTTTATAATCGGTAGCTCTGTTGCAGTCGGCAGATCTCTGTAGTGCTAATCTATTTAAATGGACCAGCGACTTGTCTGATATGTGCTGTTTCTTTTATCCAAATAAGTACAGAACTATTATATTTGATCCTTTGCTGTTATGCTGCTGACAAAATATCAACACTTTATGGTGCCATTTCCTCAATGGTTAATTGTGATCAGTGCACAAAAGCTTTGATAAGTAAAGGCACAATATTAGGTCCTCTCCAATCTTGTGTACTTTCTGAGAGTGGTTTACAAGCTTGTCTCAGTGCAAATGACAGGTGATGATATGTGGCTCAGGAATAAACGTAAAGCCTGGCCCACAATTCAGAAGTGCTCTCTCAAAGTGTTTGTAGATTGGCTATTGCATGCCTTGGATGAATTTTGAGATCCACACTCTTCTGAAGACCAGACACCGGGTATTCATGCCTGATGATACAGTGGTCTACAAGAAGTCCAGATACGACCTTAGTAAGGCCATCAAAAAGGCCAAAAGGGACTTCTGCTCCAAAGTGGAGGATGAGACAGATGTTCGGCAGCTGTGGCGGGGCCTGAGTGCAATCACCTCCGACAAGGCAAAATCAGGAGGCAGCTCGAATGTCGGCGAAACATCACTCCCTGATGGGCTCAATGAGTTTTACGCACGCTTTGATAGGGAGATTACTGATGTGCCTTCCCGAGCCCCCATTCGCTGTGATGGTATTTCAGTCTAAGTCACAGAGACAGACGTCAGGAAATCCTTCAGAGGGGTGAACCCTCGAAAAGCACCTGGACATGATGGTATACCCGGTCGTGTTCTAAAAACCTGTGCGGACCTACTGGCTGGAGTTTTACGGACATTTTCAACCTCTCACTTCTGAGGTCTGAGTTTCCCACCTGCTTTAAAAGGGCATCAATTATACCAGTGCCCAAGAAAAGCAAGGTGACGAGCCTCAATGACTATCGACCAGTGGCACTAACGCCTGTGGTGATGAAGTGCTTTGAGAGGTTGGTCATGGCAGAAATCAACTCCTACCTCGACAAAAACCTGGACCACTGCAGTTCGCTTACTGCCACAGCAGTGGATCAACGGTGGATGCGATCTCGCTGGCTCTCCACTCCGCTCTGTACCACTTGGACAACAAAAACTCATATGTCAGGCTGTTATTCATCGATTACAACTCGGCATTTAATACAATAATCCCCTCCAAGCTGGTTACCAAACTCGCAGAACTGGGTCTCTGCGCATCCCTCTGCAATTGGATCCTTGACTACCTTATTCACAGACCACAGTTTGTTCGTATTGGTGGAAATGTGTCAGCCTCGATAACAATCAGCACGGGAGCACCTCAAGGCTGCGTGCTCAGCCCTCTGCTGTACTCACTCTATACTCATGACTGCGTAGCCGGTCATAGTGCGAACTCCATCATCAAGTTCGCTGAAGACACCACTGTTGTAGGACGTATCACTGATGGGGATTAGTCAGAGTATAGAAGAGAGATCGATGGACTGTCCATATATTGCCTGCACAATAACCTGGTCCTCAACACCAGCAAAACCAAGGAACTGATTGTGGACTTTGGAGGGAGTAGGATGGGGACCCACAGTCCTGTTTATATCAATGGGTGGATGGTTGAAAGGGTCAAGAGCTTCAAATTCTTGGGCGTGCACATCTCTGAAGATCTTTCCTGGTCCGAGAACACTGATGCAATTATTAAGTGTCATCAGACCTTCATCAGCGCCTCTACTTCCTGAGAAGATTACGGAGAGTCGGTTTGTCAAGGAGGACTCTCTCTAACTTCTACAGGTGCACAGTAGAGAGCATGCTGACCGGTTGCATCGTGGCTTGGTTTGGCAACTTGAGCATCCTGGAGCGGAAAAGACTACAAAAAGTAGTAAACACTGCCCAGTCCATCATCGGCTCTGACCTCCCTTCCATCGAGGGGATCTATCGCAGTCACTGCCTCAAAAAGGCTGGCAGTATCATCAAGGACCCACACCATCCTGGCCACACACTCATCTCCCTGCTACCTTCAGGAGGAGCCTGAAGACTGCAACGACCAGGTTCAGGAATATCTGCTTCCCTACAGCCATCAGGCTATTAAACTTGGCTCGGACAAAACTCTGAACATTAATAGTTCATCATCCGTTTATTTGCACTTTATCAGTTTATTTATTCATGTGTGTATATATTTATATAATGGTATATGGAAACATTGATCTGTTCTGTAGTCATGCCTACTATGTTCTGTTGTGCTGAAGCAAAGCAAGAATTTCATTGTCCTATCAGGGACACATGATAATAAATTCTTGAATCTTGAATGTTAGCCAATCAGAATGCTTAGTAATTATAACTCCGCCTAATTATAACAGTTATAGTGTAAGAACTCGCCTGCTGCCTGCCAGTAGCTGCAGTAGTGTGAACGTATGATGTACTGCTTAGATGATGATGAACTGAACAGTAAAGATGCTTGTGCTTCAACCTGTGTGAGACTAAGCTATTTAGAATGTTTTTTTTAATTTGCTTGGGTATTGTGATCAAACGCCAGTATTCTTCATAGACTGGACTATAAAAACAGCCAGAACGGGGAGAATGTTGTTAGTTATATTGGCTTCAAGTTTACCTTGATGCCTGAGTCAGGCAGTTTCATCTGATTTTGGCGTATGGCTGAAAGATGATTAGGGTTTAACTGAGCATTTAAATCAGTATTTAAAAATAACTAATACAATTGTTATATTTCTTATACAGGCCAACAGTTTCAGGCATGACACGGCCACTACAAGTTGTGCCGACTGTTTTTGCACCGAATTGCAATGAGTCTGAGTTTGAACTGATGGAAGAAGAGAGCTTCTGTTTTGAATCGTGGAGCATACCGAGGAAGACATTGACACCGAAACCAGTTGAACAAGAAAATAAATCTGCTGTAGACATCAAGAACGTAAAGAAGAAAGAAAAACAGCAGAGAGCTGGTGGAAAGCAAATTGCTGTCACAGATGAAAAAGAAAAATTATTAATTGAGCAATTTCCCTGTCCTAAACAAGTGGGGGACATGGGATTTTGCAAACAAAACAAACAACTCAAACCAGAAGAACCTGGCAAAAGCTCTGTTATATGTCGCATGAAAAACAATGTTGAGGAAGAGTTACAAAATGAACCTTCATCTGCCTCTAAACAGTCTTTGACTTCCAGGCAAAAAATAAAATTAGAATACAGGAAACCAGGAAAGTCAGGAGAAAAATGCGTCAAGACTCAGGACAACAGAGGTGATTGCAAACCATTCCAGGAAAAATCACAGTCACGCATTCTAAGAAATCTTGACAAAATAAATGATTCAGGGCAGTTTATGGTCAAATGTAAGAACTTTACAGAAACTGGTAGTTCAAATAATTTGGCCAGAGCAGTTCACGCTCACAGAAAAAAGTCAATTTGCCCTGGAATTGAAACTCCAAACAAGCAATCTGTGGGTAAAGTGCCAATTTCACCAGGTGAATGATATGCATTCATTGAAATGGCATGAGATGTGCAATATTTTTCTTGTTGAAACAGTGATTCAAATATGCCTGCTGACCTAAAGGAATTATTTTATTTTGAGGTTTAGAATGGTTAAAAACAACAGTTTTATATATCATCTTGAAAAACCTGATGCTTTAACATTTGAGCTTTACAGTTGATACAGCAAAAATACCAAACAAAATCATAATGTAAAGAAAATAGAAAAAACCTACCTCAATTCAAACCCTATGAGTAGTAAATGACTTCACTGCACTTTCTTGAATAGACTTGAATGGCGAATAACTGCTAGATGTTATTATCTTCTCCTTGGGCTCTCCCATGTGATTGAGGATGGTATTGTTCAATTCCGGCTTGGTGTGTTGTGATGTGCACAGTTAAGCTAATATAGGAATTGTAGATGGGGCAAGTAATAGCCAAAGGTTCAGACAGGTGGGTAATTGGGAGATGGTCTGCCCTTCAGTTGCCTCACATAGGGCCTTTACTCCCACAGGGTGGCTTCACTTATGGTAACGTCATTTAAATGGGGACGGGAGGTGCGGTGACAGCCAGATTTATTCTTGCATATTGTCATTGCTATGTGAGTAATGCTGAATATTGTCTGATCTGGATATTGTCCAGGTCTTGCTACATTTGGATGTGGAACAGAACTGCTTCATTATTTGACGTTGCAAATGGTGCTGGACATTGTGCAATCATCAGCAAACCTTCCTGCTCCTGACCTTACATTTGACGGAAGGTCTTTCCTGAAGCTGCTGAAGATTGTTGGGTCTGCACTACACTCAGGAGCTCCCAGGGAGACGTCCTGTGGCTTTGATTATTGATCTCCAATCACCATGACCATCTTCCTTTATGCTAAGTATGATTCCAACCAGTGGAGGGATTTCCTCCCTCTCCCATGATTCCCACAGACTCTAGTTTAGCCAGGGCTCCTTGATTTTTAAAATGCTGTTTTGATGTCAATAGCAGTTATTATCACTTCATTTCTGGAGTTTAGTGGCGCAGCTGGTAGTGTGGTTGCCTTACAGCTCCAGCGACCAAGGTTCAATCCTGGCCTCGTGTGTTGTCTGTGGAGTTTCCATGTTTCCCTGTCAGTATGCGGGTCTGTAACTTCCCCCTTGTTTACGGTGAGTGGTAGAATCTGATGCAAGTTGATGAGAATGAGGAGAATAGAAAAAATAAAATTAATGTAAATAGATTGCTGATGGTCACCATGGACTTGCTCAGCCGAAGGGCCATTTCCTGTGCTTTATCCCTACGACTCATGTTGCAATTTTAAACAAAATTGTGCAAACTTGTTGGTGCCTGAAATGTGTTGATGGGGTGCTGGTGGAAGCAGGTACGATGATCAGGAGTCTCATTCCCTGGGTGGAAATGTCAAATACTTGAGGGCATAGCTTTAAGGGGATTATTTAAAGGAGATTTGCATGGTAAGTTTTATTTAAACAATTGTCAGTGTCTGAAGAAGGGTCTCGACCCGAAACGTCGCCTATCTCCTTCGCTCCTTAGATGCTGCTGCACCCGCTGAGTTTCTCCAGCCTTTTGTGTACCCTGGAATACATTGCCAGGTTAAGTGATGGAAGCCAATACGAAAGCCATGTTTAAGAGGCATTGGGCAGATACATGAGTTGAGGGATATAGACCACATGCAGTCATATGTGCAGTTTAAACTGGCATAGTAGTTGGCACAGGCATTGTGAGCCGAACGGCCTGTTTTATGTTTCATGCATCCCATCAATGCAGTGACGGGTCACAATTAGAAATAACTGTTTTGATCAGAAAAATCAGGAGGGAATTGCATTTCCTCATAATACCTACCATTGCATCCTTATCAGGAAAATTTCCAGTTGGCAAACAGGTACCCAAGGTTGATTGATTGTCCAGAAACAAGTGTGTTCATTTATTTTGAAGTTGAGGGCTTAATCTTTATTCCACAACTCCAGTATTCCTTCTGAGTTAGGCTCATTAGAGGCCGTATTTTTAACTGGCATCATTGTTGGCTAGCTATGTCCTTGCATTTGCTTATTGGCTTTCAAAGGTGCTACTCTACCTTTCTAAAATGTATTGAATATTAACTATTTAATTAATGTTATTTCAAAGTGCCAAAAAATATTTTATCATCGTTTATTATGGAAACAAAACTGCTTTTTCAAATATTTAGTTGGAGCACATTATGTCTTTAAAGAGTATTTATCCTAATTTTCAGCCATAATTTCATTACAGATCAGCACATGAAGCATATGGATCTGGTAACTACTACATTAGCAAATAATGATGAAAATGACATATTAGCTGGGCTGGAAATGCATCAGCCAAGAACCAGGTTATTTAGTGGGAGGAATAAGGAAACTGCCATTGTGAATGGATCTCTAGCTCTTTCAGAAGTTCCACAGAAAACTAAATCAAAAAGGTATAATCAATACAAACTTCTCTCTAGTTTCTGCTTAATGCTAACTTCCCTCTTGCTGGTACATAGTTCTGCAAGTAGGGCAGCTTTTCACTGTCGTACATAAATAAGTATCTCTCTGACATTTGTAAGCCGAGTCAATGTTTTCCAACATGTGGACTGATCGTAATCAGAATTTCTATGAGCTTTAAGTCAATTTAGATTAAATTTGGGCATTCATCACGCATAATTTTCACTGGCAATGAAAATAGTGCTCATTTTAACACCAGGTTTTCATTTTAAACAGTAGTGCTTATTTTTCTTGAAATGATATGCACCTCATTTGAATCTCTTCATTTGTGAACTTAAGATTCTAATATGGAACAAAAATAAAAAGCATTCAATTAAAAACATATGTTTAAGAAAAATGGCAACACCAGGAGTAAGCAAAATGATATTTTCAACATTTACTGCCACAAAAGTTGAATATCATGTAACCACTTCTGAAGTAGTCGAAATTTGTAACTAATCAAACTGAAAGATGTTAAAATGCTAGTTAGTTGGATTCCATCTGGGAATTTAGAAATAATCTGAAGAGAAGAAACACTATTGGATATATCTAATGATTAATTAGAATAAAGATGCAGTGCAAAAGCATTGTTGAATAGTTAAAAATAATTTATTTCTGTATGAAGGGAGATGAAACATGTCGTGCAAACAATAGTTTAAAATCAGGTATCAATGTTAGAGCATAAAGATTTTGGCGAAGGTTTGGATGGAAGAGAAAAAACAATGGGTGATGGAGACTGGGGAGTAGAATGGAAAGTGTGCATGGGCAGGCTGAAGAGAGTTTGGGCTTCTATTGGCTAGATTTAGATGTTATCTCAATGAAATATTTTAAATTGATCCCGATGGGACTGACAGACAGATGGCGGGCAAATCCAGAACCAGAAGTCGCAGTCTCAGGATGTGGGATAGACATGGAGTCATACAGCATGGAAACAAGCCCATCGGCTGAACATCTACACTAACCATGTTGCCCCATCCAAGTTTGTCCCATTTGCCTGCAATTGGCCCATATCCCTCTAAACCGTTGCTCCCTCTGTACCTGTCTTTTAAATGAGCTTATTGCACCTTCCTCAACTACGTCCTCAGGCAAGCTGTTCTCTTTGCTCACCACTCTCCGAATTAAAAAGGTTGCCTCTTAGGTTCCCATTAAATCCTGCCCCTTTTACATTAAACCCATGTCTTCTAGTTCCCGATTCCCCTACTCTGGGTGTAAAAGATTCTCTGCTTTCACCCTATCAATTTGCATGATCTTATGCACCTTTATGCTCCAAGGAATAAAATCCTAACTTTCCCAACCTATAGCTCAGTCCCATGTCATGGTAACATCCTTGTAAATTTTCTCTGCACTCTCTAGATTAATGACATCCTTCCTGGAGCAGGGTTACCAAAACTGAACGTCGTACTCCAAATATAGCATCACCAACTTATTTTAGAATGTAATATGATGTCTCAACCTTTATACTCGATACCCTGACCGATGAAGGCCAATGTACCAAAAGCGTCTTTACCACCTCTCTACATGTGACGCCACTTTTAGGGGGCTATGTAGCTGTACTCCTAGTCAAATCAAGTCAAGTCACTTTTATTTCTATAGCACATTTAAAAAACAACTCTCGTTGACCAAAGTGCTTTACATTGGTGGAGGTACTAACGTTATACAACATTGGTTCAATGATTAAGTACATACATATGGCCCTCCCTCAGAGGACGTCAAGAAAGGCGTGAGAGTAAAGATGAGTTTTAAGTCTTGACAAAAGAGTCGATGGAGGGGGCAGTTCTGATGGGAAGTGGGATGCTGTTCCACAGTCTAAGAGCAAAGGCGCGGTCGCCCCTGAGCTTATGCATAGACTGCGGGATGTTCAGTAACCCCAAGTCGGCCGATCTGAGGGACCTGGAGGTGGTGTGGTGGGTAAGCAGACTTTTGATGTAGGTGGGGTCAAGCCCGTTAAGGGCTTTGCAAACATAAAGAAGGATCTTGAAATTTATTCGGAACCACACACGGAGCCAGTGGAGAGATGCCAGAATCGGGGTGATGTGGTCCCCTAGAACCCTCTGTTCCACAGCACTCTCTGGGGTCCTACCATTCTCTGTGGAGTTTCTACCCTGTTTGATTACCAAAATGTAAAACTGAGCAATAACTTGCATTAAACTCAGTTAGCCATTGCTCAGTCCCCTGGTGCATCTGATCAAGATCCTACTGTAATTTTTGACAACCATCTTCACTGACTACAATACTATCCACTTTGGTGTCATCTGCAAACTTGCTAACCACGCCTTGAACATCCACGCCTTGACATCCGACTCGTTGATATAAACCACAAACGGCAATGGGCCCAGTACCGATTCCTGAGGTAGGCCACTAGTTACAGACCTCTAGTTTGAAAAATACTCTTCCACCACCACCCTCTGCTTCCTTCCATGAAGCCAAATACTGTATCCAGTTAACTAGCTTTCACTGGGTCCCAATGCGATCTAACCTTCCAGTGCAGCCTACAGTGCAGAACCTTATCAAAGTCCCAGCTAAAATCTATATAGACAACATCTACGGCCTTGCAATGGTCAACCTTTTTGGTTACTTCTTCAAAAATCTCAAATCAAATTCGTAAGACACCATTTCCATGCATACAACCATGATAATTATCCCTAATCTGCCCCTATCTATCCCAATGCATAAATATCTTATTCCTCTAAATCTTCTCCAGCAACTTGTCTGCCATAGATGTTAAGCTCACTGTTCTTTAGTTCTTGGCCTTTTCCTTGCAATTGCACAATGCTAGAGAAGAAATTGCAGGCTATATCTGATCAAGCCCTGGTGATTTATCCACCTTCATACACCCTAGGATGTCCAACACCACTTCGACTGTTCTTTACCACATAAGGCAAGTCACCAAAATCTTAAAGAAGGAGTAAGGATATGTCATATTAATGGCTATCAAGGGATATGGGGAGAGAAACAGGTGCTTTACAGATCCTCAAATTGATTTTGTCCATAAACTGTAAAATGCACAAAATTTACTAATAAACGCTCTCGACTATGCTGCAGAGGAATTTCTTTACCATATCTCCTCAATAATGTGATGAATAGTAGCAATAGCAAATAAGAATGAAAAGAAAGAATAATATTAAAATTGGCCAGAGAGAGAGAAGACTAGTTCTGCTGTTCCGAAGACAAATGTATGTATGTACATTCAAACTTTTGATTTTAATAATATGGGAGCTTAAATTGAGTGTTCATAACTAGGGATAGCCTGTAATTGGATAGCTCTGAAGTAACAGAAACATGGTAGGTTTATTTCTATTGTTTGATTCATTGATGATTGAATTTGGAACAGTGTTATACTATTTTATACATAGATTTCAATAGCTCTGTGGGTCATGTTTCTGTGGAAAGAAACCAGAAATTTAGCTTGAAGATAGATGCAAAATGCTGGAGTAACTCAGCGGGACAGGCAGCATCTCTGGATAGAAGGAATGGGTGACGTTTCGGGTCGAGACCCTTCTTCAGCCTCTTTCCCAGGGTCTGAAGAACCCTTCAATCTGTAGAAGGGTCGTGACCTGAAACGTCACCCATTCCATCCAGAGATGCTGCATATCCCGCTAACTTACTCCAGCATTTTGTGTCTATCTTTACTATAAACCAGCATATGCAGTCCCTTCTAGCACTAAATTTAGCTTGCTTGCTTGTGCAGGTGAATCTTTGAAATTCCTTTATTTCTTAAATGTTAGTTTTTACTTTTGCCATGTTGTAGTAATGTTCGTTATTTTTTATTGCTGACTAAGGTTGAATACAAATGAAACACCTGCGGTCGTCAGCATGTCTGCAGATAATGAACAAAAGGAATCTTCTTATGAGAATGTTGTCCCATCTACATCTGGACTTGAAAAACATCAGAAACAAGCATCTCAAGCATCATTTCCAGGTTTTGGAATAAAGTAAGTTTAGTTTAGTTTATTGTCACTGAGTTACAGTGAAAAGCTTTTGTTGCGTGCTAACCAGCCAGCGGAAAGACTACATGATTACAATCGAGCCATTCACAGTGTAGACACATGGTAAGGGAATAATATAGTGCAAAATAAAGCCGGTAAAGTCTGTTCAAAGTTAATCTGAGGGTCTCCAATGAGGTAGATAGTAGTTCAGGGCTGTTTTAATTTTAGAGATACAGCGCGGAAACAAGCCCTGCGGTCCACCGAGTTCGCACCGACCAGTGATCACATCCCATTAACACAATCATACACACACTAGGGACAATTTACACTTATACCAAACCAATTTACCTACATACCTGTACGTCTTTGAAGTGTGGGAGGAAGCCGAAGATCTCTGAGAAAATCCACGCAGGTCACAGGGAAAATGTACAAATTCTGTACAGACAACACCCATAGTCGGGATTGAACCCGGGTCTCTGGTGCTGCAAGCACTGTAAAGGGCCTGTCCCACTTGGGTGTCATTTGCGCGTCATTTATGCAACATAATTTAAGCACCACATTGCGTGCATGCGCAAATGAAGCCCAAGTGGGACAGGTCCTTTAGGCAGCAATTCTACTGCTGTGCCACTGTGCTGCCCTAATTGTGGTTTTCATCTTCTTTCAACGTTTCAATTATTATTTTTGATGACATACTAATATCAGTTTATCACGATATATTCAGGAATAAACACAGCTTTAGTTTTGCAAGAAAGATCAATTGGTTTGAAATACTGTATGATTCAATTTGTCTCGCAATGCGGTTTTATTCACTTGGGTAAATATGTTTGAGTTTTGAAAACTAACTTTTTTATCAGTTAGGACATTGGTATTTTCACTGATAAGGATAAATCTGGAAAATTCACAAAGGAATATGTAGTGTGGTGATGCATCCTCCTTAAATTATGCTCCGATCCCCGTTAACGACAAACAGGCCAGAAGGAACTGAAACCCTGCACCATGGATCGTGACTAGCTGCTGGAAAATAGCAGCACCCTGCACAGGGCTCCGGACTGAGCAGTGATTGGATTAACTCACATGCACCTCATCAGCCCTACTCCTTCAAACCAAGGTAGTTCTAGCCAGCCCTAGAGAACGTGGGGCTGGCTAGAACTACTATTATTAGTTCTACCTTGTATTAGCTGTACACTAGTATTAGCTGTGCTTCCGTTGGCAGACTTAAGGTAAGAGTGAGCTTCTGGGACAAGCCCGAGACAGTTTCTCACCTGCCCACAGATGATGAAGAATCCACAGATGATGAATAACTGTGTTCCCATACAGAGAGCAAGACTGAGCTGCTGGGTCAAGCCCAACACCACCACTTCCATTAGGAGCAAGACTGAGCCACAGGGTTAAGCCAAGACAGCCAGAGAGAGCAAGTTTGAGCTGTCGAGACAAGCCTGAGACTGCCAGTGGCTCCTCACGTGCCCACAGATGACGAGGGACTGCTGCCCCACACGGAGCCCAAGATTGAGAAGCTAGGGCAACCTCGAGACTGCCAGTATCACCTCTTGGGGCAAGCCCGAGACTGCCAGCACCTTCTTGAAGTGAGACAAGGACGAGACTGCCAACACATCCTCACCTGCACACAGATGACGAGGGACTGCGTCCCCACACTAACCTGGATCTTCTCACCATCGTCCATTACTTTAAATAAACCTTCAGTTCGTGTGAACAAGAAATGCTGGAGAAACTCAGCGGGTGAGGCCGCATCAATGAGAAAAGGAGTAGGTGATGTTTCGGGTTGAGATCCTTCTTCAGAAGTCTGAAGAAGGGTCTCGACCCGAAACACCACCTGCTCCTTTTCTCCATAGATGCTGCCTCGCACGCTGAGTTTCTCCAGCATTTTTTGTCTACATTCGATTTTTCCAGCATCTGCAGTTTCTTCTTAAACATTCAGTTCGTGTGAGATCACCCTGCCACAAGTGTGTCTGTCCAGTCATTGTCCACACCGCGTTGTCCCTGTATGCATTATGAAGGAAATAATTAGAAAACTAAGATTTATTTCCAACAATCACGAGTGATAACTTCAGCCAGCGAAAAAAAATCCCTGATTCCCAATGATTTTAGTTTTGCTGGGATTTCTTAATCTTATTCTTGGTCAAATTTTGAAGTCATCCTCGCCATGGTGCTGGAATTCAGCTCTTTTGTCCCTGTCGACCCAAGACTGCCTTGAGGTATAGAGTTGAATAAAGTTGGCCAAACTTTATCAAATTATAAAAGCCCACACTTATCAGCTTATCGTTGGGAAAGTAACTTGATAGTCATTTTATTTTGATCACTTTCCTGATAGTAGGCTAATAATGTGATAATTAGTTGGACTGAATTTGTTAGGTTGACGACGATGCTTGAAGGTTCTAATTTTGTTTCTAGTAGATGTGGTATTGTTGCATGACGGGATGGTGTCCAGAGTTTGAAGATGGAACTTCATAACTGCAATGATTGCAGTGCCCTTCCTTTTAATAGTTAATAATGATGATACCACGCTATGCATGGTAATTGTTGCTTAAGTCCTTTCAGTACTCGTGCCCCTTTGCTCCAATAATCGGTTGGAAATTTCCTTCCCTCTCAGCATTATGTTAAATGTGGCTGCATGTGAGCTGGACTCCATTCAGAATACGTAATGGGCCACTCTTGGGACTGTACCGCAATGTGTGACTATTTCTGGTGGGTTCTACCCATACTCGGGAATAGTTGAGACTTTCTGAAAAGAACAATTCAGAGAATGCAGATATTATGTTATTACTTTATCAATTTTTTTTTTGTATAATATTTTGATTAGAAGCATATAATCCAAACCAATACAAACTTTGTTTAACGATTACAAATTATTAATATCTAGTGTCTATATCAAAATAGCTGGGGTCCTCATTTATCAATTACGTATTAACTGCTTCTAATTGTTTATTTTTATTTATAGATAGAAAGGGAGGAAAGAAAAAAGAGATAATTTAAAAAGAATACTGTAAATTATCAATAATACAGCTTAGGAGATAGGTCTGTAGGTTATAAAACGTAACTATTCATCTAATCCTGGATTCAAGCTTCAGTCAGGCTCCCGTGCTGGACCAATCTACCCTTCAAATAATCTATAAATGGAGACCATGTTCTAGCAAATAATTCTGGTTTGTCAATTAAGACAAGTCTAATTTTTTCGAAATGTAGTGTCTCCGACATCTCCATAATCCACATTTTAATTGTGGGGGCTGTTGGGTTTTTCCAAATTTTTAATATTAATTTTTTCCCAATTATTATACTATAATCAAGGTAATTTCTTTGGCTTGTTGTAAGTTTTAGGCATTGTTCTGATATTCCCAATATTATTAGTTTAGGGTCGGGATCCAGTTGGATATTAGCAACTTCGGAAATAATTTTAAAAATATCCATCCAGAAAATTTTAATTTTTATACAATTTACAAAAGTATGGGTTAAATTAGCACCTGATTACATTTGTCACATGTAGGGGAGATATTAGGAAAAATTCTATTTAATGTTTTTTACTTATTCTATGATTCTTATAATCCCAAATAAAACTGGTGACAATAGAATCAACTTTAAAAAAAATTTGGGGAGATATATATCGGGATTGATTGAAAAAGGTATAGTAATTGCGGAGAAAAACCATTTTTACGCCGTTAATTCTACTGAGCATTGAGATGGGAAGTGTTTTCCAATATTGAATATTCTTATGCAGTTTATTACGTAAAGGTGGAAAATTTATTTTAAATAAAGAAGTATATTTCTTGGTCACATAAATTCCTAGATATTTAAATTTTTCATCGACTATTTTAAAGAGAGATTGTTGAAATATATATGTTAAGTTCCGTTATTGGCATATTTTCACTTTTATTGCAATTAATTCTATATCCCGAAAATAAGCCAAATTGAGTTATAAGATTTAATAAGTTTGGAATGCTGGTTTCTGGATTTGTAATATATAGAGAGGTAAAGTATTAGCAATTTAAAATCACTCAAAGCAGATAAAACATTTCTTCAAGAAACTCACCTTAAAAACGAAGAGCAACATATATTGAAAGCAAAATGGATTGTCAAAATGTATCATTCTTCATTTTCTCATGTCCAGAGGGGTTGCAATTCTAATCCGTAAAGGTATACCTTTTAAACATATCAACTAATCGAAAACCCATCCGGACGAGAATATTCGTTCTACTCACCGGTACATAAAACCTACTCAAGGATAGATTAATTCTTAGTAGACTCTAAACTTATCCCATTTGCTTATAATTTGAAATATAATATTATAATTTCGGACCACACACCTTTAACATTCATGATTAAACTAAGTAGAATGACCGAGACGCAGACACAATGGAGACTTAATCCTCAAATTTTAAATGATAAAGTTTGTTACGAATATCTTATTACACAGATAGATATGTTTTTCGAGTCCAATGACCGCCCTGAAATATCTGCCTCCCTTCTTTGGGAAACATTCAAAGCATTTGTACGAGGAGCGTTAATCTCCTCACAAGCCTTTCATAATAAAGAGAATTGTGCTAAAGAACAGGTATTGGAAAGGGAAATAAGGCAATTAGATATGGAAAAAGCGGTTGCGCCCTCTACGATAAAACATAATAAAATTGCTGCACTTAAATATAAATTAAACCAAATATATTCAGATCAAATCATAAAACGTTATCAAAATACTAAACAACTACACTTTGAATATGGTGATAACCACAAAAACTATTAGCACGTCAACTCCGGAAACAGGAAGGGGAAAAATCTATTTATAAAATTAGATCAGACATGGGAGAAATACTAACATTACCCAAGGATATCAATGATAGATTTTTACAATACTATCAAACAATTTATTCAACCAATAGGATAGAGCGTTCTGCAGGTATGGAATCCTTTTTACAGAAATGTAATCTTACAGGTTTAGATCTGAAAGAGAGGAAATTATTATGGGCTGAAATATCAGTAAAAGATATTGAAGAGTCTATTAGATCTTTAAAAAACGGAAAGGCCGCAGGCCCTGATGGCTCAAATAGTGAATTTTACAAAAAAAATTATGATCTGATCTCTCCACGTCTACAGACATTATATACTTATGCTTTTACTCAACAGAAATTATCAGAAACCAAGGTTCATATAGAGCAATCGCTCACTTAAACACTGATCAGAAAATATTAACTAAAATTTTAGCCCATAGACTAAGTTTAGTGATTCATAAATTAATACACCCCGATCAAACAGGCTTTATTCCAAAACGGTATTCATTTTATAATCTGAGATGATTATTTAACATTATATACTCAAATAGAATAGCTAATGTAGATTTAGCAGTTATCTCGTTAGATGCTGAAAAAGCATTTGATCAGGTGGAATGGCCCTATTTATTTTTGGTGATGGAAAAATTTCAACTGGGTGAGAAGTTCGGCACATGGGTTAAACTTTTATATATTAATCCAACAGCTAGAATAATGACAAATCGAACGTTGTCAACAAAATTTGATTTATCTAGAGGTTGTAGACAAGGATGTCCAT